>CM020437.1:0-628141 GCA_009819605.1 Sterna hirundo | reverse complement strand
CTCTCACAGTCCCTGAGCCCTGTGGAGCTGAGAAGGGGCCCCCACCCCTGACCATGGGCCCGGTGCAGAGTAGGGGGGTTTGCCTGCGGCACTGAAGGCTGGGGGGACGGGGGTTGATGCGGGCATCATCCATGGGCAGGGGCTGCCCGGTGTCCCGCTGTTGCCCTGGCGTTGTCCCGCAGGACGGGCAGCGCTGCTGCGTCTGGGACCGGAGCAAACAAACCCCCGGGGTTCAGTGCTGCCGCCGTGGGAGCTGGGTCTGCTCTGCCCGGGCGCCAGGGAGGGGCTGGTCTGTACGGAGAGACTCATGGAAGCACAGAAGGGTTTGGGTTGAAGGGACCTTAAAGGCCACCCAGTGGCACCCCCTGCCCTGGGCAGGGACACCTCCCACCAGCCCACGTTGCTCCAAGCCCCGTCCAACCTGGCCTTGAACCCCTCCAGGGATGGGGCAGCCACAGCTTCTCTGGGCAACCTGGGCCAGGGGCTCACCCCCCTCACACCAAAGGATTTCTTCCCAAGATCTCATCCCAGTCTCCCCTCTTCCAGTGGAAAACCCTTCCCCCTCGTCCCATGGCTCCCCTCCCTGCTCCAGAGTCCCTCCCCAGCTTTCCTGGAGCCCCTGGAGGGACTGGCAGGGGCTGGAAGGTCTCCGCGGAGCCTTCTCTTCTCCAGGCTGAGCCCCCCCAGCTCTCTCAGCCTGTCCCCACAGCAGAGGGGCTCCAGCCCTCCCAGCATCTCCGGGGCCTCCTCTGGCCCCGCTCCAACAGCTCCGTGTCTCTCCTGTGCTGAGCCCCAGCGCTGGGGGCAGCACTGCAGGGGGGTCTCCCCGAGCGGAGCAGAGGGGCAGAATCCCCCCCTGGCCCTGCTGCCCACGGTGCTGGGGATGAGCCCAGGGTACCCGGGGTGGGAGAGGCAGGGCCAGTGCCCCTCCGAGGGCTGGGGACTCAGCGTGTCACCGGGACAGCTGTCTCCCTGCGAACACTCTTCCGTGGCACAAAGCTGGCCTTGGTCTCACCCAGGGCTCCTCATCAGTCGGGGGAGACGGGATGGGATGGGGCAGGGGTTCAGGAGGGGCTGCAGGGGGGCTGCACCACCACCATGCACAGATCGCCCCTGCCTCCCTGACCCCTCTCTCTGTGACTCCACCACTTTCCAGCCCCCCTGGTGCAGATTGTTCTCGCTGCCCCTGAGCCCCCCTCGCCGTATCCTCCTGCTCCCCAATGCAATGACCCTCCCCAAGTCCTTGCGGCTTCTAGAGCCCCTTCGCTCCCTCTCGCCTCGCCATTTCACCCCGTTCTCTCCATGCACGGACTCCCGAAAGCCTCCTGAGACCCCCTGCTCCTCCTGGGCCCCCCCCACCGCACCCCACTCCCCAAAGCATGCCCCTCCCCGCTTCTCCCGGATCCCTCCATTGCACCCCGCTCCCCAAAACACGGACCCCCCATATCTCCCCCCCAGTGCACCCCCCGCCGTCTCTTGCCCCCACCATTGCTCGCCGCCCTAAAGCGGGACCCCCACGGCTCCCCCCGCCCCTCAGCACCCGGGACAGCGCAGCCCGTCAGCACCGGCAGCGCCGGACAGCTCCCGCTGCGCGCGGGGCCCCGCCCCTGCCCGGCCCCGGCCCCTACAGCTCCCTGTGGACCCCCTACAGCTCCCTATAGATCCCCTACAGCTCCCTATGGGCCCCCTACAGGTCCCTATGGACCCCCTACAGAACCCTCTGCCCCCTCTACAGATCCCTATAGATCCCCTCCAGCTCCCTATGGGTCCCCTACAGCTCCCTATAGAACCCCCTGCCCCCTCTACAGATCCCTATAGATCCCCTACAGCTCCCTGTGGACCCCCTACAGCTCCCTATAGATCCCCTACAGCTCCCTATGGACCCCCTACAGCTCCCTACAGAACCCCCTGCCCCCTCTACAGCTCCCTATAGATCCCCTACAGCTCCCTATGGGCCCCCTGCCCCTCCTAAAGCTCTAGACCCCCTACGGCTCCATATGGACCCTGTAAAGCTCCGCATGGGCCCCCTACAGCTCCCTATAGACGCCCTACAGCTCCATATGGACCCCGTAAAGCTCCCTATAGAAACTCTACAGCTCCAAATGGACCCCCCGCCCCTCCTTATAGCTCCCGATGGACCTCCTGCCCCGCCCCTATAGACACTCCGCCCCTCCCTAGACAGCCCCCGCCTCTCCCTATGGACCCCCGTACCCCTCCCCTGTGCCCCCCCTATACAGCCCTCTGAACCTCTCCTATACAGCCCCCTACATCTCCCTATAGGGCCCCCCGTGCAGCTCTGCCCCCCCCGCACAGCCCTCCCAGAGGCCCCCCCACCATGTGCCCCGCGCCCATTCCCTGTCCCCCCTTGTACAGCCCCCGCCCCTCGGCCCCCCCTGCACCCCTCCATAGGGACCTGCCGGCACCTTTCTGCTCCCCCCTATACAGCCCCCCCTCCCCTCCCTAGAGGGCCCCCAGCCCCTCCCCCTTCCCTCTAGACAGCCCCCCCCGCCTATACCATTCCCTGATCCCCTCCCTATACCACCGCCCGCACCCCTCCCTATACCGCCCCGCTCCTCCCTATACCACCCCCCGCTCCTCCCTATACCCCCCCCTCCCGCTCCTCTTCTATAACCCCCCTGGCCCTCCCCATACCCCCCCGCTCCTCTTCTCTACCAGACCCGCCCCTCTTCTATACCGCCCCCCGCCCCTCCCTATACCACCCCCGATCCCCTCTCTATACCACCCCCCCAGCTCCTCCCTATACCCCTCCCGCTGCTCTTCTATACCACCCCCCGCCCCTCTCCTGTACACCCCCCCCGCCCCCTCCTTATACCACCCCATCCCTCCCTATACCACTCCCCCGCCCCTCTTCTTTACTCCCCCGCTCTCCGCTCGCCTCCCTATCCCCCCCCGACTCCTCTCCCATACCCCCCCCCCATACCCCCGCCCAGCCCCCCCCCGCTCCCCCCCCCCCCCCCCCGGCATCCCCCGCCCCTCCCGGCCCCTCCCTCCTCCCCATCCTGACCCCCCCCCCCCCGCCGGCTCCTCCCGGCCCCTCCCTCCCCATCCTGCCCCCCCCCCCCGCCGCCCGGCCCCTCCCTCGCCCCCCCGCCGCCCCCGCCGCTCCCCGCGCAGCTCCGCAGTCCGGCGCAGCCCCGGCCGGGAGAAGATGGCGGATCGCGCCGAGATGTTCTCGCTCTCCACCTTCCACTCGCTCTCCCCGCCGGGCTGCAGGTGAGCCGGGCCCGCACCGCGGCGGGGGGGGGGGGGGGGGGACGGAACGACGACGACATGCGGGGAGCGGGGTGGGGGGGACGGGGATCCGGCGGGTACCGGGGCACTGCGGCACCGGGGCTGCCCTTGGCGGGTCCCGGGGCTGCGGGGACGGGGCCCGGCGGGGGCGGCGGCGGCGGCTGGCCCGGACCATCCCCCCCCCCCCCCTCCCCGCGCTCGTTCCCCGCCGCCTCCCGCCGCTCCCCCGCCCGTTCACCTTGGGATGCGGGGCCGCGCAGGCCGCCCGCCCGGCCCGGCCCTTCGCGGGGCCGTCGCATCCCCCCCCCCCGGCCCCGGAGCATCCCCAGCCCCGGCAGCAGGGGCTGGGGGGGGGGGCTCTCTTCCCCTTCCCCTCCCCACCCGGAGCATCCCCAGCCCCGGCAGCAGGGGATGGGGGGGGGGCACCTCTTCCCCTTCCCCTCCCCACCCGGAGCATCCCCAGCCCCGGCAGCAGGGGATGGGGGGGGGCCCTCTTCCCCTTCCCCTCCCCCTTAACGGAGGGTCAGCTCCCCCGCACCTCCCGGGCTCAGGGCCCCCCCCCCCCCCCCCCCGCCCCGGCTGGGCTGTGCCCGGTGCCGCCGCATCCCGCCGCTGCGGGGGGAGCCGCCGCCGCCTCTTTGTCTCTCCCGCCGCGCCGCAGCGGTGCCGGCACCGGGATCGGGCCCTTCTGGGGTCGCTTGGCCCCGGGGGGCGGGGGGGGACGGGACGCTCACCCCATAGCTGGTGGGTCGGGGGGGTCAGCAACCGCTCCCAGGGTCAATGGCGGGTGCTGAACGCTGTGTCGTCCCCCCCCCCTACGTCTGCCCGTCGTCGTCGTCGTCCCCCCCCCACCCCGCCTCGGGAGCAGCGCCAGGGCCTGGCAGTGCCCATGGCGGGTCACCTTACCGCAGGGCCACCGGAGACGCAGGGCCACTGGCCAAGCCCTCCTGGAGGGTCCGATGGGGTGGGGGACGCTGCTGGGCCCCAACCCGGAGGGGGGGGGGTCCTGCCAAGGTCAGGCGAGGTGCGGGGGACCCCGCACCTCGCCTGACCTTGGCAGGACCCCCCCCCTCCGGGTTGGGGCCCCCAGGCAAGTGGTGGGGAGGGTCTGGGCTGTGTCCCCCTCCATGGGGTTCCATCCCCCTGGGACTCAAGTCGCTGCCCCCCCACATCGCCCCTTGGGCTCTGCGAGGGGGGAACAGTGGCCACTTGGCCCCTGTGCTGGCCACCTCTGCTCCCCCCCCCCATCCATCACCCCCCCGCCCTCGGCTCCTGTGGGAGCTCTCGGTCTCCAAGGTCCCCGATGGTGGCACGACACCCCCACTGCAGGTGCCGGGGGGCTGGAGCCGCGGCCGTGACCCCATGGGGGGAGGCAGCGCGGGCAGCGGGAACTGCACCCCTGCACCAGCCCCGAGAACCGGCTCCAGTCCCCAGGGACACCGAGGCCGGGGGTTCGGCCGGTGCCGGTTCAGCCGGGCCCTGCGAGGGCCGGATCTGGATCGGGCCCTTTCTAAGGAGGTTTCTGGGGGGGTCGCGCCCAGCCCGGGGCTCGGTGGGGCTGGTGGGGTGGGGTCCCCTGATGGGAGGGGAAGGAGAGGCTGGTAAAGGTGACGTGATGTGGAAAGGACACGCGGCGAGGCCTCGGCACGGCTCTTGGGGGGTGGCTCCTGCACCCTGCTCTGGGGATCCAGCCCCGGTGGGGGTGGCCGCAGGTCAGGCCGTGGGGGTCCCAGGTGCCGGTCAGAAGCTTGGGGTGGGGGACGCCGGCCGGGGCTGGGTCCCCGATGGCCAGCACCGACCTCCCTGTGGCCACGTCCCTACCCTGGGTGCAGCGGGGTCTCAGGGGTTTGGGGGGCTGGGGGCACGTCTGCCATCCCGGTCCCTGGCCCGTCCCCGTGGGAGAAGCCGTTGCAGGAGAAGCGCTGCCAGGGCCAACTGCCCGGGGAGCTGGGCTGGAAATAACGAGGAAATTCAATCTTCCCGTGGCCTGCTCGGTCATCGCGCCTTCCTTGGGGAGCCCGGCCCCCCGCAGCTCCCGTGCAAACGCCGGGGTGCGCGCTGTGCCGTGCCGGTGTGTACCCCGCTGTGCCCCCCATCCCTGCACGGCCCCTCTCCCTGCACCCCAGGGGTGGGTGCTGTTGGGGCACCCCTTGGGGTCCAGCTCCCAGCCCTCACCCCGTGCTCCCTCCCCCCAGCTCGGGACGCGCCAGAGCGGAGGCAGCGCGGCCGGCCCGGGGCATGTGGTGGGGGGGCCAGGTCCCTGCACGCCCCGTGGTGCGGCGTCCCCCCACCTCCTGCCCTTCCCGACTCCCCTGTGCGTGCATGGGGCTGGGGTGAGCTCCCCCCTCCCCAAACCCCTGCCTCGGCTCTGGACCCTCGCTCAGGTGCTCCCCACCTGCACCTCTGCTCCGACCGGCCACGGCAGGGGCTCCATGTGGCCATGGCAGGGACACGCGCCGTCCTTCCCACCCGCTGCTCATCGCCAGAGCGTCCAAGGCGCCCGTCGCTCTGTCCCCGCACCGGCAGCCACGGTGCTGCCTCTTCTCTGCCTGCAGTGGGGCTGAGGCTGCGTCCCCTCGGGGAGGTTCTGGGGCTGGGCTCCATCCTGCCACGGCGGCTCCATCAGCACCATGGTATCCCAATCCTACTGTAGTGACTCCATCCCACCATGGTGGCCCCATCCCACCATGGTGGCCCCATCAGTGCCATGGCGGCTCCATCCCACCATACTGGCTCCATGCCACCATGGTGGCCCCATCAGTGCCATGGCGGCTCCATCCCACCATACTGGCTCCATCCCACCATGGCGGCCCCATCAGTGCCATGGTATCCCCATCCTGCCATGGCGGCTCCATCCCACCATGGTATCCCCATCCCTCCGTGGTGGCCCCATCCCATCATAGTGGCTCTATACCACTATGGCTGCCCCATCAGCACTGTGGTGGCTCCATCGTACCGTGGCCACGCCATCAGCGCCGTGGTGGCCCCATCAGTGCCATGGCATCTCCATCCCACCGTGGTGGCTCCGTCCCACCATGGCTGCCCCATCAGCACCTTTGTGGCCCCATCAGCGCTGTGGCGACTCCGTCCTGCTGTAGTGGCTCCATCCTGCCGTGGTGGCCCCATCCCGCCATGGCTGTGCCATCCCGCCGTGCCCGCCCCAGCTCAGGAGCGCCATGACCTAGAAACTTCAGCTGTGGTTTGTCGCGGCGGTTGCTCCCCGCCGAGGGGGGGAATGGCCTCCCTGGGCAGCCGGAGCCTGGCCGCGGGTGGGCAGGAGCCCTGTGTGGGGCAGGGACCCCAGCCCTGCCGTGTCACACTGTGCCGTGCCAGCCCGGCGTGCGTGTCCCCTCAGCCGGGATGAGGGCTGGCAGAGGAGTTGTTCCCCCGGGTGAGGGGGGTCTGGGGGTGTGGGAGCGGCGCCCGGACGGGGGTTTGTGGGACCCCGGCAGGTTCCCATCCCGGGGCTCTGTCCCTGCCCTCCCGAGGACCCCTGAGGCCTCTGGTCGCCCCCAGGGAGCGCAGCAGGTCCCACCGCCGGTTCTGCCCCCACCCCGCTGCCTGCGGGAGAGCAGCCACTGATGTCCCCGGGGACGGGGAGATGCGCTCTGCTCCCCGCCACCCCCGGGGCTCTGCTCCCCACCATCCCCGGATTCTGCTCCCCGCCACCCCCGGGGCTCTGCTCCCCACCATCCCCGGATTCTGCTCCCCGCCATCCCCTGGCTGGGGTCTGGGGTCCATCCCTGTGCCCCCCTGCGGGCCGAGGCCACGGGTCCCCCCGCCGGCTCAGATGCTTTTGCCACAAATCTGCGACTATTTGCTGCCATCTCAATGTCCTAGTTCTGGGAATTATGTGATTAGGGGAAATCTTTCTCCCTGGGAAATGGGAGTGGGCGCCCGGGCCCCGGGCTGGGCGAGGGGCTGGGCAAGGGGAATTTGGGGCAAGAGCAGGGGCAGGACGGGGGTGGGGGCGGCCCCAGCGGTACCTGTGGCTGTGGGGGCTCTGACCCCCCACTGCGGGGGGCTCCGCTCCTGCTGCCAGCCGGGTCCTGGGACCGAGACCCCGGTGAGGTCCCCGTGAGACCCCAGACCCGTCCCTGCTGGAGGAGCCCCCCGTGCCCCGGTCCATCCCCCCGGGAGCTGCCGTGTGCCCTCGGGGCCGGGCTGGGGGGGGTCCTGGGTGTCCCCAAACCCCAGTGGGGCGGGCAGAGAGTCCCGGCCAGTGCCCGGGCACTGCCACACCTCTCACCCTACGGAGCCACCCAAAACGTTTCGTTTCCGTTTTCCAACACCAAATCCTGCCAAGAGTTGTCGTCTTTTTCCTTCTTTTTTTTTTTTTTTTTTTTTGCCTTTCCCTGCATAAACCGCTGGTTTCCATGACACCCCCGTTCCGGCTGGGCTCCCCTGGCCGCCCGTACCTGCGGGGCCGGCGGGGGGATGGCACGGGCGAGGACGGGGTGTCACGGCCTCCATCCATGGCGCGGGTCACCCCGTCCCCTCCCCGCGCACGCCTCGGGTTTGGCTTAAGGGATTTTCCTGGGAATTTGGGCAACGTGTTGCCCGTCACGGTGGCAGCCTCGTTACTGCCACCCGGGTTGTGCTCCCACCGCCCGGCACGAGGCCGGCGGCGAATGCGGGCAGGTGGTGGCGAGCCGGGCGGGAGGGAGCGCGGTGCTGAGAGCGGCTGCCCCGGCCACCGCGGGGCCATCACCCTGCTCGTCGCCTCCAGCCCCGGGCCCCGCGCCGCCTGTCTGGAGCGAGCCGTGTCGGCTCGGCCGGTGCTCCCGTGCCGGTGCCGTGGGGTGACGGCGTTACGCCAGCGTGTCCCCACGGTGCCACCGGGTTGGTGCTGCCACGCTGGCACCCTGGGGTGACGGTGATACAGTGCCAGCACGAGCCTGCGGTGCCGCTCGGCTCTCCGGGCCCTCGTGGTGCCATGGGGGAAACGGGAGGCATTTCCCTGAGGTTTGTCGGCGTGTCACCCCCGGCCCTGACATCCCCGGCCCCTCTCCCCAGGCCCCCCCAGGACATCAGCCTGGAGGAGTTTGACGACGAGGACCTGTCGGAGATCACGGACGACTGCGGCATCGGGCTGAACTACGACTCGGACCACTATGAGAAGGTGCAGGAGCCGAGCATGCTGAGCCCCCCCCCGGGGACACGGTGGCTGTGCAGAGCTTTGGGGAGGAGCAGGGGGGGGCATCGGCCCGGCAAAGCCCCCCCTGGAGCGGAGGGTGCAGGGGTCCCTGCGCCGAAGGGATGCACCGCAGGCTGCAGGCGGGGGTCAGAGCCCAGGACCCCCCCCCGGCATGGCCGGACACCCCGGGGCTTCCCACCACCTCTGTCTGAGCCCTGTGGGGTGGCCATGGGGACACAGGTGGCTCAGCAGCCAGCCCCGCGCTGGCCCCACCGGTGCGGGCAAGGCTGGGGTGTCAGGGCATCGTCTGCCACTGTGGTCCCCTGGTCCTGGTGGCTCCGGTGGCTCCTGCGGCCCCCCTGGTTCTGGTGGCCGCGGTGGCTAGCGTGGCTCTGGCTTACTCAGCTCTTCCCCAGCTCTGCCCGGCCCCGGGGGGGACGGGGAAAGGGGCAGGGTGCAGGCGGGCGCGTGGGTGGGGTGAAGCGCTGGGTGTTGGGCCAGGACAGGCAGGGAGGGACGGGCAGGGCGCTGGTAGAGCCGGGGGGTCCCCGGCACCGGGCACTTTCCTCTTGAAGACCCCCGTCCTGTTGGGTTGGGAGCGGAGGCGCTGGGGAGGGCCGCGCAGCGGTGGCCATGCCGTGCCGGGGAGCGGGGCCGTGGCCATGGCAAGCGCGAGCACCGTGGCCGCTAACCGTGTGCCGCATCCCCAGGACTGCCTGGTGCTGGAGCGCGGCGAGCAGCCGCACCCCGTCTGCACCTTCCAGGACGACTTCCAGGAGTTCGAGATGATCGATGACAATGAGGAGGAGGAGGAGGAGGAAGAGGAGGAGGAGGAGGGCAACGAGCTGGAAGCTCCACCGTCCCCTTCGGCCTCACCCATCCCCTCGCCCGCCCTGGAGGAGACGCAGAAGCACCGACCCACCACCCTCAACCTGACGGCCCCGGGCACCCAGGTGAGGGTGGGGGCGGCCGGGAGGGCTCTCTCTGCCCCCCGGGGTCTCTGCGCCCCACGGCCGGCGGAGGAGGAGGGGTGGGGGCTCTGTGGGGTGCGGCGTGGGGGGATCTGCCCAGGGGTGGGCACCAGGAGCATGGAGGGGCAGAGAAGGGCAAAGATGGCGCTGGCTCCAGCTCCACAGTGGTGGGGCCGAGCTGGGGGCCTTGGGGATGGGTCTGGGGAGGCCCCTGCCAGGCCCTGGACCGGGGGGTTCTGGGGGTCCCATCCCCACGTCTGGGTTGGGGACATCTCCAGGTGGCGGAGGGCTGCGAGGTGGCGCGGGCACAGCGGGCGTCGCGGGGCTGGCCTGTGCGTCGCACACGCGTGTGCACGGCTGTGTGTGCACATGGGTGCTCGTGCCCACCGCATCCCCCCTTTTCCGTCCCCGGAGCTGGGCTCAGGGGCTCCCCCGGGGTGCGGGGGTCCCCCCGCAGGCGTGTCGCCGCAGGGGTGTCCCTGTGTCCCCGTGTCCCCGCACGCACGCGGGTGCGGTGCCGTCCCCGAGCTGCTGCGCCGCCGCAGTGCGTGGGCAGCCGCGTGCGGTGCTGCCTGCATCCCGCTGCGTTGCCATGGTGCCGGGGGGCTCTCGGGATTCTCGGGCCCCCTCCCGGGAGGGCACCACACGCCGCTGGGGCTGGGGGGGCTGCTGGGGGGTTGGGGGGCGGCGCAGGAGGGTGACGACGCCCCAGGGGTCTCACCTGGAGCCCCCCCCAGCCCCAACGTGCTGCGCCCCAGTGGGACGCACCGGCAAAGCCAAATCCGGCCACCCCGGTCCATTGTCCCTCGGGGTGTCAGCGGAGCCCCCGGCGACACCGGATCCGGCCCCCATCGGTGTGCCCGGGGTGCAAATCCCGGTAATCCCTGCTCCAGCCCCTTTGCACCGGCCCCGGGAGGGGGCGAGACCCTGGTCCTGGGCTGCCAACCCCCCCAGCACCCACCCCCGCCCCCCCCAGCACCCGCCCTGTGACACCCCCTGTGACGGTGACCCCCCCCGCCGCCCTCCCCGCCGCCACGCTCGTGCGTGCCCCGTGGCACGTGGCGCCGGCCCCGCTCGCTAATCTCCCCCTCGACGGGATTATCGCTGCCTGCGCTTCCCGCCGGCACTAATCCGCAGCTGCCGCCGCGCCGGACGGGCAGCCGTGGCCCTGCCGGCTCCTGCCCGCACCGCGGGGACGGCCGCTCCGTGGGGGCGGCAGCGGGGGTCCCACTCGCCAGGGTCGGGCTCCTCTCTCGGGGGGATGGGGCGCAGCAGGGCCTCATTCGGGGGTCCCGTGGGGTCAGCACCGGTGTCGGGGCGTCCCCTGCGCGGTGTTGTCCCCGGGGCCGAGGGGGACGGGCAGCGTGCCGTCCCTCCGTCCCGCTCCATGGCTGGTGTGGCCCCGGGCGAGCGTCTGGCCGGGCAGGGGAGCTGGGGACGTCGCGGCCCTAATCCGGATAAGCCTCTGGGCACGTGGCCCCGGCACTGCCAAGCTGGCGGGGAGCACCGAGCCGCGCCGAGGGGTGTCCCGGGGCCGGCCCACCCACGTTCGGTGCCCCCGTGCCCCCCGCGCAGTCCCGGCCGGGCGCCCCGGCTCATCCCCCTTGCCAGGTCCCCAGGTGTCCCTGGGCTCGGCTGCCCGGTGTCCCCCTCCCGGGGCTCACTCCCCCCCCGGCTCTGCTCTTCCCCCAGGACTCCCTGAACAACAACGGCAGCTTCCCGCCGCCCGCTCACCGCACCACCTGGCAGGACGCCCTTCTCCACTCCTCCTCCTCCTCCTCGTCCTCACACGCCGGTGAGCGCGGGACGGGGATGGGGTCCGCGGGGCAGGGGCCGGCGCCGGGACTCGCTGCAGCCGGGGGTCCCGCAGCCGTCCCCCTCGGTTAGACGCCCCTTGGTGGGATTTTGGCGCCGGGGCGGGGGGGCTGACGCGGGGCTCTGCCTTCCCTCGCAGGACACTCGTCTCCCCACGCCTGCATCCAAGACGGACCCTGCCTGGAGAGCCCGAAGGGGCCGAGCCCCGGGGGGGCCGGGCAGGCCCCCGCCTCGCTGCAGCCCTCCCCCTTTGACTCGCAAGGCAACAGCCACGAGTCGCTGGCACATGGTAACCCATCGCCCCCGAGAGCCGGGGAAGATTATAACATGAATATCATCTCCTCTGCGCTGCGAGCACCGCTCTCCCCGACGCACCTCCGCCAGCCGCCCCCTAAACCGTCTCTCTCTCCAACAGGGCCTGCGGCTCCCCCCGGCCCCCCCGACACGGGCTCGCCGCCCCGGGCCCTCGCCGCCGCCGATGGCCGCCGTGCCCCACCAAAGCACGAAGCGGCCGGCAGCCGAGAGAGGCCGGCGCCCGGCCAAGGGGGTGGCCTGGGGGCCGGCAGCCCGGGGTCCCCCGCGGCCCCCCGTGAGAAGCCCGGCTCCCCGCGGTGCCGGGAGGAGCCGGCGGCCGTCGCCGAGCGGCGGGACGGGCAGGGAGCCCGGCTGACGGGCGCCTACGTGCGCCCCGCGGGGCCGGCAGAGCCGCTCAGCTCTGACGGGGAGGGCCCCCAGCCCGGCCGGGCGGCCAGCGTGCGCGGGCACCCCTCGGGCTCCTCGGAGACCACCTCGCCCTCCTCCGACCCTGGCATCGAGGCCGACCTCACCAGCAGGACCACCAAGCCCTTCCTGCCCGGCGGCCGGCACGGAGAAGACCTCAGCTCGCCCGGCTCCGACTCGGACGTGGAGGGGGAGATCGAGGCGGCCTTTGCCGGCGGGCGCCTGGTCAGCAACATGATCTCCTCCATCTCGGAGACGGAGCTGGACCTGAGCAGCGACAGCAGCAGCGGCAGGTCCTCCCACCTCACCAACTCCATCGAGGAGGCCAGCTCGCCCACCTCGGAGGCCGAGCTGGAGACGGAGCTGGAGGCCCCGGGCCTGATGGGCATCAAGGACTCCCTGCTGCTGGACAAGGGCAAGGAGGAGGAGGAGGAGACCCTGGAGAGGGAGCTGCCGGAGCGCGGCGTGGTGAGGCGGGAGAGCCTGGCTGAGCTGAAGATGGAGGGCTACTACGACAGCCTGAACCCGGCGGACTCCTCCGCGCCCGCGGACCAGACGGACGTCTCCGTCTCCAGCCCCCTGGACCTGAAGATCGACCCCGACCACAGTCTGGAGAGCATCCGACGCTCCTTCTACCTGCCTGTGGGGCCCAAGCTGATGCCGGAGGCGGACGAGGAGGACAACAGCGAGTACGACTCCGACTCCGAGTCGGAGCCCGACCTGAGCGAGGACTCGGACTCGCCCTGGCTGCTCAGCAACCTCGTCAACAAGATGATCTCGGAGGGCTCCTACCCCATCAAGTGCCCGGACGAGTGCTTCCAGCAGACCCACTCGCTCTGCGACACCATTTCCCCAGCCTCCGACCTGGAGCCCGAGATCCTCAGCGAGGCGCTGGATGAGGTCCCCGGCTCGCGGGACTCGCCGGTGGGCGCGGGGGAGCCGGCCGCCCTGCCCCGCTGCCAGCGCGCCATCGAGCTGGTGGACATGGAGACGCTGCGCAGCTCCCTCCAGCGCGCCGAGGATGAGCGGGCTCTGGGCGCCGGGACGGAGCCGGTGCCGGAGCTGCCCGCCGACGAGCCGGGCCCCTTCCTCTTCCTCAGCAACCCCACCAACGACACCATCGCCCCCGTCTTTCCGGGGTGCCCTGTCACCCTCGACAGGCTGGGTGCCTCCGAGGTCCTGGCCACCTTCGGCTGCCGCCCCGCGCCGCCCCACGCCGCCCCCCGCGCCTCCCCTGGCACCGAGGCCACCGCCGGGGAGCACCGCAGCACCGCGGCGCCGCCGAACACCGGCCCGGAGGACTGGGCCGTCGACAGGGACCTGGACTCGGGCGTCCTGGAGGCCGACGACATGATCGACGACGTGCGGTTAGCGCCCCAGGGGCAGAGCCCCGACGCTGGCCCGCCCGCCCTGGATGTTTCCACCGCCAAGACCAACCGCGGCTTCACCATGGCCTACTCCACGGACGAGGACGAGGCGCCCTACCTGAAGGGCTCCCCCTTCCCCGAGGACCCCCTGCGGGGAAGCTTCGGGGGGGAGCTGCCGGCCGCCCCCGGGGCGCTGGAGCCGCGGGCGCTGGACGAGTCCCTGGCCTACGACTCGGTGAAGTACACGCTGGTGGTGGACGAGCACACGCAGCTGGAGCTGGTGAGCCTGCGGCGCTGCACCTCGGTGCTGAGCGACGACAGCGACCTGCTCCGCGCCTGCGACCGCTGCGACCTGGAGGACGAGGCGGCCTTTGGGGACGGGCTGGTGGCCCCCGATGCCCACAGCTCCTCCGAGGACTCGTCCCCGGAGGCCGACCTGCAGTTCTCCAAGAAGTTCCTCAACGTCTTTGTCAACAGCACCTCCCGCTCCTCCAGTAAGTGGCCCGTGCCGTGCCGTGCCGTGCCGTGCCGTGCCGTGCCGTGCCGTGCCATCTCGCTGGGCTGCTCTGCGTGCTCTCGGCAGGCTGGTTGCCCTCGATGTCCTGCCTCGGCCGTCCTGGCCATGGCATCGTCCCTGTGTGGCACGGCATGGCACAGGCTGTGGGGCAGTGGCAGGAGGGGGCGTGGGGCTGGACCCAAAGGCCCCCCCGTGGGGGGTCGATCCCCAACACACCTTCGCACCGGTGCCCCGTGGGGTCCCCGGGTGGGGGGTGCCGGGCCAGGGGCTCAGGTGGGACCCCCGAGATGGGGCCATGGGTGATGGCCATCTGCTCCCCGCTGCCCTCGCCCCGAGGGTGCCGCCGCCCCCGGGGTGGGCAGAGACTGGGGGTGCCCCCCGTGCGGTGGGGTGGGAGCTGCCCCCCGGCCCCACGGCAGCCTCCTCCTCCGCAGGCACAGAGTCCTTCGGGCTGTTCTCCTGCATGGTGAACGGGGAGGAGCGGGAGCAAACCCACCGGGCCGTCTTCAGGTGAGCAGCGAGCCCGGCCATGGCCGCGGGCACCTCGGGGGGGGGTCTCACAGGACCCCCTCTCCCCCGGCTCTCCCCCTCCCTGCCCACCTCCTCCTTCCTGCATCCCCCCCCCCAGGTTCATCCCGCGCCACGAGGACGAGCTGGAGCTGGACGTGGACGACCCCATCCTGGTGGAGCTGGAGGAGGATGACTACTGGTACCGGGGCTACAACATGCGGACGGGGGAGAGAGGCATCTTCCCCGCTTTCTACGCCCACGAGGTCGTCGGCCAAGCCCGGGACGCCATCGGTAGGAGCCTGCGGGGTCTCCGGGGCTGTGGGGGGGGGGGGGCGGCGGTGGCCGCGGGGGGCTCGGGATGGCGTCTCCTCGTCCCCTCTCCCGCGCAGGCCTGAAGAGGAACCCGTGCTGGGTGGAGCGGTTCAACGTGCAGTTCCTGGGCTCGGTGGAGGTGCCGTACCACCAGGGCAACGGCATCCTCTGCGCCGCCATGCAGAAGGTGAGGCCGGGGCAGGGGGCCGGCGGCGTGGACCCCTCCTCCCCGCGCTGGCGTGAGCCCCCCCCCCCCCCCCCTCACGATTCCCCCCCCCCTCGTGCCCCCCAGATTGCCACCACCAGGAAGCTGACGGTGCACCTGCGCCCGCCGGCCAGCTGCGACCTGGAGATCACGCTGCAGGGCATCAAGCTCATCCTGACCGTCACCGAGTACAGCCGGGACGAGGAGGTGAGGGGCACGGGGGGGGCGGGGGAGGCAGGGGGGAGGGCTGGACGCCTGCCCTGCCGCCAGCCGGGGCACCCACACCTGGGCTCTTCTCTTCCAGTTTGAGCGCTGCAGCCACTTCTTCCAGATGAAGAACATCTCCTTCTGCGGGTGCCACCCCCGCAACAGCTGGTGAGACCCCCCCCCGCGCCTCCCACAGCCCCCCCCGGGGTGCTCCCAGCCCCAAGGGACCCCCCCTCCATCCCCTGCCTGGGGGCACCCACGCTCCCGCGGTGCCACACCGGGTCCCCCTGCTCGGTCCCTGTCCTGCCGTGGCTGCCCCAGCCCCGGGGCCCCGGGGGGGTGTCCCCTCCACAGAGCCCCCCGCGGGGGCAGGAGTGGGGTGTCACGTCCCCCCCCCTCACCCTGCCCTCCCCCTGCAGCTACTTCGGGTTCATCACCAAGCACCCGGTGCTGAGCCGCTTCGCCTGCCACGTCTTCGTCTCACAGGAATCCATGCGGCACGTCGCCGAGTGCGTCGGGTACGATGGGGGACGGGAGCGGCCACCTGGGCTGGGGGTGCAGGGGGGGCTGGGTCCTGGGGGTCTGCCTGTGCCATGGCTGGGGGTCCCAGGGGGTTGTGGCGCTGCGGGTCTGAGTGCAGGGGGTCTGGCTGTGTTGGGGCTGGGGGGCTGGGTCCTGGGGGGCTGGGTGCAGGGGGACTGGCTGTATCGGGATTGGGGGTCCAGGGTGTTGTGGTGCTGGGGGTCTGGGTGCAGGGGGGGCCAGCTGTACCGGGGGTCCAGGGGGTTTGGGGTGTGGATGCCGGGGGTCTGGCCGTGTCAGGGCTGGGGGTGCAGAAGGTCTGGGTGCCGGGGGTCTGGCTGTATTGGGGCGGGGGGTCCAGGCGGTCTGGATGTTGGGGGGCTGGCTGTGCCAGTGCTGGGGGTCTGGGTGCTGGGGGGTTGGCTGTGCTGGGGCCGGGGGTGCGGGGGGTGGTGGTGCCGGGGGTCCGTACCCCAGCCCCCCCTGAGCCCCCCCGTGGGGCCCTTCCTTGCAGACGAGCGTTTCAGGAATATTACCAGGAGCACCTGGAGTACGCCTGCCCCACAGAGGACATTTACCTGGAGTAAGGGGACGGTCACTGTGTCTCCTGCTTCCGCACCCCCCTCCAGCCCCACAGACGGCCAGAGACTCTGTCTGACCCCACAACCAGCCGGCTTGGCCCCCCCTGCACATGCTCCAGCCCACGCCCCACGGACTCCCCGCGCATCCTCACCGCTTCTCGGGGGGCCGGGGGCCAGGCCGCAGCCGCAGCCCCCGGGTGGGGACACGGGGTGCGCCCAGCGCCGCCCCGGCCCCATGCCATGGGGACCCCGGCCACGGGGGTGACGCAGCTGAGCCGGGGGGCCGGGGCAGAAGCTGCCCCCCCCCTGCATGAGCAAAGCCAGCCCGGGGCCGCAGGAACGGGGACCAGCCGAGCCCCCGCCGGGAAAGGAGACGCCAGGGGTGAACGGGCTCGGGGGAGTCGAGGGGGGGGGAGAAAATGCTTGCAGGGGCAGCGGGGGGGGCTCAAGGGGGTGAATGGGGCTGTGGGGAGGCTGTGGGGGGCTGATGGGGGCAGGGGGAGGTGGGGGTGCTGGGGTGAGCATCTCCAGCTGTGAAGCCCCCCCTGAGCCCATGCTGTCCCCCTGCACGGCGGCAGCACCACCCTCCCACCCCCCGGGGGGCTCCCCCCACCGCCTCAGGCCCCCCCGGAGCGGCCCAGCACCCCAGTGCTCCCTCCACGGCCCCCGGGGAGCGCGGCACAGCCCCCCCCCCCCCCCCCGGTCCCCTCCATCCGCCTCCCCTGCCCCACCGCCGCTCTGCCATCCCCTCGCGTCCCGGGGGGGGCCGTGGGGCGCAGGACCGGCATTCGGGGTGGGGGGGGCTCCCCCCGGGGCGGGAAGGGGGCGACGCTGCTGGCCCCGCGGGACCCCCCCCCGGCCCTGATGTCCGGGGGGTCCGGCCGAGCGTGGCAGCGGGCCGGCGGCCGCCCCCCCCGCTCCTCACTGCTGTGCCTGGTGATTTCTTTTGCTTGCCGGCCCCCCCCCCCCCGCCCCCCCAGCAGCGCTAGTTTAGTGCCCAGCCCTCAGCCCCCCCCCTCCGCCCCCCCCCCCGTGCCGATAGTTCTCGCCGTGACGCCACCAGCCAGAGGAGCCCCCAGCAGCCCGCACCTGTACGACCCCCGGGCCGAGGTTCTCCCCCCGCCGCCTTGTCACCCACTTGGTCTTTCAATAAAATATATGCTTGGTGTGACCGCGGGGCCGGGGGGGCTGCCTGCGGGCCGGGGGGGGGACCCCGGGGCTGGGGCGGGGGGGGGGGCGGGGCTCCGCACCCGGGAGAGGGAGATGCGGGGGGGGGCGGGGGGCGCGGTGCAGTCCGGAGAGTGGGGGTACGCGAGTGGGGGGTGCACGTGCAGGAGGGGCGGGGGGGGGGGGGGTGCATGGGGGGGTGTGTGCAGGAGGAGCAAAGCATGGGGGGGGGTGCGGTATGGGGGGGGGTGCAGGAGGGGCAGGGGGTGCCTGGGGCACGGCTGGGTGTGCTGGGTGCATGGCGGGGGGAGCATGGGGGGCTGCAGGAGGGGCAGAACATGGGGGTGTATTGGGGGGGCTGCAGGAGGGGCAGAGCATGGGGGATGCATTGGGGGGGCTGCAGGAGGGGCAGAGCATGGGGGGGTGCAAGAGGGGCAGAACATGGGGGTGCATTGGGGGGGCTGCAGGAGGGGCAGAGCATGAGGGATGCATTGGGGGGGGGCTGCAGGAGGGGTAGAGCATGGGGGTGTATTGGGGGGCTGCAGGAGGGGCAGAACATGGGGAGGTGCAAGAGGGGCAGAACACGGGGGTGCATTGGGGGGGTGCAGGAGGGGTAGGGTGCTCAGCTGGGCGTGCAGGGTGCTGGCGGGGGTGGGGGGGGGGACCACCCCTCCTGCCACCCCCCACTCCCTGTGGCCTCTTGCTGCCCGTGTCTCGTGCGCGTCGCTGCCACGCTGCGGTGCCCCGGGGTTTGGGGTGCAGCGTCCTGGCTCGGGGAGGGGACAGCAGCTGGGGGGGGGCAGTGAGACGTCACCCCAGAGCAGGAGCACCCAGCCCTTGTGTGTCAGCCTGCGCTGCCCCACGGTCCTGGCCCGTGTCCCCGGGATGAGAAGGCATCAGTGTCCCCACAACGGGCAGCGCGGCCACGGCACAGGAGCAGCAGGGACGGGGACAGCAGGGCTTGGGGACAGGGTGGCACTGGGGCCACCAGGCTCGGGAAGGGGGGGCTGTGTGGACCCCCGGGGTGCAGGCACGGGGTGGCTGGGCTGGCAGCAGGGCCGTGGGGGACACGGGGGTGGGATGTGGTGGCAGCCCCCCCCGCCTCCCTGTGCTGGCTGCCGGGGGCTGCTGTGAGGCACCGACCCCCCCGGGTCCCGAAGCCCCTCCTTGGTGCCCGGCTCCATGGTCTGGGTGGGAGGGGGCTCTCTCGGGTGGGGGCACGGGGCGGGGCGGGGGGGTGACCCCGGTGCTGGCAGGGGGTGGGAGCCATGCCGGGGTCCCCAGTTGCATGCCAGGGAGCGGGATCGGCCCTCGAGAAGGTGCCTGGGCACGAGCCGAAGGTGCCAGCGGAGGGGTGATGGTCCCGGAGAAAACCGGAGGGTCCTCGGGGCGACCATGGCTCCTCCCACGTTGGAGGGGCTGCCTGGGGTGGGGGTGCTCGGTGGGGTCCCCCCGGGCCCCCTGTGCTTCCCCAGCCCTTTTCCCTCTCTTCCTTGGCTGCTGTTTGTCCCCCAAGGCCACGGCGACGGTCAGGGTCACCATCAGCTGCAGAGCGAATGGGGCCTTGAGCGCGTTTCCCCCCACCCAGCTCTTGGCCCCCAGCACCCGGGGACACTGGGGACACCGGGGACACGTGGCTGGGACCTGGGAGCTGCCACAACGGCCCTGCTCCGGTTGGGGACAGTGGCACCATGCCCCGGCCCGGGGGAGAGGCAGCCGGACACGGGGCAGCGGAGATGGCACCATTGATGGCTCCGGTGCCGCTGCAGGGGGGGAGGCAGGAACGTGTGTCCCCAAGGTCACCCGATGCTCAGCACGAGGTGCCGCAGGCCCTGCTCTGGCGTCACCGCAGCAGCAGAGCTCGGGGTGACCCCGCTCCGGGTAAGTCCCAGGGATGGCGAGCGCTCCCAGCCCCTCCGCAGCCCACCCGTCCCGGGAGCGGGGCCCTGGCCACGGCACCGCCGGGCACCCGGGGCACGACACGGCGGGGCTCGGTGCTGGGGAGGGACAGCGGCACTTACTGCCGGGGCAGGGGCCTCGGGGTGGGTGGTGGGACCCCGTGAGCGGGGTGGGACGCGCAGGAGCCCGCGGGGCTGCAGCAGCTGTCACGGCATCCCGCAAACCGCCGTGGCTGGTGTCATGGCGTCACTTGCCGGCCCCGTGGCCAGGCGTTCCCTGCCGTGCGGCCGGACCCTGCCCTGAGCGTCGGTCTGTCCCTCGGGGGCTCCCGCTTGGCCCCGGTCCCGGGGGTAAGCCCCAGATGTGGGGCAGTGGGGGAGACCGGGGGGGCCAGCACGGGAGGGGACGCTGGTCGTGCAGGTGGCTGCAGGGCTGGGGGGACGGGGGTGCCTGCAGCACTGTGTATCCCCCCCCTCCCCGCCCCCGGCAAAGCCGAGCCCGGCACATCGGCCCCATGCACCCCACCTTGGCTCCCCGCCATGGGGCACCGGCCCCGGGAACCGGCCACCCCCCCCCCCCCCCCCGCCCCGGGGAGCTCTGGGGTGCAGGGGGGTGGTGGGTGCAGGTCCTGCCACCCAGCACAGACCAGTAGTCCCGGGGAGCAGCGAGCCGCCCCGGCCCCCCCAGTGCGGTGGGACATCGCCCCCGCCCAGCCCCGCTCCCCCCGCGCTGTCCCTGTCGCTGGCTCGGGGAGCACACGAGCCCCCGGCGAGCAGGGAGGCAGGTTGCCCACGGCTGGCCACGGCTGGCCACGGCTGGGGGGCTGGTGCATCCGCCATGGCGGGGGGGGGTCCCGGATGGCAGCCCTGGTCTGGGGGCTGCTGGAGCGGAGAGACACCACGGAGCAAAGCAGAGCTTTCTTATAAATTTATTACATAATAATAATAATAATTAATAATAATAATAATATAATATAAGAAACATAGATCTCTGTGGGGTATGTGTATCACAACGTCAAGGGCGGGAGGCGAATGGCCACACCTCCATGACTCTGGAGAAGGAGAAATCTCCTCCGAAAAATCCATACAAAATAAGGGTGAAGTCAAACTGACCCTGTAAAATTAAAAACAGAACAAAAACCCACAGGTGAGTCCGTCTGGGTAAGAAACAAGAGTGTGGATGTCGGGGCCGTGTGCGCGTGGCCGCACGCGTGCGTGCGAGGGCGGGAGCCGGAATATGCACATGCAGAGGGTGTGAGCGCGCGCCCGGGGGCGCGGGGGGGGTCCCCGCGGGTGACACATGCATGCGGCAGTGAGGGCTGCCCGCGGGCGGACGGAAAGAAAACCGCGCCGCGCTTTGCCGCCCTGCGGGGAGGCGGCGGTGGCCGGCCAAGGGCCCCACCGCCAGCGACAAAGTGCTGCGGGTTTTGGTTTCGCTTCTTTTACAGTCAGAATTACAGACAGGAGCTGATGGAGAACAGGGGGGCGATGACGTTAGTCTGGACAAAGGAAAAATACCAACAACTTTTTTTTTTTTTTTTTAAAAAAACCAACCCTTCAAAGCAAAAAAAAAAAAAAAAGAAAAAGAAAAAGAAAAAAAGTGTCTCCCTTTTTACAGAAGAAAACCCAAGTCATTGAGAAGCCATGAGAATCACAGTAACCGCCGCGCGCGGCCGGCCCCGGCGCCACCGGGACGGCGCGGCCGAGGGGTGCGGGTCTCGCTGCCGGCCGCGCCGCAGGCCCGGGGGGTCGGATCCTCGCCCGCTACCGCTCTGCCTTCTCCTGGATGGCTTTTCAAAACGAAATGTCTCACTGGGTCTGGAGATGTTTTTGGAGCGGAGATGCCGATGCAGCCAGAATAGATACAGAGTCAGGAAAGCGCTATCTACACCTGGGGAAAATCCTCTTTGCTTCAGCTGAGAAAATAAAAGTAAAGTAGCAGCAGCTGCGTTAGCGGGGGCAGGGGGGGGGTACGGTTCTGCCGGGGGGGTTGGGAATGGCCACGGGACAAGACCTTGGCCAGCCCGGGGTCCCTGGCGAAGGCACCGCCGGGCACCGCATCGCTGGGGCGAGCGAGGTGTCCCTGCGGGCGCTGGGGGTGTGCGGGACGTGGCCGCCCCGGGAGCTGGGGCTCGGGGGGCACAGACAGAGGACGGGATGGGAGTGGGTTGTCTGGGGCTGGGGGGGGGCGGACAAGCAGGTCAGCGGAGGGGCCTCGGCACCCGGCACGGAACCACTGCGGCGAAGCAGGTTCGGCCGGTGGCCCCAGCGCTGCCTGGGGACGGTGCCGTCCCCAAGCCCCGAGCCCACACTCACCCGGCTCTGCCCCACCTGGCGGGCGCGGGGGGACGGGGGGGGGCGATGAGGAGGATGAAGGTGTCGCTGCTGGGGCAGGGGAGCAGGTTTGCGGCAGACCCAGGCAGCCCCGGGGCCGGGGGGCGATGGCGCGGCAGCATGGTGGGGAGTCGCCTTCTTTTCGTGTCAGGCCTGACTGGGACGAGCCGTGGTGTCCCGCGGGGGGGTCACCCAGTGTTCGCCAACACAGGTACGGCTGCAGCTGCTTCGTGGCGGAAGCTGGGATGCACGGCGAGGGCGGCGCGGCCGCCGGCGCTGCCGGGGCAGAGCGGTGCATCCACCATTTCCAGCCCTCGGGCCAGAGGATGGGGGCGGCGGGGAGAACCGGAGGAGGGCTCCTCGGAAATGGCAAGAAGGCGTCCAGCTTTCCTGGTCCCAGACCGAACTTTCTGCAGAAAAAAAGTTGCGCTCTGCAGACTTCTGGCCTCTTGCGGCAAGAGGCGGGTGCAGGCGGGTCTCTCTCGGTCGCCCCAGAAACAGCTGCCGAAGGGGCAGAGACCCGGGGTTCGCCCGGCGGGTACCCACCGGGCAGCCTGCACTCAGGCCAACACACGTCACGCTTCCACCAGCAGCGCCCGCCGCCCGCCCCGAGGGGCTCGCGCCGGGGCATGAGGGCCGCCGGGGTCTCCGAGGGCCGCCGGGGTCTCCGAGGGCTGCCGGGGTCTCCGTTACCTGCGGGTGAAGCGGGGAAGGAGCCAGCAGCGCGATGGGAATGAAGCGCAGCTGGGGAAGAGGTGAGGGGGACGGCGGTGGGACGAGCTGGCCGGGCGGGCAGGGGCAGGCAGGGGCAGGCAGGGGCAGGCAGGGGCGGGCAGGGGCGGGCAGGGGCGGGCAGGGGCAGGCAGGGGCGGGCAGGGGGCATGCGGAGGGGCTGCAGGGCGCTGGCAGCACCAAGCAGGGCGGGGGGCCATGCAGCCAGGGACAAGCCAGCAGCGGTGCAGAGGTCTGGCCAAGCCGCAGCGTGCGGAGCCCCAGCGTGCGCTGCCGCCCGTGTCCCCGCAGCGGGAGCGGTTCCCGGGGGTCCCAGGGGATGGAGCCCGCGTGGGGACGGCCGGGGGCTCGGCAAGCGTTCGGCCAAAGCCAGCCAGCGGGCACAGGTCCCCGTGTCACGGCGTGGGCTGCGCACCAGCATTTCCAGAGCAGCCTCCTAAAAGCAGCGCGAGGAACAAGCAGCCAAACGAATTCCTAGGAAATCCTGATTTCTACGGTTGGGGAAAGAGGCTGCGACACTGACCCGGGGAAGTGCCCAGGCGCGTGTGCGCAGTGGGGGCTCCTCGGGGGGCTGCGCGGCGGCAGGCCCGGCGTGTGGGGGGATGCAGAGGAGCTGGGTGCTCACCCGTGTCCCGGCACGCGCCGGTGCTGCTTTGCCGGGCAGGGAGCTGGGGAAGCGGCGTCAGCCCGCAGAGCCGAGCCACGGTGGCAGGGGACAAGTGGCGAGTTCGGCTCATGGCCGGCGTCTGTGAGCTGCAAAGCGTGCGGGAGGCGGCGGAGGGACGAGGTGAGGGATGGACGGAGCTGGGGGCTCTGGGGGGCCGAGGCGGGAGCGAGTGCGGGGCCGGGGGATGCGAGATCAGCGGTGGCGGCGGCAGCGCTGGCGGGTGCAGCACAACCGCGCCGGTGGCACGGGACGTCTCTGGAGCGGGACCATCCCCACCCGTGCAGGACCGTGCCACAAGCCCTTGCGACTGGAGGGTGCCGAGTAGTGCCAGGGAGGGCGAAGGAGCCGCAGCGCGGGCAGTGGAGGGGGGGGGTGTGGGGGGTGCCGAGCCGGGGTGTGGGGTGATGGAGTGCGTGCGGCCGCACATGCTGCTGCACATGCTGCTGGCCGCGGGCGAGGCGTGCAGGGCCGCTGGGGTGGAGGGGTGACGGCGGGGGGTGCATGGGGGGGGATGGCGGGGGGTGCATGGGGGGGTGATGGCGGGGGGTGCATGGGGAGTGATGGCGGGGGGTGCATGGGGGGGTGATGGCGGGGGGTGCATGGGGGGGGATGGCAGGGGGTGCACAGGGCAGATGATGGCAGGGGGTGCATGGGGGGATGATGGCAGGAGATGCACAGGAGGTTGGTGGGGGTGCACAGGGTGGGTGAAGGTGCCGGGAACGTGGGGGGGGGGACACGTGGCGGGGGCCCGGCGGGGCAAATGGAGGTGGTGGGGGTGCGTGGCAGCAGTGGGGTGATCGGCCGGGCTGTGGCCACGGGACAGGGGGGTGGAAGGGGCAGGACCTGGTCCGCGGGGTCCCCGCTGCAGGTCCCGCCGGGCAGGGGCAGCGTTGGCACAGAGGGGCCGGGGTCGCCTGCCGGGGCGCGATGGCACGCCCGGGCGAGCAGGCGGTGGGCTCGGGCAGACGCAATGGCTGCTATCGCGATTCGGACGCCTCTCGGCTCACCCGGTTTGGGGGCGCGAGGCCCGGGGTACCCTGGGCGGTTTGTTTGCTCGCTGGTCCGGCTCCATCCAACCCCTTGCGCCGTCCCCGAGCGCCTGACCCCGCCGGGAGCAGCGGGATGGCGCCCGGGGAGGGGGAGAGGCTGCGGACCCTCGGGGACCGGCGGCTCCCGGGGAGCTCTGGATGGAGGCGCTGGGGCAGGCGCCCAGCGGGAGCTCAGGGAGAGGGGCGGCAGCGCGGCATGGCCCCTCAGGCTCCGTCCCGGGGAGGGCCTGGTGCGCCGGCGCAGGGCAGGGTCCGTCCCGGGGAGGGCCTGGTGCGCAGGAGGGGCTGCCGCCCCCCGGCCCGGGCCTGGGCCTTTTCCCTGGCTGAAGGTTGTAAAGGTTCGGAGATGTGTGAGGGTCAGAAGGAACCTCCTTGTCCTTCCCTCTAGCACCAGAAGAGTTAATGCCTTCGTGGGGGACTCAGCTTTTTGGGAACACCGGTCACCAAGCCGTCCCCTCCCGAGCCCTGGCCACCCCTGAGGGGCCGGGGCTGGGCGAGGAGGGGGCGCGCAGGGCACCACGCTGGGGGACGGGGACGCCACCTCCACCAGCGCTGGGGCTGGCCTGGGTCACTCCAGCTCCCCCGAAGCCATTGGGTGACGGAGCGGCCACCGCCGAGCCCTGCTGCCCTGGTGCCCCCGTGACCGCGCCGTCGCGGCACCGCCAGCCCCCGGGGTCCCCAGCGGCGTGGCGGGAGCCAGCCCGGCCACGGGACCCGCACGCCGGCCTCCTCCCGCGGCCGCTGGCCACTGCGGAGGAGCAGCCCCGGTGGGGCCCTTGTGGGCCGGCGGCGGTGCCGGCGCTGGGCTGTGCCGGCGGCGGCGCGGTG
This sequence comes from Sterna hirundo, assembly GCA_009819605.1. NCBI lineage: Eukaryota > Metazoa > Chordata > Aves > Charadriiformes > Laridae > Sterna > Sterna hirundo. The sequence goes on along the minus strand of CM020437.1, from coordinate 603,350 downwards.
CGAGGGCTGGGCGCGATGGTGGCGGTGGCTCCCCGGGGACACGGTGCCGCGGGGCCCGCGCCTGCCAGAGGTGCCGGGTTCTGCGGGGTGGTGGAAGCGCCATCTCCGTGCGTCTCTGCCCGGCGGGGGTGGAAGACTCGGTGTGTCCCAAAAACCCAAGTTTTGTTTTGTGTTTCTAAATCTTTAAAATCCAGAGTGTCTGAAAGGAGCTGTTGGGGTGGGGTTTTTTTGTGGTTTTTTTTTTTAAAAAGACTTTTAACATTCATTCAGTCAGTCGCTAAAAACTCCCATGAGCCATGGGCGTCCCAGGGGAGGGGTGCAGGCACCGCCTCGCCAGCATCTCAACAAGTCTAGATATATAGATTTAGTAAAATTATAACAAAATCAGGTGGCTATAGCTATAGATATAGATATATAGATATTTGTTCTCTCTTTTCAAATATATAGCTGATTAAAAAGATGCAAAATAAGGATGACTAGGACGGAGTGGGAATCCTGTAGTTCAATATCATCTCTTGTAGCTCATCAGCTGCTCTCTATATAAATGCACGGAGATTATATATTATCCATCAACGTGTCCCCCTTGGAAACAAGACCCCAAACCAAGAGGAAATAAAACATCTCCCTCCCTCCCCCCCACCCACCCATTGAACGTTGGCAAAGCGTTTTCTGCTGGATTCCCCACCAGCCTCCCTCCGACATCCCCAAACATGCTTCTTATCCATGCGGTTTCAGTCCCTCTCTCACCGGGGCGCGCGGGGGCAGCGGGCCGAGCAGCAGCACACAGTCCAGGGCCAGTCTCTCCCGCGGGAATCGCTCTTCTGGCTCGCAGGGCAGCTCCCCGGGGCGGCTCCGCGCGGGAGGGAGCGGGTCTGGGCCTCACCGCCGGCGTCCACCCAGCCGCCGCGCTGGCACTGCCCTTCCTCGCCGACCTCTGCGCCGCGGAGCCCTTCCTTTCCCTCTGAGCACCGCTGGGACCACCCGGCTCGGCCGGCCGCCTCCGACCCCAGCGGGGACGGCCGGCACGGGGCCGGGGCCGCCACCACCGCGGCCGTGGTGCCTCCTGCCTGCTCTTCCCACGGCGGGCTGAGCGTTGGCGCTGGCCCTGCCGGCCTCCTGCAGCAGCCCCTGCCCTGCCACGCTCCCGCCGGCTCGGGGCAGCTCGGGGTCTCCACGCCATGGGCCACCCCGACCTGCCCGAGACGCGGCGTGTGCCCGGCCCGCTCGCCTCCCTGCCGCGCTCCGGCTGGCCTCTCCCTGCCTGACACACCTGGGCAACGCGGCCAGCGCTTGGCCAACGGCAGAAGCCCTCTCCCTAGCCAGGCTGGGCTCCTCACCGCACCGCCGGCCCCGTCCCGCTCCCCACCTTCCACCACGGGGAGCCCGGGCTCGGCAGCGCGTGGTGCCTCGGCCCCTCCGGCCCCCAGCGACGCCCCCGGGGAGGAGCACATCAAGCGATATACAGGCCAGACTCTCTGGGAGGAACAGAAACGAGGATGTATTTCATGCAACATTCCTTGTCCCGAAGGCGTCGCGGGGCCGGCGGGGCCGAGCGGGGGCTCTGCGTGTGCGTGGCACGCCGGGGCGGTGTGGGAGCGGGCGGGAGCCCCTCGGCTCCGCGCCCTTCAGTGCAGTGCTCAGAATAGAAAGAGAATCAAAGTGGGTTTTATTAGTCTAGTAGAAACACCCCCCCCCTCCCCGTGGTGGCTCTGGAAGAGGCCAGCGCTGCCTGGGACGGTCAGCTGTCTACCAGCTGCTTGAGCGCCCGCTCAATGTTCATCCGGTGCCCGACCCGGGTCACCCCCAACTCCACAAAGTCCTCCTTGGTGAGGGCGGGCAGGTGCGTGCCCTCTATCTCATGGTCCTCAAACTTGTCTCGGTGCTCCACCAAATTGATGCTTTCCAGCCAGTCCCCGACGTCGTACTTGTTCCAGAGGTGGAGGGGTTTCTGCATGAAGGGCCGAGGCGGGTGGAGGGTGTGCAGGGGCGGCCCTGGAGAGGGGGACGGGGACGGGGAGCGGCTCCGGGCGCTCACGCTCCTCACCACAAAGCGCACCTCCTTGGGCTCGTGGGGGATGGAGAGGCTGGAAGATTTGAGGATGGTGGGAGGGGTCAGACCGTAGGGCCGGACGGTGCTGAGGGGCTCTGTCCGATCCAGAGCCGGCTTCACGGGGCTGGGGGTACGTCGGGTTACGGGGTAGCGACTGCCAGGTCGGACTGTGTAGGTGGTCCCGGAGCTCCGCTGGGAAATGGTGCTGAGTTCTCCTAAACTACTGAAAAGTCTGCAGAAAGAGCGGTACAGCGAGAGAGAGAGGAGAGAGAGCAGAGGGCAGGGGTGAGGCGAGGTCCCCAGACACGGCAGCACACACACAATATACGGGGGGGCGGGGGGGGCCGCTGGAGGGCTGGGGCCAGCCGGAGACGGGGTGGGGGGGTGTGCGGAGCTCGGGGGACACGGCTGGGAGCACCTCAGCCAAGACGTTCTTGCACGCCCTGCCGGGGCCGTTCCGGAGGAGGCAGAAGAGGTTCGAGCGAGGATCTCCTGTACCTGCGGTTCCCGGCCAAACCTGCCCTGGCTGCCAGCGCTCCGACGCCCGCCGAGCCCGGCCCGGAGGAAGGTGGCCCTGCAGCCCGCTGGGCGCGCGCAAAGACTCGCTGCAGCTGCAGACCCTGCGCCTCGCCCTGCCTCGGCTGCTCGGCACGAAGCTGCGGCAGAGCTGCACCGACGCCACCGGCCCCGCCTCCCACCGGGGACCCCGTCTCCCCTCGCTGACGGCCCCACGTCGGCCTGCTCATGGGTCCCACCACGGACTCGGAGCAAACCAGCGCTGCCAGTCGTTTCCCGGGACAAGAGGGAACCTGCCGGCATCTCCCCAGAGAGCAGCATGGGGACGGGAGGACCGTCCCACCACCCCAAGGACGGAGGCAGCAGGGTCTGATCGTCACCCGAGGGTGAGCGCTCGTTAGCGTGGGCTGAGGCAGCCCAGAGGCTCTTGCCCTCGCACTACGCCATGTCCACCTCCCCGGCCTGCACCCGGCGTCGTGGTGTGGCAGGGGACAGCCCCTCCCGCAGCACTCGGCTCTACCGCTCGCCACCACGAGAGCCTCTGACGGGGGACGAGCCAGGCTGCACGCACGCCTTCCCTCCGCCATCGCCTCTTGCCTTCGTTGCCTGCCCGGGCACGGACAAGTGCTCTGGGTATGTGGAAAGAAATGGATTCAGGTGGGGGTTGGTCTCTTCTCCCAAGTAACAAGCAATGGGACAAGAGGAAATGGCTTCAAGTTGCGCCAGGGGAGGTTTGGGGTGGATATTGGGAAAAGTGTTTACACGGAAAAGGTTGTCAAGGCTTGGACCAGGCTGCCCAGGGCAGTGGTGGAGTCGCCATCCCTGGGGGGATTTCAGAGCCGGGCAGACGCGGTGCTGAGGGACGTGGGTCAGCGGTGACTTGGCAGTGCTGGGTTAACGGTTGGACTCAACGGGCTTAAAGGTCCCTTCCAACCCAGGCGATTCTATGACTCTGTGACTCTATCTAAAAGCTGAGAGGACAAGGTCATGGAGGATGAGTCCTTGGAGCGCGATGAGCTGTGAGTGCCTCAGCCCGGGGGGCCCCGGGAAGGCAGGCTGCCGGCCCGGCTCTGTCCCTGCCCTGCTCCGGGGTCTCCTCCCATGAGCCCCCACTGCTGACGGAGGCTGGGGACGGGCTCTGACTGGGAGGGACGCGGGGCTCCCGTGCGGTCTCTGTCCTGGCAGCGAAAGCGAACGCAGCCCCCTGAACCCCCCCACGGGGCTTCGGTCACTGCTCCATGGGGGGGTCTCAGCTCCCAGGAGGGCTCTCAGCAGGGCCCATGTCCCGAGTGCTCCCGCAGCAGAAGAGCTGCAGCCCTGACGGAGCCAGAGCGGGGAGGAAGGGGAGGAAGACTCCGTTGCCTCGGGGCTGCGCAGCCCCGGGCCAAGAGCATGGCGTTACCGGGGCTGGGCTGGTTATTGCGTGGCTAAATAGCCCCTGGCCACTCGTTTGGGTCAGCAATGTCACTGCGCCTGTCCTCCAAGCGAACCGGTAACACACCACAGAACTGCAGCTCCCTGGCGCCCGGCTGCGACGGCGGCCACTGAGCCCCACGCGCAGCCCATCCCTCTGCCCCCCTGCCGCCCCCCAACCTCTGCCCCCCATCTCGGTCCCCCCTGGAGCTGTCTCGGGACACTCCGGAAACCTGCTGCTGGCAAGAGGAGTCCAAGGGCTACGGTTAATGCCCCGCACCCGCTGCTACTAAGGCACACACCACACAAGACCCACACTTCTGTGGGGCTAGTGAGCGCTGACGGTTTCTTAGAGAGATGGCTGCGAGAAGATCAGCTGAACACGAAGAGGAAGGTCTGTTCAGCGCCTGTGGGCTTAGGCACGTTTCCTCTTATTTCCCTGCCACCCTGGCACCGAAAGCACGAGGGTTATGAAGAAGCATGACAATGAATCACATTTGGGAAGCTTCGTCAGTACAGAAGGGGAAGAGCGGAACGACCTTGAGGGCTGCGGTAGGAAGGACAGAAGGGAAAGTGACAGTCCCAAGTACGGCGCCCTGCTCAGAGGGCTGGCAAAGACTCGGCTCTCTACTGGGAGCGATGACGGGAGAGAAAGCCCTGGGTCTACTGAGAGGCCCCGGGAGGGGGGTACCGGGAGGCACCAACGGAGCACGGCCACGGAAAGGCAAAAGAAACGCAGAGAGACCCGAGGGGTGCGTTCCTCACGGAATTAAGGGTGTGTTCATGTCGCCACGGGAGCCACGGCTACACGCTCACCTGGAATTCTGAGCACAGTCCTGGTCACTTTTGTTCAAGAAAGGTAAATGCGGACACGGCAGCCAATGTGCCAAGGGCTTGTTTAACCCGCCCCAGGTGACACGGAGGGGGAAACTGCTCCCTGCGAAGGGAGAAGAGAGACTCCAGCTGGGGGTGCCGAGACCCGCAGCAGCCCTGTGCAGCGCACGCCGCGCCGGGGTGGTGGATGCCCGAGGGCTGTCCGGCAGCGCAGGCCACGCCAGCAGCGGAGACGCAGGTCCCACAGAGACCCACGTCATCTGCAGGCTGTGCTGCCGGGCCTCCCTGCCTCTCGGCACAGTTCCTTTTTGGTTTGGTGGCTTACGGGGCCTGGGAGTCGGCTATTCCCGCTCTCGGGGAACGGGAGCGCTGGAACCACAGAGAAATCAGCGGTGTGCCCAAGCCTCCATGGTTGGCGTGTCCTTGTGGTGACGAGACAGTGGTGCCATGGCAGACCTTTCTGGGCATGGCCGACCAGCAGATGTAGTCCATAGCTCTGTTCTGCTCTGCGAGCACCGGCTTGGCCGGCGCAATGCTCCGTTGGCAACGTACTGTTGGCTCTCCACGCCTTCGGCAGCGCTGTTCTGCCAACCACGCAGACAGCCCAGTGGTCTCCGATGTCCTGTCCAGCTCGGGAAGCTGACTTCATTACGGGCCATCAGTCCAATTACTCAGTCACAGGCCCTTCATCCCGCTCCGAAGCCAGGTAAGCCAGCTCTGAAGCTGCCAGATGTGATGGTTCCCTTCAGCACAGCATCCCTTCCGAGGACTTGCACACCATGCACAGCGACGGTGCCTGCTTAGAGCGTTTGCTCCTGGATCACCGCTCCTCTTCCTTGCAGGTTCGTGTTGGCGTATCACGCGTTTTGCCCGAGGAACACACGCCGAGGGGGATGTGGACCAGCCACCGCAGGCAAGCTGAGGCTGAGTGCTGTCACGGTTTAGGATGCTGCTATCGAGGACTTCAGCTTTGTCAGGTTTCATGAGCACTGCGGCGTTGCCCACTTCTCCTTTAGGCAACATCAAGTCAGCGTAACCGGGGAGCTCGATAAGGAAAATGAAATGCTTTCTTCACTTTCCATTTCTGGTGGTGCTCCAGCTGGGCCTCGGAAGACCAGCAGCCCAGAGCTGGCGGAATTGCTGGCGGCCACGGGTCTCTCTCTGAATTGGGACGTGGCAGCTCCAGTCGCCGTTGTGGGGCTGCCTTCGAGCTTGTCTTCTCTGACAGGTGAAATGCAGGTTCTGGCAGCTCTCAAGCCCTGTCCCGCAGAGCTCGGCGGTGGCAGTCCGTCGGCAGCAGCGGATGGGTTGCCCAGATTGCTTCTTCAGCGTAGCCAGAAAAACTAGTCTTTGGAGAGGCAGCAAAGGCCTGGTTGGTGCCCCGCAGCACACGCTGGGACCTGAGCGGAACCAGCAAAGAGGGGGAGCAGGTCTCACGGGCAGCAGGCTCAGAGAGAAACACCAGCCTGATGAAAAAGGAAGTTCTCACCAAAGAAAGAGGGATTACGCATTTGTAGGACAGCTAATTAAGCCTTCTGGGACTACTTCTACTGAAGGTATTAAAAAGCAGATTTCTTGAATGAGTCACTAATGGATGAGGATTCTTCCTTTGAACTCTGTATCTCGGTCCAAATTTCTCCAGGAGTAACACAGGCGAGGACAGATTCAGCAACAGAGGCAACGCACTTCTAATCGCTCCGAAGAGAAATGCTTCCCTTCTGCTCGCCAAGTCTTTTGTGTTGCCGCTCTTGGCTTCCAGGTGTTCTCATACCGGCCTTCAAAAGCATCTCCATCGCTTTTCCTGACAGCGGCACGAAGGACTCGCCTCCCCTGATGAACAACCTCCGCTCAGCGGTGAGCGAGACCCGAGACCGCTCTCGTCATTCTCCATCGGTGCAGAGCTCGGTGCGGTGACCACGGCCGGGCTGTGCCTTAGGGCCAGGGCTGGAGACTAGTCCTCCCTCTCCTTGCCTGAAACGCCGATGGACACTTTGGGTCTTCCTGCCTAGAATGGTGCATGCCCGGGTGACACGGCACCTCTACCGCTCCCATTCTGGAAGGAGTTTGTCTCCCAGATTTGTCTCATGAGGACCGTCCCTGAGAAGGGAGGCCAAAGGCGGGGAGTACAGAAAGGAAAGGTCTCTCTGGGTAGCCCCCAACCCGAAACCAGGAGCACTGGCGCTACGTGTCACCCTGGAAGTAGCACAGCCACCAAACGGGACCCACGCTCGCTGGCGTGGGCTGACAGGCGCCGTGCAGACGAGTTCCCTTTGGGTGGGCAGCTGGCGAGGGGCCACGGGCCCGCTTCAAAAGCTGGAAGGAAATAGGCTTCTTCACAGAACCTCGAGGAAGCCCCTGTGACCAGAGGGCCAAGGAAGCCTGGTCACGACGGAGCCAGGGAGCCCTTCTCTCCCCTCTCTCCCTTCTCTCCCGGCCTGGTTTCCACTGGGACAGAGTTAATTTTCTTTCCCGCGGCTGCCGTGTTTCAGATTTGGTGTGGCAGGAACGTCAGTCATGCCCACTGCTTCAGGTGTTGCCAGGTGATCTTTGTACTATCCAGGGACTTTTTTCAACTTCCCACAGAAGCCGGGACGGAGCACAGACAGGAGGCTGGAATGGCCAGTGGAATGTTCCGGAGTCTGCCATCGCTGCTCGGGACGGGCTGGGCAGCCCATCGTCGGGAGCGAGAGTGACTTGATTGGGTTACTTTATCTTGTACTTTATCTTTACCGTTATTATTATTATTATTAATTTTTTTCCTCTTTTGTTATTGTTCTATGAAACTGTCTTTAACTCAACCCACCCATTCTTTCCCCTCCCCTTTCCTCTCCTTTTCTCCCTGCCCTTCTGCGGGGAAGGGGGAGAACCGTGCGAGCGGCTGCGTGGTCCCAGTTGGACCAGTCCGTCCCCTTCGAGCCGCGAGCTCTGCCCAGCGGAGCCCCGGGAGAGGAGGCAGCACCGCAGCCACCCGCTCCGGCAGCGCCTCACCGGGAGACCGATGAGCTGCTCTCAGGGACCATTTGCCAACCCACTGCTCTTCCGTAACTACTGAATTTCGGCAAGAAATTTGTTGCCGACTCTCGGCAAAAGAATCCAAAGAGAGGAGAAGCTCATCCCCAGAAAGCAAGTCCCCAGGGAAAAGGGTGCCCAGCAGCGCGTGGGCTTGTCTGAAGAACCACTGAGAACAAGGCTTTTCACTGAAGGCCATCGAATTTCCTGCTGACTTTTTTTCTTAGGACTCTACCAGAGCAGCCAGCGCCCTCAGTAGGGAAGAGAAATCTGGCACTTCTGAGTCCCTCCCTTGCACAGGAGAAAAACAAAGGGATGCCACGAGGGAACACCTGCAAAACTGCTGCCAACAAGTGGGGTTAATTGTACCCAAAACTGCTGCCAACAAGTGGGGTTAATTGTACCCCAAACTGCTGCCAACAAGTGGGGTTAATTGTACCCCAAACTGCCACCAACAAGTGGGGTTAATTGTACCCAACGTACTGTCCCTCCCGAAGGCAACGCAGGAACTCCACCAGCATCCGGAGGGCTGGCGATGCTGAAGGAGCACTGGAAGAGTTCCTCTTCAGCTGAAGACAGGAATGAGCTCATCAGGGAGAACTATTAGATTCTGTAACTCTAAGGGCTGCTACACTTCTGCACGGAGTCTCCCGAGCAGAAAGAAATGTGGAACCTACGGGCAGCGCTTATGCACAGAGTCCTACAGATCAGGCACCTTGGTCCCACGGATTTTGTTTGTGGCTCTTGTCAGAGTTGGGTTGATGATCTGAAAGGTCCCTTCCAACCAAGAGAATTCAACGACTCTGTGACCACGGTCTGCAAAGAGGGGTTACCTCAGGCACGGCTCTCGTGCTCTTGGCACACGTGGGCCGTGTGATGCACAGCCAGCTCAGCAGTGCTGGGCACGTGCAACCGGTCTCATGTTTCCCGAAAGAGCTTTCACGGGGTCAGAGACTTTGTGAAAGGGCCCAGCAGCTGCGCTGGGCAGCAGCAATAAAGCTGATGTTTCCTGAAAGCAGCCGGTGTACCGCGCAAGCACAGTATAACCAGCGTGTGCCTCCATCCATGGAACAGCTCGGCTGCCGCGGCGCTGCAGCAGTTCAGATTAGCACGTCACCTGCCCAGGAATCCCGGGTAAACGCCCCAAATCTTCAGATTCTGCCCAGACAATGTTTCCAGTGGAAAGGTAGGTACTCTGGGGGGAACTCAGAAGTTGGGCACCTCTGCACCCCTCTTCGGAGAAGGATGGCTCCTTCGGACCAGACTGCAGGTCCGTGCCCTTCAGGACACGGCCAGTAAGAGCGCCAAAAGAGATCAAGACGTGGTCACTTCCATAAACCCACGCTGACTAGGCCTGCTCCCCTGCTTGTCCGTTAGATGACTTGTAATGGCACTCAAGGTGATCTGCTCCGTGACTTCCCTGCTACCGAGGTCAGACTGACAGGCCTATAGTTTCCCGGATCCTCCCTTCTGCCTTTCTTGTGGATGGGTGCTCCATTTGCTACCCTCCAGCCCATCGGGACCTCCCCAGTCAGCCAAGACTTCAGGTAGATGATGGAAAGTGGCCTGGCGAGGACGGCTGCCAACTCTTTCAGCACTCTTGGGCGTAACCCATCCGGTGCCGTAGACCTGTGCGCATCCAAGCGGTGCAGGAGGTCACTGACCGCTTCCTCTTTGATTGTGATGAGTTGGTGTTTGGGAAAAGAGCCCGTACGGCACCGGGCAGGAAAGCCTTCCAGACACCCTGTGGCGTGGCGGGGACGGCGAGCCGTGCGGCACTCGGGCAGAAGGAGATGCACCTCGCCTGTGCCGGCGCTCAGCCCCCTCGGGCACCAACCAGGAGGAAGTTCAACATGCAGAAGGAAATCCCTCTTCTCCTCCTTCCACAGCCCATCGGGTTGTTATGGCAACCAACATGCTTAGTCTAAGCCTAATATTTGGCAAGTAGCAGCCCGCTCTTGATGCCTGCCTTGGCTCGCAGCCGCTGCCCGGCTGCTCAGCACAGCGGTAACACCACACAACTCCTGTCTTCAAGGAGGAGGACCCTGGGAACGACAGGCTGGCCAGTCTCTCATCAGGCCGTGGGAAGATAATGGAGCAAATCATCCCAGAAACCATTTCCAAACACACCGAGGACAAGAACGTGACCGGGAGCCGACAGCAGGGCTTTACAAAGGGGAATCACGCCCCACCAACCCGGCAGCCTTCTACGACCCAATGACCAGGCTGGTGGGTGCGGGGCGAGCAATGGACTTTGTTTATCTTGACTTTAGCAAGGCTTTCAAAAGCGTCTCCCAGAACATCCTCACTGACAAACTGGGGCAATGAGCACAGGAGAAGTGGAAGGTGAGGCTGACTGGGAACTGGCTGAACGGGCAGGCTCTAAGAGCACAAAGTCCAACTGGAGGCCAGTGACCTGCGGCGTACACAACCCCCCGGGGTTGGTACGGGGCCTATATCTCTTAATGTCTTCATTTGCTACCCGGACGGTGGGGCAGAGGGTGTCCTCAGCAAGTGGAAATGACAAACGTTTTGTGCAGACGACACAAAATGAGTGAGACGCTGATACACCAAACGGGTGTGCTGCTCCTCAGAGCGTCCCCGCCGGCCTGGAGGAACGGGCCGGAGCAATCTCATGAAGCTCAACACAGGGAAATGCCAAGTCCTGCACCTGAGAAGGGGGGAAGAACCCCCCCCACCAGTGTGTGCTGGGGGCTGACGGCTGGAACGCAGCTTTGCAGAAAAGGACCTGGACGTGCTGATAGACACCAAGTTGAACATGAGCCAGCAACGTGCCTCTGCAGTAAAGAAGGCTGACGGTGTCCTGGGCTGCATTAGGGACAGCGTTGCCAGCAGGCCGAGGGAGGTGATCCGTCCTCTGCCCAGCACCGATGGAGCACACCTGGAGTCCCGTGTCCAGTACTGGGCTCCCCAGAACAAGAGAAACAAGAACCTACTGGAGAGAGTCCAGTGAAGGGTCACAAATACGATGAAGGTGTTGGGGCATCTGACACAGGAGCAGAGACTGAGAGGGCTGGGACCGTTCAGCCTGGAGAAGAGAAGGGTCACGGGGACTTCATCAGCCTGTATAAATACCTGATGGGGGAGAGTGAAGAAGATGGAGCCAGACTCTTCTCAGTGGTGGCCGTGAGAGGACAAGAGGCAACAGGCACAGACTGAAACACGGCAAATTCCACCTGAAGATACGAAATCCCTCGTTCGCTGTGGGGGTGACCGAGCACTGGCACAGGCTGCCCAGAGAGCTGGTGGAGTCCCCATCCTTGGAGATACCAAAAACCAAGACAATGTCCTGGGCACGCTGGTCTAGGTGGCCCAGCTTGAGCAGGGGGAGGACCAGGCGATCTCCAGAGGTTCCTGCCAACCTCAACCATTCTGTGAGTCTGAATCGCAGACTGGGGGGCACCAGCACACTCTGGCCATCAGCCAACAGCAAACGCCCCGATGAGAAACGATGGGCAGAAGCCCGTTATTCCAGGGCCTTCTTTTTTGCTGGAGCTGCCCAGCGGCAGAGCTTTATGCAGGGAGTGCTCGAGCTGACAGACCTTTCTACGGACCTTCCTACAGACCTTCCAGCCAGTGTCCTCAGCCTTCGCTGGTGCACGTCCAAACAGCAACGTGTTCCTGAGCACCATCAATGCCCGACCTCCCCTGCCAGCCCCCCCGGTCTCAGCATCAGCTTTTTCTCCTCGCTGCCTGTGGCGCAGAGAGCACCGGAGGCACCAGGAACATCGCCAGCATCTGACGGCCACAACTCATGGGGGCCGTGCTCTTTGGCTGCAGAAGTCACCTTTTGCCCTCAGCTGCCCATCTCTTCACATTTATTAGCACTGAACTTCCTCCGCTATTGCGCAGGCCGCTCATTTCGCTCGGCTGGTTTCCTTCTAGGTCTTCACTGTCCCCTCTAAGTTCAATGTCCCCCAAAACTTCATGTGTTCTGCAAATCACGAATTCCCATTAGTCACAGTGGGTTTCATACAATCAATAAATCTATTAAATGAAATGGGACCCCGCTACAGAATATCCGTCTGTCTGCTACCAACCTTTTTCCACACTGAAAACGGACAAACTACTCCTACCCTTCATTGCTGGTATTTTTTTCTCTGAAAAACATGCTCAGACCAAAGTCTCACTTTTTGCTCTGGAAGAATTCCTTAATATTAATGATCCCTCTCCTACGCCTCCGATGCCCAGCTCCCGAGCCGCAGTCTGCAAGACGGGCGGCTGAGAGGGGCAGCCGGCAGGAGCGCGCAGACTCCCCCGCCCAAGAGTGGCCTTTCCCAGGAGCATCCAGTGTGGAACAACTCATAGAATCACAGAATCACAGAATCACAGAATTGTTCAGGTTGGAAAAGACCCGTGGGATCATCGAGTCCAACCATCAACCCCACCCTACAAAGCTCTCCCCTACACCATATCCCCAACACCACATCTAAACGACTCTTAAACACATTCAGGGACGGTGACTCCACCACCTCCCTGGGCAGCCTATTCCAGGGTCTGACCACTCTTTCCATGAAGAATTTTTTCTTAATGACCAGCCTAAACGTACGCTGCTGCAGCTTGAAGCCATTCCCTCTTGTTCTATCACTAATGACCTGGGAGAAGAGACCAGCACCAACCTCTCTACAATGTCCTTTCAAGTAGTTGTAGAGAGCGATGAGGTCTCCCCTCAGCCTCCACTTCCTCACACTAAACAGTCCCAGCTCCCAGCTCCAAACGCGGCTCCTCCAGCCAACCGTCTTCACAGTCAGAGCGTTCAGCTCAAATCCCACCGTGGTGTCCAGCCACCGATGAGACAACAAACCCCGACCCACCCACTTGCGATGTTCTGCCTGGGGAAGGGAACGCCAAGGAATCGCGCACATCGCGCGCGCGTCGCTGGAGGTGCTCAGCCACCGCGCGGGCGGCACACCGAGACCTCCGTCCCCGGCTGAGTGCAGACCTGCCAACGCTGAAGGCGTGGAAGATACTCAGGGCAATGAAACGGCCTGTAGAGGACAAACCTCCCTGCCTGAAGGCACGTGTGCCACCGAGACACCTCTGCACTGGGACTAGCTAGAGCCAGTCTCCCCCTTCCACGTCACACCACGCTACAACGCAGAAAGCGGGGAGAGATTTCCGTTTCTACACCTGAGAAGTGAAGTTCTTCAGTCTACATCTAAGAAGACCTTTCCTCAGTCTCCTCAGGATCTGAATTCCTTCTGCTTATTGCAGGAGCAGGCGAGGGAAGAAGTCCTAGAACTAGCGCAGATTCAGCATCTTCCTTGTCTCTGGGGACGACGAAGCGATGGGAAAGCTGATTCCTCCAGCTTAAGCAGAAGGTGAACACGTAGCAACCGACACTGTGAATCAGGCCGGCTCCGCGCTGCTCTTCGGCTGTTCAGCCGGAGACCCGCACTGAACAATGCAAGTTTTTGCTAAACCCTAATGCCGGATCTCGTAGGACCAGCGAAGATCCCACTCAGGACTGCAGGACAGTCGTGCAGCGATGCGGCCAGAAGCTCCACGAGCACGGGAGCGACAAGTGGGAGAATGCTCTACACTACAGCGGGAGACAATGACTTTTAAAAACCGGAGTAATGCATGAAGTTGCTTAAGCTGTGACTTCCTACAAGCCACAGCACGGAGCGGTAGCCCCTGAACTGCTGCCAGGCTGAGCTGCACCGCGCGGGCAGAGGCGGGCAGGTTTCTGGCTGGGGCGGGCGCTGGAGCAGCCCCCGTGTGTTACCGTCGGGAGAGCCCCGACCCACCACAGCAGATCCCGGCCGAGCCCTGGCCTGACCCGCAGGGCCAGCCCGGCGCATCGCAGGGTCAGGGACCACCATCGGGCACAGAAAACACCAACTGTGGAACACCCTGCGCGGGGACAGGAGAAGGAACAAACCCGCGGAAGGCAAAGGCAAGCAGACAGGGATGGGAGATAAGGCACACGTGCCAGGCGGGGAGATGGTCTGGACCCGACTGAAGAACAAGGGAAGACCCGTCCGTTCCAGCTCTGGATGCCTTCAAAGCACCGTCAGCTCTGGGAAATGCCTGAGGAGACAAACAGTGGGGGCCTGAAGCTCTTCTCAGACCGACCTGGAGGAGGCTGCATTAGGCCCTAATGAACGATTTTCTGGATTCTTGTCTAATCACTTTAAGCAGAGTATGAAAACCCACTCCAGAAAGCTGTGATGATTTCTGGAGCCGCCTTCCAGTCCCTCAAGGGGCTCCAGGAAAGCTGGGGAGGGACTCTGGAGCAGGGAGGGGAGCCATGGGACGAGGGGGAAGGGTTTTCCGCTGGAAGAGGGGAGACTGGGATGAGATCTTGGGAAGAAATCCTTTGGTGTGAGGGGGGTGAGCCCCTGGCCCAGGGTGCCCAGAGAAGCTGTGGCTGCCCCATCCCTGGAGGGGTTCAAGGCCAGGTTGGACGGGGCTTGGAGCACCCTGGGCTGGTGGGAGGTGTCCCTGCCCAGGGCAGGGGGTGGCACTGGGTGACCTTTAAGGTCCCTTCCAACCAAAACCCTTCTGTGACTGTGATTCTATGATTGTCACTGTTTTACCTCATTATGGGAGGACAAAGCTGAGGATCTAAGCAATGGGATGGTATCGCTGGGGAAACCGGTGCTCCTGCTACTATTCATTTACCATCTTGTAATGGTTTTTCTCTTCTTCACTCTATAGAAAGTCCTCCGCATGGGAAAAGGACCACACCTGCAGGTGCGTCACTGATGGAAAAGGAGCCGAGAACTTGTGACTGTTCCTTGAGCTGAGGTGGGGGGCGTGTGTGGGGGGGCCGACAAGACGGGGAACCCCGGCCAGTGCCTGGGTAACGGAAGGATGAAGCTGCTGCACTGAGGCTCTGGGTTTTGCTGCAGTGCCGGGTGGAAGCGACAGACCAAGCCCTGGACTGGTGCGATGCCGAAAGGACGACATGCGCCTCCGGGCTCTCCGCTGCCCCAGGGCCTTCTGCGCGTGCCCTGCCTTTCTCGGGAGAGTTCCCCATCAGCCTGGCACGGCCCGATGAGAGCAAATCGCACTTTTGCCGGGTTTGTTTATTTTTTTGCTCTCCCAAACTCTGTAGAAGACATTATCCCAGTAAAATACAGAGGCTGGATTTGGGAAAAAACTAGCCAGCCACGAAAACCCTGGAGGTATGTTCCCTTGCGTGGCTTCTCACTGCAATGCCTCCTTCCTGTTCAAAACTGCCTTTTTTTCTCTCTCACTCCGTAACTTCCCTCTTCCCTCCGATCACCCTTCTGCAGCCAGAACAGCGGTCATTCCTGCTGTTCGCAGCTGGAGCATTTTCCCCCGACCTCAGAAGACTACCGACGCGCCGCGCTCGCCGCGCTGCCCTAAAGACTGCAGCAGGGCCCGGGCTGGGGGTCGAGCAGCCCGTCCCGTCTCCCCCCGGGCTCCTGGCCCACAGTCGCGGCCCCGGGCAGAGCCCTCTGCGCGCCGCAGCCGCTGCACAGACGACGACGGGCTGGGCAAAGCCACCGGCTGCCGGCAGAGCCGTGGCATCTGATGCCCAGCTGCCATTCGCTGCGCCCCTGGTAGCACCTAAAGGCTCAGAAGCGAGGTCCTAGGCCAGAAAGCGCCCAGAAAAGGAGGACTCGGGACTCTTCCTATTTCTCGTTCCCTGCTGGTCTCAGATGAGCTGGGGGAGGGCACGTTTGTGTGTGTTTTTCCATTCCAAATTCCTGGTGCTGAGCTCCGCGAGATGAGATGGCGCGTCCTGTCTCCTGTCGTCCCCAGTGGTGGGCACCACACCGGCCACGGGGACCCCCGGGGACTCCCTGCGTGCCCTGCACTGGGGAGAGCGGGGAACACGGGCTCCAGGCACCCGCACGGGGCTCACTGCGAGTGCTGCGGGCAGGGGAGAGCAGCGTCTGCGCTTTGGGAAACCCGGGGCCGTGCCGGCGCCGCGGGACCCTGCCCTGGGCTCGGGCAGGGCCGAGGCACCGTGGCTGGGCACGGAGGGGTCAGTGGAGCCGTTCCATTGCCTTCCTCCAGAGCCGGCTCCCAGAACCGAAACCTGAGCCTGGGCTCGGGGCTCCGCTTTCTGCCCGGTGCCAGCGCCAGGCAGCGACAGCTTTGCATTTTAGGTGACAAATTTTGTTGCAGGGGAAAACGACCACAGTCTGCAGCGAACGCCTGACCTTTGCGCAGCTCGTGAAAGGGGAAGGTGGCCCAGCAGTGTTTTAACTGCGATGACACAGGGGGTTAATCTACAGGGCCAGGCGACAGCTAATTGCGTACCGAGAGCGACCGAAAGCGTGGCCTCCAGCCAGCAGCGAGCACTCCTACGTCTGAACCCACGGTGCCTCAGACCTGCTGGAGAACTGACTCTCCTCACTTGTGCGCCCCAAAAACCCCCCGGGTTTACAGCTCCCCTCCCTTCCTGGGAATTAAATGCAAAAACCTGCGCTAAGAAAATGTTACAGGTGCTCAGCTGAGCACGCACCTGTGAAAGCCAGCACGGATGGCAAGGTTCATCGCTGATCCTTTGGGATGAAGGCAGCGGCTAAAGCTAACCCCGACCCTAACTCACACCCCAGCCCTAAAACTAACCCGAAAAACTAACCCTAAAACTAACCCGAGGCTAAACCCCAACTCCTAACCTTACCCTATTCACCCTACCCTGCCCCTAACCCTGCCCCAACCCTTCCCTACCCCTCCCCTGACCTCCTCGGGCAGCACTGGCCAAGGCTCGCAGCCCGTCGCAGCATCGGCCCCGTCGGGGCTGTGCTGGGGGCGCGGGGGGGGCCGCGCAGGGCGGCTGCAGCCCGCGCTCGGAGTCGGGCAGGGACGCTGGGCGCGGGCGAAACAATGTCCAAAGCTTTCACACAAACAGGGCTGTGCAGCGGAGAGGAAACATCAGCTGACGGTCACGGTCAGTCAGATGGTGCTGGAGGGGGGCAGGCACTGCCATTGTCCGAAACGCCGGCTCAGCGGGACGGGGACAAGCCGGCTCCCATTCAGCACAGCCACCCACCGCCCCCGAACCCTTTCTGACCAGCTGGGGCTGCCACTGGGGCTGCTGGGCAGCGTCCTAACGACCTGGGGGCTGAAGACAGGCTGAGCAGACTAAATTTGCCCCGTCCCGCGCCAGGGAGCACCAAGCTGCGGGCCGAGCCAAGCGCCCGCAGCGCGCCCACCGTGGCACATCTCCCCTGGGTGCCACCCCGAACACGCAGACGCTCTGCGACACCAGCAACAGGACTGAATGCATGAAGACATGGGCGGATGCAATGGCATGAGGACCCTCCCCCCGCTGACCACACGCAAGGTCTGCTGGGCAGAACCCGCTCCATGACTCCCTCCAGCCAGAGCAGCGCTCCGTCCCCGGCCAGACCTGGGGGCTCCACGACCCTTTGCTCCACCAGAAGGACCGAAGTGGGGCCAGGTCTCCCAAGTCTCCCCCACCTCTGCTTAAACCGGCCGTGTGCCACGGCCCGGGGCTGGAGCGGAGCCGATCCCTGGGGAAGGCGTCTGGGAAGCATCCGGCAGCCCCCACCAGCCCGGCGGCATCGGGCAGGAGGAGTTTCCCAGCTCCGCCGTTCTGCCCTCCCGGGACTGGCCCTGTCCAGCCGGGCCCCGGGAAGGGGACGCAGACTCGGAAATTCAGCACTTGGCAGAAAATGACATGTAAAATCCAACATGAGACCTCCCAGAGCTCTGCCGAGGCTCTGGGGCTGCGTTCACACACGGAAGCGACACAGATGTAGGCAGCTACTTTCATACACACTACGGGTAAAGAGAACAGGACGGACAGACAAACACGGAAGAAGCACAACCAAGACCACGCAGCTGGCCATGCACACTGGGGAAATTCGCCCGGTGGGCACCCGCACCAGGGCCACGTGCCACAGCTCCAACCCCCCAGAGCCCACCCACTGGTCACCTCCTGGCGAGGGACGGGGATCCTGCCGTTCACCCAAGTGACCCCCCCCGCGGATGGGAATGGCCTCTCTCGGGGTCTCACTGCCTGCTCCAGCCCGGTGAATGCCCACAGCGCATCAGCCACGGGCTGGCCAAGGCATTCCAGCAGCTCTGGTAGCAACGGAGACCTGCTGGGGACGTGGCCAAGGCTCTCCCAGCAAGGACACTGAGACCTGCTGGGGACGTGGCCAAGGCTCTCCCAGCAAGGGCTCCTCCAGTGGCCATCATTAACCAGTCTGGGAGAAGGCGGGGGTCAGTTTTCTGTACCCTGATTTTCCTACAGCTGTCTCAGGTAAACACTTGGCCGTGCTTTAAGTCAGTGCCAACAGTGACTCCCCTGGGGACACCACAGGACACCTGCTGTGGGTCACCAGGCTGGAGGTCCCGCAGCCCTGGGGTGCCTGCTGGAAGGCAGCAGGGGGCTCTGGTCCCTTCCAGGCCCCCCTCCCCGCCGGGCAGCTGAACCCCAGCCTGCGACGGCTGCACGAGCCCAGCACAGCAAGAGCCCAAGGCGCCGCCTCCTCTGCCTGACGGGAGTTTGGCTCCAGACGGTGACCGAGGGACTGGGAAGTCCCGAACCTGCAGGGAAGGGGGAGCCTGGTGCATCGATTGCACGGGGGGGGCTGCTGGGGCTCAGAAAGGGGACGTTGCTGCTTGGGGCGGCAGCTGGCTCAGACTCCCCACCCATGCCAGGGTCCCTCCCCACCCATGATGGGATCCCTCCTCACCCTTACTGGGGTCCCCCTCTTTCACTACGGGGTCCCTCCTCACCCTTGCTGGGTCCCTCCCCACCCGTGATGGGGTCCCTCCCCATGGGGCTGAGTTTCGCCAAGGGGACCCTGCCCCTGTGCAGCCCTTGCTGGGTGTCGTGTGTCCCCGTGTCCCCCCCCGTCCCCCCTCCCCAGACAGCCACACCGGGGCACAGAGTCTCATCTGGGCCACAGTGGGAATCCCATGGAAGCCCGAGGGAATTTCCTCAGTCGTCACCTACGAGCAGCAGCACAGACATCACAGCACAGGGACACGGACATGCTACCGGGCACACGGGGACGGGGAGGGGGGGGACACACTCACATGCCAGAGCGAGCGCCGCTGCCCGCTCTGGGCCAGGCGGGAGAGCGGGGAGCGGGAGGGGCGCGGGGAGAGGAGGTGAGTCTGCTATGGGATGAGAACATGCTCACTTACACAACTCGCCCACCCTCCGGAGGCCAGAGGCGGTTCTAGACAGAGCAGCGCGGACATGCAGATGGAGAGCAGGAAGAGAGGCAATGAGAGAGAATGTTAGCTCCGGTACGGGCCGGCAACAAGACGGAGAAGAGCGAACGGACTTCGTCACGGGGCCGAGGCCGAGTGGCACAGCGGGAGCGTGGCCGGGCACCCCCCGCCCCGCGCGGGTGTGGGGCGGTGGTGGCACGGCCCACGGTGCCCCGCAGCGGGGACGGCAGAACCGTCTGGGGCCGGGGGCTGAGCCCCGGGGAAGGGGCACCCAGGGAATGGCCGACATGGGGCTCCGGCTGCTCCCGACCCCGGGGAAGGGGCACCCAGGGAATGGCCGACACAGGGCTGTTGGGGCCAGCGAAGTTCGGGACGTTCCGCAGCGGTTGAGGTTCCGTTTGTGTGTTTGCTACGGGAAATGGGACATTCATAATCGCATGAATTCGACAGCCAAAGCCTGAAGGATTGGAGAGTGCTGGGGGGAGAGGGAGGATGAGGAGGGGGGGACGGGGAGGGACAGGACGGGGGCTGGGGAAGGGCAGAGGCGGGAGGGGGAGGAAACAACAGATGCATGAGAAAAAATGCCCCACAGCAAGGACAAGGAAGAGCGGCAAATACAGTTCAACGTCTTTTCTGACTTCCCCCGGCAGCTGTGTTAAGTGCTTTGCTTTTATGCTTGTGAGCGTAACAGCTACAGCTACAGGTCAGTGGTACACGACCAGGGCCTCGCCAGGGAGTCAGCGTTTCCCAGAGGGGATAATCACAGTCCCGCCGGTAGGAAGTTTGCCGGAATCCCTTGCTGAGGTCGGGGGAAAGCCTGACGTTTGCTCTGTGGTGAGCAGGAGGACGCCTCGCCGCCCCTCGCCCGGGCGCTGGGCTGCTCTACCGAGCGTCCTCCACCTCCTCGCGCAGCCCAGAACCCCTCAGCTGCGGCCGTCGGGGGGGAGCAGGAGGCCCCGTCGCAGCCAGCTGACACGGCCCCCTCCTCCCCGCGGGGACGCTTGGCTCCCCGGTCCGCAGCGCTGCGCCAGGGCTGTCGGCCGTGCCTGGCTTCGGCGCGGTGGCTACCAACGCCAAATGGCCACCGCTCTCATTCAGACCGTCAGCCCTTTTCTGCAGGCGACGCGGCTGCACGCAGAAGGGGAAGAAACAGCCGGGAGCGGTGCGCAGAGCATGGCCGCCCCGGTGGGGAGCGGGGTTTGCTTGGCCAAACGGGGTTCTGCAGGTGGAAAGCCCCACCAGGTACCTGCTGCCGCGGGTCACCAAGAGCGGGTCAGGTGAAGACCGCGCTCGTTCAGCGCGGGCCGGGCCCAGCGCCGCGCAGCCGAGGCACCGGGGGGCCCCAGGGCCGGCCGAGGGACGCGTGGTTATCCCCTGGGGAACGCCGGGCACCTCCAGGGACGGTGTCCCGGCTGCCTCGCGGTGACCAACCTGCTGCGCTGGAGGAGTGATGTAGAAGAGCAAGAGGACCCCTAAACCCCCTCTGAACGCCCTCCCGCTCAGCCTCAGCTCCGGCTTTTCCTGGGCAATTGTGCAGGTGGGGCTGGGGCCGGGCTGCGAGTCCTTCGGCCAGGAGCTCTGGCCTGCCCGTGCCCGTGGAGGGACGGGGGGAATCGGGAGCAGAGCCCATGTCGGTGAACATTTACGAGTTTCTGGCAGGGTCAGAGCGTTACGGGCATAAGAGCTGCCTCTGTCTTAACTGAACCTCACATCTGCTTTCTCCTCCTCCGATCTCTTCTTTGTAGGAAAAGGAAATTTAGGGCTAGTATCCACAGGAGATTTCACCTCCCTACCTGCTGCCCCTGGGACTCTCCGAGCCAATCTCTCCCTAAGCTCTCACCGGAGACTCCGTGCACGGCGGCAGACTCCCTGCAGAACCGCTCCGCGGGCGCACACAGGCCTCTCTCCGCGCGGTGCTTTGCCTCCCGTTTGTTGACAAAAATACTGAAATTTGACTGGGTCCCTTGGCATTTCCCCATACCAAAGGAACCCCCCCTTTCCTGTGGCATCCTCTCCTAGTGCACTAAAGCCCTGAAAGGAGCGGCCCTCTCAGCGCCTTCTCCCGCGCTCCGGGATGGAACAAGCGCACGGTGGGACCTTCCCGGAGCGACACTTGGCACCGAGTGAGCGCTGCAGGCTTGAACCCCTCTCTCCTTCGGGCCACGGGGGCACCGAGAGAGTCTTGGCGGGACCCAGGGCTCCTCTCCCCGAGGTCCGGGCGAGCCCTCCCTGCTCCTCCCAAGCCTGGCTCCGGGCACGCGTGAGGCAGGGTCCCGGTTTGCTCTTCTACTCACTGGGGGGGATGAGTGGATGGGCTGTGATTAGTAGATGTTAGTGACGGGATGAGGTGAAGCCAGCTGTGCTTGCTGTGACACGGACACATGCTGAGACCTGCTACCCACAAAGCCCCTGTCTCCTTGTAGGCAATGACCGTCCACGTCAAAAACAGACACCCCCCCTCGCCCCCCCTGGGCCGCCAGTGGCAGGACGCACTGAGCTGGTGTCAGATCGGCGCCCCCTCGGAGCGCGGGCAGCGTTTCCCTGCGGTGGGTGGGTGCTCTCCCCATCGCTACACTTTCACAGCACCCTCCGGCAGCTCCTCGCTTTTGCGGCCCCCCCAACCTCCACGGGCTGATCTCGGCCCAGCTGTGCTGCCCCGCTCCCCGCCAGGGAGGCAGGTCTCGGTGGGAGAGCCGCAGAGGCAGAGGGGGCCGGGGAGCGCCCCATCCTCAGCCTGGCATCCTGCGGTGAAGGCTGGGAAAATGCCATGGCAACCGGGAGGGAAGAGCATCCTCCGGCATGGCGCTGACAGCACTGCATGCACTGCATGCCCGCAGGACACGTGGTGAGCCCCGCGCCGCCCCGGAGCCCCCGCTGCAGTGCCGGTGGCCCCGCTGCAGAACGCGTCCAGGAGCAGAAGCCCCCTCCCGTGGGACGGGGAGCCCACGGAGCGAGGGATGCATTTTTAGTTACCTCCAGAGATGCATTAAGCATCTTTAAGCCCGGCTGCCGCAGGGAAGCAGGATGGAGCCCTGCCAAGCTCCCGTCACGGGGCTGCAGGTTTGCCTTCCTCCTCGGTGGCACGTGAGGCACGGGGGGGGGGGCTCGGGGGGGGCTCGGGGCTCGCAGGGCAGCACGTTGCTGCGACCACCAGCTGGGACTTGCCTCTCTGCAGGCTTTGTGGCCGCCAGCAGCCTGGCAGTTCCAGGCAGGGCTGTGGGGACACCCGGCTTGGCGTCACCGAAGGGCGCTGCTGTCGCCTGCCCGGGGACTCCAGCCTCCCGGCACACCGTGGGCGCTGCCGGCACCCTGCGCGGGGCTCTCGGCTCAGCTGGACGGCCACCCCCTCCCCAGACCTCCAAATAACAAGTAACTCCCCCTATGCCCCGAGCTCCCTCTGGGGAAGGCGCTGAGCAGCGCAGAGCTCAGCCGGCCTCATCTCCAGGCGTTTCGTCAGCTCCCTACGGACAATCCCCTGGACTGTGGAAAGGAAGCTCAGCTCTGCTTTGTGCAGGAGTTTAGGCACCATGGAGAGACAAAAAGCCTACAAGGAAACAGGGGGTTGTATCTGCAGCGGCTGAAAGCTTGCACCAGAAATGTTACACCATTTAACTGAAACAGAATTAATTGATGAGTTGATATAGAAAGAGGTAGCTTTACCCTAGGAGCTAAATGCCTAAAGGGCTTATTTTTCTTCTCTCTCTCTTTCAGATCTGTAGAAATACAAAGCAGTTGTGGGTTTCCAGAACAGCACCTGAAAAACTCAGTTTTGCATCTGAAATTCTGCTTCACATGATACATTTGGCATGTTCGGCTGTTGCTTAAAGATAAACAAACAAGCAAACAAACAAACAAACAAACAAACCCCCTTTGCAAAGCCCCCTCTAACCCAGGTTCTCGGCTGCGTTAGCTGGAGCCCCAACAGGAGCCGTGGTGACACTTCAGGTGCTTCTGGCTTGGGCCCCCGTGAGCCGCGTTCAGCTCCAGGGGCGGCCGATGGGCATCGCACCGGCCCCGTCCGCAGAGGTGGTAGGTGGGGATCGGAGCGTGACCATGCGCAATGAGGGATGACACGAGCCCGATGAGGCTGGATGGCCACGGCCAGTCACAGGACAAGGGGACGCTGCACAGGAATGCCATCTCAACACAGGGGTTAACGCTGCACATTTAACGCGTGAGTCACCCTGAAGCGCGTGAGCTCAGCCCCTGCCACCACTGCAGCTCTGCGGCTGGCGCTCGCAGCGCTAGCTGTGACTCACGGCACCGCTAATCAGAAACGTACACCTCTTAGTTAGCGTCAGCTTTATTGTGGTAATGGATGTCACACAATGAATCCATTTCAGCGCTCAGCTCTGAGCTGCGGGTCCTCGCACGGCATCTGCTGCGGCATCAGCTCTGTCCGGGGGGGGCCGGGACGGTCAAGCCAGAGGGACCCCGGGACGTCTGGTCACTCTCCTGCCGCGCAGCTTAGCAAAGGCTACCGCGGGCTGGGACATCGGATCTTCAAGGATCCCGTTCATGTTAAACATGAAGGTGGCCGCTGCTGGCCTCACGTCAGCCTTCAGAGCCACGCTACGGCAAGGGAACCGTCAGGGCGGCTCCCCGCGGGCACAGGTCGTGTGTCCCCAGCTCAAGGGTCATCGCTCACTCCCACGGGACAGCACGAGTGGAAGCTGTCACTGCTCTGCTGGCACTGTCACCGCCGAACTACGGCGTCCCGGGGAGGGCTGTGCAGAAGGCCGTGCGGCAGCCAGCGGGCACAGCACGCGGGGCACGGGCACCGCAGAGCTCCCCGTGCCACGCTCGGCTGGGGCCGAGGGGCGGGGAGGACGGAATAAGTATCGTCTCTATCGATTGCCTTAACTCTGACCTTACGTTCTCACTCTCAGTATCTCTTGGCCTCTTTCTCAGTCCCTCTCGTCAAACGTCCTCCCGCGGAAGACCGTCTTGGAAGGAGACACAGCCAGAGTTAGAGTTATGGAGGGAGCGGTTTGTGTCTTCTGTTCCTGGGGTCCCCAGCCAGGACCCTCACAGACCTCTGCAAGAGAAACGCACCAGGGCCTGTGCTACAGCCACCACGCGCAGGGAGAAGGTGCCCGCTCTTAGATGGAACTACTGTAAATTCAGAATTTCATGCGTTTAGAAAGAACCTCCAGCAACAGAACGAGCCGCCACAGGCGAGCCGCTCCGCCTGCTTCAGCAGCCCCCGCAGCCATGGAGGGCCACCGGCGGCTCGAGGGTGGCTCCTGCAGGGGCACCTCGTCCTCCTCACGTCCTGCGGGACTCCAGGACACCTCTGGCTCTAGGGAAGAGCTTCCGTTTGGGGCACAACCCTTTCTGGAGCAGAGCTAAATGTACGAATGACGGAGGAAGCTGCAGCACACGTCGGGGCCCAGCCCTCAGTGCCGCAGCCGCCCCGTGGAGGGGCTGGAAGGGGCCCCGGCTGCAGCGTCACCCGGGCTTTCCCCCCGCCTGGCCAGAGGGACCCAGCACCCTTCAGCCCCGGAGGGGACGCTCCAGGGCTGGCAGCGGCATCGCACCAGCACGGTCCCACCTCGCTCCTCCTTCAGGCGCCGCCGCCTTCAGGGGTGGCTGTTGTGGCAGGTTTGGGTAACGCTGCCGTTCTCAGGAGAGACTGGAAAACGTGTCCCGAAATCGGTCCTCTAAGCTTATCTAACCGCTCTTTACAGTATTTTCTGAATTTACAGCAGTTTCATAAAAGAGAAGAATTTTCACAATGAAGGAGAGTGGCTGACATCATTAAATATTCTATTTGCAGCTGACTCCCTGGGAAATATTTCAAGTCTTTGACAGCAACTGGGAGCACAACAATTTCAGAGATGAAAGGCCATGACTTTCGGAAAAAGGAATGGGAGGGTTTAACTCTGCAGGACTGCTGGAAGTGCCACACACGGGGTGCCAGGGTGGGTGAGGGGAGCACGGACCAGGAGGACGGGGTCTCTACGGAAGGCGAGGTGCAGGAGCTCAGGCAGCGTCTGCTGCCGCTGGCAGAGACGGGGCGAGGGGAGCACGCTGCCTGCCGAAGCACAGGAACCAGGGGGAGCGGCGGTGGAGGACAGGAGGGGTTAAAGAGAGGCAGAGGATGGAGAGGGGTGTCCCCTAGAACCCGGGGGTACATCTGCCGGGAGGCTGCACGGGGAAGAGCAGGTCGGTGGTGATGGCGACGGCCACGGGAGGCCAGGGGAGGAGAGGACAGGCAGCGGGGGCTGCGGTCTGACACCGCCAGGAGTCAGGGGGCTTCTCGCCGCTGGCTCTGGGACGCCAAGGGGGCGAAGGCAGGAGACCCAGCAGCCCCTCCAGCACCCCCGTGCGAGGGGGGGCTGGGACAGGAGTCAGCTCGGGGCCGATGCCCGGCAGGGGTGAGCTCTCGGAGATGCCATGCCTGGTCACCATTAAACGCTGGTAACCTCCACGTTCCCTAGTGCCACCGGAGACCGGCACGGTCAGCGCTTTTTAGGGAAACGAGGCATGGCGTGCCTGATTTCAGAAGGGTCCCCAAATGCAATTAAACTACGAGCATTCAGCACAGGACCCCATGGCTCCCGAGTGCGCAGCGCAGGCGGAAGGGACCAGGCGGGAGACCCTGGTCTCCAGGGAATGGCCATCACGTGCATCTGGGGTCAAATCCAGAGAGACCAGAGATCCAGAGATTTTGTACCCCACTGTGGTCCTAACTACAAGCTTGGTACCTGTGGATGGGTGGGTGACCCGTGCAGCCAGGCCGGCACTGCCAACACCGGCGCCGGCAGGGAGACCTGAGGAGGAGCTACACCAGCCCTCCCCGGGGAGAGGTCAGGACCGGACACTTTGTCCCCTGTGCCACAGCTCGGAACGTCACCAGCTGTGCGAGCACCACGAGGACCTGTAACCCATCACCGGGATGACCTGGTTGGAAAAAGCTCTCCAAAAGAAGGGCTCCCCTTAGCTCAGAGCTGCCTGCTGAACTGGCCCCCGGCAACCCCCCGCTGGTGGCACCGGCGGGACCTGCCTGCTGCGGCTGTATCCTGCAAGAGTGGAGCGAGGCCGGAGATCTTGGGTCGCTTCCTGCTCTAACTTTAACTTTCAAAGCCTTGTAAGGGTTCGCCCTCAAATCTCGGGCTCTAATTTAGAGCTTTTTGGTTTAGTTTAGTTTTACAGTTAGGTGGGGCTGTCGGGGCAAAGGGGCCGCTGCTGCCATGGGGCAGCAGGTCAGAACCAAGGCTGGTGCCGGCGGGTGGCCCGGCACGGAGGAGGTGCCGGGCAGTGTGAGGGACACGGGCAGGTCCCAGCCACTCGGGGAGCGTGAGGGTCACAGCTCCGGCGTGGGAGAGGGAACCGGTGTCTCCCGAGTGCCGTGAGGGAACCCGAGTAGGACTTTAAGAGAAAGTGGCTCCTGCGTGTCCTGGGGTCCCTCTGCTGTCACCTTTGAGATCTCCTGGGCTGGTTGGGCTCCGCGCGGGTCTGCGTGGAGGAGGAGAACAAGGGGTGAGAGGATCTACCGCGCTTAGGCGCTGCGTAGATACCTCGGAGCCAGCAGCCAACGCGCCGGAGACGTGAGCGACCCAGCGCTCGGCAGGACCCGGCCACCGTGAGCGCCCAGGGGAGGGACACCCGGCTGCACCCCCCGCCCGGAGCCACCCCTGAGACCCCCCTGCGCCTGCCAGAGCACCGCCGGCGCGGCACCCGGGCTGGCTCGCTCCAGGAACCAACAACGGTCGGGGCAGTGCGGCCGTGTCCCTTCTAAGGGCTGTCACAGACCACCCTGGTGCCGGCGCCCGCTCAGCAGGGACTGAGCAGGGCTCTAACACGTAGTCTGACAACATTTGGAGAACCTTTGAAATGAGAAGCACTAGAGAAACACACATTGTTATTAACTGTTCAGCAGCAGACATTCAGAAGTGAAACCCACGAGTAAATACAGCAGCTCAACAACAGCGTCGAGACAGAGGAGGAACATGAAACAACAGGAAGGCAAGTTAAAGGGACAAAGCAACAGCGCGAGCTCGCTACGTGTGCGGGGCGTAGAGAGGAGCCATGAACGAATCACACCAATTCTGGAAAGCATGTCTCAGCATCGCCTCTCCCCGTGCAGCTGAGAAGTCCTGACATCTCTGAAATGCCCCTCAGAACGTGCCCTGGGCTACGCGGCACAGCTACACTCCTTACGCGCCTCCCCGTCCCCGGGTGCCTAACCCCCCGCGCCCACCCCTCCCCGGGCCAGCCACCAGCGTCTTACCGTGCCGCGACCACCGGTGACTTCTTCCCGGGATCTAACGTGGACCCGGCCGGTTCCTCCCCCAGTGATCGTGTATCCTTATTCAGTTGCTGTAGTCGGGAACTTAGCTCACTGATCACAGTTGGCTTGTCATCGTCAGCCCCATGGATCGGCCTGCTCTCCATGGGGTCCCCCCATAGCTTGGACCTTCTCTGAAAGAGGTAGCGTGGCCGGCCAATGCTGGCTGATGCCAGAGTGGCCGCATGTTGCTGGGAGATGAGCTCGCTGTCCGAAGACTGCTTCAAAAGTGGGTCCCTGAAAGTAACTGGCCCCTTGCTGAGCTGGGACTTGAGTTTTGGCTTTGGAGGCACTGGTGGCTTCTCGAGTATAAAAGTTTGTCCATCCGCAAAGGAAGTGTATGTGTCAGTAGGCTCCCCGCTTTCTGAGGACAACGTAGACATGCTGGAGACCGTCGAGATGGTGCTTGTGGTCTCCAGGTGATGGTCACTTGAACTTCTGGTGTCCACCTCTTCCACTCCCGAGTCTGCAGCAGACTCTGGGGCTACGGGGGCATCAGAGGGCTTCCCTGAGGGTGTTCCGCCAGTGGTAGAAGGTGCTACTGCTGCCGCTGGTATGGATGGCGTGCTAGGCGTAGCCAGGTGGCTGACTGGTGTGCCAGGGGTGGTGACCAGTACCCCGTTTGCAAACTCATCTGGTGGAGGCACCAGCCCTATCTTGGCCAGCTCCTCCCTGGTCTCTTCGTCGCTTGAAGACAACTGAGCCGGTGGGAGGGTAACCGTGTAGGGCTCCACCTCCTCCTCCGAGCTCCCTTGTCCCAACGTCTTGTCAGAGGCTGGACTGACCGGAGGCTTTCCCACGGGACTGGGCTGGGTCTCTGCTTTGGGGGACTCTGCCGGCTCCGTGCATGCTTCAGGGACAGCTGGTTTCTCCTCTTTTATCTCAAGTCCTATCTCGTCTTGGCCATTACTTGTGGCGTGAACCATGATGAGGCCAGCGGTCTTCTGCTGCGACGTATCCACTATGCTAATAATCATGGACTTCTTGTCTTCCTGTTTTTTCTCCTCCTTCCCAGGTGTTTCTGCTCTTGCCTCAGTTTCTTTTCTCAGTGTGGACGGAGTCCCCCACTGGCTCTTAGTAGGGGCCAAAGTCCCAGAGTCTGTTCCGAGGGCCCCTTTGCCTCCGGGCGAGTACGCAGGGGACACCAAGCTCTCCAACTCCCCCCTCTCTGGTTCTTTGGTTTGGATGTCCACAAACAGGGGTGCTGCTCTGTCAGAGTCTGGGCTGTGGATCGGGGTGGGCGACCGGGATGGGACTTGAGTTGAGAGGGCCCGTTCCCTTGCGGCCAGCGCAAGCGCCAGTGGCGAGTTCGGATCCAAGGGCTTTCCAGTTAGGGGGTGGATGAACGTTGAGGATGAGCTGCTAATTAATGGCTTTAAAGCTGAGACAGGGGAAGGCAGTAGTACATCTCGGCTTCCTAACAACCGCTCATCGATAGACCTGGACTGCTGCAAGGATGGCATGTCGCTGCTGGGGGGGCTTCCTTCAATGGCCCCAACCGAGAGGAAGACAGTGGATTTCCGCCTCTCATCCAGACGACGGTCTCTGTCCTTCATGACTCCAGCGATGGCAGTGGCAAAGGGGATGCTTGTGGCTTCAACCTGAGCAATGCCGGTGTGGTGCTGATACTCCACTCCACTCAGGCGATGGCTCCTGCGGGTGGGAGAGGGCTCCCTGGTAAAGCCTCCGGTGATGGACAGTGTTGCTCTCTCCTGCGCATCCTCCACTTGTAACTGCTTAACAAGAGGACTCTTCTTCCGCTGTGGCTTGGTGGGAGCAAACAGGCTGACGTTGAACTGACCCATGTTGGCGTAAGGGTTGTCAATCACTCTCCCCTTCCTCTTCAGCTTCTCTGGGGGGGTTGCAGATGGGCCAGGCCGGGGGATCTCTGTTGGCTCCACGGGAAGATGAGAGGAATCCTGCAGGATTATCATGGATCGGGCCCTCTTCTGCCTTTCAGGGTAGGGAATGGAAGTCCTCGCCTGATCGTACATCTCAGCTGCGCTGATGACCTGTGGGAGTCCGTGGAGTTTAGCCTCCAGGCTTGGCTTAAAGCTTGATCTTATGGTATCGTAAGCTCTTCCTGGGGGTGGAGGTGGCGAGAAGGATGGAGGGGGGCCTGTGTCAAAGTAATATGGAGAAGGAGGTGGCGGTGGGGCTGTTTGAGGTGGTGGTGGAATCCCATGTCCTTCCCTAACGGTGTCTTGCATGGATGTGCTCCGGGGAAACTTCCCATCTAGCAAAGAAGCAGCAAGTTTCTCGTCTTCACCTGGAAAACAAGAAGAACAGTGAAGTCAGGGAGGAAGCCTCTAGAGAATCCAGAGCGTGACAGTCGCTGCAAATTGGATATATGACATCCCTTTCTTCCCCCTCACCCCACTTTCTTTCTGAGGTGACTTTCCACTTCATCTTTTCTTCGCCTGGCGCAAGCGTTCGCAGTTGGGCCCGTTGCTCATGTTCCCTTGGCAGGGAAGGGCGGCCGCAGGCTCCCACAACGTCTCACATTGTTTTAAATCCATCAGACAGTTGTGCTCCACACTTTCCAACCAGGCTGAACGCTCTCCAGGCCGAGGCAACACTGACAGCATTGAGCGCCCGCTCGATCCAACCCCCCGACACCCGACGTGTGAGACAGCTGGGAGCAACCAGGTTGTGCCGCTCGCAGCAAACGCCGCGTCTCCCATGTGCGGCTCCTCGCACGCTCCCCCTCGCTCTTCTCGTGTCACACCCCCCCTTCCCCCCGAGGGGTTACATATGCTCCAACGTGCCAGACTGAATTCCCAAGCAGGGTCTAGCAGAAACTTCAGTTACGTCTTTCAGGAAGTACCCACGGCAGCCAGATTCTGCCATTCTTACGCTCAACTCACTACCTGGGTGCCCAGCGGGAGCTCTGTCAGGTACTTGTAACGCTCGGCGACAGCGTATGAGAATCTTGCTACGTGAAGGCAAAAACAGGAGGGAGAATTCCCTTCCCTCTTAGGACGGCAAATCGATTACTAGAGCACGTACGGTGCAAGTACTTGCCTGGCTGCCCGTTAGCCGGCCTCGCCTGCCCCAGCCCCCTGCAGGAGCCGGCCCCTCGCCCCTCACTTGCCAAACTTTTCAGCCACAGTTCAGCTGTTTTCAAGGTTTCAAACTGCTCTTGAGAGAATGCTGAGGGTGGCAGAACGCCAGGCCTTGGCACGGCGGCTCGGTGACCACCTGCGCGTTTGGCGCTAATGCTTTTTCTGTAACGTCCACCAGCATTCGCAGTGCTCTGGCAACCGCCCCGTGCCTTACATGAGCCATCTCCCCGACCGCCTGCGGATGCAGGGCCTGCTGGGGGGAAAAGGGAGTATTTTGGCCAGTGAGCACTGAACTGTGCATCTCATCACGCTGCTCAGACCATCGCTGCGTTCAAAGCCGCGCTATTTCTGCTGAACACAGTTTGGGGATTTTTAATGCCAAGGCAGCGTAATGAAGTGGAAGCACAAAACAAGTTCAAAGAGCGACTGGGCAAAGCCACGGAGGATGCGCTTTTTGT
This sequence comes from Sterna hirundo, assembly GCA_009819605.1. Taxonomy (NCBI): domain Eukaryota; kingdom Metazoa; phylum Chordata; class Aves; order Charadriiformes; family Laridae; genus Sterna; species Sterna hirundo. Next base: position 572,552 of record CM020437.1, on the reverse strand, counting down.
GGGCTATTGTGTGCACAGAAACCTCTGAGCTGACGACAGTAGCTGCCTGGGGGAGTATTCAGGAGAAATATATCCTTGCCCTGTTTTCACTCTCCCCCGGGCATCTGCTTAAAAGCGATGCTTAAGACAGAATCCTGCACTAGATGGAGCCACGGTTTGATTCAGTACAGACACCGTCGTGTTTTAACAGCATAAAGAGCCAAAAAAAAGAAGTCATGCCTTTACGCTTATTTCTGCTGCTCACCTGGGAATGGCCAGGAGCTGAAACAAGGAAATTTATGCAGCACTGAGCTGCGTTACCGTGCCCAGAGCGTTACAGAACACGGCTCAGCGTCACTAGGGCTTGTCTTCGGGACGTGCCGACCGTCCTGCAGACAGGTCCTACTGTGTCGAGTACACAGCTATTTCAGGAAACAAAAAAAAAACTGGAAAGCCGGTCCATCTTTCTCAAATTTCCTGACCTGCAACAGGTGGCTGCCAGGCCCGAGGAGACAGTGGCTACCAGCGGTCCCTGGCCTTGCAAAGCCTCGGCTGCCGACCGTGAGCAGCGGCAGGTGTGGTAGCCCCTGGTCTACCTTCTGGGGCTTCCACAAGCCCCAGTAGCTCACAGTCCCTGCTGTGAAGATCTTTTAGCGTATTAAAAGAAAAGTATTTCAAGGGAAGGAAGGGCTGAAGGGGACAGTCAGATAATCCAAATGTATTCAAGGCGTGGGTATTAGTTTTTGTTTTATTACATAGCCGCTTCTACAGCTATTCATGTTCTCTCTATTCCCCACTTGGTATTTTTCTCTGCTGGAAGCATCTTTCCTCCATTTTTTTTCTTAAACGAGGAGGGGAGCACCATGCAGAACTCTATCCGAAGCACTGCCGAGGTCAAAGACAGGCAGACATCTCAAAAGGACCTGGACAGGGTGGAGGACTGGGCCAGCAGGAACTCCATGGACTTCAACAAGGACAGATGCGAAGTCCGACACCTGAGAAGGAAGAACCCCTCGTGACCGGGCAGGCTGGGGACTGGCTGGCTGGGAAGCGACTCTGTGGAAAAGAACTTGGAGCCCCTCTGCTGTGGGGACAGGCTGAGAGAGCTGGGGGGGTTCAGCCTGGAGAAGAGAAGGCTCCGCGGAGACCTTCCAGCCCCTGCCAGTCCCTCCAGGGGCTCCAGGAAAGCTGGGGAGGGACTCTGGAGCAGGGAGGGGAGCCATGGGACGAGGGGGAAGGGTTTTCCACTGGAAGAGGGGAGACTGGGATGAGAGATTGGGAAGAAATCCTTTGGTGTGAGGGGGGTGAGCCCCTGGCCCAGGTTGCCCAGAGAAGCTGTGGCTGCCCCATCCCTGGAGGGGTTCAAGGCCAGGTTGGACGGGGCTTGGAGCGACCTGGGCTGGTGGGAGGTGTCCCTGCCCAGGGCAGGGGGTGGCACTGGGTGGCCTTTAAAGGTCCCTTCAACCCAAATCATTCTATGAGTCAAACTTGGGAGGCTTGGTGGGTCGCGAGGTGAACGTGGGCTGGCCCCCTGCCTTGGCACTAAGGGCCAACAGCATCCCGGGCTGCGTGAAGAGGAGCCAAGGCCACGGACAGAGCAAAGAGGTCATCCCTCTCACTCCTGCTCATGAGACCACACCTGCAATACCCCATCCAGTTTTGGGGCCCCCAGCACAAGACAAACACCGATAAAGCGAAGGGACTTCAGTGGAGAGCCGGCAGGATGGGCAGGGCTGGAGCTCTTGCTCTGTCTGGAGGGGCTGAGGGAGCTGGGCTTGTTCCACCTGCGGAAGGAATGGCTTTGTGGGGGCTGACAGCAGCCTTCTGGTACCTGTGGGGAAGTTTTCGAGAAGATAAAGCCAAGCTTTTCACATTGGTACACGGTGGGAGGACAAGAGGCCACGGTGGGGGGACGAGAGGCAACGGGCAAAACTGAAATGAGAGGTTCTGACTGGACAAAAGGAGAAATCTGACGATGACGACAGTCAAGCAGCGGAACAGGCTGCCCAGAAAGGGTGTGCAGTCTCCATCCTTGGAGGTTTTCAAGACCAGACTGTACGAAGCCCTGAGCAACACGATCAGATCTCATTGCTGACCCTGCTTTGAGCTGGAGGTGGGACCAGAGACCTCCTTCCAACCTGAATTATCCTTTGATCCTACGACAGAAGAAGAGGGGCTTCATTCCAGTTCTGGTTCCCAAGCTGACCGTCATACAACCCCGCTCCTTGGAATAGTGGGAATAATGTCTGTTCCCTGTGAAAACGAACGTCTCCTATTGCTCCTCAGCCAGAACATCAGCATTCAGGCGAGATCGCTGATGGCAGAGGTGGGAGGGAAGCCAATTCTTGGCAGGCGCTTTCTTCACTACCTGCAACTCCCCATTGTGACACAGCTCCTCTGCTCGCTGGAGCTGCGCGCCTGCTTTCCAACTCCATCCATCTCCTCCTCTGCCTCCCGCTCGCTCCCTGCATTCGGTGGAGGACGCTGCCTCCATACTCCACTTCTCCTCCTCTCCTCCAGCCTCGCAGATCAAAGGCACATCCAGCCCCGTGCGGCCAATAATCGCTGCCTGAGGAAGCAGACAAGAGCGCGGCGAGCGTGCAGCGCCGCTTCGCCCCTCCCGAATCCTCCCCAACGCTCCGCCAGCTCCCAGCAATTTGCTGACCAAGAGCTGGCTGAGTCAAACCGCCTTTGTGTTTAACCCTTGGCGGACGTTCTTCTTGCAGGCACTTGCCAGCGCTCTGTGAGCCGCTGCAGGGTCTTCCCACTCCCGGTGCCCTGCGGCAGCGAGCTCTGCGGCTCGCCAGCCCCGCCAGCAGAGTCACCTCCTTTGCTTTCTTTGGAAACCCCAGCCCTCAGTTCAATTTGATGCCCGTCTGGTCTGTAAAGACCTTTCAAGGCTTTCTTTGAATGGTGTTGCTGTGTTATTGCGCTCTGTTATTCAAATCTTTCACTGCCCATTCCTACGGCGATAGCGCATTTTGTAAAATACAGTCTTCATGATAGAAACTCCTTGCTGGTGTTTAAATGCGATCACACGGGCAAAATGAAACCTCTCCCTTAACACCCAGAAGCATCTGTTCATAGTTAAGCATGAGACTAATCAATGCTGAGTTTTATTTACTGTCTACGCAGGATATAGTTCTGCTCAGGGAGGCTCTGAGGCTGAACAAAGGCCGCCAGTGATCCCTCGGGAGCAGAATGGAAACCTGATGTCTGGATTAACTCTTGAGTTCACGAGTCGCGTCCGACCCTTGCAGAGCAGGCTGGTGCCTGCACTGACCCCGGCAGAGGTAACGAGCCGTACCGAAACCCCTGGTGAAAGCGGCGCCGAGGACAAGGGTCCTCCGAAAAGGGGAGGGACCAGCTCCAAGAGTGGTGAAACCACCCCGGAGGTTCCTCACCTGAAACGAGGAGAGACGCTATTTGAGTTCATCTAAAACGCTGGCAGCTGAAAGCACGGCTCTCTTTTATCCAACTCCACTCCCACTGACTAAAATGGTAACAGTTCACCACTTTTTTAAACGTCTTCATTTTTCACTTTCATTTTAGCACTCGCCCGTTGCTAAAGGCTGCGCTGGGCAGTGGGCAGACCTCAGCCCCGGGGCCGGGCAGTCTGCGGGAGAAGGAGCCTGACCAGCTCCTGCAGCCTCTGGAGCCCTGCCCCACAACTAGAGGGACCCAGGGAATTCCAGAGCAGCTCTCCACCGACCCGCGCACCCTCGGACTAGAGAAGCCTCCGGTGAAGACCCTCGGTGACAGTGACGGACTCTCACTAAAACACAGCACACCAGCGGGGGAAGGCAGTTCCGTTAAATTTGCAGCACTAGACTGTCCTTCCATCCCGACGGATCTCGACCCAGCAATTCCCGACCTGCCGCTTGCCATTGCCCCGTGTCCCAGGAACGCGCCTGCGCTCTGCTTCCCGCACTCCCTGCCAGCGACCCAGCGCTCCCGCCCCCGCCAGACCTCATCCCTCTCCCGCACACCCGTGGGCACCAGCTGAAGGTGGAACCTTGAGAGCTCCTCCAGGTTCTCCAGAGGGATGGTGGAGGTGGGAACGACCCCTGGGAAAAGACAGCATCTGCCTCTCACAAGTGGCACGACCCCGTGTGTGCTGCCCGAGGCCCCCCTCTGTGCCCGGTCCATCCTCCCCGTGCGCAACCGGAAGATTAAACTTCAACGACAAGCACCCAAACCTGTCCCTTTGCTAACGCCCATCGGGATTTCGTCTCTCAGTTCTCTTCAATCAGCGTATACTTTGTCTTCAAAGTACATGGCCAGCAGGGCCGGGGGGGGGTTCTGCCCCTCTGCTCCGCTCGGGGAGACCCCCCTGCAGTGCTGCCCCCAGCGCTGGGGCTCAGCACAGGAGAGACACGGAGCTGTTGGAGCGGGGCCAGAGGAGGCCCCGGAGATGCTGGGAGGGCTGGAGCCCCTCTGCTGTGGGGACAGGCTGAGAGAGCTGGGGGGGTTCAGCCTGGAGAAGAGAAGGCTCCGGGGAGACCTTCCAGTCCCTGCCAGTCCCTCCAGGGGCTCCAGGAAAGCTGGGGAGGGACTCTGGAGCAGGGAGGGGAGCCATGGGACGAGGGGGAAGGGTTTTCCACTGGAAGAGGGGAGACTGGGATGAGATATTGGGAAGAAATCCTTTGGTGTGAGGGGGGTGAGCCCCTGGCCCAGGTTGCCCAGAGAAGCTGTGGCTGCCCCATCCCTGGAAGGGTTCAAGGCCAGGTTGGACGGGGCTTGGAGCGACCTGGGCTGGTGGCAGGTGTCCCTGCCCAGGGCAGGGGGTGGCACTGGATGGCTTTTAAAGGTCCCTTCAACCCAAATCATTCTGCGATTCCATGATTCACCATAGTGGGCTGCTTCTTACAAAGAGCAACAAGACATCACCAGGAGCCAGCCACTGAGGTCGGCGCACGCAGGAATAAAGAGCCTGAGTCCAAACAGAGCCCCCAGCGCCCGGCAGGGACCAGTGAGGAACCCAGTCCCCGATCACCCCGAGTAACTGGTCTGAAATGAGAATCGCACCCTGGGTGTGTGCCCGAAGCGCAGCCTGGCACCGCCACAAGCCTCACAGCAACCCCCCTCTGCAGTTCACAGCATTCAATGCATTATTAATCTCTAAGGAAAACACAAAAACTCTCCATAATGCTTTTGGGCCCGTTGCCATAACAGCCTAAATCCCTGTGAGAACCTACGTCTGTGCATTAATTTGGGATGGCTAATGAGGAGGCTCTCTCCAGAGCACACCCCACCGCTCCCCACCTCGCCTTCCCCGTGCAGGGATGGCAGAGCAGCTCCCAGCCCTCAGCTGGAGCAGAAAGGTGCCCGGTGCTGCGGCTGCGCTCCTCTCCCGAAGGGGAAAGTGGGCGAGCATCACCGTCCCCAGGTGCGAGGGGCTGCCATCAGCTCCGGGAACAACAGAACTGGCAGGAGGAGGAGGAGGAGGAGGAGGAAAACCCACTGCCCCTTGGAGAGCTGGGAAACAACAGCACTGTGCCGGCTGCTACGGCACACGGCTTAAATCGCAGCCGTAATTTAAGCCGTGATCGCAGCTAGGGCGAGCCCGAGAACTTGCCTGGATGAGGGGAGAGCGCTGGGAGCTCACCCAGGGTCTGCAGAGGGGAGGACGCTCCTGGACGGGGATCGGGGGGACGGCCAGCCCCGGCGGCAGAGCTGTCCCCACCCTGCCAGAGCCGGGCAGTGAGGATGCAGTAGGGATACAGGAGGGATGCAGGAAGGCTGCAGGAGGGATGCAGGAAGGCTGCAGGAGGGATGCAGCAGAGCTGCAGTAGGGCTGCAGGAAGGCTGCAGTAGGGATGCAGGAAGGATGCAGTAGGGATGCAGCAGAGCTGCAGTAGGGCTGCAGGAAGGCTGCAGGAGGGATGCAGGAAGGCTGCAGTAAGATGCAGTAGGGATGCAGCAGGGATGCAGGAAGGCTGCAGTAGGGATGCAGGAAGGCTGCAGTAAGATGCAGTAGGGATGCAGCAGGGATGCAGGAAGGCTGCGGGAGGGATGAAGGAAGGCTGCAGTAAGATGCAGTAGGGATGCAGCAGGGATGCAGGAAGGCTGCAGGAGGGATGCAGGAAGGCTGCGGGAGGGATGAAGGAAGGCTGCAGCAGGGATGCAGGAAGGCTGCAGTAGGGATGCAGGAAGGCTGCAGCAGGGATGCAGCAGGGATGCAGGAAGGCTGCAGGAGGGATGAAGGAAGGCTGCAGCAGGGATGCAGCAGGGATGCAGCAGGGATGCAGGAAGGCTGCGGGAGGGATGAAGGAAGGCTGCAGCAGGGATGCAGCAGGGATGCAGGAAGGCTGCAGGAGGGATGAAGGAAGGCTGCAGCAGGGATGCAGGAAGGCTGCGGGAGGGATGAAGGAAGGCTGCAGCAGGGATGCAGCAGGGATGCAGGAAGGCTGCAGGAGGGATGAAGGAAGGCTGCAGCAGGGATGCAGCAGGGATGCAGCAGGGATGCAGGAAGGCTGCGGGAGGGATGCGCACTCGCCCCAGGCTGGCAGGGCAGCAGCCCGGCATCCCCAGCGTCCTCCTGAACAGCGGGACAAGGCTTCCTCAGGGCGCTGCATCTGTCACCGACAGCCAGCGCCTGCGGCCATGGCGTCTCTAACTGACACGGGGACAGCCGCTCCTGTCCCTGCAAAACCACCGTCTCCATCGTCCTGGACTTGCCAATGGAGAGACTTAGCGGGTACCATGACGGCTCTGCAGACTTGCAAGTGTTTTTAACTTCTGATGCTGGAGCAGATGGCGCGGCAGCTAACTTGGAAGTCTGACAGAGATTTTCTTTTCTATCAGCCTCCCCACGGCAATGCATTTCTTTTTTTCAGATTTTTTTTGTTGAAATATTTCCTCCGTTCTGCCTTCTTTATCGTCAGTCGAGGGTTAACTACCTTTGACTCAAGAAATTTTTAGAGGCGAACATAAAATTCCCTGATCTTTTGTCACAAGTCCCTGTGAATCTCACCCAGCTGTGTAATATGCAAATAGTTCAGAGCATTTCTTCACCAAAAAACCAAACCAACCAACCAATCCCTGCTTATTTTTCATCTAGTTCCTTGCTTTTAGTAGTGATTTTTATCATGAAGTCAACTGACTGTACGGCGTATGAACCTGTCACTGTGGGTGTGAAATGACAGCTCAAGAAGGACTTCTAAAACAAGCCAATTGCAACCCAATTTCTACTGTTTGGCTGTTTTCTATTTTAGCCTAGCTGGAATTCCACAAAAATGAGCTGGTTTCTAAGCGGCACTGCTTTTGGCGTGTATTGTGGCAGGCAAACTGGAAGCAAGAAGCTGCAGTCCCCTCCTCAGCAGGAACTGCTCCCTGTCGGTGCCGACAGACACGTGCCATTCTTGGGTTGAGCATAACTAAGAGCCGCGTGTGATTTTTTTCCCTGTATTTATTGTCGGGTTGCACACGGATGCTGCGCTCCTGACAGCTGCGTTCCTGCTCAGAACCTCCAGGTCTGCTTTTCATCTTCCCCGATGCGGATTAAACCCAGCGTTTCTAATCCCCTTGTTGCACGGCTGGGAATCCCGTGCGGGGATCGGGGTCGCAACGCTCCTGGTGCCGCACAAAAAACTCACACGTAGGACGTTACACTCTGTGCTCATGAGCGTAGAAACCCTACGCACAACCCAACGAACCCTGCAGTGGAATAAACCCCACAGACTCCAACCCCCTCTTCTCACGGTTCCCTGCACACCGGGATCCTGGGCAGTACACGGGCACGAGCGTCACACAGCGCGGCGTGGCTTTAGAGGGACTTCCCGAGTCACTGACGTGGCTTTCACAAGCAAAACGGGGCTCCTTACGGGCCCCCTCCTTGAGGGGGGTGAGCCCCTGGCCCAGGTTGCCCAGAGAAGCTGTGGCTGCCCCATCCCTGGAGGGGTTCAAGGCCAGGTTGGACGGGGCTTGGAGCAACCTGGGCTGGTGGGAGGTGTCCCTGCCCAGGGCAGGGGGTGGCACTGGGTGGCCTTTAAGGTCTCTTCCAACTCTAACCATTCTATGATTGTAAGTATTTCATATTTAATGAATACTTTTCCAGTTTATGATCTGTTACTGGTTTAAGATGCTGTACCACACAATGGATCCCCTTTTCATGTGACTTGCAGCTGTTTGTGGCTTGATTGAACCTCGAACAACTTCTGCTTAGAAGCGTCTCCACAAATATTCTCATACATAAAACAAACATCTAGGATATAGTTTGCCTATATCCTAGGCCAGGACCGGCCACGCACACTCGTCTGCCTGGCAGCCGAACACTCAGCGCTGACTGGACCCCTCTCACCGTCAGCGGGCACTCGTGCAGGACGCACGGCTACAACCCAGACACCAGATAAATCATGTTAAAAGTCCCGTTTTCCCCCTGGTCACTACAGAGGGATCCTGGGCTCCTCACTCGGATGGAGATTTCTGCATTCATAGAATCACAGAATCACAGAATCTTCATGGTTGGAAAGGACCTTTGAGGTCATCGAGTCCAACCCAACAACCTACAGACTCTGTCACTAGAGCATGCCCTGAAGTGCCACATCCAGACGTTCCTTAAACACCTCCAGGGATGGTGACTCAGCCCCCTCCCTGGGCAGGCTGTTCCAGGGCCTGACCACTCGTTCACTAAAGGAATTCTTCCTAATATCCAACCTAAACCTGCCCTGCCGCAGCTTCAGGCCATTTCCTCTGGTCCTGTCGTTATTCCCCTGGGAGAAGAGGCCAACCCCCACCTCTCTCCAGGCTCCTCTCAGGGAGTTGTAGAGGGCCATGAGGTCTCCCCTCAGCCTCCTCTTCTCCAAGCTAAACATGCCCAGCTCCCTCAGCCTCTCCTCATATGACCTGGTCTCCAGACCCCTCACCAGCCTGGTAGCTCTCCCCTGGACACGCTCCAGCACCTCAATGTCCCTCTTGTCCAGCGGGGCCCAGAACACTAATTGTTAACGTTACTGCTGGATGAGACGGATCCCACCCTGCATGTGCTACTGATCCTTTTTACATCCATGAAAATTAACGGGTTACTTCTACCCAAAGCTCGTCCATGGGTCGGTGCCGTGGTGACCCCAGGCCAGCCCTGCTCCCCTCTGCCATGTACGTTAACAGCACTGCAACGTAGGAGCAGCTAATTAATGCCTGCATTCGCCTCCAGCACCGCATCTCGTCACCCGCCCGGCCCAAGGTCCGGTTCAGCTCCTGAGAGCTGCCGGAGGTCCTGCCGGAGGTTCCAGGGCAGGACGGCAGCGTTACCACCACGCCGTGTCAGGACGCACCAGGGCACTCCATTAAACACCCACGCCTTTTTTTTTTTTAAAGATTATCTGTCCCAGTTTGTTTTTCAGATTAATCATACGCACATTTGATTATCTCTCGCTATCTACTACTCTCAGACCAATCTCACGTGGGACCACAGGTACCAGCTGCTCTCACACAAACACGAGTGAGTCACAAACGCACAGCACTTCTGTGGCTCTGTACATTAAAAAGCACATTTTGAATACCAGCCCTTGCATTTTTCAATGAGTTTTTACATTCTCGCCGGGATTGCGCTGCTCTCAGCTGTAGTCTGAAGCAGAATTTACATCCTATTCTCTTATTTTGTGTGTTAGATGCACAACGTGTTTTGGCATCACCATCACTACCAAGCGATGCCCTGGGGTCACCGAGCACCCGGCGCACAGCACACCACCTCTCGCTGCCCCCTTTCCCCCGGCTCCCCACCTCAGAGGTAAGCCCTGGCCCAGCGCTGAGCTGCGCAGCCCCCAGACCTCCCCAACACCGCGCTGGGTGGCACCACCCGGGGGAAACCCAGCGACACACAACGTCAGAGAACAAGATGAGACCCCCCCATCCTGCCATTGCGCCACCAGCCCGCGTTCGCTCTGCCTCATCTCCCACCTCCCTCCTCCAGCCTGGCTTTGCTTTTAGTTGCGCTGTAAACCTTTCGGGACAGGGTCTGAAGATGCCGACACAGCCCGTGGAAGAGTGCCCGTCCCAGGCCCTGTCCTCTCCTTCCTTAGAAAAAAATCCAGTGGTTACCTGCTCCAGCGTCTCGCTTTGTTACGGCTCATGGTTTCACTCTCAACCTCCCCGTGCTCAGCACGCCCAGCCCAGCCGATACGCGGTCGGGCAGAAAATCCCCCCCGACCCTCATCTGCCAGCCCCCAGGGTGGCAGGAACCCCCTGTCCCTGGCAGCGCCGCAAAGAGACGGAGCGAGCGAGGGACCTCGGGAGGTCCCCGGTCCCACCTCCTGCTCAGAGCAGGCTCGCTGTCAGCGTTTGTCCCGGACTGAGCAACACAGGACGAACGTCTCTTCTAACGCTGGGGAGAACCGCACTTCTAGAAGACTCTAGTGTCTGATCTAGTGAAGGTATTTCCTTTATAGCCAGGCTACGTGGGATTCAAGGTCTCGGTGTTTTCGAGCTTGCCAGGTGCCGGGAGGAGGAGGAGCGAGACCCGGGCACTCGCCCCAGGCTGCCGTCAGGATTATTTCGTACCATGAATGTCACATTCAATAGAAATTGGAAAGTTTGCTGCACAGTGCTCTCTCTCCCTTAATGTCTGGGATCCTGAGCACTCCTTGCCCCGGTGCCGGAGCCCCGAGCCCTTCCCTGCCTCCCGCAGCCGCAGCCCCACATGGGCTGTCCCTGCGGGGAGCGCACGGCTCCCTGTGATGGGATGGGCTGGGGACGGGCCTTCTCTATTTTATATTGGTATTGGGATCACTACTGGTTCTTTAGTATTATCAGTGTTAATTATTTAGTCTTATCCTATTAAATCTATTTATATTTCAACTCTTGTCTTCCCTTGTTTTTCCCTGATTCCCCTTCCCGGGTGGGGAGGGGTCATGGGGTGACAGAATAATTGTCTAAATGACAATAAATTGTTGTGGGTTTCTCAAAACTTCACAGCATTAGGACAGGCTTCTGAGGACACACACAGCCTTCGAAGCAGAAACCACATTAAACACCCCCTCCTCCAAGACCTTTAGTTACCAGCCCGCAGAGAGGGCTGAGTCCTGCCTCCTGGCTCCTGGGCAGGCACGAGCTCCGCGGGGACAACCGTTCCCCTTTAGGAGGAGATTTCCCCCCCCGTTTGCCTTACCTACAGATTTTGTCCGCGGAATTCCTTTGCGCAGTGAAACATGGGGCTTCTCAGCTCCCGCAAGGACCCCCGAGTGTGCTGCCATACCCTGGCGTTCGAAGAGGGACTGCAAGAGAAAAAAGGCAATTTCCGTTCTGGACATCAGCGAGACCCAGCTGAAAGGACACGACGTTTCACCTCAGTCCCCCCGACCCTTCTGGCTGTGGCTGGAGCCAGGCTCTACCCCGTCAGCCGGCACGCCAGCCCCTGCCCCTGCTGCCGGCCCCCATCCCTGTCACCAGCCCCTGTCCCTGCCACTGGCCCCTGTCCCCATCACCAGCCCCTGTCCCTGCCACTGGCCCCCATCCCTGTCACCAGCCCCTGTCCCTGTCACCAGCCCCTGTCCCTGCCGCCAGCCCCTGTCCCTGCCACCCTGTGCTCGACACCGGCACTGCCACCGCCCTGGGAGGGGAGGCTTCCCTGGGGGCAAGGACGGACTCCGTCCTCACCTCTACCTTCATCCCTCCATCTTCCCTCCTGCCCCATCCAGCCTGTCTCCCAAACCTGCGCTATTGCCCCTTGAAGGGTTAATGCCCCCTCCCTCTCCCCAGCTTGCTCCCCCCGGCCTGCCTGCTCCCCCCTGCTGGCTCCCCCTGCCTGTACCCCCTGCCTGCTCTCCCTGCCTGTACCCCCTGCCTGCCCCCTCCTGCCTGCTCCCCCTCTGGCTCTCCATCTCTTGGTGCCCTGGGTGGGGTGACACTGTGATCCCCCCAGGAGGGGTGGCACAGTGATGCCCCGGGAGGGGTGGCACAGCGATGCCCCGGGAGGGGTGGCACAGCGACGCCGACTCCGGCAGCCTTCCTCCCGTGGGAAGGCTTCGCTCAGGCCAGTCTCTGCTCAGAGGCTGCCTGTCCCATTTTCCCTCCTGCTCCAGAAGCTGCCTCCCACCGCCTGCAGCACTTTCACAATCCCGACAGCCTGGAGCTGGCAGCCCCACTCCTACTCCATCCATGCTTCCCTTCAGAGACGGCGGTGTGTCTCTTCTCTGATTCCTCCCAATTTCCAGCTTCCCATCCAGAACGCTGCAGCCAGACTAAGCTCTCCAGCTCAGCTCTCCACGCTCCCTCAGATCCGCTCTAACGCCCTCCCCGTGGCAGTCCCGTACCAGTGAGCCAGTGCCAACAGCCCGGGGCGGCTCCTCCGCCGCCTGCCCGGGCTCCTGCTCCATGTCTCCCTCTCCCCAGACCCTCTTCTTGCCCTCCCCTGGGAATCCCACTCCCCAGCGCCAGTCGGTCGTGCTGGCCATCGTTCCCTGCCCTCCCCGCGCCGCCGCCAGCCCTCCTCGCTCACACTGATTTCTGCTGGCGTGATGCGCCGGCTTGTTGGTCGCTGCTTCACAGTGGCTGCCCTAGAATCTGCTTCCACAATGTCTGCTCTCAGCGCGGGCTCGGCTGCTGCCAAAATCTCATCCAGTTTCTCTGAAAATCCAAACGTAAAAGCAAAGGGGTTAGCAAGGGCTGCCGTACCGAGGCAGCTCCCCTGCGCAGCCCCATCCCCTGCTCGGCACGGAGCCAACGTCCCCGCGGGGACGCCGGTTCCCAGGCCTGTTGAGCGCAGAGCTGAGGGAGCCACCGTTCAGTCGTCTCCTCCCCAGCCAGCGGCCAACGAAGATTTTGGAGGTGTTTCTGGAGCCGCCCACCCGCCGCCATGCACAACCTGGTACCGGCCTGGCTCAGCCGGGGGACCCACAGCCGACAGCCTGGCGCAGCGGCACCGTGCCGTGCCGTGCCGTGCCACGCTGTGCTGCTCTCCCACCCTGGCTGCACCCAGCGCACCCCTGACCACCCTGACCGCTGGGTCTGACTGCCAGCACCGGGGGGGATGCTCCTAGCTGTGCCAGGCCTGGAGGAACCCTCCATCCTTACACGAAAAGCACGAATTTTTGCCCAGATGTATTTTTGATACTCAGAATGAGAGCGAGTCCCCCGAATTGGGCGAAGGGGGTGTGGGCAGCGGCTGCACTATAGCCGGTAAGGGGAACCCAGGTGCCGCGGGGACCACAAGTGATGCAGAAGTCCACGGGACTCCATGGGACTCAGTTTGGCTCCAGCACAACCTCTGTCACTCCAGGGTCTGTTCGGGACAAACTGGGACGTTGCCTCCCTGAGTGGACACACCGCTCGTGCCAGGAGGACGCATCCACTCGGACACAGCTCCGGCCCTGGCTGCCGCTGGGGGTTTATCGAGAGCCACAAAACATCCTGAAACTCAGGACACTGGGAAGGGCAGCAGGCAGACGATGGCCACTGTCACCACTGACCCCTCCGGAGCAGCCTCCCCTGGAGCCGGGCTGGCGATGGTGGCTGGTGCTCAGCCCGGGCCAGAGCGGTTCAGGTGTGGCTGCCCCTGCTCCGACAGCGCCCTGGGCTCGGCAGGGCTGAGTCTGTCGGCTCCATGTCATAAATGGTGTCAGCTGGCCCTGGAGCGTGGCCGTCACCCTGGCACGGTGCTGCACTGGAGCCGAGGGGTCTGCATTCATCAGGGCCGGATGCCTCTACCTCCGTGGCACAACCAAGCCACTGTCCCAGTACCCTGCCCACGGAGAGGGGAGAACACGTGCAGCGTTCGTCCCGTAAGGGTGACAAGCTCTGCCTGCCTTCAGGTAAGGCTCGGGAACTTCTGGGCTCCTTCCAGCCTGGCTGCTCAACCCGGGACTGCGAAATGTCACCGCTGTGGTGCGGGAGCTGCTGATCCTCGGGACTGCGCGACCTGGAGAGCCGTGGCCGTCAGGACTGCGTTCCTACAGACCCTCGCCGGGGGCTGGCATGGCTCGGGCTGGCCTCAGCCCCTCCGCACCCTGCGGCCACGGCAGCCGCCTGCGCGGCAGTCTGTAAGCCAGCATCCCTGGGGTACGGAAACTAAACATGAGTCCCGAACATTTCAGAAGGCCAGTCCGTGGAGGAGCGAGTCCCACGCAAACACCGGTCTTTGCCAAGGGGACTCCGGTGCCCTGTGAGGCCAGCACCCTCCGTGGCAGGTAGCCACCAAGGCCCTGAGACTAAGGACCTACACCTGCTCCAAGGAACCAGCTCAGGCCAGCTCCTGAACTCCCTCGGCACAAGGCCTCCAGACCTTCACAGTTGGCCATTCTTATCTCTGGGGGACCTCAGGGTTCCTCCTCCTCGCTGCCGTGGGACTCACGCTGCGCTCGCCGCAGGAGGCGCGGGGCGGTTCGCCCTGCTCAGAGGGGAGCTGGCTCATCCCTCGTGGCCAAACACCGCTGAGCGACCGCGTGGACCTCCAGCAGCCAAACCTCGGGAGGGGACAGCCCTTGGGCTGGTTCTAAAGACCACCCTGTGCTGGAAACCTGCCTCCTCGGCGTCTCTGGAAGCTGCTCTGGGCAGCTCTGCAGCGACATTAGTTTGGAGACCCTGGTGCTGCGAGAGGAGTAACAGCGATGCTCGGCCCTCTCCGCCTGCCTCCGCTCCCGGCTTCATTCTGCTTTCTGTCCCTTAATGCCATTAGAGCACAGGGAGACAATCGCCACGGACTGCGCTCTGTATCTGCCATGCCTTTGCAGGAGATGGAAGAACATCCTGGATCCTGCCTGTGCCCACGCTGCCGGGGGGGAGATGAGGCAGTGCTGGAGCCGCCCTGAAAGGGGGGACATCCCAGAAATGGGTGCACCCCGCTGGCTCTGGCTGTCCAAAGCATCAAGAGCTCTCCACCATGCGCTTGGAGACAGCTGTCTTCAACGTCAGGACTTCCCTGGTGACCTCCAGGTGATCATTCTGATCCACGGGACCTCTGCCTTGCCTCCACCTCCGGGTACTGACAGACCCGCTCAGCACAGAGGAGGTCTGGGGAGGTCCCTCGGAGACCTCCCGCTTCTAAGCCCTGCTTGGCTTCTTCCCTACGTTACCGCCATTATGGTGGAAGAGTTGGTCCCTCACGTTTCCTGTTACTTGGGAAACAGTCCTCTGCCTCCACATTACCAGGACAGAGAGTTTTGCTTCTGAAAGGCTGAGAACTGGGGTGAGGTCTCCAGGCTCCCTCCCTCCACCCTGTGCCTGTGCTGGAGAAAGGCAGAGCCGTGTGCTGGCACGGGACGGGCCTTCTTGCCCCGTTCAGGGTTGTCCGTTACTGGCTCTCAGCCCCGGCAAGAACCTCCTGGCTTTGCAGTGTCCCTCGTGCAGTGTCCACACGGACACTGTGCAGTGCAACTGTCACGTATGGAGCCCTGCCGCAACCAGCTTCTCCCCAGCCAGCCTGGGCACCGCTAACGTGGCCTTCATGGCGGGTAAGGCCACCACCACGGTGGTCTTCTCCACCCGGAGCTGGGACAGTTAATAGCCAAGCTAGCTCTCCCCCAGCTCACTCGGGTCTGTCCCCGGAGCTGCCACCAAACCCTGCCTGCAGGGCAGGTACGTCCCCAGGTGCTTCCTCGGCGCGGGATGGCCGGGACGAGCAGGACAGCCCGCACCAGGGCAGGGGCTGCTGGTCGCGGCAGAGAGCATGGCTGCCATTTCATCTGACCGAGCTCCAGAGGCCTGACCCGGGGCTGAGGGAGGCTGTACGTAGGACCCCCACAGGCGGGGACATTCCTGGGCAGGGCATTTTCACCGCGGAGCAAAGACAGAGCACGTACAACACCTGGGGGAGTCAGACCTGGAGATTCACGGGCCCCAGCTGGCAAACGGGCATTCCTGCCCGTGCCCAACAGGAGCCCGGCACGACCGCGCCGATTTCGGCCTTTCCGCTGCCCGGACAGCGCCGTACGCGCGGCTGCTCCCCGTGGCGGCGGTGCCGGGCGGGAGGCTGACCCGCTGAGCTCCCCGTGACACCTGGGGACGGTGACCCGCACCGAGCGTGCCTGCGCGGCGCGGCGGGGAGCTGGCTGGGAGGCTGAGGGGGAAGGGAGGAGCCCCAGGTTGTGTGTTTTCACTCACCCCCTTTTCTTCTCCGCATGGAGGCTTGGAATCAAGAAACAAAAGACAACATGAATGGCATGCACAGTTCCTGCTTTCATTCCCTGCTCCAGCCTGGCTGCCTGCCTGCCGTGCCTCTTCCCCGCAGGCTCTCCTGCCTCCCGGCATGCTGGCAGGATCAGGCCCTGACAGCGCCGCACGCGCCAGCCTCCCCGGGGCTCTCGGGATGGCGGCTCCGGCAGGGCAGAGGGTGCAGCACCCCGGGCATCCCCCTCGGCACCGCTGCCCTGTCCCCGGGCGGGAGGGACCGACGCGGCCCAGGCTCCGCTGAGCCCCCTCCTCTCCGCTCAGACGGGAAGGTGGGATGTCAGAAAGACCGGGAGAAGGTCCGGATGGCATCTAATGCCCGACCCATGGAGAAACTCTTTTAAAAGCTTTTAATCCCTGCCTGCTGAGCGAGGGGACACGGCAGTCTGCGCGTCTCCCAAAGCCAGTCTCCTCCGCATCCAGCCAGGGCTGCAGGACAGGAGCGCTTCCGTAGCAGCCTGCTGGGAATCTGCTTTTCCAAGGGGACTGGCACGACATGCAGCAAGAGAAGGTGAAGGCATGGCTACGGGCACACGGGGTGTTCCGCAGGACAGGGCCAGGCTTCAAGGAAAAAGGGGCAGGGACCATCCGACACAGCTCCCTTTGAGAAGCTGCAGGCAGAAACGTCCCTTTCAGTAACACCACTGTCCCCTCGGACAAGGAGACGGGGCTCTGGACTGGCACACCACTGGGGTGCGGGGATGCCGACCTGCACAGACCACCCCCCCCCGCAGTCAACGCCGGAGGATCGACCACCAGAAGACAAAGTGCGGGAGGAGGAAGGTTCCCCCATTTTCCCCGTGCCGTGCTCCCCGGGGACGCGTGGTGGGAGCAGCTACAGCGCAGTCCCTGACCCACGGGACGCGAGGCAGGGACTAACCACTACAATTTCCTGGAAAACCTGTGGACTAAGACCAGTCGCTGGCTACAAATCCCTCTCCCGGGGGACACGGGCAGCTGCTGCTCCCAGTCCCTGTCCAGGTGGAAGGGAGGCAGCGCCTAGGTGCAAAATCCTCAGGGAGACCCGGAGGACTCATCTTTCATATATTCTCCAGCACAGCTATTTCTCTGCTCTTCGTGACTTCCCTTTCTGCCAGCTTGCTCTCCTCCCCCTCCAGCTCGCAGCTCTGCTTGCCAGAACACATGCAAACGGGGCCCCTTCCCGCACGCCGCTGGGCTCCCCCGTCCCGTCGCCCCATGGCGATGCCCCGCGCCCCACCTGGCACTGCAAGGCCAAGGTGCGCCCGTCCCTCCGGGAAGGCGCCCGCCCGCCGCCCGCCAGGCTCCCACTCGGGCGCGACGTTCACCAAAGAGGGGCACATGCAGCCGGGGCCCCCGCTCTCACAGGGGCAACATGCTGCCGGTGCGCGCAAGCAGGCACCCGTCACACCGCCCGGCGACCCGCAGCGGAAACACCGACGCCGGCGGGTGTGCGGCATCTGTGCCAAGGGAAGAGCAAAACGGGGAAGAAACGGCCCATTCCCAACCCTCTCCTAACGGCTACCAGTAAACACAGCGCCTTCAGGCTCAGTACCAAAGGGCTGGCGAAGCGGGGCACAGGCTAGGGGGAACATCCAGGCAGGGGGCTCAGCGCAAAATAAATCACAGTGGCCACCAACCAGTTGGGGCAAACCCTTAAATGCTGAGATTTGTCCCTTCAAACCCACGTTTGAGTGTCAGCCCGAGCCCTCGGGGTGGCTTCTTTCAGGAGCTGCCCGCAGGGTTGTGAAGCCTGGACACGGGCGTAGGACAGGGAGCGGAGCAGGAAAGGTCACGGACCTTCCTTCAAGGCCCGGAGAAAGAGGGGGGCGGTGGGGTCTCTGCCGAGGTTTCTGCCCCTCAGGGGGGGTCTCCTCCCGGGCAGGATGGGCTCTGCCACGCACGGCCGTGGCCAGCGTGCACACCTGCACACACCGCCCCATCTTTGCACAGCAAAAATAGAAATGCGAGTGAAAAAGCAGGAGGAGCGCGAGCCAGGGCAGCAGGCAGTGCCGAGAGCGGCTCCCTCCCGCTCTGCGGTGGGGGCTGGCACCGCACCCCGCTCCCGCCCTGCGCCGGCCCTGAGGAGCCCGTCTGGGCAGAGCCAAGCTGGTGGGCACCGCAGCTGCACGCCAGAGCCCCCAGGAGGGGGGGATCCCTCAGCACCTCCCATGCCCGGCTGGCCACAGGGGCCACGCGGCTGCCGTTCTGCTAGCCAGCCTCCCCGGCACCGCCACCGCCAGCGGAGCGCCCGGCTCAGCCACCCTGCGGCCTCTGCGGCGCACTGGGGACGGCGCGCGGCAAAATGGGCAAATCGCTCCGTGCAAAGGGAAGGGATGGCCCTTCGGAGGGTGCGTGGAGCCCGGCACCCCTGCGGCGGGGGAGCCCAGCGCACGGGGAAGGTGTGGGCTCAATGAGGTCGCCAGAAGAGACGGGGGGGGCCGAGGGGCTTCAGCACAGGAGAGGGGGTGGGGGTGGAGAGGCTCTAGGAGAAGACGGGAACATGGAGGTGCAAGCTGGAGCACCAAAGCATCTGGAAACGTGGGTCGGCTGGGTAGTGACAGCAGAACGTGTGAGCGTGTGTGTGTAAGGGGGGAGGGCAGCCCATGGGGACGCCAGCTGATCCGGCGGCGGGTGGTATCTGCCCGGAGGTAGAGGAAAACAAAAACACGGGGCTGTTGGAGCGCGGGAGGAGCAGGGTGCCTGACGGACGGGGCACGGGGGCGGCAGCCTCTCCGCAAGCACAGGGAGGCACCCAGCATCCTCTCCCCGGCACTGAAGGGGCGGACGGGCTCCATGGGGGGCTCCCGCGCCCCTGCGGTGGTGGCGGCAGTGGGGTCTCAGCCCCCGCGCCCCACACGCCGCTAAGCACCACGGAACCTCCGGCGCTGGAGGTGCGCGCGTCGCCCCGAGCTCATGCTCCCCTCTGGGAAACGGAGGTGGGGCGGGCGTTGCTGCCTGCTCCGGCCATGGCCCCGCATGCTCCGCATGCACCCCCGCATGCACGCGCCGGCCCCGCCGCCGCTTACCCAGCTCTTCCAGCTCGGCCGTCATGGACTTGGAACGCAGCGTCAGGGTGGTGCTGGGCGCTCTCTTGGGAGGCGGCGGAGCTGAAAGGAAGAGAGACGGCATTTTGCATTTCTTGTCCAGGAACTTACGAGGAGTGGCCAGATGCAGGTGCCACTTCTTCTCCACAGCCTGGATCTCCTCGTACTCGCGGGATGAGGAGTCGCACTGCTGCAGGATCTTATTGAGGCTGCGTGTGGAAGCAAACTTCTTCATGGTCTCGGTAGCACAGTCCCGGGGCACGGGGCAGGCCCCGGCGCGGAGGGGCCGGTGGCTCCCGCAGGCACGTGCCGGTTGCCCAGGCTCCCACAGCCCTCAGCGCAGGAGAGTCCAAGTCATGTCCCCGGGCTGCGCCTGCCCCCCTGCAGCTACCGGAGATGCTACGGCTATGAAAGCCTCTCGCGAATTAAATCTGTCTCAGGCAGCTGGCTGCCTGCCTGTGGGACTCAGCAAACAGCTTTGATGGCTGCTTCCCCTCCGCACACGCCATGGGTGGAGGGTAGGAGGGAGAAACAAGTCCAGCAGGCCTGATCTCAGTCTCTCATTCCCGCCTCGGCGCGGCGCATCCCCCAGCGAAACGCAGCCCACCCACCCTCCTCTGCCGCTCGGCCGAATCCAGGACGGGTGAGCTCCCGCGGCCCTAGCGCAGCGCTGGAGGCGGCCGGCTGCGTGCCGGGCAGCGGAGGCGCATGGCCGGCCCGGGGCGGTGCGGTGCGGTGCCGGGGCGCCGGGGTGTCCCCGGGGGATGCCTAGCCGGGCCGGCCCGCGGGGCTGCCCCGCAGGCGCCGCATGCCATGAGCCCACCGGAGCGGGGACGAGTTGAAGGCTCTTCCTCTTCACTTGGGGTGCCTCCTCCTCCTCGCGCTCGCTCGCTGACAATGCTGGATTCAACGCTCAGGCATTGCCATGGCAACCGGAGCTTCAGGCTTTGCTGGCGCTGCCTGCATCAGAGACCCCATCAGGGGCGGATTCAGCCAGAAAACGCCAGTCCCACACAGGCCCCCATCACCCGCAGGAAGAGGGGAGCCCCAGCCGGGGGGGACGGGGGTCCGGCCCCCTCCCGCCACGCTGCAGCTGGGGTCCCGCAGAGGGGGACTCGGCTCCGGTCCCCGCACCCCGTGCTGGAAGAGGGGCCGTCCAGCTCCGTGGGCTCAGGGCACGGGCAGCGACGGGCAGCGACGGGCAGCAACAGGCAGCTGCTCACCAGCTGCAGGGCTGGAAGCACCAGGAGAAGCGGGAAGCAGCACCGTCGGTGGTCCCAGCACCGATTCCCGAGCCTCAGCCTTTCCCACGACTCGTGCTTTTGTGCCGTGACAATATAATTGCAGCTCTTAGTGTCAGCGCGCAGAGCTGCCTCCCTCCCCCACGCCCCGCGTGCTGCGCTGGGAGCTCCCGTCCCCCCACTCCTGTCCCCCTGCTCCCGTCCCCCCAGCTGCGATCCTCCGGAAAATGCTCCTGCCCCACAGCCTGCCTCCCCACACACGGCTCGGAGCGGGGGCGGACACGACGGGCTGCTGCCAGATGTGCCCCTGCCTTCCACTGCTGGCCGCCCGTGGATGAGGTCCTACCCTCCACAGCGGCTGCTGCCAGATGTGCCCCCAGCCTCCCTAGCTGGCTGCCCTCGGATGTGCCCCTGCCCTCCACAGCTGTATGCCGTGATGTGTCCTCTGTACACAGCTGGCTGCCTCCCATCCAGCTGCCCTACAGATGTGCCCCTGCCCTCCTCAGCTGGATGTCCCCTCCCCTGCTGGCCATGGCACATCAGCCCACCACCAAACTCCCCCCGGGCCCACCTCTGCCCGAGGGTCTCGGCTGTGCCACCGGGGCCTGGGGATGATGGGGCGAAGGCCCAGAGCCTTCTGGGCGCCCCAAGGCCACCCGCGCTCCCCTGAGCTAGGGCAAGTCCCAGACGTGGCCGGTAGCCCCAGGACTCCCAGGAGCTCCCAGCCCGTGGGGCAGCTCCCAGCCTCGGCGTTCCCGAGAGAGGACAGGCTCCGCCCTGGCCCCCCACTGCCATGGGGGCCGTCCTCCACCCTGGCACCCCCTGCACTCCTGTGGGCTCTGTCCTCCACCCCAACACCCCCCGCATCCCCACAGGGGCAGCTCTGCTCCCCGACAGCCCCCCGCTTCGCAGGGGCAGCTCTCCATCACAAGCCCCTCACACCGCGGGGCCCCCTCGCTACGACACCCCTCTGCACCCCAAAGCAGAGGCAGTTCCCCACCATGACCCCCCCTCAGGGCCGGGGCAGTCTCTGCTCTCCCGCACAGCCACAGGCTGCCGGCACCAGAAGCAGCTCAGTTCCTGGCTCCAACCTTGGCTGGGCGCGCAGCTCCGATGGGAGAACAGAGCTGCTGGTGTCCTGCAGCACGGCCGCGGATGGGACACGCAGGAGGCCTGGCTGGCACCTACCGGCCGTGCCCGGCTCCCCCAGCGTCGGTGGCAGTGCTCTGCCGCAGCCCCCCCACCCGACCATCGTCCCTGTCCCGGCTGCACCGCTCCCAGCTGCAGCCGCCGGCACGTCCCGGTGTGGCAGCGCTGACAGTGCCGAGGTTTCCATGCCCAGACGGGCAGGTCTTCCCCTTGCAGTGCCCTCCTTCCTCCCCAGCTGCAGCTCGGCAGCCTCCCGGCCATCCACCCATGCCGGGCTCCTTCCCGGTCTTCTCCACCCAGCTGACGTAGGTGACGCGACACAACCCCCCTCCCGCCCCGTTCAGAGAACCGCGAGACTCCACACCTACCCTTCTTCCGAACAACTTCTTCTGACTCTGGCTTGCGGCTGACGGAAACAACCTTCATCACCAGGTGGTTCCCCCCTTGCCGGATCAAGGACACCACCTGCTTGTGCCCCACCTTCACCACATTGACACCATTCACCTAGGACACAAACAGAGAGAGCGGTGTAAAGGCTGCCGCTCCCAAAGGCAGCGGGCAGAGGGCAAGACCGACGGATGTCAAGCCACAAAACCAGATGATTTTGCACGTCTGCATCTGTTTTTGCAACCTAGCATATTTTCGTAGTTAAGCTGTCCCTGTGGGATGTCACCTACCGGTGACCACAGCCTTCTGGAGAAGCTGAGGGACCTGCACCAGGCCAGTGCAACCCAGGGCACCAGGGCTGGACCTCCCCCTTCCGACTGGGCTGTCAGGGCAGATCACTAAAAACCGGGCATTTCCTAGTTCTGCCGGGGTGTTCGGCAGCCACGGGGTGGCTCCTGGATCGGCATGCCTTGAGCTGCGCCGCAGGTCTGGAAAAGCCCCAACAGCTCCACCGCCCCGTCCCCGCCAGCAGCAGCCCACGCTGTACAGATGGAGGCACCTCCCTGCTGCCCCAACTGGTCAACTCCTTCCAGGGGTCTGCAGGACACACGCTGGAGCTCATCCCTGCCGTCGTTTCCAGCGCTGGCATGACCCGTTGGTTTCTCGGACAACAAGATGGGACCAGGACGGCAGGTTGGGCCATCTCTGAGACACAAACCCAAGAAGTGAACTGGAAAATGCAGCCTCAGTACTTGGGTGTCCACCAAGTAGCAACGAACACAAGGGTCTCCAGGGGCATTGGCAGATGGACCCTCACTTTGGGTAACTGGGGTTTAGGTGAAACGGGGGCGAGGACGCTTCATGGATGGAAAAGCCGGCTTCAACTTTGGCGGCTGCCGCCCGCTTTGTAAAAGGACCAGGCACGTTCGCACACCGCGGTGCTGGCTGTTGGAATGGGCTGTGCACTCCCGCAGCGCGGCTACTCGAGGCGTAAGGGAACAACTGACGGCAAGTAAGAGAGGAGTGATGATCCATGGGCAATAAAGATAGGAGCACTTAGGTTAATAATGTTTGTTTCCAGAAATGGAGCACTCAAAAGACAGGCAACGACAGGATTTCGGTTGACCACGCAACATGGATTTCGTCACCCTAGGTTCAAGACCAGAAGCATCGCAGCTCCGCTGCTGCATGCCACCGGCTCCAGGTCTCACCGACACCGGCGAGGGAGAACTCAGCCCTTCCTCCGCAGGTTTGCTCCCAATGTTCCCTAATTCCCGTTGCTTAAAAAAACCAACACAACTCGTTCCCACATTACTGTCACGAAATCGGTTTTGAGGCCCGGGCTCTGGTGCTGCTCTTCCCGCCGCAGCCCCGGGCGTCATCCAAACGCAGACCTGTCCCGGGCGCTGGAAACTTCGGCGCTGCAAGAACCTTTGGGGTTTGTGTGTTTCAACTCCAGCTGGAGATGTCCCGGCTTTAGGGTAGACCGAACTGTTTAAATCATTAAACAACATTTGCATTATGTTGTAGGTTATAACATTGGCCATCCATGAGCCATAGTGCTGTTTTCTATGAAAAACTGTAAAAATATAAAACAATTAAAAAAGGGGCTGAACAAAACTCTGAAATGGCGTTTTCTAAGATGCAAGGCTTTTGGAATAATCATTCTATTTCAAATATTTAATTATTCAATTTTGATTAAAATTGATTCAGTAATTATTCAATTTGCATGAAAACACATGTTTTCCTCAGAAAATTTTATTTCGATGAAATTACCAGCCTACTCCAGCTAAATCACCTCTTAATCTTGTTTTTGGACAACCGGCTGGAATGGACTGAGCCCTGGAGCACGGTTATCCTGTATTTTCTCCTGACAGGGTCGGGCTCTTCTCCCAAGGAACAGGCCATGGGACAAGAGGAAACGGCCTCAAGTTGTGCCAGGGGATGCTTGGGATGGATATTAGACAAGAATTCTTCACGGAAAGGGTTGTCAAGGCTTGGACCAGGCTGCCCAGGGCAGTGGTGGAGTCGCCATCCCTGGGGGGATTTCAGAGCCGGGCAGACGCGGTGCTGAGGGACGTGGGTCAGCGGTGACTTGGCAGTGCTGGGTTAACGGTTGGACTCAACGGGCTTAAAGGTCTTTTGCAAGTAAAACAATTCTGTGATTCCATAAAACCTATTACATCTAAGCAGTTACCTTTATCAAACAAATCTGACACCTCAAAGAATGAAATTAAATGAAATTTGGTTTATGAGCCCTTCATCTAGTAATTACATTCTACTCTTTAACTCTTTATCAACCGCCTACAGCATCTGATTGTTTATTTTTTGCCAGCAACTGACATCAGACTCACAGGTTTATAATTAACTGCATCATCCCCTTGCCCCTTCCCAACGCCAGCGCTCGGCCTGGCACTGCCCCAGCATCATACAGTCGCAAAATGCAAAAAGTGAAAAACTACCACCTGGAAGACGCTTACAGCCTCGGTTACTAATGGCTTGGAACGCGTTTCATCATCTGCATGTGATACATGCACATCACCCTGCTCCCTTCCAAATAAAGAACAGAAATACTGACAGAACATGCCGGTGCTTTCTGTTTCATTTTTAATCATCCAAACTTGTCCACCCAACTGGGCAGCAGTTCAGGTTTTTTAGGTTACTCGAACACGGAGCAGCAGGAGTGGGAGGTTTTCGCCCTGCGGGCTGGAGGTGGGACCTTCTCCCCAGCTGCACCTTGGTGGCACAAGGCAGGGTTCGTGGTCTCCAGGAGAGACCACCGACTGCTGTGGCACCCCCTGGCGCAAGCACCATCGGAGCACTGTGTCCCGCTGGTGTTCTGGCAGACTGTTGGCGTTTTTGCTGACAGTCAAGTGACAGATGGAAAATGTTGATTTTCAATTGTTTATAACTTGGTGAGATCAGGCATGAGGAAAAGGTACCAATGCGGTCAGACAGCTTTTTGCCCAACGCGTTCTGAAAGTGCCCATAGACGGACAACTCCTACAAAAGCCGTAAGACGCCAACTTTGCCTGCACTGTGCAACTTCATCCACCGCCGGGCACCCCTTGACCGTCCGGAGCACGAAAAAGCAACGACCGGTTTCACAGAGCACGCTAAGGGCCAGCCACGAAAGACAAGAAGAACGCGACGCTGGCCAGTAAGTGCAGAGAGTCTCAGTGCCGCGCTTGGCCAGGACCACCGACTTGACCCTGTGGCTCTCTGGGACACCCTTGGCCAGAAGGATCAACCCAAAGCCAGAACCCAAGCGGCCAGAACCGAGCCAGAGCTGGGCTGGGTTGGACAGTTGCAAAGGGGAGCGTGGCCAGTGGAGCGTGAGTGATTTGGCTGGCGGGAAAAAACAACATCTCTGCTGCTGTTTAAAACAGAGGGAACGGCACATTAACGGTCTTTCCGTGGCAACCTCAAAGTATCGGTCCCACATTGCCAGGCCTTTTCTGTGAAAGATGGAGTAAAAACAAGCAGGTGCTCAAACCCCAGGAAACCGCAGCTCAACCTGACCAGCAGGAACGGTGTCTTGCAGAGAGCAGATAAAAAAAGCAGTCAAGAGGCTGAAATAACATCGGAGGTCAAGAAGGAACGTTACAGAGGAAAGCTGACCGCAGGGGAGACTGGTCAGACAGCTGCTTGTACAACGCAAGAATGTCTGGGAAAAAACCCTGCTCCTGAAAAACAGGGAATCCTGACTCAGCCCTGGTTCCTGGTGATACCCAAGAAGATGAACTACAGAACTCTGCAACTGCAAACAACCGTGGCCGAACACTCATCCGAGCAAAGCTTCTCTAACAGTTGCTCTTGAAGAATTCCAACTGCAAAGGGAGGAACACGCCTGACACGCAGGTCAGCTCACCGAGGAGATGGCGTGAAGGTTTTCAGTTCTTCTTCAGCTTCCCAGCTGGGCTGACTCAATACGGCGTGACAAACCGCCTCTACCGAGATCACAGCGCCTGGCACCGCGGCCGGGACTGTAACCTACTGGGAGGTGAGCTCCCATCACCAGTGAGCAAACCAGTGCCCCAGGACGCTGTTCCACTGCGGGAAGGGAGACCCCGCACCAGCACTCGCAGCCCACCGACGGGCTGCCAGGAGAAGCCACAACAGCCAGAGACCCCGGGCACAAGGTGCCTGAGAGGGAACAGGGGCCACGGTTCAACGACGCTGCTGATCCGCTGAACTGGGAGAGGATCGAAGATGCTGGGAGGGCTGGAGCCCCTCTGCTGTGGGGACAGGCTGAGAGAGCTGGGGGGGTTCAGCCTGGAGAAGAGAAGGCTCCGGGGAGACCTTCCAGCACCTGCCAGTCCCTCAAGGGGCTCCAGGAAAGCTGGGGAGGGACTCTGGAGCAGGGAGGGGAGCCATGGGACGAGGGGGAAGGGTTTTCCGCTGGAAGAGGGGAGACTGGGATGAGATCTTGGGAAGAAATCCTTTGGTGTGAGGGGGGTGAGCCCCTGGCCCAGGTTGCCCAGAGAAGCTGTGGCTGCCCCATCCCTGGAGGGGTTCAAGGCCAGGTTGGACGGGGCTTGGAGCAACCTGGGCTGGTGGGAGGTGTCCCTGCCCAGGGCAGAGGTTTGGAACAAGATGATCTTTAAGGTCCCTTCTAACCCAAATCATTCTATGATCTCAGCCGAGCCACCCCCACCTTCAGCAGTAAGGGAACGTCAGCACCGTGCTCCCGGGAGCACAATACCTTCTCCCACAGGAGGAAGAAAAGCACTTAGACATAAAAAGAGGAGGCAGCAAAATGAACAAAGCAAACTGTTTCACCTCTCTGAGCAGACCCATGCATGGAGGATCCCTGTCACACAGACAGCCTGGGGCTGTCTGACGATGGTAGAGCCACACGGGGGAATTGCCTGAGACACACACACAAAAATCAGTTTTTGGTCCCAGCCTATGAAGTGGAGACGAATCTTCAAGAAGAGCGGCGGCTGGGAGCCCTGCCTGTTGAATCAAACACTCCAAATGACTGCTGGCCCTCAAACAGGAGGTGTTGGAATGAAAAGATCAGACAGGCAGTGGTGGAAACGTGGCTGGTTTTGATCCAGCAATAAAGAAAAACTTCCAGTTTCTTGGACACAACCGCCTGATGAGGATTCGCTGCTCTTGGAGATGTGCTTCTGGCCTGGAAGCAGACAATAGGTCAAGAGTCAAACCATGCAGGAAGTGTCTAAAAACCACAAAAGAATATACATAGAAATGTGAAGACACTGTCAAAGTCGGGGCATTAAATACCGCTGCAGCCATCTTCTGAGTAGCCACATGACGCATCCATGAGGACCCCCAAAGTGAGAGGGCAAAAGGTGGCAGATGGGCCACCATGCAGATACGTGCACAGTAGCGCTTCTAGGGAAGAGCCATCTGAACACGCTGCGTGATGCTGAACGTGGACCTGGTGGGTAGAGCTCCAGATAGGTCTTGGCGCTGGTACTGACAGCTCTCAAAATCATGGGCTCTGGGCACAACGGCAGCCAAAAAAGCCAACAAAATGTGTCAGGGAAGAGACGGGAAGCAAGGTGGGCAATGTCATTTGGGGCTAGGCTGATGCTGCTCGGGCACACCTGCGGTGCTGTGTGCAGGTCTGGTTCAGCATCTCAAGGAGGAAGTGGTGGAGATAGAGAAGGTCCAGAGAAGGGCAACTAAAATGGTCAAGGGGTTGGAGCAGCTGCCCTACGAGGACAGACTGAGAAGGCTGGGACTCTCCAGTTTGGAGAAGAGAAGTCTGGGGGAGATGCATGGCCAAGGCTTACAAAACTCCCCAAGGCGGTGGAGACAGTCAAGGCAGAGCTGCTCTTCACCAAATCCTGCAGCATCAGGAGAGGGCTCTCAACGAGACCAGTGGCAGATCAGGTAAAACCAGACAAAAGCAAGACTTCTTTGTGCAGCAGGCAACGGTCATGTGGAGCTGGCTGCCATGGGAGGCCATGGAGGAGGACAGTACCGGCAGGTTCAGAGGGAGATTAGATGAATTCCTGGAGAGCAGGTCCTTGCACAGGTGCCGATGGGACTGAGCAGGGTCATTCCTGCTAACGTCCCCAGTATGACGACATTGGATGCTGGACGGCACAAGGGGAATGGACCACCCAAAATGGCCAGGCACACGTGGTCTCCTTAATTAATAGCATCTTGTAATGCCACTGTCAGAGAAAAAGGCTAATGGACCTTTAGTCTGGCCCAGTGGGAAATCTCATACTTCCAGTCTGATCCCTCCCAGCAAGATGACAAAGACACAAAGCCTTAGCAGTCTGTCATAGGAGATAATGTCCCCATTCTCCCAATCATTTCAGTAGCTTTTCTATGAACCTGTTCCAGTCTGAATTCATCTTTCTTGAACGCAGCTTTCCAGGGTGGTGAATATTACTGCAGATGAGCTCTTATGTGCCTTGAGTAACAGCACTAGTCCTTCCCGCTCGTGACTGCCCAATGAACCCCTACAGCAGAAGAAAGCTCTGAAAAGATGGGCAAGGGAGCCTACGGGGAGTGACTGACCAGAGCTGTTGCAACGAAAGCTCAACCGATCTCAACTCCAAGGGGACCAGCCTTTGGATTAGATCAACTGGCCACAGCAGCGGTGTCAGGCAAGTAGATCAGTTGGCTGTACTGGCTGAGTGGGTCAACCAGCTCTGTAACGCCATCCTTGAATTAACGAGAAGAGCGCAAAAGTCTTCCTGAGTTAGCAAGAGCAGAATGGAGGAGGAGGACTCTGTAACTGAATTAGCCCAACAGAGGATATAAAAACCAAACAACAAACAGAAAGAACTCAAAGTCATCAACGGGCTTGAGCTGGTGTCAACCCACTTATGCCTTTAAAGTGACGGCGGACGGCCAGTGTCGTGACGGTGAGCAGATTATTGAGACTGGTAACGAGACTCACATCTGTACGGTGATTCAGCTGCATATTGCATCTGCTACACTCTGCTAAGTGTAATTTCTATTTGCATTTAATTTCAGCACATTGCTGTACCGCTCTGCTAAATCAAAATCCCATGTAGAATCATAGAATGTGTTGGGTTGGAAGAGACCTTTAAAGGTCATCTAGTCCATGTAATGTCAAATAACTTCAAGTAAGTGAATTCGGCAGAAACACCGAACCCTCCACATGTGGAATATCTAAAAGCAGCTGGTCAGAGAGTGACTGTGACCTGTGCTCAGCAAAAACTTCCTCGTCAAGGAGATGCCACCGATGTGGAGATCAATGGTACAACCTTCAGGCCCCAGCATGGTGCCAGCAGAGCTGGGACAAACAAAATGTTCCCAGCTGAAGTCAGACTGGGGGGGAAAAAGAACAGAAAGCTCTGTCCCCTTGCAAGGACGGAATCCTTTAATGGCGAGCGGTATCCGAAGCTAGGACAGTGCAGTGTTTGATTGCGGAAGGAGGATAAAGGTACTATCCTTGAAGCTTCAGCAAGCATGCTGTGGTCTGTTCCGGACACTTCATTACTCATCTGATGTTAAGCAGTGAGAAGCAGCTTTGAGAAATGCACAGTACTGTCAGGGAATTAGAAGGGCTGAGTTCTGAGGAAAGACTGAAAGAACCGCGCACGATGTGGTATCTGTCCGCACCTTTGTTACGCGGTGTCCGTCTGTACAGAAGAAGCCTGACCTGACAGTGAATCACCCAAATCGCGCATGTTCCCAGGAATAAGCAGTTACTTAGAGGAACGTAGACTCTGAAGCCTGAATTAAGTCTGTGCTGCTCCAGAGCTCGGTTATGGCCATCCACCAGGAGAAGAATGGGTCCATCAACCAGGATATGCACAGACCACTGGACAAAACTCAAGGGGTTTGGGGGGTAAACCTTCACCAGCAGGAACAAACCCACAGGTCACTCTGGAGAGCAGAGCTCTCTGGGTTTCTGATTGCCAACTTCGCCCTTTCAGCATCTCAAAGCACTCAAACTGGAGAAAAGGCTGCAAGATTATCCAGATCCTAAGATGCTCCTTCTGAGAACTTGAGCTCTGAACTGTCTTTCCCACCTCTCCCAGGCAATCTCGTTCTCTGGGCATAGGACGTACTGGTGCAAAAATGCTTGGAAATGGGATTTGACTAAAGGCCATGACTGTGGTTAGGCAGGGGATCTTCTGTACGTGCCCTGAGATCTGCAGTGAGCTGCCTCCCTCCGAGCCGGGCGATGGAGTGACACAGCCACCCCCCAGAGCGATGGCCCTCTCAGCTGCGCAGGACGGACTCCTTAAGCCTCAAACCTTTTTCCGCTCGTGAATCATCCTGAGGGTCTTTTAGAATTCCGCTCAGTAACGTCAGACTCATCCCGGCGTGAACGCCTGACTCACACGGAGTGATGCTCCAGTGATCTTCCAAAGCTGCAGCCGGACGAGGCAAGTTCACGTAACTCTGGAAGTCCGTCCCTTACACACACAAAGTATCTCTGCCACGTCCCACGCATTCAACTAACGTTAACACAATTGTCTCGGAGAAACCCATGTCCTCTGCTGAGTTACATCTTTCCAGGGTAATTTCACATCCTGTAACCTACATTCCTTGCTCGCAGCCGCGTCACCCTGCCCGGGCTGCCGGAACATGGCTGCTTCGGCAGGAAAGCCATGCCATTCCCCAGCAGCAGCCTTGCTGTTAGCTGTTCCCCCACCGTTTGTGATACCCGCAGCCCCTACAAACACGCATTTTTGTCACTATTTTGGAACAGCGAGAGAAGTGCTGAGCTGCGGGGATGAAAAACTGTAAAGAACCCTTGCTGGTGATGGCCCCCCCCACCGGTACCTTCCTCTTAGCAGCTGCTTCCTGAAAGTTCACGGTGCTCCCAAGCCACCTTCGGTCTCCTAATTCCCTTTATTGTAAGGTTATTCATCCCCAAGTCACACGGTTATTAAGGAAGTCAAAACATACCACGTAAACACAGTCCTCACTCCAACCAGTGCCACGGTGCTGTCGAGACAAGACAGTGGGTTTGTTTCCACCTTCCGTGGAACCCCACGGTACGATATTAATTGTATTTTCATTCTCTAATTCTTTGTTGATTGTCCTCCAGATGGGTTGCTCCATTCCGTTACCCAGCGCTGATGCTGAGCTAAATCGGCCGTAGTTTCCTGAACACCTATTTTATACCCTCAGAATATTAGAATAGCAAGAGCCCTCTACCAACTCTTCCAAATTTCGTAGATGAGCAAGATTTTGAGGTATTAACGTGAGCGGTTCAGACAACTCCTCAGCTAGGCTCTTTTAGAGGCTTGGGTATATGTTATCCAAGCCTGTTAATTTGAGTATGTTTATTTTTAGCAAATACTATCTCACTTTCTCCTTGGTTACAGCTGGGAAACTTTCTGTTCCGAGCACATCATATGGATAGATACATCCTCCTGATTTGTTCCCAACTCAGAGCAGAACATTTCTGCCTTTTTTTTTTTTTTTTTTGCACCAGAATATACAATTTTATCATTTACATAGAGAAATGGATCTCTACCAGACTTTTAAAATTTCTTCTAATGCTCTTAAAATTTCTTAATATCTTTACACATTGGCCTTTCGTATTTCCTTTGGCTCCCCTTATCAACCTCCTACACGCTTTAGCTCAAATTAACCGCATTTCCTTCTCCTTTCCTTGCTAACCTTTCCAGTAAGAAGGGGATACGTGTGTCTGTAAGTAATATTTAACCGCTCCTTCATTATCTCACTGAAGTGGGTGATGTCTTGCCCAGCAGATTTTACCCCTCTGGTTCTCCCCCCCAACTGCATTTAGCAGCGTGTCCTCAAACAACCCTTAGATTTTGTTAATTATGTAAAATTTACGTTCCCGATTATCAAGAACTCGGAGGTTGAGAAGAACGGCACTCTTCCCCCCCAGGAGACCCTCGGCCGCTGCTGACACGCTCTGCCCACCCCCAGGACAGCCCGAGCCCGGCCACCAGCCCTGCTGCCGCGCCGCACGCGTCCATGGAGCCGGCAATTCCTTTTTTTAATCTGTCAAATGAAATTAATACCAGATTACATTATCTCACAGCACCGCTATTTCACTAGAGGCAGAAGAGACGCTCAGGAAGCGTTTCCCTGCTGAACTCAGCTCTGCCGCCGCACGTTTTCTCCTCACCAGAAGGAAAGGGGACTGGGGGGTCTCTTCAGCCCCAACGCAGACACCCCCAGAAGCCGTCGCGCTGCCCCGCACGCCCCACTGTGCCGGCAGGTCAATTCTCAATTGCAGTTTTCTCTTCTTCTAATGATGCTTTTGTACAACTATACAATACAGACCTAAATAATGGAAATACCCAGAAATGTACATCCAGATTTGTGTCTCGTGTCAGAAGTCCCGTGTGTACACGCGCACGCGCTCACAGTACGCGCCAAATGGGAGCGGACGTACACAGGCTGTTGCCCACACCACTCAAGGAAAAAAATCAAGGCTCTAAAACCCGCCAGGCTCGGAGGAAGAGACAAGACACTACGGACCGTGCTCTTGAATCCTGGCCCGGCGAGGCAGGATTTTCAAAACCCCCCACCCCGATAGGTCTAGTCCTAAACTGTGGCACTTTCACAGCCCGGTGCGTCCCAGCGACTCCAGCGAGCCGGGTGAGCACCAATTGCCTAACGGTGTAATTGTCTGCCTGCATTTCGTTCTGGTGCCGGGCACGGAGAGGCATCACCGCAGCAGCGGCCAGAGTCAAACCCCACTGAGTCCAAAGGCATCTCGATAACGCCCGTCGCTGAGCTCTGCACGATCGCCCAAATCTCTGCAGTTTGAAACCTCCCCTCACGAAAGACCACATCTCTGTGCTACTGCATTCCAGCCAGCGACGCGACGCCGTACGGTCACATCCCCCTCCCCTGCCTTCTAGAGATCACCGACCAGCACGGGGAGCATCCTCAGGAGGCACTGCCCACCAACGCCGGCCGAGCGCCCGTCCCAGCTCTGCAGCACCAGCAGCGTCTGCGGGGCTCGGTGACCCAGCCTGCCTGAACGTGGCACAAAAGGGAAAAGCCCACCCTACTCCCACCGTTCTGCCAAACCTTTCACTGCGAGCCAAAGAGCCCAGAAGATGCTGTGACTGTGCGCTGGACGCCAAATTCCTGGGAACGTCCTTTCTCCTTCGGTTCACTTACCACTGTGCATCCTCACTCCACAGCTCGTGCCACGCAGCGAAGAGGTGACAACAGCGGACGGAGCCGCTGCCCGGGGAGGTGACAGCACTGCTCTCCCCAAGCCGGTGTCTCACCTGAAGGCTGCAGCACTAGCAAGGACGTTGTGTGGTACGCGCTGAACTCCATGGAGACACTTCCCAAAGGCAACCTGAGCTCTACTGGAGGGGCGCTGGCAGCTCTCCCCCAGCTACCAAAGCCTTGCCCCACGCTGCTGGGACACTGCCTGCTCAGACACCTCTGCTGCAGGACGCGAGGGATCATAGAATCACAGAATCTTCCTGGTTGGAAAGGACCTTTGAGGTCATCGAGTCCAACCCAACAACTTACAGACTCTGCCACTACAGCATGCCCTGAAGTGCCACATCCAGACGTTTCTTAAACACCTCCAGGGATGGTGACTCAGCCCCCTCCCTGGGCAGGCTGTTCCAGGGCCTGACCACCCGTTCAGTAAAGGAATTATGCGGGGGTCTTCCTAACAGATTTTGTCAAATGGATAAAGAGGAACTAAATGCATTTAAAATGGAGAGAGAGCGCTGCCTTGGAAGAACCACCCAGGAAAGGAGAGAGATACACTTCAAAGGCCACCTTGGCTAAAAACGTTCAGTGTCAAGTGACTTTGTGCTGGAAAAGAGAGAGGAACCGCATTTAGGTCTTTTGCTGTCTACCCTAGCCATGTTATTGTCACAGGGAAGGCCGTCACCATCCATGGGACAAAGACACCATGTGCCAGCCAGGCCTGTTGTGGAAGGTTTGCTGCCTGCCCCCGGGCCTGGATTGGTGGAGTTGTGGAAAGATTTTGGGACTCCTCCGCCCTTCTGATTACTACCCTTTGCTGCTCAGGGTGGGTAACAGTGAAACACCCAGGAAAAACCCTGAGCAGCTCAAAGGTGACTGCAAGGCTCTGGGGTCAAAGGTGATGGAGACACAGCAAGAGTGTGTTCCAGCCGTGTTCTCAACAGACACTGTCCCCAAAAACTCTTCTGGCTGAAGTAAAGGCCCACTGTGGAGCACACGCATCCGCCAGACTGATGCCCGGCCGGGCCGCTGATGCTGCCAGCTAAGATTCAGGTTCCTTCATCCTGGTGCCTCACTGGAGGATGATGGAAGACTACCAGGAAGAGAAAGACCCTGCGTAATTACGAGAGGGAAGAACACCTTTGCGACCACGCTTGCTGATGTGGAGAGAAGGGTTTTAAAGCAGGGTCATGAGAGAATGGGGGCCTAAGCCCAGAGATGGGAGAGGAAGGCGTGGAGGAGGTATGCCAGGAAAGGTCCACAGGGGGACACGCATTTTCGTGTCCAGAGGACTGGACATTCGGGGGCTTTCCTCAGGTTCACAGAGCGCGGACGGCAAGCACAAAGAACTGCCCGTCCTGCTGTGGTCGCAGGGCTACGATGTGGCCAGACTCAGAGACGTGGGACAGCATGCGTGGATCGGGATGTGGCCGCAGCTGCCTACAGGCTGTTCAGGGAGGACAGGCAGGAAAGGGAGGTGTCCCCATGTGATGGAGCCCCCGACCGCATGTACCTGCAGTGTGGGAGCACAGACGTGCCACCTGAGCGTCTCTGGATCAGCTCTAGGCTAAGAGCAGGAGGGACACTGGGTCTGCTACCACCGCCTGAGAGGAGATGGTAGGTGAGGTCGTCCATAAACAACCAGTGGCAGTCCTGCAAGCCTTCATCTTCTCCGGGATTTCGACTGTCCAGACACCTGCTGGGAAGGCGATGGATCGCTGGCCAGGGAATCCAGGAGGCTCCCAGACCACTGCTGACAACTTCCTAACACAAACCCTGGCTGCTAGAGGAGACCTTCTGCGTGACTTGCTGCTCACCAAGGGGGAAACGCGGGCGGTGAAGGTGGTCACAGGGCAACCGAGGCTGCAGCAACTGCGAGGTGGCTGCAGTGAGCAGGGGAGGGAGCGGCAGAGGGAGAATCCCGAGGCTCGGGACAGACTTCAGCTTCTTCAGAAGCAGCCCAAAGGGAAGGGAGTGCTGGTTTTCAAACAAAAATTCTTGAGATCTCGGGAACAACCCGCCCACCCCGTCGTTTAGGAAGACGGGGTGTTTTTGCAGAAGGCTAGCTCGGTGAGTGTCAAGCTGCTCAGTGAACTAAAACGCAAAGAGCACACGGAAGAAGGAGAAACGTGACGGCACCAGAACAACAAAAGCAACGCTCAAGGACTTGGGACACTGTCAGGAAGGCCAGAGCCCAGCTGGAGCAAAGACCATCAAAAGACGCGACGCAGAACAAGGACATCTTCTAGTGGTACACTGGCACCAAAAGGAAGTTCAGGGAAAATGCGAGCCTGCTGATGAAAAATCAGTCATGGATAACACAGATACGACCAAAGTGCTTAGTTGTTTTTTATGGCTCAGTGTTCATGGACAAAGTGTGCTCCCAGCCCTCGCAGTGTAGTGGACAACAAAAGACGGGAAGACAGTAACGGGGAAGCAACAGGTTAGGGAATTCTGAGAAGAGCCGCTGCACCCATTGGAGTGGGTCTAAAGCAGAGCACCGAAATGATCCGAGGGCTGGAGCTCCTCCGCTGTGAGGAAGGGCTGAGAGCTGGGTTGCTCAGCCTGGCCGAGGGCTCCAGGGAGACCTTAATGTCACCTTGCAGTACTTAAGGGGGGCTTGTAAGAAAGACAGGGCCTGTAGCGACAGGACAAGGGGTAATGGCTTTCAACTGAAAGAGGGAAGATTCAGGCTAGATCTAAGGAAGAAATTTTTTGCGCTGAGGGTGGTGAAACACTGGCCCGGTTGCCCAAAGAGGTGGTGGGTGCCCCATCCCTGGAAACATTCCAGGCCAGGTTGGACGGGGCTTTGAGCAACCTGATCAAGTTGAAGATGTCCCTGCCCGTGGCAGGGGGTTGGACGAGGTGGCCTTTAAAGGTCCCTTCAACCCAAACTATTCTATGATTCCGTGACCCAGGTCCACAGACCCAGTGGGATTCAGCAGAGGTGGCCGAGGAAGCTGCTGAAGCAATCACAAGGCCACTCTCTATTCCCTAGGCAAAATCATGGTGATTTGGAAGGTCCCTGACAAGTGGTCCCTAATGTGACACTCACCTTTGAGAAGAGAAGGGGAGTCAGCCCTTCCTCAGCCTCGTTAAGGCCATGGAGCATGTCTTCTTCATGAACAAACAATTTGAAGGACAAGAAGGCAACCAAGACCAGTCAATACGGATTTCCCAACAGCAAACTGTGCTTGAGCAATACGGCTGTTTTCCGTGACAAAACAACTAGTTCTGTGGGCAAGGGGGGAACGGTGGACGTGACATACAGCAAGGTTTCTGACACCGACACCCACTGCATTCTTGTTTGGAAGCTGAGGAACCACGGACCAGATGCACGGACAGCTAGGTGAGTGGAAAACTGACTGGACCACTGCATGAAAAGGTAGTGACTACTGACGAGGCAGCCGGCAATGAGCAGAGCGCTCTAGAGGCCAGCCCTGGGACCCATCTTGTTCAACACCCTCGTCAACACCACAGGTGATGCAGAGAACGCCCTCGGTAAAAGCGCAGACAATATGAAAGGAGGGGAGCATCTGACATGGTGAAATGTAGAGCTTCAAACCAGAGGGGCCTTGAGAAATTTGAGGACCGGGCTAACAGGAACTTCATGAAATTCAACCACGGGAAGAAGAAGGGTGTGCATCTGCAGTGGACCAACCCAACGCACTGGTCCAGGCTCAGGAGAGACCGCCCCAGCAGCATCTCGGTTGAAGAGGCTGAAAAGGCGTTTACGATGACTGCCAGCCTGCGCCTGAGCCCGTGACGCGCTCTGACAGAGAATAAGGCAAGCTTCATTGCCCTCTACAACTCCCTGAAGGGAGGGTGTAGAGAGGTGGGGGTTGGCCTCTTCTCCCAGGGGAATAACGACAGGACCAGAGGAAACGGTCTGAAGCTGCGGCAGGGCAGGTTTAGGTTGGATATTAGGAAGAATGACTTTACTGAAAGGGTGGTCAGGCCCTGGAACAGCCTGCCCAGGGAGGGGGCTGAGTCACCATCCCTGGAGGTGTTTAAGGAACGTCTGGATGTGGCACTTCAGGGCATGCTCTAGTGGCAGAGTCTGTAGGTTGTTGGGTTGGACTCGATGACCTCAAAGGTCCTTTCCAATTCGAAGATTCTGTGATTCTGTGATTCTATGCTGGGCTACGTAACAAGCATCCTGGCCAGCAGACTGAGGGACGTCATCACCCTTTTTACTCAGCGCTGGTGAGGCTGCACCTGGAATATTGAGTTCAGTTTTTGGCCGTGGAGTTCAAGAGAGATGGGGAGAAACTGAAGAGGGTCCAGACCCAGATCGCATGACAAAAGCAGGCAAGGAGCCTACAGCCGCCTACAGGGCACTGACAAAGGTGACGGAGCCAAACTCCTCCTGGAAGTAGCAGATCACGTAACGAACGTGGCCAACAGCCAAAAATCGTGGTTTGGGAGGTTCAGGTTGGACTCAGACTTTAGCAAAAAGAAACTTTCCCAGGAGTGCAGTGCAGCCCCAGAAGAGGCCACCAGACGGACGGCAGCACCACCACCCCGCAGATGGCCTCCTGCGGAAGGTTTCCAAGGGTTGGCAGGACAGAGCCACGGCTGACCTAACGCAGTCCTTCTCGGAGCAGGATCTCAGGGAACCCTTCCAACCAGCACTTCTATGCAGAGGAAACAACGTACAGCTGTGGGTTCGAACACTGTCTCAGGAGAAAGATCAGCCTAAACTTACGGTTTCACTATAAAACAGAGTAATTAATTGATGGAAAAACCCTCAAAGATCCCCGGAGAGCCCTGACAAGGAGCGCTAGGACAATATTCTCTCCACTTTCCCATTAGAAGATATTTGGAAACACTACTGAGACACATGCTCAGGGAACTAAGAGAAAATCCCTCCATTTTAGGATGTGAAAAACACCCGTGTGTAACTGGGACACAAGTTTCTACACTGGGTAAGGATCTGACCATATCTCAGGCTGAAAATACGGTCCATCAAGCCACAAAAACGCATCTGCTAATTGTCCTGTTACTAAAAGGAGTATTTCTCACAGGAAAGGAACAGTCTTCAGAGCCACCTGACATCCAGGCCACTGAGGGAAAGGCTGCAGTTTCCAAAGAGAGTTAGGAAAAACCCTCTGGGAGAGCGGAGGTGCCGCAGAGGTGCACTCAGCAGCCAGCGGGGTAGTTGCAGCCATCGGGGAGGCAAAGAAAAGCTCACATGCTCAGCAGAGGCTGGTGACGTCCTGCCGCCGTCGAGGCACAGCTGATGGGGGCATCTCTAGCAACACAGGGCCTGGGGTACGGTGTAACACGCTCACCTGCTGCCACGCGGCTCATCACGCCCCGGCACGACGCACTCCGCAGTGACAGGCCTGAGGGGAGTCTTAGCGCTGAGAGAGAAACCTTGTGCTATTGAAGATCTTGGTCCACCACGAAGTGGAGATGACTTCTGTGAGACAGATGGACTGCAACGAGCAAGTGAGCACCCTGGGGACGGGGGAAACGAACCAGATCTCTTCCGCAGGCCATGGAAATGACACGCTCAGAGTCACGGCCAAACACTGAATCTCCACAGGAAAGCACTGTGTCCAGGAAGGGTTTCCTTCTCCTACGGCTGCTGGCGGAGGACAGCAAACAGGACAGACTCACAGCGATCTCAGAGCTACTTCTGAGCCTCCGGAGAGCTCAGCGCCTCAGAGCATACGGACGCCACAAAATTCTCTGACTTCACGCTGGAGAGGCATCGCTGGTTTGCTGCCAAGGCTTTGCCACCCATGAACCTGAGAAGCACCAGTGCAGCTATACCCACAGTGTTGATGGCACTCGGACTCCAGCAGCTCCTCCGAGAGAAACCCCCGACAGCACAGTGAAGAAAAAGTAAATGCTCGAAGGAGCTGCTCCACGTCTGGTATTTCTGACCCGCAGTGCCACAGAATAATCTGCCTTTTGCCAGCGCCCGCCGTGCTGGCACTCCCCTGGCAGAACGTGCTGTCCACAAGATGGGCACCTACCCTGGAAGAAGCTGCCCTGGGATCCCCGTCTGGTCAGGGGAGAGCTGCTCAGTCAGTCCACCGGATTCGTCACGTGCTAAGGAGACCCCAGGCTAGGCGAGACGAAGTCACCACTCCCCAAATGCCATCTCCACATTCCTCTGGTCTCCACAGGCAGAACCGGCGGAGTAGCGGAGGCAGGTAGGTGCGGACACCCAGGCAGAGGAAGCCTGGAGTGAGGTGAGAAGAATCCCACCACAGATCTCTACCAAAGGCCGCGTACTGAGATCATCTGTGTCTGTGTTGTTGCAGCAGCCCTGGGGATTGTAGGACCACGGCAGTATTTAGGAAATTAAAGCGCCCCACGGACAGCCGGCGCCTGGGTGTTGAAATGCGAACGAGAACACTGACAGGCTGGTGTCAGCCAAACCATCCGCAGAAAAGCAGCCGCTTGGCTTCACGTTAGACCCGTCCTCCAACCACCCCACTTGGAGCGCACATGATGGAAGTGCGGCTAACAGAGATGCTGAGCAGACACTGAGGTTACTTATCGAGCTATTTCTATACATAGAAATGCCGTGGGAGAGAGGGTGAGGGGTGGTGATCTCAGCGCTGGAAGATCAAGGGCAGAGCTCGACGCCTCTGATCCGTCTGCCCCGAGCAGGCAGGAGCCCTGGGAATCTTCTGCCCATGTCACCCAACGCAGGCTGGTCTGCCCGTGGCTGCTCTGAATCACGCTCGTCGCAGCTGGCAGGGTTAGTCACCAGGAAGAAAGGGCAGCCTCCTCACTGGTGAGGGACCGGCGGTCTTTCTTTAGAAGACCTGATGATACAAAACAACTCATGTTCACGTATGTATTTCAGCATAAGAATCTGCAAAAGAGGGTCCTTTGGCTGCTGGATCAGCAGGTAGCAAAGATGCTGAGCAGCTTCTGCTGGAGGTTCACCTGCACTGCTTGTCTTGAAACCTGGGCAGACGCACATTTTGGAGGTCTCTGGGCGTTTGCCAGGTAAATGACTGACGCAGTGAGTGTGGCCACCTGGAAGCACAACCAGAGCCTGAGGGAATGGCCATGGAGGGGACAAAAAAGGAGAGATGGGGCTCATGAAGTAAGCGAAGGGGCTATGAAGGAAATTAAAAACTAAGACCAAGAGCGAGCACATGGGGAAATGCTGAAGGATCGCAAGACAAATCCCCAAAACTAAGACCAAGAGCGAGCGCATGGGGAAATGCTGAAGGATCGCAAGACAAACGCAGGCGACTCAGCTGGATCCCCTGGCATGCCGAGGGGCTGCCCGTGTCCTGCCCGTTCTCTGCCTCGGGCAGCCCGGAGCGGAGAAGTCCAGCGGGACGTCTCCATGCAGGCTCCCTACGGAGAGGAAGGCAGTGCGCGATGCAGCCCTCTGCCCTGCGCGTCCCTCCCTCCCTTGCAGGCTTCCTTCTCCTCCAGGCAGGATTTCGGCTGTGAGCATGGCACTACAGGGGTCAGGACAGTCGGGGCCGGGCACCTGACAGCTCCCCTACACGCTTACAACCTAGACAAGGTGTAAAATCTTCAGCAGTAATAAAACTGGGACCAGATTCCCACCCAAAATACACTGCAGTAAGCAGGGGCTGAGTCAACACAAAAAGCAGGAGATTTAGCACTTGTGACCGCTCCACATGCTTTGCTGGGATTAAAAAATGAACCTGTTCCCTCCAACACGGAGAGAAGGCTTAAGTGTGTAGGCCTCCTGAGAGAGGGGATTTGAAGGACAACAAAGGAGAGCAGAAAAAGCAACAAGCCCAGAAGGCGAGGAAAAAAGAGATGGTACCTCTCTGTGGAAGGAGAGCAAGGGCCAGATATTCCAGTCTATTACGGCACTTTAGAGCTGCCAAGACTTCTTTCGGAAGCCTGGACACTCGGCTGCTGGAAGGGACTCGGCTGTGAGGGCAAAATTTTAAACACGCTTCTTCTGATGCTTGAATTTCTGTTGATAGGTGGCATTGCAGGACTGAGGTTACGTCTCTCCACAGCTCCAGGCTCCCTCTGCCACAGCCAGAAGACAATCCGAGCTGGAGAAGCGTAAGGGAGCCGGGCAGTAAAACATGGATCAGCAGGAGATAAGTTCCACCGGAGAGGGGTGAGCAGGCAGCATACATGAATACGAACAGGCTGCAGATGGGACGATGGGCTGTTGCTGTTGGATTACATGATCAAAGGCTAATCTCCACAGTCATAACGAAGCAGAGGAACAATGACAGCTGGAGGAACCCCCATGACCCGAGCGGAGTCGTTGCACCCCGGCTCAGCTACCCCCAGGGCCACAGCGGGAGGGTCAGCCCCGGCCTGCGCTCGGACCCACGGGATGGGTCGGTGGGAGAGGGTCTCTCCTGGTCACCCTGCAGAGCGAGGGGAACTACTGCCGGTGGGGGTGTGGGACTCGTTCTGGGATGCCAGGAGGAGCATTCTGGGATTGTGCCAGACCTACCAGGATGCTCAGTCAAAGGACCAAAGGTTGGAGAAAGGAGGGATGATGGTGGATCGGGCAAGAGCAAGGACAGGAGAACAAAGGGAGAAGAGCGTGGAAGAGGCCAGTTGAGCGTACCAGGTTGCCTGGCCATGCCCTGCGC
Source organism: Sterna hirundo (assembly GCA_009819605.1). NCBI lineage: Eukaryota > Metazoa > Chordata > Aves > Charadriiformes > Laridae > Sterna > Sterna hirundo. The sequence goes on along the minus strand of CM020437.1, from coordinate 530,954 downwards.
CTGGGCACCACAGCCTGCCCGGTCTCGGCACCGCGCTCCTGCTGGGGGAGGCTGAGCTCCACGTGGCGTGTCTGTGTGTGTGTGCATGAAGGTATCACTGCCAGCAGCGGGGGAAGGGGCCGTGGGTGGTGGGGTCCCACAGGTACTGGGGTACCAGCCACTCCAGAGACCGGACTGCACGCATGTACGTCAATGCACACGGAGGTGCAATTACTGGTGAGGAATCATCGAGCTGGACTGGCCAGCGAGTAGGACAAGAGGTGTGGAGCCAGGTATCATAGACCTGGGGCACATACTGGAGAGACTGGAGGTCTGGGAATTTGCTACTGGAGGGACCAGACTGACCTGTGGGTTTGAGAGTCAGCTACTGGTAAGGCCCGGTGTCTGGAGCAGCTGCCAGGGAGACTGGTCCGGGTCTGTGTGTGCCTGTGCCCTGGGGACTGGAGACCACCTACTGGGCAGACCAAGTGCCTAAGGCCTGGGGATCCCGCGCACGTGTGGGTGCACATGTGTCATGAGATCCAACCACCAGCAAGTGGGGTGGGGATGTGGGTCTCAGGGATTCACACACTCAGTGCCAGCAACTGGGGAGACTGGAGGAGCTAGGGGCCAGGCACTGGGCAGACTGGAGGTCCAAGGCCAGCTGCTAGAGGCGTCCATATTGCACACATAGAGAATCACAGAATCAGAGAACTGCCCAGGTCGGAAGTGACCTTTTAGATCATCGAGTCCAACCATCAACCCAAGTCTGACAGAAACCATCACAAAACCATATCTCTAAGCGCTGTGTCTGCCCGGCTTTTAAATCCCTCCAGAGATGGTGCCTCCACCACTGCCCTGGGCAGCCTGGTCCAAGGCTTAATAACCCTTTCATTGTAAACATTTTTCCGAATATCCATCCTAAACCTCCCCTGGCGCAACATATACATATATATATATATGTGTGTGTGTGTGTGTATATATATATATATTTATATGTATATTCTCCACTCAGGCTGATTTTGCTGTTTGTCTTTGCACAACGCTGCGTGTTTTCTGGTCCGTGTGGCGGACTGTGTGTGTATGTGTATATTGTGCATATGTGTGTACGTGTTCCCATCAGGAATGTGCGCTCAGCCCGGCCACTGACCGAACTGGGGAACGAGGAGCTGCAGCAGCCCTGCGTCTACTGGCCGACTGGATTTAAAGCTCCCGACAGTCACCAGGGAGCTCTCACTTTCCTTCTTTAAGATTGTCTGCTCCTCCTGGAGGGGTCTGGTGAGACTTCCCACCTTCCCAGAATCAGGCAGAGGTTTCCCAGTTAAACACGAACAGAGACCGGTCTTGCTGAAGAAAGTATCAGGTGAGGACACCAACACTCGTCAAATGCGTAGCCTGAACCCCGTACAGCCATCCCATGGATCTCACGGACAAAGCCAGGGTCAACGCACCCCGACCTGCCGACCAAGCAGGTTCAGCCGGTCGCCTTAGCCCAGCCTAGGCCCCCCATTCCTACGGAAGGAGCCGGTGAGAAATGAAAGGCTAAAAAGGACGAGGAAGCAGAGTGGCACATCAGGCTTGACCAGAGGGCTGGGACATTGCAGTTGAACGTGGTACACGCCAGGTCCTGCACTAGAGCTGTTACAGGTTGGTATCCATCACACAAAAAGCCTCAACGCTAAATGCTGAATGTGTCTGAAGCTCCGCTCCCCGTCTGGGGGCAGATTCCCCCCTGCAGGCCTCCTCCCCTGGCCTTTGCTGCCTCTTTCGGGTCACCACCAGCTGGTGTACAAGGGGGTGGGCGGCTCTGCCGGCTCCTCACGCCAAGGCACACGGAAACACTTCTCACTCCTTCCCCAAAGCGGAGCCTGGCGGAGGAAAGGGAACTGCTGGAGCACCCACCGGACTGTCTCCAGCATCCACGGCCACCCCTCTGCCCGCTTCAGAAGCTGCTTTAGTTGCTGAATTCGCGTGAGGAAGACTAGGGCAGGTCAGGGCTGTAAGCAGCGTCCCTGCTCCTGGCACGAAGGAGCCGTTTGGTGGTACCGGCAGAGCTGCTCCCCACCGCTGGGCAAGGCCAGCTCTCACGTGGAGACCGTCACTGTCACCAAACACTTCTCCGCCTGCAAACGCCTCTCAGGGCTTCCCACCTCCACTTTATTTGGATTTGCTAACTCCAACGTGAAAGCACCTTCCATGTACCTGGCTGTCCAGCACCGATCTCCAATACTCAGAAAGCTTTAAAGTTAAAAGACTAAACATTAATTTCAGCAAGAGACGGTCTCAGGCTACAAGCTACAAGGCTAGAAATGAAGTCTCAAACGTAAAATGCCCATGCACCTTCGATCTAAATTTAACGCATCCCTAATCCGTACACTTGGACCGGCTGAAGACGGTCGCAGAGACCTGTGCAAGGGTTCCGGCTACAGCACACCACCCCGCTTCCCAAATATCGCCCTCAGGATGTGGCTTTACATTGCGGCAAAGCTGCTGCGCTCGTTCTGAACCCACCTCCAGCTCCCTTCCCAGGGAAACCACACGCCCCTATTGCTCCGCTTGCCAGAGATTTAACGATCAGGCAGCCAGAGGGGAAGCCAGCTCAGCCGGCTGATCCAAAGGGAACGGCAACCCGCTGAGGGCAGGTTACCAGGCAAATACGCTTATTCTGCAGCTAAATACCCGAACTGGGAGGGAGGGGAGAGGGACTGCAAGTCCCAGCTGGGATGAGCTGCCCTGCTGCAGCACGAGCCTCCTCCTCACACCCCACGTGGCTTTATACGCATTTGAAATTCTTCCTTGCTTTGTAATGTTTCTAATACCACGTATCAGAAAAAGTAGCAGTGCTATAACGGTTTTGTCAGGTTTGTGACAATTGGTTCTTCACCGACGTTCTTTAGAGGCTGCCGAAGACGCACCAGGCTATTTGGGTCGCGCAGCCCCTGCCAGCACCCTCCTGCTGCAGCTTTCGCGGACGTTCCGGCTGCAAGAACCGTGCTCACGCGTGGGACGGATGGTGCAAATGGCCTCCCCGGGAGCTGCTCTCCAGAAGGTTTGGTGCGGAGGGCAAATCCGGGCCCCACTAGCGGCAGAAAGGACAGCGGAGGAGAGGTGTGCTCTTCCCACTGGAAGCAAGGCCAAGTGCCGACCCGCACCTCTGCGGAGAGGTCCCCAAGCCCGGCTCCCCTCTCCCCTTCCAGCCGTGGGGTTCCCCGTGCTCCTGGCAGCACGTGGCCGTCAGTCCCCCCCGGCCTTGCAGCAGGGCCATGTGTGCAGGCACCGCTCCAGCCCTGGGACCAGGTGCACAGGCAGCACCTCGGCACGGACACTCCAGAGCCGTCCCTGCGTCGGGCACGGGCTTTCCACCAACTACGCACCCAACGCCCATCACTCTCAGGTACTCGCTCTGGAAACAGTAGTGCTAGGATGATCCCACAGAGCACTGCCGGGAGCTCCAGGGTTCATCGCCCAACTGCCCGGTAGAGTGGTGACGACCCCCCCTGGAGAAGACAGCATTTTCCAGTGAAAGCTTCAGGCTGCAGAGCTGAGCAGAGCCCCACTGCCCACTTCCCCAGTCCCAGGAGCACTTCCACAACCAGAATCCGCCTTGCCTCACACCACGCACGACCACAGCCTGCACCACACCACCACCGCCACGTCGGACCAGCGCAGGTTGCATAGACTGCATTACTGGGCTTAAAGCCTTACGATTTTTGCATGGGAAGATGTGAGAAAGCAAAGTCCCACGGGATGCCAGCCCCTCCTCGGACTGTATGGATGGTGCCGCTCGGCACTCGCTGTGAGGAGACTCGCAGCGAAGCCCAACCACGCCACCCACCTCAAACCTTCACACAAAGTTCCCCTTCCCATCTAACACACGCTCGCTTCACAGACTCGGTGTCTATTCGGCTTCACTCCACCTCTTCTGCCGCCGTCGTGCCCTTGGAAGGGGCAGGATTCATCTCACAGCCCTTCCTGCACCCACAGCGCACACATCTCCGCTTGACCCAAACTCCCTGGCATCCCTTTACAATTAAGGCACGGGAACGGGCATTTGACTGAGTGATGCACAAACACTTTAATCACTTCTCAGCTGCCTTATTGTAACAGCCTTTTCTCTGGCTTCGAGAAAAGCAGACTTGGCCTATTCATACCGTACCCATTTGGCATGGATTCTGAGCGTAATTTTCACTTGCAAGTACCACCGTGACGTCTCCTGCACGTCCCTCCTAGAGCGAGGAGAGTCCCTGTAAAGTTAACAAATCAATGCTATCGCTCTCTTTTAAATCACTCCTTCGAACTCTCCTCTGCCGGGTTCACTGCACGATGGAGCAGCCCATGTGCCCAGGCTGCTCCTTGCAGTGTCCCCCCTCTGCCCAGGGACGGCCAGCACCGGCACGGGAGCCTGCGCTGGGACACGCCGTCACCCCCGCACTGCCCAGGTGTCCCCACCACGCAGCACCCACTGCAGCCTTCTCCCGGCCCCTCGCGGAGCTTCTGCGCGTACACCGACACGGACAATAACAGTAACGCCAAGCGGCAGGAGGAAGCGAGCGCTGGAGACCTGACCGCCAGCTTCAGAGCCCGATCCCAGTTTTCTCCTGCCCGTGCCCCGGGAACCCGCACCCTCTGTTCCACCCCGCCGTGCCTTGCTGCTGAGCCTCCAGCCACTTGTCTATCGTGAAGCTGCCGGTGACTCTAACCCTTCCTTTCCTTTCTTTTAAACACGACCAGGAAAACCCAGCCGGCTGCAAGCAGAGTCCAACGTCGCCTTCCGCAGAAAGGGAAAGGGCCACGGGGCAGGACAGGAGCAGAGCCCTCCCAAGCCGGGCCATCTCACTCTGCTCTGCAGACCCCAATACTGGCACCACAGCGGGCAAAGCTGTAACAGGTATCAGTGCAAAACAACCCCAACTGGTCTCCAGAGAGGGCACCTAATGAGGCTCTTCTCCAACCTCCCTTTTCCCTGTAGTGTCAGTTAGCAGAAGGGAACCTGTCAGCTCATTTTCTAGCACAGAGAGCGCGTATCTCCTTGAATTATTGTACCCGAAGAACATTTTTTCATCAAGACACCCAGGCAGCAGGCATTTCAGCAACAATTACTACCCAGCTCTCAAAACACCTTATAAAGGAAAATAATTTTGTGCAAGACACAGGCCCTGGTCCCGCAGCGGAAGATGCTGCTGGCTGCCATCGGTCACTCTCCTGCCGCGTCCGGGCTCACCTCAATCAGAAAGTCTCCCGTCCGAAGCCCTGCTCTCCAAGCGACACCTTCCACATCCACTGATTCCAGGTACTGGAGCGCTGGGAAAGCTGGGGTTGGGGTGAACTCCTCAATTGGGGTTTCAGCTACAAAAAAGAGAGAAAGAGAGATTGAGACAGTGTGGGTAAAAGCAAGCGGCAGCTGGGACAAGGATGTCCAGGAGCCCAGGAAAACCTCTACATATTGGTTCAGAACGACCACGTACGCAAGGCTCAGCTTGGCTTCCATGCGGGAACCAGAGCTAGTGCTACCTGTCGACAGCGTTCATCAGCTTAGGCCTGAGACGGCCCCAGAGCCTCCCGGACACGTGTGGCTCCCAGAGCCACGTATGCTCCCACAAGGTCCCTAAAGCCCCATCCATCTCCCAGTACCGCAGGCGAAAGGAGAACAACATCGACGAACGATGCCAGGAGCGGGGGAACTCGCTCCTCCGGTGTCTACGCCTGAGTTAGCGGCTCCAGGCCTCCCTCATAGTCAGCTGAGAAAAAAACGACGTGCCCCATCCACCCGCGCCATTGCAGACGTGACGCGGCCTCCAGCACCCCAGTGGCGCGTGGCTCTCTCCTACTGGTCCTACAGCTCAGGAGCAGAGGGCCACTTGTTGATGGACATCTATAAATGAACTCCATTCTTCATATCAGTGAGGTTTTAATTGCATTCCTGGTTGGAAAACCTGCTCCTGGCCACAAAAGAACGCCATTTCCCGGGAAGGGACTCTCTCAGATGGACCCCGGCAGTGCGCTCCCATTACCCAGCTCCAGCCCACTGTGCTTCACTGCCCCTCCAGGATGACGGAATTTTGCACGGGGGACGCCCAACTAAGAGCAGAGCGGAGCTTGCGTGACGAAGGAAAAAGGTTCCTTCGTCTGTTTATCAAGAGGAGACTGATGCAGGTGTTCAGAAACATCAGATCCACCACAGAACTGAAGCGGAAAGGCCACAGCTACTCTTTACACATCTGGCCAGACTCTGGTCACCTGAAAGTACCCGTTATACCCAGACGGGGTATCCCCAGCACAGAGTCTATCGACTGTGGCTGCTTCAGGGGCTGGTCATATTTTTCCCAGAAGATTTTTATTTTCCCCTTTGTGTGTTGTGAACAGACCTGCTGCCTGCGTACCTGCTTGGGTGCAGCGGGGATTCGTGTGCTGCCACACAAGACCATAGCGCCGGGTCAGCGAGGACTTCTTCCCTAGGCCTTGTGTGACTGGGCACACCTGAAGCAGATCCAGGGGAAGCTGGAGACACCCCTTTTCTAACGGCGTGCCACCTCACTGCTGGCTTTCACGTGTTACCAGACACACGGGCGTTCCTAACAGCCCGTGCCACAGGTGAGGAAAGGGCGAAGTCGCCTTTCCAAGAAAAGTGCTCTCGGCACCAGGACGCCCGGCCGCTCGGTCGCGCAGCCTTCCAGGGAGCAGCACCCACGGGGTCGTCCCAGCCCTGTGTCCACTTAGTGGCACCCCAGGACCAGAGAGGGGATGGTGCCACCTCCAGCCACCTGCGCTGTGCTGCCTTCAGAGCTCTTCTCGGCCGGTAGCAGCCTCAAAGGTGCAGATGAAGGTGAGGAGCACTCAGCAAGCTGGGTGTGGGGTGGGTGAAGGCGCAATCCTGAAACCACTTGTGCCAGGTAATCTGTTTTCCCTGCCTGCAGATCCAGGACTGGGTGTTCCCCGTCCCTGACCGTCACGGGCTACGGACAGCACCGACACACGAGGAACAAGCGGCTGGAAACCCCAGCCAGGCTCTGACAGCGTGACACACGCTGGAGTGTCAGCGAGCGGGTTTCATTATTCCTGGGACAGCCACGCTGCTCGAGGCCGGTTGTCAAACACCAGATCGCAGCTGTACGGCACGAGCCCTCTCCTGTAACGGCAGGACGGCAGCCATTCTGCTGAGCAGCCCTGGAACACACTTAAACCAGCAGGAGGAGATGGGGCTAACGAGCCATTGTTTTGCCTAATGAAGCAGCGCATGTCGCGCACCAAGAGACATTCGTGCCTGGAACATCTACATTTTGGCTGCTGACCCGTGGCTGGCCAACAGCGTGGCACCGCCACTCGCACCGGGGGGGTGCAGCGTGAGGCACAGCCTCTGGCGCCGACGGTGTGGACGCGGATCATCTCAGTCCAGTGCTCCACACCAGCAGCACGCTTAGGTCCAGTGGCCGTGACTGGGGAGCACACAGGTCCCTGGCAGAGGGCCTGCTTGACGTTGCAGTGCATTACTTGGCATTGCTTTCTCTGCAGGGTAATTAACGCAGGAGCATGACGAAGGGCTGGCGAAGCAGCACAAGACCAGCACAAGCGGCGCTCAGAGCCTGGCTGCGCGGGCTCGTCCTGTCCTCCCCTCCAGCAGAGTGACTCTCGCGTAGGTGAGAGAGAAGCCAAAGGCAGCTGGTAAGAAATGCAACGGCGAGGCCACCTCTGCGCGAACAGCCGGCTCACACGGACCCAGAGCCCAGGAATCCAAACCAGAGACGTGCTCCCCAAACCCTGCCCAGGCTGGCAATTCCGGGGCCAGGAGAACCGAAGGCTCTCACTCAGGGCTTCCCAGTGGACTGATGGAGGTGTCTTTCGCTCACACGAATCTTTAGTCCACGCAGGATTCACCGTCTCATCTTCGTTCAGAAGAGCCAGTGGTAAAAGGGCGCTCTCTGCTAGCGTAGGGACTGCACTGACGGATCCAGGGCAACCTTCTGAGGAATCAAACACCAAACCTCTTCCTTAGTGGCTGATGGTGCTTGAACAAACCATTTGCCTTAGAGAAATGTGACAAGGAAGTCAGAAAACCCCACGATTATCTAGTCTGGTATCACACCCAACAAGGGCCAGAGCCTTCCACAAAGGTCCCTGTCGGTCCAGCTCTCACCTCGGCCGAAGCGTGCAGAAAGCACGGTTTATTGTTGTTAGCAATATAGGTAATGCTGTATTGGATCCACAGGCCTAGATGAGTTATCCGTCCCTCTAAGTCTATCATCAAAACAAAGTGTTTTTTAAGAGCTGTGTCAAAACCCTAATGAAGCAGTAGATCTAATTACAAAGTCAGCGGATGATCTCGTGCGTACATCTCCTTTGATGTCAGGCCACTCCAGTAAATGTGACCTACATTCCCTTCCATTTGTGCAAAGTGTACAGACACTGATTTTATACAGATAAAAATATTTCCATCATTTACCATACTACCTTTTAATTATTTTATTTACAGTTTTTATGCAAGATTTTTTCTGCTAAATCAGATAGCCAACAGCTAGCACCAGACCAAGACCAAGTTTGCCTGACAAGATGTTAATATGCTGAATGACCTGAATATGCTTAGATAAATTTATCAACAGCTTTCCACGACTTCTTCCTTTGATGGAAACTAGCTTAAGTGGCAAACAGTTGATAAGTCATCCTACCTATTTTTAGAAGTGCCAATGTAACATTTGGTTCCTCCAAATCCGCCCCCAGTGTTAAATGCAGCTCCTTGGATCAGTGTTGACCAGCAGGTTCTTTCCACACTCTGAAGTTCCAAGAACCACAACCGCGACCTTTCCGCAGACTGTAGCTGCAGAACCAGGTGCCCACTGGCTTACGCACAGGCCCAGAGTGATACGAGGTTTAAGGTGAGAAAGACCTTGTGCATTGCCTGAACCTCTGAAAATGAGGAAAGGGAAGACTCAGGCTCTCTGAATGTCACGTAAATTATTTATACAACGATAATGAGACACACGGTCTCCGTAGAATACGAGCACCGTACTTCACAAAACAGGAGCATCAGCACGACATTCCCGTACTGCCCCCCCATCATACGCGCATTGTAATTAAGCCATGAAAAGGTTAAGTGGGAGTCCTGATCCCTGGGGAGGACGGAGCTGGGCAGAGGACAATTTAACTGGTTCCCCAGCCAGCAGAAGGAGCCTGACGCCAGGGCACCAGGTATCGCAGTGGCTCCAGACACCCCCGCCGCAGTCCCACCTTGCACGGTTCAGAAGCGCTGCCCCGCGTCCCCCAGCACGGGGCTGAGGACGGCCCGCGGACGGGGGAATCCCAAAGCACAGCTCAGAGCCGTCCCTGGGATAGCTCAAGGGTGCGTTTTTCATCTCGGTCATCAAAGGTACAAACTGATGGGGAATACAGATAAAATTAACCTAGGAAACCCAGCCTCACAGCCGATTTTGTCACCTGCGTTATTGATGAGTAACACGAGGACTCCAGGCACGCCATTTTCCGTGGGCTGGAAGGCCCATAGATCTACAGGAACTGCATGCCGCGACACACCATTTGTAAAGTGCCACTAGTGCCGTAAAAATTCAGTAAACAAGAAAATGCATCCTGAAGTCAGAACTGTATCCTTATAAAACAAAGACTAGAAGCATAATTTAATACAGGAGGGGGAAAACGTAGGCAGAGGAAACCCTCCCCTGCTACTGCCTGAAGTCCCAGCAGTTGGTCACAGGGAATGGGAAAGAAGCTCTAATAACGGGCAAGTAAAATTAAACTAACCCACCCCTTTTCCAGGCAGAGAATGAGCCTGCAGCGCTCACTGCTCCAGGTGCCTCTGGCGGCCGCGTCGGGCCATGGATGGAGGAGCCGGGACCTCCAGGTGAGCTGCAATCCAGCACTGGGTGTCCCACCTGCCGCAACTATCCCGCAGGGTCGGGCAATGCAGGGGAATCTGTGCGTCCCTGTTCCAGAACTTTCCCCTTACAGCTGCCTGTAGTTCTCCGTCAGTCAAACACAGCAGTGCTGTGCTCACACCTGGCCAGTGCCGAGCCTGCTCCGTACCGCACTGCACAGGACCTGCAAAGGGAGGACATTCTCCTGCAGCACACGGCAATTAAAATGTCCTGGGTAAGTGCCAGAAAAGTTGTAAAGGCAGCTTAGGACTTGGGCTAAGGCCCAACCCTGCCCTACTTGTCAAGCTGAAGGGTACTGGGCACATCATTTTGGAATGGAATGGAATGGAATGGAAGGGAATGGAATAGAATAGAATAGAATAGAAAAGAAATAGACTATTTCAGTTGGAAGGGACCTACAAGCATCATCCTGTCCAACTGCCTGGCCAATTCAGGGCTGGCCAAAAGTTAAAGCATGTTGTTAAGGGCATTGTCCAAACGCCTCCTGAACACTGCCAGGCTCGGGGCATCGACCACCTCTCCAGGAAGCCTCTTCCAGGGTTTGGCCACCCTGTTGGTAAAGAAATGCTTCCTCACATGTGTTCTCACAACAGAACAGAACTAAACGAAATGTACATTGACAGCAACCCTAGGGAGCACCTCCAAACCACGCCATGCGCAGGAGACCTTGGCGGTGGGGATATCTGCTTCCAAACCACCGGAGTCTGCTGAAAGGGGCAGGAGCACCTCTGGGGGAAAAATGTCTGGCAAAGGCAAGGGGTGAACAGAAAACCCACTGCTACGGGAGCAGCCCCGGCTGCCACCCCGCTGTCCCCACGGCAGTCTGTCCAGCCCACGAGCCCGGTGCGGAAAACCCCCGTCTCCTCGGGGTCACGGGAGATGGAGCCCTGCACGGGACGCGGTGCTGCACACCCTGCCCGAGCGCGGCCGTACGCAGACATCCATGTGCCGCCTGCAGCCAGCACGGCCTTTAGAACACCCCGGAGCCGTACTGCCACGGCGAAGCTCAGTATGGCTCAGAGCAAACCTCAGGAGCGTTCCCCGCCTGCTCCTCCCCGAAAGCCGGCCGTTCGGGGCGGTGGACAGATGCCCACGCTGACAGGGCTGGAGCAGGCACCAGCCTGGCACCGAGATGCTCGATCCATCCCTAGGGTCGTTCTGCTGACAGCCAGAGACCAAGGAGCAGGTCGGGCACGCAGCCATGGTCGGAACAGGTCCGGTTTATTGCCTGATCTGGGCTGTGCTGACCATGCACGGAGCTGCCCGGCCGAAACCCCAGCCCAACAGCCCCAGCCACGCCAGGCAGGGTACCTTCTTCCCGGTTCTTGACGCTCCTTTTTGCTGCCCTTTTCCTCCCAAATGACCAATCTGCCTCCAGCTACTCTTACCCCCTCACCCCAGTTCTGCTCCATCTGCACTCAAATCTGGTATTTTCAATACCGTTACCGCGGTAATCCTGGCCCCACCTGGTGTCACTGAGAGGTGACCCCCAAAGGTTCCAGTATTCCCTGGCAGTTAGCGGTGGAGTTTGGCCACTGACAGCATCCCCGCCCCTTGCCCGCTCAAGAAATGCAGTCATTCCTCCAAAGGGCCACCTGTGACTCTGTCAGCTCCCTCCCCGCTGCCACGTCCCACCTCTCGCGTCACGTCCAGTCGTGCTCTGCCTCCCGTTCGCCAGCTTAATCTCAGCCTCCTCGGCCGCCCAGCCATTTGCCTACAGCCCCGACACCAACGGAACACGAAACATCAACCAGGAGAACCCGCAGTGCCCAGAGCTGGTTGTAGCCCCGGTGCCGGAGGAGGAGGACACCAATACTCCCCACGCAGCCCGGGAATCCCGACCTCTGCCCCTCACGGAGGCCCGAGCGAAGGCTGAGCGCAGCAGACCAGTCTGCACAGAAGCCAGCTTGGGACCAGACCCTCCAAAATACCGTTTCCAGATCAGAGCCCGCGGGAAAGCTTTAGGTCAGAAGTACGTAATTCGGTGACAATTCATCTGCAAGTCCCTGCCCAGGAAGGAAATAAAATTTGAGGAGGCTCTTATCCACCGGGCAAAGGCAAAACTAAATCAAAAGGTCTGGAATTAAATTACAGAAATCCTCGCTGGTAATGAGGTAAAATTTCCTAACAAGGAGGTCTACTGTTCATTGCAAAAGTTCATGACTTTAAATCTCAGGAAGCATGGTTCGTACCTCTGGAGGAGCGATCACGTTAACACCACAGCTGCGGTTGTGCAATTTGATCACGGCGGCCATTTCCCGCTGTCAACAGTCCACTCTCCGGGCTGGTCGCACCAGGGACGCCAGCTTGGAAGACCCCATGAAGCGCCGGGGTGGCTTTGAGAGGCCCCTCAGCAGCAGGGGTCTGAGGACAAAGGCCCTACAGTGCCCCGACCCTGCCCTGCGGCACAGGGGCACCGACAGCCCCCCGCGGCCAAGGGGAGGGTCCCCGAGAGGGGCCGGCAATGCCTCCGCCATGCCACCGCTGCCGGGGAGACGTCGGTGTCTTCTGTCACAGCGGCATCCTGAAAGGACATCCATGGCACAAACCTGGGCTGGTGGCACCTGCCACGGCCAGAAGCCTGCCCAGACCCGAGAGCTGGCTCTTCCCCTGCCCGTCTGCGCTGCCTCTGCCCTGGGCTGCCCGTCTCCAGGAGGAATCACCCCGCAGCCCTGATGTGGTAGACCCCAGCCCCGATTTTGACTCTTGCAGCACCAGAGTTGATCTCACTTCAAGACGCAGGCTTCCTGGGACGCCCGGCCAAGAGGGCAAACCGCATCCCGGGGGGCATCAGACACGGCACGGCCAGAGAGGGGATCGCCCCGCTGTGCTCGGCGCTGGCGCGGCCTCACCTGGAGCTCTGTGTGCAGTGCTGGGACCCACCATTCGAGAAGGACGTGAAGGTCCTGCAGTGTGCCCAGAGGAGGGCAACCGAGCTGGTGAGGGGCTGGAAGGCACGTCCTCTGAGGAGCGGCTGAGGACTCTGGGTTGGTCTGGTTTGGAGGGAAGGAGGCTGAGGAGCGACCTCATGGCTCTGCAGCTCCCTGAGGAGGGACGTGGGGAGGGAGGTGCCGAGCTCTTCTGCCCGGGACCCAGGGACAGGACGCCTGGGAATGGTTCAAAGCTGGGCCGGGGCAGGGTCAGACTGGACGTGAGGAGTCATTTCTTTATCAAGAGATTGGCCAAACCCTGGAAGAGCCTTCCTGGAGAGGCGGTCGATGCCCCGAGCCTGGCAGTGTTTAACAGGCAGTTGGACAATGCCCTTAACACCATGCTTTAACTTCTGGTCGGGCAGTTGGACTAGATGATCGGTGTAGGTCCCTTCCAACTGAAAATATTCTATTCTATTCTTTGCAAATACCGCTTTTCTTGGACAAGTTACTTTTATTACTAGCCAAGCTTAGCAGTGAAGGATATTACAAGTTAGTTCAAGCAGAGCAAATTGTTAAGATCCCAGTTACTTCACCGGGAACACACTTACAGAGTGAAAAATAAAATAATACCGTAGCTGCCTTGGTACTTCCCACTGAAAATCCTGAAGGAGTGTCTCAGTTCCAGGCTGGGGCAGGAAGCGGCACAGACACCCCCACACGCTGGGTTCTGCCACCCAGGGCGCTGGGGCAGCAGGTACCTGCCTCCAGCTGGGTGGCCAACAGGTCACAGGCACCAACAGAGTACGTGTGTTTGGGGGCAGGGAGAAAAGGGGTCCTGCAGCAGTTACTTAAAATCAGCTCCTGAATTTTTTGATTTTTAAGTCTACTATGAAAGGTGTGTCATAAGTGGTATTTGCCATAGCTAGACCGGGCCTTGTTTCTAGGTTCCCATTAGATCTCCATAATAAAGACACCACCCTTAACGACACAGATGACAGCTCTGGTGTTTGACGTGCTCTGCCCGAACACCTCCAGTCCCTATTTCTGTCCATCCTGAGCATCACAAAGTGCCACAGCACTCCTCTGCACGAGAGCCAAGTTCTGAAAACCACCAGTGAGCTTTGCCATTTCCATGAAACTTCATGACACCAGCACTGCGTCCCAAAACTTGCTGCAGGGCTGTAGGACAACCTCCCCTCTGCCCAAGACCAACAGCAAGACCACAGAATCGCAGAAGTGGATGGGTTGGAAGGGACCTTTAAAGGCCGTCTTGTCCAACCCCCTGCCACGATCAGCGACACCTTCAACTTCATCAAGTTGCTCAGGGCCCCGTCCAACCTGACCTGGAATGTTTCCAAGGATCCTCAAGCTTTGACCGTACTTCCCTCACCGCAGCCCGCCTCGTGCCCCCGGGGCTGTGCGGGGCAGGAGCTGCGGCTCTCAGAGACCCCCGTCAGGTCAACGAGACGCAGCACCGGGCACTTCACAGCACCAGAACTCAGCCTGCAGAGGCTTCTGAGCCCGAGGTCCTCACGCCAAGCGCGGGACAGGAAATAAACCTCAAACCCCCTCAAATGATCCACGGGCTGCTGCATATCATACTATGGCTCGTGCCTTTGGGTTAGAAGAGACCTTAAAGATCATCCGGTTCCACCCCCCTCCCACGGTCAGGGACACCTCCCACTAGACCAGGTCACTCAAGCAAGCACCCAGGCAAGTTCTGCACTTGGGTGGTCGCATCACTCCATTCACCCAAGGAGATTTCTCTCAGTCCCTGCAATACCAGTTGCTCGGGCTGGTCTTTACCAAAGAGATGCAAACACAAACAGCTGATGCTGAACATCAAACTTTAACCTTCCTGTGGAGAAAACGTGGCAAAAATCAAGTGGGAGTTTGTGAAGGGAGCAGATGTCTTGGCTGCAGGACCGAGCCACCAGCGAGCGGCGCCGCTGGAGGAGGGACCCGGCGTGCCATGCATGAGCTTGCCCACCGCCAGGCGCGGGCACAGGGGTGCTGGCGATGGCTGCGGGGGCTTCCAGGCTCAGGGCTGAGGCTGGGGACACAGTGCCCACATCTCCGGCCATGCTGGACACAACAAGACACTCTGGAGCGACCATGGGGCTGGGGACAGCGATGGCTGCCATGGGGCCCTGCTGCAGCCCAGCCGGGAGGGACGGGGCTGGGGTACAGACTGACCCCCACCAACAGCGAGTCCCACGGATGGGCACTGCGGTGACAAGCCGGGACCTGCTGGTTTGACAAGCGCTCCTCGATGGTCCGGCTCAAATGCAAGGACCGACGGCGGACGCAGGAGGGACGGTGAGGGGCAGAGAGGCCGTGGCAGGCAGAGGGGAGCAGGGGGGCTCAGGGAGGCCGTGGCGGGCAGAGGGGAGCAGGGGGGCTCAGGGAGGCCGTGGCGGGCAGAGGGGAGCAGGAGCGCCTATTCATAAAATTATCTACTCCTTTCTTAGAGAGTAGATTCCCAAGTCGGGGACTGCGTGTCCCTCTAATCACTTCCTCAGAGCCCACCGTAACCAGACGCCAACGAGCACTAACTGGCCTGGGAACAACATTCCTCTGCCCAGGGAACTGGTAGCGTGGATTTGCCGAGACCATGTGAGGTGCAGTCACTGCATCAGCTGTAACAACCACCGTTTACAGGGATGGCCCCAGGGAAGTATGTATGAATACGAATATTTTATGAATCATTCTACTAAACAGACAGTGCCTGATCTGCGGCCGGGTTAGCCAGGAAGAGGGAGGTTGCTCTAGCCCAGGCACAGACGACTGGTTGAGTTCAGGATACCTCGAGCCAAGAAATACCGTCTTTCCGCATTTTGAGCACAGGTCTATCATTTGTGCATGTGCAAGGTAGGGATGGTCTCTCTGGGCCAAGAAATGAAGAAGTGAATCCACCTGCTCATCACAGCGCTGAGTGAAGGGGCTGCTGCCCCCCTTCCCATCTGCTCCACGTGATTCCCTAAGGCAATGGCTGCAGGCACGTCCCATGTCCAAAAGCTGCAGCTCATCTCCTGCAGGGAGCAGGATGAAATAACCTTTGTCCCAACGCTCAGTTGGTTTGACCGGGACATCACCTCCTCCCACTCCTGGACAGAGGTGGGGAAGGATGGGCTGGGAAGGGCCGGCTCTCCGGGGCGGTGGAGCGCGATCTCTGCCTCGGGCGCAGCTGACGGGGCAGCTGACATGGACGGGCAAACCTGGGCTTGGGAAGGAATCAACCCTCAGCAAGGCTGGAAACCATGCAAGATTTTCACCGTCCTCTGCAGCGCAAGTGCGGTTCCCTTTGAGGATCATCCAGCTGAGCCTCAATGACCAGCTCCCTCCCTCTGCAGGGACTTTGCTGATGCTCTGCTCCCTCCCGTTTGCAGACCCCTTCCCCGGTTCACCCCACGAGGCCTGGCATGTTTCGCACAGAGTATCTAAGTGAAGCGTGAGCGGTGATGACACCAACGGGGCCAAGACAGAGTCCCAAAGACCCTTCCAGCTTGAACCCCACGGCAGCGCGAAGCGCCAGGCTGAGTGGCTGGGAAATAAAGGGGTGACCCAGAGCCACCACATTCCCCTCTCAGTCAAGAGGCTGCAGCTGCCCAAGGGGCTCCCGCAGACTCGCAGCACCCCTGCCCCGGGTGGCAGCACGACGGACCGTGCCCACCCTGCCAGGGCTTCCAAGACACAGCCCTCCGCAGCCCCGTGCTGCTGGGTGCCCCCTGCAGCACCGCCGGGCAGAGCCCGGTCCCACAGCATCACGCCCACCGCTTCACCCGCTCCAACTCCTCTCCTTCAGCCTCAGCAGACAAAGGGAAATACAGAGCTTACGAACGTTAGGGGGGCACAGAAGGGAAAAAAAAAAAAAGAAAAGAAAAAAGGCAATGGGACAAAATTTATCCCATTTTTCCGAACACAATAGCTGCAAGCCTGATCTGGCAAAAAAAAAATGGATGCCATTTTGAGCCCTGAAGTTTCACTTCACGTTACACGGACTGATGTGAGCAGCACACGGACAGACACGTATGTCACATATACAGGGAAGGGGAGAGAGAGGGGAGGAAGAGACAGCAACCATATTCCGACAGGAACGCAAACACACCCACCGGCACACACAGCCCTTTCGCGATACGGACAGAACAAAGACAATTCAGGAATCCCCACAGAAAAATCACACCCAAGACTAAAGCCCAAATCGCAACGATCTTCAGCCACGCTGAGGTCCAGGAAAGGAGCAGCACCGCCAAATGAGCTGGCAGACACGGTTTAAGCTTTCCCTCCCGCACCTTGCACCCTGCGTGCCAGGAAGGGACGGAAGCATGCACCGCCGTGCCTCGGCTTTCGGCAGCTGCATCTCTGCCACCCCCTCGCCTCTCCCCAGTCGGGAAGCGCTGGAGGGAGGACCCCGCAGCCGGAGGTGCACCAGCCTCCCGAGCACAGGGGCTGAAGCCTGTTTCCTATGTGAATACGAGCACCTTCATTACCAGTCCCCAAGGGACCCTCTTTTTTTCATAGCAAAAAGATCAGTTTCTGGCACGAGGAGCCCCCGTAACAAGCCGGTCCAAGGTACCGGCTGCACGAGCACAGGCGCTCCAGGCTGCGCAGGGGACGCGTGCCCCGGGGCGAGCAGGGGCTGCCTGGCCGCACAGGGTGGAGGGTATGGTGGCAGCTGCAGGACAGACATCCACCGGTGTGCCCTCCCGCCGGGGCTGAACCCCAACGCAGCCAGGGCTCCCGGGAGAAGGACCCCCAACCCTGCACAGCCAAAGGAGAGTGAAATACTTCGAGCATATTTAACAAAAAAAAGCCACAGAGGACACAGGCCCTGCCCCACGGGGCTTCCATCTGCACCCGAGGCAGAGCACATGCACTTTGTGTGCCCAGTAAATAGGCAGAAGTGGAAACTCCTACAAATGCAAAGCTACGAATACCAGCACCGGTACCAGAGAAACACCCCAGAGCGTGCGAGAGATGCACGTCTGCCGCGAAGGGCATTGTCCGTACAATGCTCGTAACCGGAGGGAAGCTGCCCTCGCGCTGCCTAGCCGTCGGAGAAGAAGAGACTCCCCAAGAGACCCCGGCGCACAGGGGCTCGCGGGCTGCTCGGCGCAGCTGGGGCAATCCTGAGCAGCAGGCAGAGCGAGGAGAAGGAGCTTTCCCTCCCCGCCCCAGGACCGAGCGAAAGAAGCAGCCCTTACCTTTGGCCCCTCGCAACACAAACCCGAATCCCTCATGCTCCCTCTTCTGCAGCACGGCCGTCTTCTCCTCAATGATGTAGTCACTGGGCAGGAAAGAGCACAAGAGAATGATGCTAGGGTTAGATTTCAGCACCATGCTGCCAGGCGGAGGTGGCCTTTGTGCCTGTGACAAGGAGACCTCTTCTCATCGACCGTTTCATCTCAGCAAGGAGTTGGGCACAATCTGCTTCCCTCCCTCCCTTGCCCAAAGTCAGAACAAAAAAGACGAAAGCTACTTTCCCTCAACGTGTAGGCGGAGGAAAGCCCCGGCTGCCTGGATCACCCTTCTGCCCACCGGTCCCCTCCTCAGTCACCTGCATAGGCATGCAGGGAGCTTACTGATCCCACTTTGGGCTTCCCTTTAAATGATGCCCTTAGCATGGAACTGAAGAGTGGAGCGCCTGAGCAGGGGAGGTGCGGGGGGAGGCAGCCAGCCATCCATCAGGGAAGCAGCTCTCTGAGACTTTCCGGTTGCCTCTCGTACGCAAAAATTAGACGCTTGACAAAAGGAGAGGTGCCTCTTTGGTAAGTTCCCTGGGAGGGAGAACAGCAGAGTTTATATCCTCATCCCGGCGCTCTGATCTTCTCTGAAAATCCCCCCCTGCGTTGCTAAGTAACGGTCTGTCAGTAGCAGAGGGGGGATGCATTGCATTGTCCTAGTTTAACAAAGCTTCTCTCCCTGCCCTCCGCCGCGGCCAGACGAGAAGAATGGGGAAAATCCAGCGGTGGAGAGAGAGGAACGGACGCGCAGCTCCGTGCGGACCCCGGCCGCCGGCGACCCTTCCAGCAGACCACCTCTACACATGCCGGGAGGGGCGGGGGGCGCGCGGGGAGGGGAGACGGGAGAGGGATTCTCTCAGCAAACGGGAGCTTAAATGCAGCCCTGCAAATCCCTCCCAGCAGAGCCGCATGTCTGACATCAGAGTGGAATTAATCAGGGACCTCGGTCCTTCTCGGCGGCGCGGGGAAGGAGCTTTGGACACCGAGCCAAGCCCAGGAGAGGCAGAGAGGGAGCGATGGCGCGGGCCGGCCCCCAGAGCCGGGCACCTGCGGCCAGCGATGGGGTCTGCCCGGCGGCGGGGACAAAGCCCCGCGCGGCACCGCACTGCACAGGAACGCGCTGCCAAGGCGCGGGCGGGCGGCAGGGAGGGGACGGCCGCGGACGGGCGCTGGCACAGAGCAGGCTGGGCTCGCACACTGCGGTATGAGGTGCCCCAACATGCGCGGTGCCGCCGCCGCTGCAGGCACACGCCCCGCCGCCACACGTGTCCCGCGCCGCACCTGCCGCCTCCTGCCCCGCGCTGCAGGGAAGGGGTGCGCTGCCGGGGCGCTGGCTGCACCCCGTGTCACCCCCTGTCACCGCTGGGACCCCGCCGAACATCCCCGGGTCGGGGAGGGGCGGGTGGCGACGGGCTCACAGTGCTGCTGCGAGGAGCGGGATGGAGACCCACATCCCTGTGCGTACTTCCAGCAGCCAGGGACCGCGAGCAGGGACCAGGACAGGAGACACCTCTCTGCATCCCGGCCAGCTGTAGCCTCACCGGCCAGGGCTGCGTTTGTAGGCATCACGGTCCCTTTTTGGGGAGCCAGCCCTGTGGTTCTGCCATTAGCACCACAACAGTGCCTAGCTCCTAGCAAGACGGATAGACGTATTCCTTTGTTTTCCAAACCAAGGGAAGGTGATCACAAAAGTCAATACAGACAACAGCTGCAGGTACCGAGGCACTCCAGAAGACATACAAACACACATCCTCCATGGAAACTAGTGCCTGAATTCCTTGGACTTCCCTGTTAGTTCACGTTGCACTATAATTTTGGACACGCTTAGGCAATATCCATGAAAAAATAGGTTAGCTATAAAAGTAGTGATTTCATGCAACAAAGTACCTAGATGTGAATAAACTTCAACAAAACTACATGAACTGCTTTAAAGGAGGCGGCTGCTGTCATACAGTCATCCCTTTATGTCACATTTTCAACACATTGCCTGTCTTCCAAAAGCAGAGCCGGTTATGCATATGGTTCCGCAATACACATAAAATTCTCCCCTCTACAACAAAATCCTCTCTTCCAAGTGTAGGGTGTCCTACTGGAAACAGGTTCATTACACCCTGCCCGGAAGAGGTCATTACGGTAACACAATCCTCCCGTCCATGTAACAAGAGCCAGACAACCCCAAACCGTGATTCCCGTATCAAAGTAGTTGTGGCTGCCCCATCCCTGGAGGGGTTCAAGGCCAGGTTGGACGGGGCTTGGAGCACCCTGGGCTGGTGGGAGGTGTCCCTGCCCAGGGCAGGGGGTGGCACTGGGTGGTCTTCAAAGGTCCCTTCCTACCCAAACCATTCTGTGATACTGCACTAAGCCTTTATCTTCCATTTGAACTATGACTTACCATCTAGGAAGAGAGCTAGACGCAACACACTCCACATCCAGAGGAATATTCCCCCTTTTCCATACAACATATCAAGCCCTTGTAGATGACCTGTGCCAGATCTTAACCCCACACCAAGAGCAAATTCTGCCACGTCTACAAGAATATGTTTGTGTAGATGCAAGAGAAGGAAAGGGAAACAAACAGTTATGTACAAAATCGTGATTTCTATTTACCTGGTGGTGGGCTGAAGTGCCCCATCAGTCCTGCTGCAATTGCTTTGTCAGTGATAAAATGTGGAATCCATGACAAAAGAAAATTCTGGACCTCTAATTCTTCCCATAGGACCTCTGTGGTTGTTTCATCTACATGATGTGTGGATGAAATGTGAATGAATGTGCTCTGGT
Organism: Sterna hirundo; assembly: GCA_009819605.1. NCBI lineage: Eukaryota > Metazoa > Chordata > Aves > Charadriiformes > Laridae > Sterna > Sterna hirundo. The sequence goes on along the minus strand of CM020437.1, from coordinate 510,200 downwards.
GGCCAAGAAGGCCAATGGCATCCTGGGGGGCATCAAGAAGAGCGTGGCCAGCAGGTGGAGGGAGGTCATCCTGCCCCTCTGCTCTGCCCTGGGGAGGCCACACCTGGAGTGCTGGGTCCAGTTCTGGGCTCCCCGGCTCCAGAAGGACAGGGAACTGCTGGAGAGGGGACAGCAAAGGGCTACCAAGATGCTGAGGGGACTGGAACACCTCTCTGATGGAGAAAGGCTGAGGGATTTGGGTCTCTCCAGTCTGGAAAAAAGATGGCTGAGGGGGGACCTTATCAACGCTGATAAATACTGAAAGGGGGGGTGTCAGGGGGATGGGGCCAGGCTCTTCTCAGTGGTGCCCGGGGACAGGACAAGGGGTAACGGGCACAAACTTGACCATGGGAAGTTCCATCCCAACACGAGGAGGAACTTCTTTGCTGTGAGGGTGGCAGAGCCCTGGCACAGGCTGCCCAGAGAGGTGGGGGAGTCTCCGTCTCTGGAGACATCCCAAACCCCCTGGACGCGTTCCTGTGCCACCTGCTCTGGGTGACCCTGCTCTGGCAGGGGGTGGGACGGGATGGGCTCCAGAGGTCCCTTCCAGCCCCGTCCATTCTGTGGTTCTGTGATAAGCTGAGGAAACTCTTGACAAAACTGCTTGTAGCCTGTATAAGTCCAATTTCACCCAGCCTCCCCCACCAATCCTCAGCTGCCAAGATTTCCTGCAATAATGTAAGCCTTTAAATAAGTTCAACCTGCTGCTGCTTTTACCCAAAGTTATTCTGCACAAAGAATATTTTATTCTTTCTGCCACCTGAATTATTCCTCCTCCTACAAATAAACTGGCAAGAAGTACCTTAATTCAAAAACCTAAACTTGTCCGAAACAATAGGAAAACTCCCCAACACGCCGCTTTTTGTCCCTGAGCACTCCCAAAGTACGTGTGTAAAGTTACCCGTGGGATTTTTAGAAATACTGGACATCTGTTTGTTTTAGCTCACTCTCTTCCACTGTGTCGTCCATGAAGTTAGACTTGCAAGAGGGATCTTGCAAGAGCACTCCCAGCTTTAGTCCCTCCAGAACCTGCCAACCCTCTGCCTGTGGCCATCTGTTCTACAGGCACCTAAAAGTCCTCAGGTTCGTAACTGACTGCGGTAACATCCACCAGAGACCTTCACCTTTGGACATAACCACACTGCTCAGTTCCACAGATAGGTGTGTATTAAACCACGAAATAAAAAGTCCTTACATCTTTGTGAACGAGAATTGTGGGGGAGTAGAGAGACACCTGAGATGGCACTGATCGGCACTGCTGGAGCTCCGAGGGCTGGAAAAAGCATTAAAAACCAGCCTGGGGAAGGAGATGAAGCAGCGTAATCAAAGACCTGCGATAGTGCCGTACTGAAAAAATAACCTGAATTACTCATTTTTTTATTTTTGTCTAAATAAAAATAGGAGCTTTCAAAAAATAAGATGTAGTAGGGAGTTATTTTAAGATGTCAGAGAAAGATTAAGCAAAATAATGATTTAACACTCTTGTGACATAAATCTTTAAATAAAGTTATGATACCCAACGGAAAACAGCACCTCAAGTTCACTGCCAGATTACTGTGCCCTACATATAACTGGTGAATGAACAAACAGACGAGCCAAAGTAACGATACAGCGGCATCGGAGCACGGCTCCTCCGCTGCTCCTCAAGATGACACAAGGTCTACCGGACTGTCTCTCTTCTGCAGGGTTGAGTGTCAGACCTTCCGCTGGTTTGTCTTTTGTTGAAACCAAATTAAAGACAGTTAATGCACATGATGCTTGACTAGGGCCAGTTATTTTAGTGACGTTGTGACTTTTTAGAGGGACAAACCTAGTAGAGAAGATCAGGTTCCTGACCACCTGAGGAACCTGAACATACTGAAGTCTAGGGGACCTCATGAGATGCATCCCAGAGTCCTGAGGGAACTGGCTGATGTCACTGCCAAGCCATTCTCCACGATATTGTGAAAGCCATGGCAGTCAGGTGAAGTTCCTGGTGACTGGAAAAAGGGAAACATTGCACCATTTTTAAATGGGACAGAAAGGAGGACGTCGGCAACTACCGACCTGTCAGCGTCACCTCTGTGCCTGGGAAGATCATGGAACAGATCCTCCAAAAGCTATGCTTAGGCACACGGAGGACAGGGGGGTGATTCGAGACAGCCAGCATGGCTTCACCAAGGGCAAGTCCTGCCCGAACAACCTAGTGACCTTCTATGATGGAGTGACTACATCAGTGGACAAGGGAAGAGCTATGGATGTTGTCTACCTGGACCTCTCTAAGGCCTTTGACACAGTCCCCCACGACATCCTTCTCTCTAAATTGGAGAGGGATGGATTTGATGGGTGGACTGCTTGGTGGATGAGGAATTGGCTGGATGGTCGCATCCAGAGGGTAGTGGTCAATGGGCCCATGTCCAGATGCAGATTGGTGACAACTGGTGTCCCTCAGGGGCCCGTGCTGGGACCAGTACTGTTTGATATCTTCACCAATGACATAGACAGTGGGATCGAGGGCACCCTCAGCAAGTTTGTCGATGACACCAAGCTGAGTGATGCAGTGACATGCCGGAGGGATGGGATGGCAACCAGAGGGACCTGGACAAGCTCGAGGAGTGGGCCCATGAGAACCTCATGGTTCAACTAGGCCAAGTGCAGCGTCCTGCCCCTGGGTGGGGGCAGCCCCCGGTGCCAGCCCAGGCTGGGGATGGAGGGATGGAGAGCAGCCCTGAGAGAGGGGCTTGGGGGGGCTGGGGGGGGGGAAAGCCGGCCATGAGCCGGCACCATGCGCTGGCAGCCCAGAACCCCCCCACAGCCTGGGCTGCATCCCCAGCAGCGTGGGCAGGGCGAGGGGGGGATTCTGCCCCTCTGCTGCGCTCGGGGAGACCCCCCTGCAGTGCTGCCCCCAGCGCTGGGGCTCAGCACAGGAGAGACACGGAGCTGTTGGAGCGGGGCCAGAGGAGGCCCCGGAGATGCTGGGAGGGCTGGAGCCCCTCTGCTGTGGGGACAGGCTGAGAGAGCTGGGGGGGTTCAGCCTGGAGAAGAGACCAGTCCCTAAAGGGGTTCCAGGAAAGATGAGGGACTTTTTAGCAGGGCCTGCTGCGACAGGACAAGGGGTAATGGCTTTCAGCTGAAAGAGGGAAGATTTAGACTAGATCTAAGGAAGAAAATTTTTATGCTGAGGGGGGTGAGCCCCTGGCCCAGGTTGCCCAGAGAAGCTGTGGCTGCCCCATCCCTGGAGGGGTTCAAGGCCAGGTTGGACGGGGCTTGGAGCAACCTGGGCTGGTGGGAGGTGTCCCTGCCCAGGGCAGGGGGGTTGGACAACATGGCCTTTAAAGCTCCCTTCAACCCAAACCAGTCTGATTCTAATAGATCTATCAAATGAATAATTAAAAAAATAGCACGGTTATGGCTGTACTAAACAGCTACAGCCAGCTCCTGGTAACACCATAACAGCAAAGATAAGCTCTCGCCCTAAAGCGAAAAAACAGCCTTTAGAAGAATTCAAGGTTTTTTCCATAGTCTGGGCCTGGTGACGTTCACTGAAAGTGCCGAGGCAGCCAGCAGAAAGTATCTGACATCTGCGATGGGTTATCTCCCAGAGCTTGCATGGGATGCACGACACTCCAGAAGATCTGAAAAAGGGAAGACTCTCATCTTTAAAAGCAGGCAGTAGAAAGATCAAAGGAGGTATAAAATGAAGTAACTCATCTTTAATTCCCAGGAAAATCCTCTAACAAACAACACAACAGTTTAATAAAACATCTAGAAGAAAAGAAGGTTATAAATACCAGGTGGCATGGATTTGAAAGAACTGATTGTGCTAAATGAACCTAATTTCTTTTCGAACATAATAGGCCTCATGAACATGGGAAAGGCAGTTCTGTGATGCGTATCTTGGTGTCAGTTAAGCATTGTGAATGCTCTCACAAGGCGTTCTCATAGAAAACAAGGGGAACATAAACTACTGCAAGGTGAGTAAATAGCTGGTTTGACACATTCTTCACTGTTGAACTGGAAGGACGTATCGAGTGGGATTTCACAGGGGTCTGTCTTGGGACAAGCCCAATGTTTTCATCGATGACTGGGATGTAGCAGAGAGTAAGCTGAAATTTGCAGAAGATCCCATCTGAGAGGGCAACAGCACGTTGGAAGAGCGGATTTGGATTCACGTGGTACTATCACTGGGGAAATGGTCTGAAAAATACCAGGGAAAAAAGGAAAAGTGCACGGTTCTACATCGGGAACTATGAGAAGAAAACAGAAGACGGAGGAGGACAGGCTGGGCAGGAGAGGCCATGAATACCATCCTGGACTCATAAGCATCAGCAGCGGTGTCACACTTCTGTGAGAAAGGGATGACAGATTGACTGGAGATGCATAAACAGGAGCGCTGTCTGAGACCTGAAATAATCCTTCTGCCCTGCCCCATGCCGCAGGAGCCTTGGGAGTCATCCAGTGAACCGTGGGCGAGCACAGCACAAGCACCTACAGTGAGCAAGTCGCTCTGGGCTCCTTTTAGACTCAATGGAGAGCTATTCAGTGAAGTCAATGGAGCTGTGATTCATCCCATGCCGAAATGACCGCCTACATTTTGTCAAATGAATGGCACCCCTGGCTCCACTGACTGCACACATCTGTATCGACTCCCGGGGCGAGCCAGGGCGATGAGCTCAGACACCTACACGGCAGACACCTACAACGAAGTGACGTGAATCACATCAGCAAAGTTAGGTAACGCTCCCGCTGCCCAGTTCCTACACCACACTTCCAGAAGGATGTGGGTCAAGAGGAGCGAGTCCCAGGGAGGACGCCTGGGAGGCAAAAAGCGCAGCAGGAGAGTAAAAACCCGGTTTGGTTGATTGGCTTGACTGGTCCCATGAGAAACTGCTGAAAAGGTGTCACACAACTTCTCAGCAGAATATTGCTGAGCAGGGGAACGGGGTGGGGATGGAAGGCCGCTCACTGGGAACTTTCAGATAAATCTCCCTCAAGAAAAACTGAAGTTCAGCTGAAGCTGACGTTGGTGGAGAGATGGACCGTTTCAGGCCTCTCCCAGCAGAAACCTCACTCGCGTACCGGGGTGTTCCACCCCCATGGCCCGGCAGCGCGAGGAGTTTAATTCTGCTCAGCTACCTCCTGCAGAAAACATCTCCCGCTACAGAAGGACGATTTACAGTAACAACAAACAAGCGGGGCACAGACCGCGCCGTGGCCCCAAGAGCGTGGGGTACAGCCTGAGCCTTTATGGACACACTTTCTTCTCTCCCCCCAAAAATCAAAGCCATAACACAGGGCAGCTCTTTCCAACCTGCATTCTCAAAATTGCCTCTGGCCAGTGCCGGCCTTGCGCTAGGGCTGGGCCGGCCCAGGAGAGCGCAAGCTGGCCTGGATCGAAGTTATCCCCTGGAGGAAGCTTGCACCGGAACAGCACGGGTGATGCCAAGAGGCAGCAGGTCTCCTTCCCACCCCCACCTCACTTCACAGAGCAAAGGAAGCGTTAGGGAGAGAGATCACAGATGACCATGGGATTTCTACACCAAACAGGTGAGCGTCTAGCAGAAACCAGCAGGGAAGAGGCACGTCCCGGAGGTTTGGGACCGGCCGGGCACACCACCCCCGAAGGGTTTGCTGGGCACGCGTCCCTCGCAGCAAGGAGAGACCGGCCCGGCCCCGAGCGCTCTGCGGGGCTGCTGCCACCCCGACCTGCTCTGCTGCAGGCCAGCGCCCAACGCAGCTGTACCTCCTGGCTCCACAGGAGAGAAAAAGAATGAGCACAGCAGGTCGAGATCAAGGGTCTCGCCTTGAACATTTACTGACAGCGGTGGCCTGGGGAAGAGGAACGGCGCAGGTCCGAAGCATCTTACGGCTGTCTCAGGAGAGCTCCCAGCCCAGGGTCTGGCAGCCAGGGGACCTCAGCAACCACGTCAGAAGTGAAACTGGGAAACGCCCTGTCCCGAATGGAAAAATAAACCACCTAAATCTCCACTGTAGATGGGGAAACCTCTGGGAACGCAGGCAACAGCGGTGGTTCTGTAACGAAAGCAAAGGACAGCAGGGAACGGAGAGCGGGCCAGAAAGGAGCCCATTTCTGCCCCTGCCTGCTCCTGAAGCACTGATTATCATCAGCAAGATTTTCAGTTTAATTCAGTCAGGAGGCAGCTCATCAAGGCACTGATTATGAACTACGTCAAAAGCAAGCTGACAGGTGAAAAGCAACTCTAACTCCAGAAGAAACCATCTTCCAGCCACGCACACACACGATCTGGCGCTGCAGGGGGCGCGCAGGAGGGACGCCTGCTTTGAGACCACGCTCCCTCCAGCTCCGGCCAAACGCGTTTCACACACCAGGTGAAATCCCAAAGCCGGCGCTGCTGTCCCAGGTGAAGCGTGGGCTGTGAGAACCCACGAAATTCTGAAGGTCAGCGGCTACAGAACGTGAGGAACTGTACGGGACGGACTGTAAATTCCCTGCCGAGGGGCAGGAGGCCCTCCAAGCCTCCCATGGAACGCCTCAAACGCTCGCAAGGAAATAAATAACGCAGGCCGGCCTTCAAAGAACTGACAAGGCTCACACTTCTGGCGCCTGAAGTGTCGGAGAACTGTCTTGTGAAGACAGTACAGTTCTGCCACTCGTGCGGTGAGCTCGCCAGTTCTCAGCTCTCAAGGCCATTGTGTCCGATGAGTGACTTTTCCTTCATTATCCGCAAAATGTATAGGAAAGCGCACACCCTGCATATGCTAATGAAGATTACAGAGATCATGGTAAACATGTGTGACTATGGCACTCGTCTCTCCACCAAATCACGCTACACCTCACCTGGGAGAAGGGAGAAACCTGAGAGGAGGCTGTCCTGGGCAAGGGGGGTGGGCCGTGCTGATTCAGCAAACCAAAGGGGAAAACAAGTGCCCCTAGGGGGGAACAAAGAAGAAACAATAGAAGATTGTGCCTGGGAAGATTCTTCCCAAGAAAGAAGACCGTGCCTGGGAAGATTTTTCCAAGAAAGAAGATTACGCCTGGGAAGATTCCCTGAAAAAAGACGCTGGAACCAGGACCAGTGATCTCTTTATCTCTGTCTTTCTCGTCTTTTCCTTTCTCTATCCCTCAGTTTCTCTTTTCTCTTAGAATTGTTAAGTAACAGTTAGAGTTGTTAAGTAACGACCTTAGGTCCCGCTTGCCGTAAGTTGCCCGGTGCCTGTTGTTCAGTACCACCACGCACACCTCACCGCCTGCCATCACTGGTTATACACCCCACCAGTTCTCGTGGACTTGTTGAGACCTAGACGAACCATTTTGGGAAGCGGATAAATGTTTGTGTATGGACCTTGAGATTTATCTCTCCTTAGTCTGCACCGTTGAGAATTTACGAATCTGAAGTCACTCACCCCCCCTCTTTACTGGGGGTGGGACGTGACAGGAACCACTAGTGAAAGGCCCTGAAAAGCAACGTTTTCCCCATTCAAACAGGGACAGTTTTCACAGAAAAATTTTCAGTACTGGATTCATTTCACTTGAACACCCCAAACCAGTAACTTCTAGGGCACTAAGCAAAACATTAAAATAAGACAGGTCATTACGGGAACAAGAAGCCTAAAAAAGTCCAAAGCTTTGACTGGACTCCGATCGAGCACTGATACGGAGAAAGCTGTGAATTCCTTGCTGAGAATGCTGAAAAGCAGTGAAGTTGAGGAAAAGATGCCATCGCAGAGAGGCACAAAAGATAAGCCCCCAGAATAATCAGGCTCATATTTGTACTGGCAGAAGGGAGCTGTTTGTCCTGGATTTTTACGCTCACTTGCCAGAAGAGGCATTGGAGCCGAGTAGGTGATGCTCTCCAGCTCCATCCCCTTGGATCTGCTCTCCAGCTCCATCCCCTTGGATCTGCTCTCCAGTGCCATTCCCCTGGATCTGCTCTCCAGCTCCAGCCCCTGGATCTGCTCTCCAGCTCCATCCCCTTGGATCTGCTCTCCAGCTCCACCCCCCTGGATCTGCTCTCCAGCTCCATCCCCCTGCATCTGCTCTCCAGCTCCATCCCCTTGGATCTGCTCTCCATCTCCACCCCCCTGGATCTGCTCTCCAGCTCCATCCCCCTGCATCTGCTCTCCAGCTCCATTCCCCTGGATCTGCTCTCCAGCTCCATCCCCCTGCATCTGCTCTCCAGCTCCATCCCCTTGGATCTGCTCTCCAGCACCAGCCCCTGAATCTGCTCTCCAGCTCCATCCCCCTGCATCTGCTCTCCAGCACCAGCCCCTGAATCTGCTCTCCAGCTCCATCCCCCTGCATCTGCTCTCCAGCTCCAGCCCCTGGATCTGCTCTCCAGCTCCATCCCTCTGGATCTGCTCTCCAGCACCAGCCCCTGAATCTGCTCTCCAGCTCCATCCCCTGGATCTGCTCTCCAGTGCCATTCCCCTGGATCTGCTCTCCAGCACCAGCCCCTGGATCTGCTCTCCAGCTCCATCCCCCTGGATCTGCTCTCCAGCTCCACCCCCCTGGATCTGCTCTCCAGCTCCATCCCCTTGGATCTGCTCTCCAGCTCCATCCCCTTGGATCTGCTCTCCAGCTCCATCCCCCTGCATCTGCTCTCCAGCTCCATCCCCCTGCATCTGCTCTCCAGCTCCATCCCCTTGGATCTGCTCTCCAGCTCCATCCCCCTGCATCTGCTCTCCAGCACCAGCCCCTTGGATCTGCTCTCCAGCTCCATCCCCCTGGATCTGCTCTCCAGCTCCAGCCCCTGGATCTGCTCTCCAGCTCCATCCCCTTGGATCTGCTCTCCAGCTCCATCCCCTTGGATCTGCTCTCCAGCTCCATCCCCCTGCATCTGCTCTCCAGCTCCATCCCCTTGGATCTGCTCTCCAGCTCCATCCCCCTGCATCTGCTCTCCAGCTCCATCCCCCTGCATCTGCTCTCCAGCTCCATCCCCTTGGATCTGCTCTCCAGCTCCATCCCCCTGCATCTGCTCTCCAGCTCCATCCCCTTGGATCTGCTCTCCAGCTCCATCCCCCTGCATCTGCTCTCCAGCTCCAGCCCCTGGATCTGCTCTCCAGCTCCATCCCCCTGCATCTGCTCTCCAGCTCCAGCCCCTGGATCTGCTCTCCAGCTCCATCCCTCTGGATCTGCTCTCCAGCACCAGCCCCTGAATCTGCTCTCCAGCTCCATCCCCTGGATCTGCTCTCCAGTGCCATTCCCCTGGATCTGCTCTCCAGCACCAGCCCCTGGATCTGCTCTCCAGCTCCATCCCCTTGGATCTGCTCTCCAGCTCCACCCCCCTGGATCTGCTCTCCAGCTCCATCCCCTTGGATCTGCTCTCCAGCTCCATCCCCCTGCATCTGCTCTCCAGCTCCATCCCCTTGGATCTGCTCTCCAGCTCCATCCCCCTGCATCTGCTCTCCAGCTCCATCCCCTTGGATCTGCTCTCCAGCTCCATCCCCCTGCATCTGCTCTCCAGCTCCATCCCCCTGCATCTGCTCTCCAGCTCCATCCCCTTGGATCTGCTCTCCAGCTCCATCCCCCTGCATCTGCTCTCCAGCTCCATCCCCTTGGATCTGCTCTCCAGCTCCATCCCCCTGCATCTGCTCTCCAGCTCCATCCCCTGGATCTGCTCTCCAGCTCCATCCCCTTGGATCTGCTCTCCAGCTCCATCCCCCTGCATCTGCTCTCCAGCTCCATCCCCTTGGATCTGCTCTCCAGCTCCATCCCCCTGCATCTGCTCTCCAGCACCAGCCCCTGGATCTGCTCTCCAGCTCCATCCCCTTGGATCTGCTCTCCAGCTCCATCCCCTTGGATCTGCTCTCCAGCTCCATCCCTCTGGATCTGCTCTCCAGCTCCATCCCCTTGGATCTGCTCTCCAGCTCCATCCCCCTGCATCTGCTCTCCAGCTCCATCCCCTTGGATCTGCTCTCCAGCTCCATCCCCCTGCATCTGCTCTCCAGCTCCATCCCCTTGGATCTGCTCTCCAGCTCCATCCCCCTGCATCTGCTCTCCAGCTCCATCCCCTTGGATCTGCTCTCCAGCTCCATCCCCCTGGATCTGCTCTCCAGCTCCATCCCCTGGATCTGCTCTCCAGCTCCATCCCCCTGCATCTGCTCTCCAGCTCCATCCCCTGGATCTGCTCTCCATCTCCTTCCCCTGGATCTGCTCTCCAGCTCCATCCCTCTGGATCTGCTCTCCAGCACCAGCCCCTGAATCTGCTCTCCAGCTCCAGCCCCTGGATCTGCTCTCCACCTCATTCCCCTGGATCTGCTCTCCAGCTCCTACCCCTCAGATCTGCTCTCCAGCTCCATCCCCTGGACCCGCTCTCCACCAGACAGGCCAAGCCTCACACGGACGGTGACAAGGGACCACAAGGTGAGCACAGGTGGTCTCGGTCTGCAGGGAGAGGAGTTCAGGTCCATGGAGTTCAAGTCCATCACACACTGCCTCCCATTACCACTTCTTCAGCAAACGGTGCAAAACGGTGCCTACTGAAAAAGGAGGCAACGGCAGCCTGCGATCCGCGCTCAGCGCTGCCAAATTACCGCTGTCACCCGTGGGAATTCTGCTCCACAGAAAAGCATTGTTCAAAGCTGACGCCGGAGCCATTTGGCTGCGCAGATGCACAGAGACGGAGAAGGTATCACGCAACAGCATCTCCAACCTTAGCACGTCTCGCTGGCTCAGAAATCCATCCCGCTTACATTCAAAGGGGAAAATGGTCACGAACTGAGGGGTGTACAGGAGCGAGCCCCACCACTGCCTTCAGCTGTCACATGGACTGGGGAAGGACAGATGACACCTAAAATCTCCCTTTGCTTGAACGAAAGGAGATTAAAGAACATAATGTCTGCCTCTCGCCCAATGCACAGTCAGGAAAGAACAATGCACATTTCTACAAATAATAAAAACAAGTCCTAGAAAATCCTAATTCCACAATGTGGATTTATTCCATCCTCGGCAAAGGAGACAGATGGAGACCATTTAAAAGGGCACTGTGCTGGAGACGCAGTACAAATACATGCCACAGATTGAGAAAGAACAGACAGAAGCTGGTGTGGCTAAACAGCAGGGAAACGGAGGTGACCAAACCCAAGAAAACATCCTTCATACGGCTGAAACCATATTCAAGTGAGGAACATGGAAAGAATCGTGATCTCTTGCACATTAAATGCAGAAACATGGTATGACGGGCCAAATAGGAATCTGTGGAACCATTTGCAGAAGACATCAAAACTAACAGTACATCAGCTCCCAAGTGCACAGGAGCAGGAACCCACCAGAGCATCCCTGGGGTGCGACGGTCGTGCTGTCAAAGCAGCACCCAGAGAAGGTAAGGCCAGAACAGAGAAACTAAACACAATTTTTGCTTCTCTGTTGCAGGGAGGTTTCCCCTTCAGGAGCGCAGAGACTTGTAGGCGTAGACGGACCCCAAATGGAGCGTCTCTACTAGAGGTTCTGAACCAAAAGGAGAGGCACAAGCCACCAGGACCAGCGGGCAGCTGAGTGTCCGGAGGACCTGCGGGTGACAGGGCTGTGCCACTCCTGGTGCCAGGCTGCGGTGAGGAGCAGAGTGGGACCCGGGCCGGGATGGCATGTGGCACCTGTGTTTACAAGGGGGCCAGCAGAGAAGGACGGTGCTGCAGGTCCCTCACCCTGACACCTCCCTGGGCAAGGCTCTAGCACCTGGAGCCCACAGAGAGCCAGCCAACACACGCGGAAGTATCACGCTCGGGAAGGCTAACCGGCATTTTAAGGGAACGTCTTGCCTCATAAACTCCAGTAACGAGTGGCGTCCCTCGAGGGGCTGTGCTGGAACCAACTCTATTTAGCACCGTCATTAACGACACGTGGGACAGAGAGCACCCTCAGCAATCTCGTAGATGACACCAAGCCTAGTGGTGCAGCTGATTTGCTAGAGGGAAGGGATGCCATCCAGAGGGACCCTGACCGGCTGGAGTCGCTGGAATTAAATATCCCCAGAACAACAACCAGCTTTTGTTCCAGAGATGTGATGGGCCAACACCAGAACAGAACAAGGGGCGAACTGGGACAGAGCCGGAGGAAATGACCGATGGGAAAAAAAAGCAGAGATCCACGTTATCTGACAACAAAAACCTAACTAAAGCCTACTTGGATTTCCCAAAGCATTTGACAAGGTCTCTCATTAAAATCTCCTGAGGAAGCTAAGAAGCCATGGGATAAAAAGGAAGGTTCTCACATGTTAAATTTGTTAAAAGGTTTAAAATAAAAGTAAATGATTGGATTTCACATCAGAAGAAAGGTCAGCAGCGGGGTCTCATGGGGATCGGTGCCAGGACTTACGCTGCTCCACAGAGCCCTAGATCATTTACAAGAGAGGAATGAAAGAGAGGTAACAAGGTTTGCTGATAACGCTCAATTATTCAGGATAATAAAGAGGAGGAAAACTGTCAGGAACCGTAGAAAGATCTTAAAATGTAAGATGAAATCTAAGGGGGGAAAAACTGATGCACATGGTAAAAAATAATTCTCTCCTCATACATAAAATCACAGGCTCTGAGCTGACCATTACTACCAGGATTAAGAACTTGGGGATACGGCAGAGAGGTCATGAAGAGCGTCGGCCTAATGCCTTACAACGGCCAGCAAAGAAAAGTGACAGAGGGACACGACAGCAGTGGCACGGCCAGAGCGCCCAGACATCTTCCACCCTTGCAGTAACTCTGATCCCCCATTTTGGAAAAGAATACAACAAAAGTGGAAAAAAAGAAAGATGATGTGGACTGTCCAAAGTGTGGAGAGGTTTTCCACAGAAGGAATGGTGCTGCTTAGTGCTGCTTAACCCGGAAAAAGCACAACCCAGGGGAAACGGTTCTACCAGATCCCGAGTGCTACGGAGGGGGCTAACGGCGGCCTGCCTATTGCCCTCTCCAGCACAAGGACCGGGCCACATCAAATGAACCTAGAAGATAATGTTTGAAATAAACTGCAATTTTCACATGACATGGGATAAGGTTTCTTGTTGTCACAGGATATAGTGCTAAAAATTTACACAGAATCAAGGGGCAACTGGACAAGCTCCCGGCAGAGCAATCCCTTACGTATTACTGCACACAGGACACACTTTGGATGGAGACTCTCCAACCCACAAGCCGTTGGACATGGACAGAACGTGCCGCGGAAGCATCGCCGCGTACATGCCCCATTCCCACATCCTTCCCTGGACACCCGGGATTGGTCTCAGCCAGAGAAAGGAGAAGTGGACTCTTTGCCTGAGCCAGTACAAGCCTCTTACGAAGCCTGGCAAAAGGCCTCCTCAGCTCACAAACCACAGGCCTGGGCTGGAGAGTCACGTCTGCAGTGTGTACACATCAGGCTGCTCAACGTCTTCTCTTCTAGAAAACCCACTTAAGTGCCTGAAAGGAAGCGCGGCTCTAAGGAACCAGCCCCCCACGCCTAAATCACTTCTGAGAGCTTGCTGGTAGCGACCGCCGGAGCAGGAGACACACCTGAACTCCTCGCGCAGCCGCCGTCCCTCGCCGCGCTCTCCGCTGGCCTCGACAATGGACGCAGGAACGTGCAGGTTCTGGATCAGCCCCACAAACGGCGCTGGAGGCTGGCTGTCCTTGGCCCCTCAGGGACCACCGGTGACCAGACCGGCCGCCCTGCCTCCTGCTCCGGCACCAGGATGTTTGATGGGATTCACATCGACAGCTCTGTTAGTCCCTAACCCGTGACACCGGAAAAAAACCTCACCCACAAAACAACAGAATAAAGCTCAAAAAGAGCCAGGCATTTAATCATACCCGACAGGAGGCCTGAGCCTCAGTGGCTGAAGGACGGTTAGAGCACAGCCTTCCACTGTCCTCAGCCACCAGCTTTTGTCCATTTTGATCATCGCTGCATTGTCACTGTAAGAATTAAACCAAGGAAACTCAGCACAAGACTTCCCTGAAGAAGGTGATTTGGACTGGGAGCTGGTCTCGTTCAATATACTCATCAATGACCTGGATGAGGGGACAGAGTTTGCCGATGATAAAAAACTGGGAGGGGTGGCTGACACACCAGAAGGCTGTGCCGCCATTTAGTGAGACCAGGACAGGCTGGAGAGTCAGGCGGAGAGGAACCTCATGAAATTCAACCAGGGCTTATGCCGACCGGTTCCATCGGTGGAGTTGGTCACGCTCGCTTTCATGAAATCCTCAGTACTGGAGGGCAATCACTCACCCAGGGTCAGCAGGTGTCAGGTTCTCCTGACACACACTTGTCTAATGAGCTGATCATCCCCAGGTGGTGCTTCGGACCTCGGCTACTGGAAACCGCTGCACCCTGCAGAGAGCCTCTGGTCTTTCTCTTTGAGTTATCGAATGGTACCCATGTTTATGTAGCCCAAGGTATGGGCACTGTTTCTTCAAGTCACACCGGTTTGCATTAAACCCAGCTCCTAACGATGGCTGCAATGCTTTCTGACGTCATCCAAAGCCTCATCGACTGAGGCAGCGACTTGTTGAGGGTCACACGTTGGAACTGACTTTCAACGGTCTCCACCAGTGGAGGCCGTACGCAGTGAGGCACCGCTTTACCTTTGCTGTTTTACAAACTGATTTATTTTACCAAGTGTACTGCTGCAACTTGAGACTTGACCAATTTAGTCCTAATTCGCTAAGAGCTCAATAGCAATTATTCGATTTCTCCAGGAGGACAGATGTCACGTATGCAGCATCTTACGCTCCAGCTGCTCCCTTGCGGTTCTGGCGATCCACCGGGATGACTCCTAGTGCCAGCAGCCTCTTGTCATCGGCTGGTTCATGAGATGAGTCAGAGGGAACCTTTACGATTTCTTGGCGATGCCGTGAATGGCTGTGCCCACCCTGAGGCAGCTCTGTATGTGCCAGAGTATCACATGCCCGTGTCTCAGCTCCAGTCCCCAGGGTCCCTGGGCAGCGCTCCCACCGCCAGCGGCGGCTGGTGCCTCCGAGGCAGGGCTTTCCCTTTCCCCTGGCTGCACACGCGCACACACTGATCTTTCCATGACGCTTGCAACGAGAAACACCCCCGGCATGCAGGCATGTCCGTATTGGGCGTACGCTGCGCCTGCAGCCGCTCCAGACTCGGTGCAGTCGCTATTGACCACCGCATCCTTTCTGTCTTAACTGACAGCTCCTGCCTCTCTGATAAACGACTCCGCACCTTCAGAATGGGAAAAAACCTGAATGATGTTTTTTGGATTTATACCTCCAGTTGTCTGGCTGAACCGCCTTCTCATGAATCAAAGCAGGTAGGAGCTGCAAGGTCTCTGACCCGTGCTGGGCCCTCTACGAGCAGCGCGGCCGCGTGCAGCTGCAGGCAGAGCCGCAGCAAACCTTCGCTGCGGCTGGGACACCGCCGACAGCTCACACAGACCTCGCTCGACTGCCCGGCTCTTTTCCAGCAGCAGCATCACGTAAAGCTCATTTCACAGATTTACTCATTAGATCAAAATAACTTCTCTCACAGCACCGGAGGGGGCCACGTCGCGACAGCACGCTGCAGCGTTGTGGGACAGAGGGGCCAGGCGGAATATCCCCCCGGGTGAGCCCCACGCAGCAGCCTCCATCGCTCTTCTCCCGCACTCACGTCTCCGTGTCGCACTCGCGATATCCAATAATTCGCACAATTCTCATTCTAACGCAAAGGCTGTTTCCCTTGGGTCTGACACATTTCCTCTGTAATAATCATCATAAACTTTTTACTGTAATTAAGAATAACTTTAAGTTAACGCACTCTGGCTCTCACAAGATGTTTTGTCGTCTCTGTTTAGAACAGGAACACCCAGAAACAAAACCTCTTTTTTATGCTTTACCCACTGGTAATTTCACATCCAGTGCTTACAGCCGGTTTCCAACCAGCAAAGACATCATGTGAAAATCAATTAATTCACTAAGTGGCCTCCTGTGCTTATCAGCTGCTTCTGCGGACACCAGCGACAGAGACATCTACTCCACCGACACAGCTGGAGGCAGCGCCAGCCACGCTCCGTCCGCACAACCCTAACGCCGCTGATATCCCACAGGAGCGCTCCTTCGCTCCGCGTCCAGCTCGACGTGGGAAGAAACCTCTCAGACCGACAGAGGGAGCGGTGCAGACGTGACTCATCAGGAGTCTGTCACCGGCTGGCACGAGCCGCTTTTCCGCACATTGCTGAATATTAGCTAATAATCAATCACCTCCCCTTTCTTCCCCGCCTCCCTTGCTTACTGCCACGTACACGTGAAGCGGACTGCAGACACCCCCCAAGCCTCTCTTCAGGATCCTGTTCCAGAAACGTATTTATTCCTTTGACTTTTGTATTGATAAGAATACCCGCTGGTTGTCCGGCGCCTCAAGGGTTCTTCTACCCGTCAGGAAGCACCCAGAGACCACACGTACTGCTGCGAAAGACCAGCCCAGACCCGGCTCTGAACAGGAACGTGGCCACAGCAGAAAGCCCACCTGGAAAGGGAGCGGGGTCGTTTCCCAGCCAAGGGCTCGCTCCTGGGGGCACCAGCCCCCCGCACTCCACCAGCTGAGTGCCACCATGGAAGAGCTCACGCTCGTCTTTCAGGGAGCCTCGTTCACCACGGAGGGTCTGAACGGGGAGTCGATGCAGCGCAGACGTAACGTGCTTAGCCCAGCTTTCCGCGCTGCGAAGCAAGCGGTTTGTCACAGCATCGAGCTTACAAGCAGCCTTCAAAAAATGAAAAGGCCAATATGACCATGACACAGGCGTGTCATGTCGTGGCGAGGATTCTGTGGCACAAAGTAATGATCTCCTGAAAAACCGAATGTGGAAAATAGCTTTCGGGCACGGTTGCTACTCAAGGAAGCAGAAGAACATAATGGATCTGAAACCTTGCGTTTCTGTGGCTGTCTAAAAAAAGGCCCATCGGATCACCACCATACAGGCTGCACCGGCAGCTCCGCAGCCACCAGCCACCACCTGGCCTTGGTGACTCCAATGACTCTCATTCAAACTCCTAACATCCGAAGCCGTAGCGCAGGAGTAAAACAGCGGAGACTTCTCTTAACGCCAGGGGATGGTGAAGTAGAAAAAAGACTACATTTATTAGCGACGTAATGCTTTTGACTCCTTGACTTCTTATACTATGTGTTTATTAGTGCGCTTCAGTTTAAACGATGAGGAAACAAAGAAGTATTTGTATATGAAGACCACATCATGAAAAACCGCGGGACAGTAATAGGAATGGAAATGCTTTGATAATTAATACTTGCACCATGGGAACACATATAGCAATCACAACAACTATTCCTGAAAAGACAGAAAAGAACGTAAACGTAGCAGAAAGTTAAGGAAAGCAAACTGAATACTTCTTTTTTTCTTTCTTAAAGATAAGTGATCCAAGTAATCACCGGCCTGAAAGTTAATTGGCGTTCCTCATAAAACAACCGTCACAAGAAAATCACCCTCTCAAAGCATCCGCAGCAGCAGCACCAGCACCCGCGGCTGCTCCGAAGCCAGCGCTGCAGTCGGTGTTCGGAGGCAGAGGGACGGATTTACTGTTTGAATCTCTTCTGCCCCTGCAGCTCGAGTAGTAATTTACACCCAGGCAAAATCATTATAAAACCCGTAGTGATCTGTTGGTATGTTATCCCCGCTGTGCACGTGACTGTTACGACTCATACATGCAAATATACGCAGCTCCGTATGGGGAGCTCCACACGCTCATCTCGGGGCGACGCCAGCATTCCGCGTCCCAGGATGCCGAGACCCCGCGCTCGCAGGAGGGGAGCGGTCCGTGGGTCCAGCTCGGGCCCTGTGGCACAGACCCACAGCTGGGGGTACCCTGTCTGGCCAGAAAGCCGGGGGACAGACTCACCTTCTGCATGCCCCCCTAATGCCATTAAAGGTGCCGCACAAGCGTGGCAGAAGGGCCTGCAGGGCAACATAGAGGCTTCCTCCCCTGTAGTGTCAGTTATGAAGCTGATAATTATACTGGGGGATAATGAGCATTCAGGCCTGCTCCTGACAAACTTAACTCATTATTTATCATAGAACCACAGAAGGGTTTGGGTTGAAGGGACATTAAAGGCCACCCAGTGCCACCCCCTGCCCTGGGCAGGGACACCTCCCACCAGCCCACGTTGCTCCAAGCCCCGTCCAACCTGGCCTTGAACCCCTCCAGGGATGGGGCAGCCACAGCTTCTCTGGGCAACCTGGGCCAGGGGCTCACCCCCCTCACACCAAAGGATTTCTTCCCAAGATCTCATCCCAATCTCCCCTCTTCCAGTTTGAAGCCATCACCCCTTCTATAGACAGGAACGTATGACAAGTGCAGTCCCTGTCCATTTCTTGCTCAAACCACGCTTATGTTGTACCAACACAACACCCCCCGGCTTCTGCTGCTCTCTGCCATCACCTCTACCTACGGTTTGCACTCACCGGTGTTTCTGTGCCTCTTCCCAAAGTGCTGGGATCTGCCCATCCATGGAAGCGCGGTCGGCTGTTCACGCTGCTGCTCACCGCAGCCTTGAAAAGTCCCTCAAACAGGCAGCTGGTCGGTGCCCAGAGCTAATCTGATTAACACGCAACCAAAACACTTTTCTTTAGTCCCAAGCACTGGAGGTTACTGCCACACACGTACTGCTTCTGCCTTGGTCTGTAACATCAAGCCTCGTCCACCATCGCCCAGTTGGGAAATCAGCAGCACCTCGCTTGTACTGGGCACTGGGGAGGCCCCACCTCGAGGGCTGTGTCCAGCTTTGGGCCCCTCACTCCAGGAGGGACATCGAGGGGCTGGAGCGTGTCCAGAGAAGGACAACGGAGCTGGTGAGGGGTCTGGAGCAGGAGTCTGGTGAGGAGCGGCTGAGGGAGCTGGGGGTGTTCAGCCTGGAGAAGAGGAGGCTGAGGGGAGACCTTCTCGCTCTCTACAGCTCCCTGAAAGGAGAGGGGAGCCAGGGGGGGTCGGGCTCTTCTCCCAAGGAACAGGCCATGGGACAAGAGGAAACGGCCTCAAGTTGTGCCAGGGGATGCTTGGGATGGATATTAGACAAGAATTCTTCACGGAAAGGGTTGTCAAGGCTTGGACCAGGCTGCCCAGGGCAGTGGTGGAGTCGCCATCCCTGGAGGGATTTCAGAGCCGGGCAGACGCGGTGCTGAGGGACGTGGGGTATTGGTGGGCTCAGCAGTGCTGGGTTAAAGGTTGGACTCAATGATCCTAAAGGTCTTTTCCAACCTAAATGATTCTCTGATTCCCCAAGTCAGCTGCCTCCAAGGTCTGCAGTTCAACCTTCTCTTCCACAAGATCTATGAAACCCACTGGAGAAAGGGAGATATTTATTTTCATGAGGATGAAAACAGCTCTTCCAGAAGACCAGCGGGACCCATTATTAAATGACATCTCTGACTCAAACATCCAGTTTCCCATTTGGTGATTGAATTTTCCCTCACCCTACCAAAACCCTCCTTGGCCTTTATGTGAAGTGCCAGGACCAGCTATAATCATTTCTCTGGAATGAATCTTCTCTTCTTCAGCATTTCCTACAGAAGATGGGCCAAGAAGCTACTTTCAAATCCCCATAACTGATGTCAGCACATTAATTATTGTACTAACTGGATTAAATTCAAATCAAAAAACAAAGACCCATTACTATTGAATTCCAGGGGTACCCAAACCCTGAGTGGGTCATGGCTTTTGGCAGGAGCTCCCCATCTGACCAGGGTGCCCCTGACCGGTGGGGTGGTCCAGAAGCAACAAGGCTGGGGCACGTATGGGAGCCAGGAGATGGCAGTGCCCAGCTCCAGCCCCTCTGGCAGCCTCCGGAGCAGCTCTGCTCGCCAGGCACCAAGCCCAAGTCCCCTGGCCTGCCCCCTCCCCAGCCAGGGCTTGTCTCACCCAGATCTCACCTGGGCTCTGCAGGATGTGGCAGGGAAGGGGTTGGGGGGGACTGGGACCTGCTCCTCTCCCGGCACCCGGGAGGTGATGGTGGAGCTCAGGCACTGGGGCAGGAACCCAGGTCTGCTGAGCACAGCCCACCACAGCAGCCTCCCGCGGAGCACAGCTCCTCCACGGCCCCCCGGCCGCCCCCGTTCAGGGCTGTCCAGCCCCGAGGACGCAGCCAGCCCAGCAGGCGGTGGACAACCACAGACGCCCCTGGCCCAGCCAACTCACACTGAAACAGCCACCCAAGGCCCGGGAGGAGGCAGCACCAAGGCGGTCTGCTCCTGGCCGTGGAGCGTGACCCTGACGTGTCCTGGCACAGCGGCGCTGGCCTCCGGCACCCACGGTCAGTGGTGGCACGAGGTCCCGGGACCGGCACCGGGCGCTTGCTGCCACAGCCCTGTTCAGCAGTCTGTCCCAACCCCCAGCCCTGCGGCGGCTGCTCATCAGAGGGTCTTCACCGAGGGCAGCCTCCCGTAAAGAAGAGGCTGCAGATCTTTGCCGTGTCGGTCCTGCCCGGGTGCACGAGTGCCCCACGGCGGGGAGGCCACCGCACTCTTCAGCTGCTTAACAATGCATTACCCTCGCTGTTAAGTGTTTGTGTCATTGCCAATGTGACAGCACTCAGCCCCTGCCAGCAGACCCCAGCCCGTCTGTCGTGACCCGTGGGCACCAGGGGCATCTCCCCGGCCCCCCACGGCCCCCGTGTCGTGATCAGACCGAGCTCGCACGGGTAAGCGAGCAGTAAAACAGCAATCACAGCATTTCTGTTCTGACTAGATGATTTGCATCACATTTTTAGTCCTTGTTCTTACAAAGCGTGTTTCTAGCAGATGCATCACAAGGGTTTGAATTACCCTTCTCTTAATCTTAGCACAAGTCACGAGCTACTTCGCTGGAAGAGTTACAGGCAGCTGAACTCCAGGCATGCAATCCGAGGGAAAATGCTACCACAAACCAAGAGCCCGTCCTGCACTTGATCTTCAGGACACCACCAGCAGAAAGAAGATCTTGGCAATCATTTGCCCAAGACAGTTTAAAGCAAAAAAGCCAACCAACCCGTAGCAGAAACCTCTTATTTTAACTAAGTACAAGGGATTTAAGGGAGAGCTGCAGACCCTGCTTTGGCTGGAAAGTTGAAATGAGTCCTGCTGAAATAATCTGGTCTCATGGAGCTCTTGGCGAGGTGAATCTGCACGGGTTACATGGGGCAAAACACACTTTGTTCACTTGCTGAGTGTCAAGATTCATGATTTCTCTTGAAGCACCTTACTCCTTCAAGAGCACTCACAATCTGCAGTACACACCAACTACCGTTTCAACACTTATCATTCATAGCTCCTACAGCATCGCCGTCGCAAGAAGAGATTGCCTACGAGTTAGACGTGGCTCAAGCAAAAGACCAGCTTTGAGGTGGGGGAGGAAACGTGAACCGTAACGCAGGAAAGACAGAAGTGTCCAGCAGGTACTTCGGTGCTGAATTTGGAACCGAGAAGGGCACTGTCATCAGCTACTAGAACGATGTGGGTGGAATAGAAAACTTGTCACCTCTACGGAGATCACGAGGCAGCGTCTGTTAAAATAAAGCATTCCAAATCCAAAGCCAGAATGCCTTGACAGAAATCAGCTAAGGCACGATCTCAGTAACAACTGTCAGTTTTTAAGAAATTCTGGAAACTTGGGAAAGTCCTGGAAGGACTGCCAGGAATGACACAAGAACTATAAACGATCAGCCTGACTCTAGTCCTAAGTTAAATTACCAGAATGCTGCTTTATTTGGAATACTGAATAGGAAATCTCATCGCTGTGGTTAACGTGAGATCGATCCTGTCAAGCATCTTGTCAAGATCCCAATACAGTTGACGATAGCAACCACGGGAGACCGCATACCGTGGCTTAAGGGTTGGCACCACTGCACATGAATTAACTCCATACACTGCAACCTTCTAGGACATATTACGACACTAACAGCGTTCTCACCAGGCCAAAAAACATAACCAAAATCACGCAGACACCGCCTGGGCAGCTGTCTCCAGTTGCCCCACAGGACCAGTCCTAACCCACACCGCAGCTGGTGTCGACACCAGACCTGTCCGACCTTCGCACCGTCAGGGTTGGGTCCCACGAGCGCGGCAGCAGGCCCAGGGCTGACCACACGGGTATCGGGAAACACCCCAAATAGTTTTAGAGACTGGACAGACTCTTCGAATAAGCCACATCCAGTTTGTGACTAACAATGTAAACCCCCGATTTAGAAAGTCGAGATCTTTGTGTTTGAAGAGGATACAAAGTACGGAGCCACAGCAGAGAAGTGAGTGTCAGAGCCACCCCGACTGCGTCATTAAATACTCAGGACAAAAAAAAGTTTTTAATACTTTTTCTTGCAGGTAAATGCAAAGTATCAAAAATACAGGCTCTCTTTTCAAGATAAGAGACATTCTTGGAAAGCAACCATTCAGAAAGGACGTACTGACACATCTTTAGCTCTCACCAAATTCAAGTGAAGACGGGCAACCTCTGGGCTTGCAAAAATGAAACAGTGGAAACAAAACGCTCTTCCAACTGTACACGCGACGTTACCAGAACAGAAGCTGGTGTCTTCAAGAACGATGCGAAAACATTTGAGACCACAAGGCAATGAAAAAAGAATGCCTGGAGTAGGAAAGGAAGTCTTACACTGCGAAATTCAGCTAGATTTATTCCTGTCAAAGAGAAGGTCAAGAGGCATCTAGATCACTATACTTAGGTACACACTGAAAGAAAAATACTTTCAATATTTTAGAATTTTCAAACAGTGCTGAGAAAAGAGATCAGATTTCAAGATGTGGCTCAAGAGCCCTGAAAGAAGGCGGAATTCCCACTAGAGAGGGCAACTATCCACTGAACACCGCGTCAAGGAAGTGGTGGACTCTTCCTTCTCCACACGACGTGTGGGAACGGACGAGGCTGGGACCGCTTCTGGTATTGAAGCTGCAACGCTCACCCCCCTTCTCCCTCCCGCTCCCTCCTCTGCGACGCCGCTGCAGGGGGAGGTGACACACCAAAACCCCTCAGAGCAGGACAAACGGCAACGGATGGGGCGAGCCAGTGCGCTGAGGGCGTGCAAGGATGCCTGCGTGCTCCGAGTCAAACCATTACTATATTTGAAGAGGGGAAGAAATAATGTCCCAAATTGGACTGGTAAAAAATCCAGGCGTTTTCCCTTCCTTTGCATCCCACGGCGCCAGCCCTCTGCTGGGAAACTCTGTGAAATTCCCTAGTGAGGAAAGGCTCTCGAGGCAACGAACAGTTTAGTCTTGTGAATATGCTAATGTTGCAGCCTACCAAAAGTCTTTGTAATCAAATACGACGTCTAGGTAAAATTTAATGGGCTGTTATACACAGGAAGTCAAATTAAATGTAATTGCCCCTTCTCACATTTTATCAAAACAGAAAACAGTTTTGGTAATTCTTACCTTTTTAATTGATCTACCCTGAGTTGAAGAAGTGCTGGAGGAAAGAACATTTGACACCATTTTTTTAAATTTCATGTATTTATAATGATTTGATTGTCTTCTGCCTGGAAGAACAAGAACCAGCAGAGACTAATCAAAAGAAAAATCCACCAAAATTCACTAAGAAGATCTCGTAAGAATCTACAGTATTGTTCATAATTCTAGCTTCTGCAGATAATGATACGGCTCAGAGAACTATGACAATCTCCTGTAATACCTGCTTTTAATTGCTTTCTGGAAATAAGTACAAATAACTTACAGTTGGTCACGCTGAAGAGCTGCGTTTGTTCCCCTCTCTCACGACGCTCCCAGAAGAGCTGCCGAGGCTGCAGCGACACTCGCAGCCCGGAGCCCCATCCCTCGGGAGCGCAACGCTGGAGGAAGGACTGTCGACGCTGAGCACAGGAGTGATGGTAGAACCAGAGAAAGCCCAGCCTGCAAGCGATCTGGAGGAGGCTTGCCCCAGTGCAGAACCAATTATACCAAAACATCGCTAACACAGGCTTGTCTAAAATGTTCTTTATTTTCCAGTGAGAGACCTTTAAATAAGTGCCTGGACAATCTTTTCCAATGCAATGCTACCCTTATAATTAGAAATTTTCTCCTACTGCCCAGCTAAAATTTCGTCTGCGGTGATTGTTGCTGATTACCTCTTGTCCTATTCAAAGAAGCACGGTGCAGAGCTCATTCCCACCTCTGCAGTTTGCATTCTGCATCTGAAGGCTGTCACCGTGCTCTCGCGCAGCCCAGCACCTCGATTTATACTGTTCCAGTGCTCAGCTAAGGAGCGTCTTTGCTGGACTTCTCTTTGAATATCCCGTTTTTCACAACATTTTGGTATTGCCAACCTATGGTCAGCTTAGGAACATATTTCTGAAATAAACTTCAGAAATAACTTCTGAACCCTTGCTCCATTCTTCTCTTCCTGCATTTGCGCAGCTGATCACTTTTCTGCAGCTGCGGTGATTTGCATTTCTCCTTACTGAACTGCATCTAAGCGTTTTCAAACAATAGTTTCTATCCGTCAACATGACTCTGAATTCTCATCCTGCCTACAAATCTGCAGTCCTCGCAGCGACTCCCCGAGGGCCTTTGCAATGTCTGCTGCCCCTCATCGAGCAAGTATCCTTCTCCAGGACGGGGAAGGATGATGCCTGCCCTGATGCTTAAACAGCCCGGGGAGCTGGAGTGAAGAGGGGCGGCGCGTTCCTCTTCTGCTCCTCCAGCTCTCCCAGTCAGCACACAGAATCTTCATGGTTGGAAAGGACCTTTGAGGTCATCGAGTCCAACCCAACAACCTACAGACTCTGCCACTAGAGCATGCCCTGAAGTGCCACATCCAGACGTTTCTTAAACACCTCCAGGGATGGTGACTCAGCCCCCTCCCTGGGCAGGCTGTTCCAGGGCCTGACCACCCTTTCAGTAAAGTCATTCTTCCTAATATCCAACCTAAACCTGCCCTGCCGCAGCTTCAGACCGTTTCCTCTGGTCCTGTCATTATTCCCCTGGGAGAAGAGGCCAACCCCCACCTCTCTCCAGGCTCCTCTCAGGGAGTTGTAGAGGGCCATGAGGTCTGCCCTCAGCCTCCTCTTCTCCAAGCTAAACATGCCCAGCTCCCTCAGCCTCTCCTCATCTGACCTGGTCTCCAGACCCCCCACCAGCCTGGTAGCTCTCCTCTGGACACGCTCCAGCACCTCAATGTCCCTCTTGTACAGTGTCTTGTACACGACAGTGACGGTGCTGGAGACATTTGCCGGGGCACAGCGTGGGGGAAGGGACCGGAGCAGCAGCAAGTCTTGGTGCAAGAGGGGAAAGGCACCAAGTCAGGGGCTGAGTCACGTCACGTCACGTCAGGGAATGTATCTGAACTCAAGTAAATGTTACTGTGGAAGAGGCCATTTTTCTGCCTCAAACCACTGGGTCTAACTGGGTAGTTAAACGAAGAGCTTTTTGCTGCCAACACCTAGAGTATGATACGTCTTGTCTAGATTTTGACGGCGATGGTGTGCACGTCCCCATGTGCGCTAGCACTCCCGTGGCTCCCTCATGGCCTGAGGAGCGAAGGGTGCACAACGAAGTCATGATTCACCTGACTTAAACGATTGTTTTAGATGGAAATTAACTGCACCCTGCAACTCCCCTTCTGCTCCTCCATACTGTAACGAGGACCTTGACGATGAGGTCAGGTAGGCGGGTGCTGAACCGCCTGAAGCTACACAAGACGAATTTCTCCATTAGCAACAGGAGGCAAAAGACTCTCCTCTCCCCCATCCAGTAGGTGGGAGAAAACCATTACACAAAGTTCAGCATCAGAGAAAATGTCCATGCCTTGCTCAGAGACATCAGATGCTTGGTAGGAAAATAGTTTTCAAAGAGCAACCAGAGAAGTGCACCACAGAAGAAAAACAACTAAGTTTAATGGTTGTAAAACATTCAAACCACCGAGTCATCTTCTACTCTACAGGTGTCTGAGAAGAAACGAAAAGGCTTCAACATGGTCTAACTTGTTTTGTTCTTCCATCTAGCATGAAGGAATAAGAAGTACAGGGGGGAGCTGACTCCTTCCGCCTGATGTCCCTTCGTAAACCAGAATACAAGGACGGGGTGCTGCAGAAGACCAGGGGCTCGCTGATACCACCAACCCTTCGTGAGTGAGGGCCAGTAGCAAAGAGCAAAGGAAGGAGCACACAACAGAAGAAAAGACCAGCGACCCACCCGTGTGACGCCTTCCCCGCTGCTGAAAGCCAGTAGCCGCATCCTCATCTCCAGCCCCTGAGCAGCTCACGGTGCTTCTTGGTCACAAATTTACTCTTCAGTGATTTTGTACTCCCAGTTCAAATCCACTTATATTTTTGGCCTCCACAACATGCAGTAGGAATAAATTCTACAATTTAATCACCTGCAGTGTGACAAAGTACTTTGTTTTATTTTAATCTTGCTGCTTGCTAATTCTACAGAGTGCCACCTCATTCCTTTGTACTGAGAAATCACTATTGTTCCATATTCACCTTCTCCTTGCCTACTCATGATTTCATAAAACTCTGTCAAATCTTCCTCGGGCACCTCTTCCCCGAGCTGAAGAGTTCCAGCCTATTTAATCTCTTCTCGAGTGAAAAGCGGTCCATGCTTTGGGTCATCCTTGTTGGTTGCCGCTGAACCTTCTCTAATTCTTCTTATTCAGATGGGTAAACTACAACTGTAAGTCAGAGACTGTCAAACCGTGGACTTACACAGAAGTAGAACGCTATTTTTAGTAGGCTTTCTATTTCTTTCCCATTTCCTAACATCCTATATGTGCCATCAGCTGCTGCCCTGCTGATGCTCGCCGAGAACTACCCACATGACTCCACAACCTCCTGAATACAAGGCCTGAGGGGAGCCCATTGCCACGTAGGTCTGTGCTTCAAAGACCGTCAACCCCGGAGACAGCAGGAGCCACAAAGACGTTGGTCTCGGGCAGAGGAGCTGTTTAGTGACCAACAGCTCTACTAGTTGTCACCTCTTTCAAGTCCTGGTCGTATTCCGTCTATTGCCTGACGGAAGCTGATTGCAAATACACCGCAGAAGACAGGACTCCTTTGGCCCGGTCTCCTGACACACGCCGAGCCCGCTGGGCGCCGTCCCTCCCGCCACCCCACCATCGGCCCTTTGCTCCAGCGTTTCACCCACAGCGACACTCATGGCAATGATGTCGGGCACTTTGCTGCAAAAAGAAAGGAAAAACTCAAGGGAAACCCCCACGAACTTTTCTGCAGCTGGCAAATAATTGTTGGACAGATTGTTCGTGCGGTTTCCCAGGACCTGCTTTCAAACTGGTAACCAGTCGTCCTGAATAATTTTAAAGAAGAGAATGAACAGGGTTTAGCAAACAGCTCCCTTCTCCAGTGCTCCTTTAGCCATCACGAGCTGCTCGGGCACCTCTCAGCAGCCCACGCTGGTGGCTGAGCCCCGCGTCAGTCCGCTCACACCACCGCCTGCTCCGACCTCTCGTATGAAACAGGCCCCAAAGCCTTGTACTACCCACCAGTTCTGAAATTCTGCGTTTCAGAAAAGGCTGAGCCGTCTGGCACAGGGCCCCAGCCCAGGGACCGCCGAGGGGGGCACGGGCTTTGGGGGGGCTCACCTTTCACCGTTTTGTGTTCCTGAAACTCTGTGAAAGCGGTAAGTGGTCCCAAAAGATACAGTTCACCAAAAGATCTTAAAATACTATTTTGAAGGCACGTTAATTTGACAAGCGAGATTATACAGAAGCCTTTTCAAGAAGAGATTTAATTTCCTCCCTCTGCACTTTGGTTGCTATAGAAATGCAGGTTGCACCAGCCCAGTGCAAATTACCTTCTCCCAACTAGATGGGCTTGCCGCTCCAAAAACCCATTGCCTGTGCCGCACCAAAAGCGGGGACCTCTCCGGATCAGCTGCCGCCGTCTGACCAGCAGCTCAAGTTGCACATCTGTCAAAAATCCATTCCCCGTTTCCAAGCACAAAACTCCTTTTGCGGGGGCATTTTCGATGCCCTCCCTGCAAGCCCATTACCTCTCCTCGCTGAGCCCTGCCCGTGACACGGCTTCTTGCCAGGCTTGCTAATTAGTCACCACTAGACAGAATGACAGCAAAAGTGGATGGAATTTCCAGCTCCCTGCCTGCTCCTCGCCTCCTGGAGCAGGAATCGGGGAGGGTTCCACCCGCTCAGCACCCTTTAATACCAATCCGAAACTATCAGCGACCGGGGCCTGATGAGGCAAGAACAGCCAACAAATACGCCGCAGAACGGAAGAGACTGAAGGAAGTTGTCTCAGAGCCACACGCAGCCACGAAACAGCCCGAGGAAATCCAGAGCAACTCCTTTTACTTGGTCCCATCTGGAATAATGTGAACCTGGAGCTCTTTGCTGGCACATCCCCGACACCGGGACGGCTCCGTACAGCTCAGGGGATGGCGATGCCAGTGCCCAACGCAGGCAAAGGTGCCGGCATCGACGGTGGGTAGGAGCTGCCACCACACTGCCAAGGGGGATGACCCCAGAACAGGACCCAGGGAGAGAAGGAAACGGCAGCCACTGAACTGGGGCAAACACGGTACCGCTCTCTCCTGTGTTGGGGGAAAGGAGAAATAGCAAGTGACTGGTGCAGCCCCGATGGTCTCCGGGTGATTTTACCAATCACATCACCGATTCGCTCACTACTGAGCAGTCGGGGGTTACAGGGCACAAGGGGAGCGCGGGGCTTCCTCAGCTTGGAGGAGACACGGCGGAGGCCTCGCTGCCACCTGCAACTGCCTCACGGGAGCCTGTACAGAAGGGAGAAGGAGACTCTTGGAGGCGCACAGGGATGGGACAGGCGGCAACGGACACAAGCTGAAGCACAAGAAATTACACTGAGATAGACAGACAACTTTTTCACCCTGGAAACCAAGACGGGTACATGGGCCGAAGGGGTCTGTGGGACCTCCAACCTTGGAGACGTGCAAAGCAACCTGATCTAGCTGGCCCTCCTCTGAGCAACCGGTTATGGCAGGAACCTCCAGACAGCCCTTCCAACCTAAATTATTCTATAATTCTGTGTATTGACGCATTTGGCCAGTCACAGCATCTAAGGGCGCAGAAATCCCTGCTCAGAGACCTCTTCGTGTTTTTCCTCTCCTCTAAGGGGAGGCCCATCCAGATGGCTCGTGAATACTCGTGGTTGTAATCTCTCTCCCTGGTCAACTAATCCCTGCGATTGAATAATAAAAAAAAAAAAAATCCTAAATTGTCTATTGCTCCCAATTCTTTTCCTTCCCAGCTGCGCCATGTAGAATGTGGGCTCTTAATTTTATAGAGTTAATTTCGAATCACTTTAATCTCTTCCCTTAACACAGTTCATCAGAGAAGTCCATTCCCCCTGTGATTGCCTCTTGCTGACGAGAACAAGCTCAGGCTTCTCTCCCCGTTTGCCTTATTCCTGTTTCCGACCAGATTAGGTTTGCTGAGCCCTACCCCGCGCTCCTCATCCTCAGGCATCTGGGGAAGGCTCTCGTCGCGCTCTGGTGACCCTGGGTGCACCCCATCACGCCTCGACTCCGGAGCAGCCTCGCGCCCTCTTCTCTCTTTACCTGCGGTCGTGCTTCCCAGTGAGGTGGACGAGACGGGGGGAACCCGTCCCCAGCGGCCTCTCACCCTCCGCCCAAGCACAGCTCACCCCAACCGTCTCTTACCGGCAACGTGCTCGGAAACACGGCTTCCCAGAGGCTGAGTCCACCGAAGAAAATACTTTTATTCGGTATACAGCCCAGTATCTCCTCATGTTCTCAAATACCCCCCTCCATATATTCACAGCTTTCTTTTCATCTTATTAAGCCAAAAAAGACCAAATTACATACCCTGTCCCAGTCGCCAGTTCAGCCGTGTTTCCTGCTCCACCGCACAGGGCATCCATTCAATCCTGCAACTATTTCAAAGGCTTTTCCTGAAATCTAAAGTCACTTGTGTGTAATTTTCTCAAGTACTTTCAAGTTGTTCCTCAAACACTGTCATTATGTTAATCTTCTCCCACGTTTGAGACCTCCAGTGAAGTCAGAGATGATGGAATAAGCACTCTCCTGCAAATCGTGTTAATTGATCTGCTGCAGTCATCTTACCGCACCCTACTTAGTCCTCAATTTCTGCTCTCAAGGAATCTATTGGCCCAAATGTTTAATATTTAAAAAATGGGGAAAAAATCCGTTTTTTTTTTTGTCCTATTTATTAAGGCGATCCTAAAACCACCACGTGAATCCTCATGCCACACTCCTGACCACCACCCTACGTCCACAAGCTGCCCGCTATCGACTCCAGACTCCGCTTCTACCCCGTAACGCCGACAACACGCACCCTCGCGCCCCTGACGGCTCCGCTCCCCCGTGCTCAGCCCCACGCTGCCAGCCCGGCCACCCGCGCCGTCCCCCTGCTCCGGCAACAGCCGCGCTGTCACCTCCAGAAACAGAGCAGAGAAGTTTCTGCTGAAACGGTGCTTCTGCAGCCAGCCGGTCCCTCTGCCGTGGGACGTCTTCTGCTGGTTGGGCGGCCGATGGCTCCAGCACATCGCCCACCCCTGCAGACGGGGCGGTGGGTGCCGCGCGGGGTCTCAAGGAAGGCGACAAAGGCAGCCACTTGTTCTACCTCGCACCGGTTTTCCCTAACTCAGCGGTGAGGCCCTCTCACTTTTGTGCTCAGAGCAACCTACGAGAGAACGACGAGCACCTATATACGCTTTACGAAACTTCTTTTTCATTTCCTGTCTTCACACTGTAAGTGTTTTGACACAGCAGGAGCAGAAGACGCAGCACCCCCCTGCCCAGCACCACCACCCCCACTGTCTCACCGTCTCCACCAAAGCCAACCCTGGCTCCTTCTCCATTTCAGGAGAGAGAGTAAAAGCACTCGCGTTGCATGTCACTGGGCAAACTAACGGAACAACGATCCATTAAAGGCTATTAAATACAAAGACATTGCCTCTGGCTCAGGAAGCCTCTGAATGGAAAATTGCTGCAGGCAGGAATAATATTTGGGGTTGCTTATTCTGTTCTCGTAACAGCACGAAGCACCTGCCATTGGCCACCGTACAACACCGGATACTGGCCTGAAGGACCTGTAGCGTGCTCCACAGTGGCCGCCCTCATGCTTTTATGTTGCATGACTACGCACCATACCATGGGATGCAGCTAAAATCCTCCAACCTGTTCCAATTCAACCCATCAAAATCTGTCAGAACCCTGGGTTTTCACCGCCGGTGTCAGCACCGTTGCTGTGATCCAGCAGATCCCAGCCACACGTTGGCAGAGCTGCCCAGTTTATCAGCACTTTGCATGCACTGGATGCCCGGGAATGCCAAGACCAACCGGACTATGATCTGCAAGAAGACACAGACAACTGGGTGCAGAAGAGGTCCAGGTCACAAATGAAGGTGTTGAACAGTACTGACCCAGTAGTGTCTCCTGGGGTACTCCACCAATGAACGGCCTCCAACTGGACTTTGTGCCGGTGATCACAACCCTCTGGGCCCAGTCATTCGGACAGTGTTCAATCCACCTCGCCCTCCACGTCTGTAACCATACTTTGTCAGCTCACCTGTGAGAGCCTCACATGAGACAGTGTCAAAAGCCTTACCGAAGCCGAGACAAACAACATCCACTGCTCTCCCCTCATCCAAGCTCGTCGCCTCACTGTAGAAGGCTCTCGGCTTGGCTCAGCAGGATTTCCCCTTCACAAATCCACGCTGGCTACTCCCAGTCACCACCTTGCCCTTCATGTGTTTGGAAATGCTTTCCAGGCTTAGTTCCTCCATCACCTTCCCAGCGATCACGACGAGACTCACCAGCCTGGAGTTCCCCACACTCTCCTCCTTGGCCTTCTCGAAGACAGGAGTGACGTTTGCTTTCTTCCAGTCACCAGGAACCTCCTGACCACCGTGACCTTTCAAAGATGATGCAGAGTGGCCCGGCAACGCCATCAGCCAGCTCCCTCAGCACTCACCTGTGCATCTCATCAGGCCCATGGAGTCGTGTACCTCCTGTTTGTTTAGATGTTCCCTAACCTGCTCCTCCCCTACCTGGGGCAGAGCGAGAACAGAGCGATGTCTGCCCACCACGCGCTCCCGACCTCCGCTGCTGGATGATAAGTGAGTCCCTGAGTTGGAGCTGGTCTTTTCATCTTCAAATTATTTTTCTTCCTCAGATTTGTCCCGCTGCCTTCTGAACCCCTGTCAGTTTTTAGCACTCCGTGTGTCACTTAGCATGGAGTTGCAGAGGTCAGCTGTATGTGAGATGGAGAACCTCCTCCTTTTGTTCACTTTCCATGTTCTTGTTCATTTTCTTGTTTTCCATGTTCATGTGGGTTAGATGAATGGACAGTGGGGTGCATTGAAAACTGGTTGAAAGACAGAGCTCAGAGGGTCGTGATCAAGGGCACGGAGTCTAGTTGGAGGTCAGTGAGGAGTGGTGTTCCCCAGGGGTCAGTACTGGGCCCAGTCCTCTTCAATATATTCACCAATGACCTGGACGAGGGGACAGAGTGCACCCTCAGAAAGTTTGCCGATGACACAAAGCTGGGGGGGTGGCTGACACACCGGAAGGCTGTGTCACCATCCAGAGAGACCTGGACAGGCTGTAGAGTTGCAGGGAGAGGAACCTCATGAAATTCAATAAGGGCAAGTGCAGGGTGCTGCACCTGGGGAGGAATAACCCCCTGCACCAGGACAGGTTGGGGGTGACCTGCTGGAGAGCAGGTTGGTGGAAAGAGACCTGGGAGTCCTGGGGGACAATGGGATGCCCATGAGCCAGCAATGGGCCCTTGTGGCCAAGAAGGCCAATGGCATCCTGGGGGGCATCATGAAGAGCGTGGCCAGCAGGTCGAGGGAGGTCATCCTCCCCCTCTGCTCTGCCCTGGGGAGGCCACACCTGGAGTGCTGGGTCCAGTTCTGGGCTCCCCGGCTCCAGAAGGACAGGGAACTGCTGGAGAGGGGACAGCAAAGGGCTGCCAAGATGCTGAGGGGACAGGAACACCTCTCTGATGGAGAAAGGCTGAGGGATTTGGGTCTCTCCAGTCTGGAAAAAAGATGGCTGAGGGGGGATCTTATCAACACTGATAAATATTGAAAGGGGGGGTGTCGGGAGGATGGGGCCAGGCTCTTCTCAGTGGTGCCCAGGGACAGGACAAGGGGTAACGGGCACAAACTTGACCATGGGAATTTCCATCCCAACACGAGGAGGAACTTCTTTGCTGTGAGGGTGGCAGAGCCCTGGCACAGGCTGCCCAGAGAGGTGGGGGAGTCTCCGTCTCTGGAGACATCCCAAACCCCCTGGACACGTTCCTGTGCCACCTGCTCTGGGTGACCCTGCTCTGGCAGGGGGTGGGACGGGATGGGCTCCAGAGGTCCCTTCCAGCCCCATCCATTCTGTGATTCCGTGACTCTGTGATTCTTGTTTCAAGATGCGCAGATGTGGCACTTCAGGACATGGTTTAGTGGTGGACTCAGCAGCGTTAGGTTTACAGTTGGCCTCAATGATCTCAAAGGTCTCTTCCAACCTAAATGATTCTCTGATTCTACGATCTGGTACCTCGTGCTCTTGCACGGGAAGAGACAGGCAGAGACCAGCTACCTCTGGTTCACCTTTTCTGTATCACACATTTATGGGCTTCCAGCCAACCCCTCCTCCTTCATCATCACTTTCCAAAGCTCTTGAGTTTCAGTCTACCTAATCTCGCTTCTTATGGAAGATGTTTCACAGTTTTGAGCACCTGTTACTTTTCTCTGCCAACTTTTCAAGAATTACTTTTGAAGTCCGGAAGACCAAGACTGCATGCGGGTTTCAAGATGCAGGTGTAGTAGAGATTTATGCAAAGATATTAATAATTACATTTTCCGTTTTGTTCTTTTTTCCTTTTGTAGCGATTCCACAAATTAGTTTGGTTTTTTTTTTTTTTTTTAGGTTTGGACTGGAATCACAGGAAGCCCCAACCCTTGTTCCTGAGCAGCAGTCAGTCCAAAACGTTCTCTGAATACGAACTACTACCACTGCTTTTTCCCCAAAGGCATTTCTTCTTGTTGTTCTGTGATGGTGTCCAGCTGCTGTTTGACCGCCCAGCACCCAGTGTCACCAGCGACCCTCCGTCACAACCCCTGGAGCTGCATTTTCTGACCTACTCTTTTGTCTGTTTTTTTGAATGCCTCAGTGCTAAAGAAGATGTTTTCAGAGCGATGTCAGATCTTTATTCCTAAGCAATTACGAGGAGCTGAAACACCTTTAACGGGCAAGAGCACCTCACAGTGTTTGTGTGTGTTATCTTGCGTGTGCCAAAAAAAATTTATTTTACTATCACACTGTTTATCAACCCAGCTTGATGCAATCCCATCCACCTACTCCTGTTTTGCTTAAGGAATGTAATTTTGACTCATCTGCAAATTTTGACTTATTTCCTGCCCTTTAAAACCAAGAGCAACCAGTGACCCCAGCACAGACCTTCAGGGGGTTCCCTGTAGTATTTGGCCATGGTGGAAACAGATTGTTTTCCCCCTCTGCTTTTCTTCTTTCCTGTTTTTTGAGTCATAGCAGCACTTTCTCTTTCGCCCAGGATCAGTTAAGAACCTAAACAGCCCTGAAGAAGCGTGTCACAGGAGTTTTGAAAATCAAAACAAGTTGCACACATTACTTTGAGTAAAAAGTGCTCAGACCCACGGAGACGGATTTGGGATAAGGAGCTCAGTAAACCAGAACACATTCACTGCCTTGTTGGTACGCTCCAAGACTTCAGGATAACTTAGTTTTTGTATAATGGATTCTCACCATTTGCTCCTGTCACGTCATAAGCAATAACGCCCCTCCAATTCCTTTCAAGAGCCATAGTTTTTAAAAGCACTAAAGTCTGACTCAAGCAGAGATCGCGTTCCACAGAGTGGAACATTTACGCCTCAAACACAGAAACCCAGCACCAAAAGCACATTCCCAAATCCAACCAGCGGCCCCGTCCCTGAAGCCCAGCCTCCTACGACACGTCCACCAGCCACACGCGCTCAACCGCAAACCAGCAACATCCCCCCTGCTTTCACGAGTCGTTCCCTGCCGAGTCTGACCATCTTCCCCCAGGCCGGTCTCCACACCGCAGCGAGTGCGCCCAGTCGCCACGTACCATTGGAGCCCTGCGAACACCCCGCAGTGCAGGCACCGCCGGCAGGCTGGAGCGGCAGCCACCTTCGTGCCGTCCCCTGCGCAACAGCATCCTCCTCCTCCCCCTCCAGAGCAAAGCTATGCCGGCACCTGCAGCCGACGCGTGTCCTTCAGTTCCCGGAGCACACCAAAAATCCTGCAGAAGGTTTGCTCCTCAACTGAGACATGATCCAGCTTCAGCGCCCTGCAGCTTCAGCGTTTTATTCACCTAAGCCTTACCTAGGACTTATAGTTCAGACTATAACTGAATTGACCAAAACAACCAGAAAAGTTTCCTTCCTGGGAAATGAAAACAACGTTTACTGCTCTGTCAGGGAAAAGAGATACTTCCATGGAAATGAACCTCCTGGTAATCACAAAGGAAAGACGCTGATGCTTACCTGTGAGAGGTGAAATTGTCGTAAGAGCCCACAGTATAATGTCGGAAGAGACGCTTTGTTCTGTCTTCTCTGGTTTCTACAAGAAAAAAGACAGATCACAAAGCTGAGAGTTAAAGGAACACTTCTCCATGGTCTTTGCTTCCCCTACGTGCGCACAACCAGAGTGAACCCCCCTTCCACGCCAGCATTTATCAATAAACAATAATCCGGGTGCAGACACGTGTCAACGTGGTCGGTCCCATGCGTGCTCGTGTACAGTCCCACATGCACACCAACAGCTTCTCTCAAGATAAGATCACTTCACCAAAACTTTTAAACCACATCAAGGCGTCAAATTCCACCAAGACTCCAAAGCGGAACCGAAGCGGAGAATCACTGCTCCAAGGCAAACACACAGGCCACGTCCCGCGGCAGCAGCCACATTCCTTCCCTTGTTCTGTTTGGCCACATCAACCTTGCACGTCTCGGCGCACAGGGACGCAGCTCCCACAGAAGAGATGGCAACGGTCCTGTTAGCCTTCCTTCTCCCCTGGTGGTCACCGAGCTCTCCTGGTGCACAGGAACCCAGAGAGACTCCTGTTCCCACTCCTCCACCAGCCACCGGCGCCAGCCCCCAGCGCTGCGGCCGCGCTCAGGGCAGTGGGCGTTTCAGGCCGTACTTGTTGGACCAACCTCCCCTTCAGGGTGTCACAACTCGGGACTTGGCCTGCCTGCCTCGGAAGTGTGAAAAAGCCAGAGAACCTGCCAGCCTGACCCGTGAAGCCGAAACAAAAGAGATGCCGCGGCCTCCAGGTGCCGGATGCTGGAGGAAGGCAGCCCGACTCGTGGCTACGTGGACAGAGGTGCCGCTGCAGGCAGCCGACATAGGGTCTGCAGCTAAGGGCTTCAGAGGAGACGTGACAGGGAGATGGAAAAGAATCTAAGCCAGACATTCCCAGCGACCTAACACAGAATTCCCATTCTCCTAGCACAGGAGGAGTCTGCATCACACTACCAAGCCCAAATGTACGCGTGACCCAGGACTGCTGTCGCGTGCTCACCCTGCAGAAAGCAACCGGGTCCTCGCACCAACGCGACGGAGTACGTTACACTCAACCAACTCATCCATGGCTACAGTCGGGTGATGGGACTCCAAACCACCAGGTAACTCCCCTCCTCTGCTTTGTCACCGCTTCCCTGGGAAGCCCTCGGCGCTGCTCACCGCACCACGGGCTGTAGCTGTCGGTCTGACTGAAGCTCAGCGGGTCTTTAAGACGCTACCAGGGCAGTCGGA
Source organism: Sterna hirundo (assembly GCA_009819605.1). NCBI lineage: Eukaryota > Metazoa > Chordata > Aves > Charadriiformes > Laridae > Sterna > Sterna hirundo. The sequence continues at coordinate 473,487 of CM020437.1, read as the reverse complement.
GAGAGGCAATGAAGAAGGGGGATGAATGAGAGGGGAAATAAAGAGCAAAGTATGGATGAGACTCACCTTCTGTTCTCCAGTAAGGACACCAGCTGTTTGTACCCAAAGCAGTAATGACACAAAATAAACATCTGCTTTAACCCCTGCTGGAATTCAGAATGGCAACGGCCAGTGGGAAGGGGCTGCAAAAGCCGAGGGGCAGCTTTTGCTGTTCCTGCAGCAGTCGATCCAACAGACTCTGTTAAGCTCAGGCCAGGATGCACTTTCCAGCCTTTCATCCTTCGTCCCGGTCTCACGATGACATGAAACCTTCGCTGCTGGCCGCGGGAAATGCTCCCCCCAGCCTGGGTACAGACCACAGCCCTCGAGGCGGCAGCAGCAGCCGTGTCACCCCGCTGTCACGCTGTCCCACCTCTCACACCTCCCCGACAGACACCGCTGCCCTCCAAACCGGGTACCGTTCCCAGAGCCGTAGCCCCTCTGGTCCCAAACTTTACCGAAGTTTAGAAACAAAATCACCAAATACAGTACTTCTTTATACAGCCTTGGGGTTTTTTTCCACCCCTGATTCTTGTTTTTCCACTCCTCTTGTGTGGTGTTTTTAGCTTTTTCTTTCTTTCTCAGAAGAGCTGAAGACCAGCCCCGGCGCGCTGGCACTTGGTGCCCCCAGCAAAGCTCCCTGCGCTTTGTGGGTCTGGCTCTCGCTCCCGCAGCAGCGATCTCCAAAGTGGGGCCGCAAGACAATCCACTGGGGTGTGGGAAGAAAACATTTTCTTATACCATTGATAAAATCTAAAAACATTTTTAAAATGGGGTTTATTCCATCTTTATCCCGCTATTTTTCCGTTTCCATTTTTGCGTGTGCTTCACAGTGCACGTAGTACATTAGCAGAGCAGCACAGGTACAGGTGTGCGTACGTATGTATCTACGAGTGTATATACACACGCACAGGTACAGGCATGTGTATATATGTGTATGTACGCGTACATACACAGGGGTGTGTGTATATACATATACACAGAAGAAAATATCTGCATAGAGGGGGTGCGTGCTCAAAATATTTTTTCACGAGGGGCCTGTGATCAAAGCGGTGAGTGGCGTGGGACATGCAGCATCACAGAGATTAACGCAGGTGCTCTGGCAAACCCCCCCCAAAGCCGCAGGTGCTCAGCAGCCCCCGGCCACCCCACGGCGCCGGCGGGGGCCAGGACGCCACGCTGGGCCAGCAGCAGCCTGACCCTTGCAGTGCCACCACTTCGGAGCATTCGGGGGACGTCCCCATGCCGGGAGCAGCCCCCGGTGACCCAGCGTGCCCTTCCAGCCTCGCCTGATGCGTTTACCTAATCCAGAGGGAGGTTTCTTGGAGCCTGGTGGTGCAAGGGGGGCTGAGGGTGCCCCGTGAATCTTCCGATGAGGTGGTCGTCCACCAAGCCCCGTCCTTGCGGTCCTGGGAAAAACTGTCTCAAAGAACCAAGGAATTAATCTTACTGGCAAAAAGAGACGCTACACCAAAAAATGGAGATGTTAAGGACTGAGCCTTCCCCATCCCTGGAGGGGTTCAAGGCCAGGCTGGACGGGGCTCGGAGCAACCTGGGCTGGAGGGAGGTGTCCCTGCCCAGGGCAGGGGGTGGCACTGGGTGGCCTTTAAGGTCCCTTCCAACCCAAACCCTTCTGTGATTCTACGATCAGCACAGCAACACGTGGCAGAGGTAAAGGAGACATCCCTTTCGCCTGGATCATCGGAGGCAGCTTCTCACCTTGCTCACGCTCCTCCCTGGAGGCAGAGGGTTCTCAGCTCCAGGTCGGGGGCGACACCAGACTCTACCCCCCCAGCACACCCAGAGCACACTGCAGCCATAAGGAAAAGGAGACCCCGACGTGCTGTTGGGAAGCACCTGCACCCCACACCGGCCCCTTCCCGGTGCTGCCGGAGCGCCCAGACAAGGAGCAGCCACCCACCCCTGTACTGCCTGCACGCCATGGGGATCCCGCAGCCCTCCCCACCGAGGGACGAGCAAACACAGCACAGGCCAAAAACACACCTAAAGGACAAGTCTTGTTGTGGCCGTGAACAAGTTGGCACCCACAACACTCACCAACTTGACATGGATGTACAACAAAAAATACATTTGGGAGCTGCTTCTCTCCCAGAACCTTTCTCTGGCACGTCCCGGCTGCTCTTGGCCAGCCGTGGGGGATTAGTATTCCTGCGGTTTTATCTCCTGTATCAGGCAGACTTACCTAGAAAGAACGGCCTTTTAAAAACTTGACGAAAGCGCTCTACAGGCAGAGCGCAGGGCAGCGTGAGGAGAGCCCGCACCCCTCCGTGTGCTCCTCCTGCTGCCCAGGACGGAAAGATTTGCTTAGAGATATGGTTTAGTGATGGTTTTTGTCAGAGTTAGGTTGACGGTTGGACTCGATGATCTGAAAGGTCCCTTCCAACCCAGGGAATCCTATGAAACACGTGGGGGTGGCGGTGGGAGAGGGAAGGAGCGAGGGCTCCACAGAGGCGCTGGTGCGGCACAGCCATGGCAGGTCCTGGCGGTGACGGCGAGCGCAGCCACCCGAAAGGCATTCACAGCCCGCTCAGACCCCTGCGAGGGAGGAGGGTGCTGCTGCGGCACAGCCCCGTCGGGACAGGCAGCCCCTGCTGCCGCTGCCCGGCTCCAGACCCTTCTCCCCTTCCTGGCCCCTGCCTCCCCCTGCGCTGCACGGGCACCCGTCCCTCGCTGCAAACACCTCTGTCGATCCCACTCCCGACAAAAGAAGGGCGATGTGGCGACGGGAGCTGGATTTATGGGCTGTCCGCAGCCCAAAGGCTCGTTCCCTTCCTGACTCCTAAATATAGCCGCTGCCGAGCGCCTCTAATGGAGCCGTCACGGAGGCACCAGGGACCGAGGCTGATGGATGGAGAGGAGCCAGTGGCTCGGAGACAGGTGTGGAGGGGGAGGCTCTATATTTAGAGAGGAGGGAGCAAGAGGACGGCAGGGCAGCCGGGGGGGACAGGCCGTGCCCAGGGGGTGGCAGGGGCTCAGCAGCAGCACAGACACCCCCAGGGACAGCACGAGCTGGGGAACAGGAGCAGGGAATACAGAAGCTCGGCCTGGGCAGCAGGAGGAGCACACGGAGGGGTGCGGGCTCTCCTCACGCTGCCCTGTACGCTGCCTGTAAAGCGCTTCTGCCAAGTTATTAAAAGGCCGTTCTTTCTAGGTAAGACTGCCCAATACATTAGATAAAAATACAGGAATATTAACATCCCACGGCTGGCCAAGAGCAGTCGGGATGTGCCGGAGAAAAGGTTCTGGGAGAGAAGCAGCTCCCAAACCAGCTGGACAGAGAGCCTCGCTGGGCCAGAGCGGACTGGCAAGAAGCTCGGGTGCCATTCCCATGCCTCCTCCAGCACCCGGATTGTCCCCATCCTCTCTTCTCTCAGGCACCAAGACTGGGTTGCAAATAGAAAAAAATAACTCTTTTGGAACGTGGAAATATACCTTTTTGTTTCTACAGAATGTTGGAACTATATTTCTAAATATAATTTAGAATTTAATTCAATTTGATTTACTCTTATTAGATGCAAGATTTATGCACCTCTAATTATCGTCAGCAATTTCTCTTTCCTCATCTATTTTTGACCACCTGCTCCTGCATCACAACAAGCACCTTAGCAGAAGGCCTCCCCAGAGGTGAACGGGACCTCGCAGCCAACTCGCCCCAACGCGCATCTTCCCCGATGTCACCGGCTGCGTGTCCTTCGGGCCAGCGCAGCGGACACCTGCCCCGCAGCACTGGGTGAAGAATGACAAGTTGTTTTTTGGAAAGTGACCTCTCTAATCATTTGATGCAGCAGTGGGGACATGATGGTCATCATCCAAAAGCTACATCAAACCGCTTGAGAGGTCAAGGTCACAGCAAACCATAGAGCCATCGGGCAGATAAGGAACCGAGGGAGGGAGATACCAGTTAGACTCTGTGCTAGTCAAGAAAGAGGGTCTAAAATAGATTATATCTTCTAAGTTGAAGTGCCAACTAAAAGCAGTAACACGCAAGTCAGAGGAGATGTGGTCTCAGGAACGGAGAACGACAGGGTCGGTATTGCTGCCTTCTCAAGTACATGGACACTTCTTGTGCCAACACACCCAGGAGGAGCCTTGCAGATCATAGAATGGTTTGGGTGGGAAGGGACCTTAAAGGCCACCCAGTGCCACCCTCTGCCCTGGGCAGGGACACCTCCCACCAGCCCAGGTCGCTCCAAGCCCCGTCCAACCTGGCCTTGAACCCCTCCAGGGATGGGGCAGCCACAGCTTCTCTGGGCAACCTGGGCCAGGGGCTCACCCCCCTCCCACCAAAGGATTTCTTCCCAAGATCTCATCCCAGTCTCCCCTCTTCCAGTGGAAAACCCTTCCCCCTCGTCCCATGGCTCCCCTCCCTGCTCCAGAGTCCCTCCCCAGCTTTCCTGGAGCCCCTGGAGGGACTGGCAGGGGCTGGAAGGTCTCCGCGGAGCCTTCTCTTCTCCAGGCTGAACCCCCCCAGCTCTCTCAGCCTGTCCCCCCAGCAGAGGGGCTCCAGCCCTCCCAGCATCTCCAGGGCCTCCTCTGGCCCCGCTCCAACAGCTCCGTGTCTCTCCCGTGCTGAGGAGCCCTGTCTCAGTACGGGCGTACCGATTCATTGCTTTTTGCACGGCCTCATCACCCAGGAAGAGACACCGCGTTCAGCTGACGCTCCCAGTGAAGACAAGCGGTGGGTGGTCTCATCCTCTCGCAGCGGCTGGACCACGAGCCTGGCTGAGGCCGCCCCGTGCCAAGGGTGAGCTGTGCTGCTCCAGCACCGGGACCAAGGGAGCAGAACCCTCCACAGCTGGGAAGGGGTTCGGTGGGAGAGCTGTGGCTCCACAGCACGTCCGAGAAGCAGCGTCTCAGCCCTGGAGCAAGGAAGGGTCTGCAGCCCCCACCCCGGCTCCCCCCGGCGCTGCTGCCCATTGTGGATCTCACCCACGCGTCCCACGCCGGGCTCCGGAGCACCTGACTCCGAGTAGGCTGATGAGCAGATGCCACCACAATTAAAGCCTCTTCCAGGCTCCGTGCCAGGGAGCCAATCTGGCTGGGGCGGCCGCAGAGCGCCGGTGATGAAGAGAAAGGGAATTATTTCAGGAGAAGAAACGCTGAACTGTGCCGAGAGGGGGAAGGACACACAGCGCCGGAGAGCAGAGAGGAGCCTGATGCTGCTCCACGCGGAGAAGGAGCCGGAGCAGGGAAGATGCTGGGGTCCATCCCCTCCATCCCCGCGGGCAGCCTGGGCAGGGGCTCTGCCTGCCACCGCCCCCAGCCCCATTCCAAGTGCACGACAGCGTGGAAACCCTTCAGGGATGACTCTTCCCCTTCTGCCTGGGCTGCCGGGAGAATGAACCAGCGCACGTCCCTGCGGCACCCGCATCCGCTGACTGAGAACAGCGAAAAGCCCAAGAACGTCTTTGCTTCGCGATTTTTGGTATTACTGTATTTTATGCAAATAGTTAACTAATTTATGCTTTCCCCATGACTGATCTTTATCCTGTGAAGTTCAAATACAACTTTTCTCTGAGCGTGAATACTTTTAGAAGCCTTGCTGTACCATTCTTAGTTCCATGCAACAATTTCCATACAAGATGTGATAAATTTGGTGAAACTTTGGCCTGCCTTACACAAATACACAGAGGAGATAATTGTATTAGTCCCTCTTGCCCTTAATTTATGAGTTATACTTGCAATACGATTACCCTTGTTAGACTTTTTAGCTTATCTGTAACCGAAATAACGCAAATAAAATGAAAATCTACTCTCAAATAGCTATGAGTCAGAGTGCAGCATCTGTGCATTACCTCTGACGGGGACTTAACGTCCAGGCTGCAGCCTGCGAGGAGCGGGGAGAGCGGCTGGAGACACAACGCCAAGCCAACACAGGCAGCAGAGCAGGGACCGAGCAGGTTACCTTCAGCAGGAGGTCTCCACAGCTATTCCATGTGGATTTATCCACTTTTCTGCAACAAATGTATTTCCAGAAGTGCCCCCCTGGCAGCTGTAGTCATTTCTGTCTGCCCGACTTCGCCTTCCTCTGGCACGGGCCGATGTGCTCGGGGAGGGCTGTTCTTGTCCGCAGCCTCCCCAGAAGCCACAACGCCTTGGGGGAAGCAGCCGCTGCTGCTCCCCGAGCAAACACCTCCCTTTTACACCACCGAACCTACACCAAAACCTTTATGCCAAATGCACGACCATCTCCACACCTTACAACTGCATCGCTCTCGTGGGACAGGAACACTTCAGTCATGTTTATGCTTCTCATCCCTGCCCTCTGCGGACAGAACAAACGTCCCCATGTCTTCCAGGGAGAGACGCCTGCAGGGACCTTTCAGGCAGACGACCCAGCCCACTGAAGCACGCCTGGTGCCGACTCACACCAAGAGGCTGAATCCTCTGTCCCCCTGCACATGGACAGAACCGCAACCCTCCTACGAACGCGGCATTGCATCTGTCCTCAACGTGAAGGTGATACCAGAGAGGAACAGTCACACCAAAAACTGGCTGTTTCTAGTAGAGTAAGGGCTCCAGGGTCGAAAGGATCCCACTGAAGATATGACCGTGGCCAGGCCTGAGGACATTTTAGTGCCCATAACCCTCAGGGTGGCCTCCACTGAAGTTCTGGCTCCGAGCTGGATCTTAACCAAAGCCTGTAATGTCCTTCCTGGAGTTCACAGAGTGCGTGGATGCAAACAGAGCCACAGCTGTCTGAGGGCGGCATACCTTATAAACGAAGTGCGTCTGGTCATCTGGCAAAACGAGAAAACAGGAATGCCTCTGGAGTACGTTCTTTTGCCCACAGCATCCGATCTTCTCGGGTCCTGACCTAAAGGCTTAGTTAACTAGACCTTCAAGCAGCAGTCGGGACCACCAGAGTCGCAGTAGGGGACACAACGGGAATTCAGGGCCTGCCTTGGGTTGCGGTACTAGGTGTGCTCTCAGAGGTGCAGGCTTTAGCAGGGGTAGGGAAGTGCCAGACGGCCATAGCGGCGTCTGTTACGACCTCAGTGACGGCCAGGGTCACCTTACAGAAGCTATACGGTGACAGACATCCAAGAGCACCTGCGTTCACGCTGCTCAGCGTGTGCGAAGACACGAGAAATCCGACATCCTGCTGACGAGGCCCTGCCACGATACTCAGCGGTCCCCGCAGAGAGCAGAGCGCCGTCTTCCCAGGAGGGAATCGCGCCTCTGCGACAAGCTGCTCTCTGAAGAGTGCCGTCCCGGCACCCAGCCGAGGGGGGGACCACTGAGAGCGCAGAGGGGAAGCTGGCAGGTGACATCTGTCCCCCTGCAACAGCTCATTGCCAAGCTGGGAAACCCACTGACAGCACAACGACCTGGAACTCAGCGCCAGCTGCCGAGAACGGACATTCTGGAGACACGGTGTGAAAGACTGGAACTTTGAAATAACGGTCTCAAAGCTTGCTTAAGCTTCTGCAAATCGACGGCAGGCTTGCAGGCCGATAGGAAGCTTGCTTGTACCTATTTAGCACCTTCTGCAGACCATCCTCCTGCTTGCCAGTCACCGGCCAAGACTGCCAGCGCCCAAGATTCCCCCAGCCGGAGAGGGCGCAGGCCTTTGGCTATCGGAGTGGCCAGCCCCTGCCTAGCCCGGGGCCCACCCGAGCCTGTGCCGTTAACTCCAACAGTGCTGAAGCACAACGACTGTGCCAAGCGCTGCCCACGCAGCAAGGGGGCAGGAAAAGCTTATACGGCAACCGTGTAAAATGGCAATTAGCTGGGCAAAGGCCACCGTCACGCTGATCGGTCAAGCTACGGACCGACCTGGGCTACCTGGACTATAACTGGCACGGCGACCCACCACGATTTGGGAATCGGGACCGAGACCCCCACCACCATCAACCATGGATCAATGGGATGCCGCTGAACTTCCGGAGGACCACCGAGACGTCGTCGGGCCTGTGGTGGTGACTATACTCTTGCTACGCTCCGTAATACTGCGTCTGTTTTCTGCCTTTCGTCTACTTCTGCCCTTACTCTATCACTTGTCTTAGTGACTTTTGCTGGGGAATAACAATAAACCTGCAAACCTGCAGCGAGCAGCATCTGACCTCGTTTGCGTCTTAATTTCACATCTGGAATCATTGCGAACCTCTCCTGGGCCCCATGTAGTTGGACCGGGACGTAACACATGGACACCCGCTGGGCCACTGAGGATGGTGACACTGCAAGCGGAGCCGGAATTGCACCCACAGCAAGTCTGGGGAGGATCACTTGTGTTTCTGTCCACCGATCCTCTAACATTACGCTCCTGCTACAGGAGAATTGGGATTGGCACCAAAGGCTGGGGCGCTCTCATTCTCCATAGACACTTAAAAGACTTCCCGATGGGAAGGGTCTGGAGAAGACCTTCCAGGATGATGGTTTCAGAGACGCTTTGCATGTTGGCAAACAGCAGCAGTCAGTGCAGATGCTCTGAACAAAGAATGTGCTAGAAAAGGCTTAATTTCTTCCCCTCAGCAGCACGAGTATCAGAACCATTACTCTGCTAAACCGAAGGAACGCAACCTCCATGGCTTTGCCTAACCTCCTTTGGAGCCTTTCATCTGCACCAGCTGCGGCAACGAGATCCACAACCGCGCACCGTGTGGAAATAGTTCATTTTGTGGAGTTAACCTTGCTGCCTAATTTCACTGACTGTCCCTTAATCCTCACTTTTCGACAAACAATACATCACTCAACTTCTCCATACTTTCTCAGACCCCCATTGTTATCTCCTGACAATCTCCCCACACTTGCCTCTTTTTTTAATTGAGTCTCTCCTCACGGGGGAAGCCTTGTGGCTCACCGCTGGCAATCTCCATCTGCTGTAGAACCTGCCTGCTTATTTCTGTTCTTTGCTTTTTATCTTTCAACTAGTTTCGTTGGGTTTTTTTTAAAGCAGACTTGGAGAAAGCCTGCTTTACAGCTTTTTATAACACTATATCAATCCTCATCCCAGTGCTTGTTGACTACTTCAAAGACTTCTAGGACATCTAGTGGACTTCCCCCTAAAAAGGTTTTAAAATGAGGAAAAGTCATCATAAAACATTGCTTTATTCCAGTTTTCACTAATTTGCAAGATGCAATAAGAAAACCAAATCAGACTTACTGGTCTTTATATCCTGGCAGCGCTGCCTGTCTATTACAATAATGAAAAATAATGCAATTAAGGTTAAACTCTTTAAGTAAGGCTTCTTTTTTTCCCCTCATACATAGAAAAGATGATGCGAACTGACTGCGTAGTTTTTATTCTAGTGGTCACCACAGGAGACGCCGAACAACAACTATGAGAGATGAGCACCTTGAAATCGGCAGTTCTAGGTAAGAGATCTCAGCCGGGATCTTTGAAGGACCTCGCCGATGATCTCTGGAAGAACGTTTGCAGTAAGGCCTGGAACGCGGAGCAAGGAACTGAGGGGCAGAAGGCGGCAGAGTCAGTGGCAAGTGTTTCAGGGATGAGTGGGGACAACTCTCGTAGTTCTGGCATGAAAGACTGACACCGATCTTGAGGCAGATGCTAAACCCAACAAGAACTTGACTACTTAATAATTTGATTCAGCGGCTAATTTTAGTATTATTCAAATGAGTCACCTGGAACTTAGCAGCAATGCTGTATCGTGTTTTACCTTCGGAACACGTATCGCAAGCCAATTCCAAAGTCACAGAGCAGACCTAGGTTGCCTGAGGGAAACCCAGCCTCAACCATCGCTCCACGGCGAGACACCCGGCCCCGGCAGGACCACCGGGTCCGCTGGGCGCTAGTGGCAAGACCAGCACCACTGAAGGCTCCAGACTCGGGCCCCTCTCATTTGAACTTGAGCCGCCCGAACCAAAAAGCTCCCTGGAGCAAACTCCAAGTGCGTTTTCATACACGTGCTGGGACTCGGCCGCCCGGCCAGCTCTGAGGACGGGCACCTTGTGAAGATGCCTCAACCATTCATTCACCAGCTGCCCAGCAGCCCAAAGCTGGACAAACACTTGCTACAAGCTCCAGGAGGTAAGAAATGAAAAAGTTAATGGAGAAAAGCAGGGAACCAGTCATAGAAAGGATTTGTATCCGTTTCTTTTAAGACTGTTGAGCTACTGAAGCGATGGGAAGTGCGCAGTACAAAAGTGCACCAGAAGATATTAGCAACTAATAATGATACAGTCGCTTAAAAAAAAGACAGAAATTCTAAGTCACCATCTGAGCTAATACCAAACACAGTGCCAGAAATGAAAAAACACAAATCAGCCTGAAACAAAAAGGATGAGAAGACACCAACTGCGGCAACTTACACAGCATCAACAGAGCAGCAGAAAACCTAGAGCTGGAAACAACCAGCCTGTGGTCAAGCGGCCATATGGCAATAAAAAGGACCGGCTTTGGTCAAGAGTTCTGGAATAAGGCACAGATAAGGCCGAGTCCACCGCGTGCAGACTCGTGCTTTGCTGCAACAAGAGAGACGGAGCATCCAGAGTTATTCCACGCAGAGCCCACAGCCAGCACCTCCTCCCAGGAGACCAGCAGCAGCGAAATCTTCATTCCAGGGAGCCTCTTGTTCTTTATGCTGTGTAACGTCAATAAAACTGTTCTGCTGAGTCCAAACTCTTTCTGCAGGAGGCCAAATAGCCATGATGTGCATTGTTGGGTTTTTTTTTTAATTAAGTAATGCTACAGACTTTTTTTTTTTTCTTTTACAGACCTAAACAAATCAGCCCAGGAGAAACCACTTTAAGCAACTGCTTTTTTGTATTTCTAATTCCCTTGCATTCCGACAGTTCAAATGTCAGCCTAGGAGTGCTCTAAGACAACCACATCCTCACCCCTTGGGGACAGAGCGCAAGTGAGAGGAAGGGGCCAAGAGTGCCAGGGCAGCGATGAGAGGTTCAAGCACGGCTGCCCGGGAAACCTGGGTGCTTTGTACCGTTCCTGGGTACACCCTGCGCGACCTCAGGACTCTTCCACCCATCCCTTTAAGGAATGTGCATGCCCAGAGCATCTGTAGTGCCCAGAGCTGACCACTAAACTACTCACGATACACGTATGGTTTTGTCACCGAGTAGTCAAAACAGTATGAAGCGTTCTGTTATCGGAAGTGCTATGGAAAAGCGAATCTGGAAAGAATCTAGCTTAAAAACGGTAAGTTCCCACTTTAAGAAGGGGAAAAAATCAGCAAATCTAATGGATATTAGCTTTAAAACCTAAGTAGCACCTTGGGATATTCATAACGCTAACCTTTATTCTCGACCACAAGAGGAAGCTGCTCCAGAGCAGCAGATTAATTAAGAGAGGAGGAAAGTTCAGAGAAACAAAGGGGACCAAGGTTAAAGGCAGCACAGGCAGAGAGGAAGCCTAACATAAGCAGCAATATAATGGAGACAGCATCAGGCCTGGAAGGATGTCAGAAAAGGGAAAGAGAAATCAAGCGGATTTTTAAAATGCTGTTACAGAACGAGCCAGAGGACTCGTTCCCACCTGGCGCGTGACATGCGATGCACGTCGGAGCGAAAGCAGCTCTGCTTGGAAGGCTGGACGGTGCAGAGGCCCGGGGGAGAGGAGAGGTTATCTGAGCTCTTGGAAGATGGATTTCATTTGCATGCTTTTCCAGCGGCAGCTGGTTGGCCGTGTCAATCAGTGCTCCACAATCTCCAGCTCTATTGTTATCAGCTCTTCCGCCGCTCCCACACGTGCTCCGCGCTCATGTGCTGCGTGCCCAACTCCAGCTGCAGAACGCTCAGCGCGTGCTCCCAGCTGCGGACGAGGAAATTGTCATTTCCCTTTCTGTCAGGGAATTGTCACCTTACGAGTGACCAAATGGGAAGAGTCACAGAATCACAGAATTGCCCAGGTTGGAAGGGGCCTTTCAGATCATCGAGTCCAACCATCAACCTAATTCTGACAAAAACCATCACTAATCTAAACTATAAGCACTGCGTCTGCCCGTCTTTTAAATCCCTCCAGGGATGGCGACTCCACCACTGCCCTGGGCAGCCTGGTCCAAGCCTTGACAACCCTTTCCATGAAGACATTTTTCCCAGTATCCACCCTAAACCTCCCCTGGCACAACCTGAGGCCATTTCCTCTTGTCCCATGGCCTGTTCCTTGGGAGAAGAGCCCGACCCCCCCTGTCTCCCCCCTCCTTTCAGGGAGCTGTAGAGAGCGAGAAGGTCTCCCCTCAGCCTCCTCTTCTCCAGGCTGAACACCCCCAGCTCCCTCAGCCGCTCCTCACAGGACTCCTGCTCCAGACCCCTCACCAGCTCCGTTGCCCTTCTCTGGACACGCTCCAGCACCTCATCTCTCCTCCAGCCAAGAGACCATGGCAAAAGCCAGACACATTTCTTTGACTGTTAACAAGGAAGCTATTTTCAGCTGCAGATCGACTCTTACCATCACCTTTCATGTGGAAGTAAACAGATAGAACAGGAGATTGTGTCAAAGGCTTTGATAAAAGCCGAGGTGTACAACAACCACCAGCCTCCCCTTGTGCACAGAGCCAGCCATCCCAACGCAGAAGGCCATCAGGCATGCCAGGCACGATTTGTCCATGGTAAATCCATGCTTTTGCTCCCTGGCTTCCCTCGCTCCTCCCGTCCCAAGCTTGGAGCTTCCTTCAGGTTGGCTGTCTACCTGGGCAAAGCCTGGGCACTGAGTGCATGCTGGCTGCGTCACACACAATGACTTGGTGGCCAGCAGGCCAAGGAGGGTTCCAGCTCCGTTCATGCTGGTCTTTCCCCAGGACCGTTAAGGGTACGGACTGAAGGAGGGGACTGAACCCAAAGCCAGAAGGTGAAACGCAAGAGCCACAGCAGGGCAGTTTGCAGCCCTTGCGCTGCTCCCCAGCTGCACATGGTGTGTGAGCTGCCACCCGGCATCCTCCGAGAAAGCCACCTCTGAGCTTGTCACCAAGCGCAGGCGCTCGTCACGCAGCACCGAGGTGCAGACCCGCTCCCCAGCGCGGCTGCAGTGGCGCACTGGAGCATCCGTCTTCCTGCTGATGGTTCCGCAATGCCACATCCAAGAGATGGAAAAGTAAAAGAGGGACCTTCCTTCCCGCAGGGGCTCTCGAGACGATGCTCCAGCTCCCGAGGCTGGGCTTGTGCCGCTCTCACTCCCAAACTGCTGCTCCAAGGCAGACGCCTCCTTAGGAGCTCCTTCGCCCCGGGCAGGGACTCTCAAAGCACCCGCTCAGAAAAGCCGCAGTGTTCAGACTCGGCGCTCGCTGCTCGGCCAGGGCTTCTCCTGTCCAGCCCCGGGAAGTTTAGCTGACTCAATTTTGTCTATTTCTTGCTGTCTGTATTTCCTCTCCTTGTGCAGTCTTTCTTGAAAAAGCAAGGTATTTGCCAAAAGCAATGATTGCCAAGTCACAACAAGGTACGTGGGTGCTACACGCAAAACCCTACAACCAACGAGACCCAACCCATACAAATGGCCACTGGGGACACCACCAGCATCTCAGCTGCAGGACTATCACTCCATGCCATCGCTCTACACACCATCCAGTCTCCCTCTGGATGAGGCCATATCCCCCGTTAGTTCCATACCACCCCAGGCTCGCTTTAGGATCACCAGCAGGCGAGGCAGACACCGTAACGTGTACCAAGAAAACAAAAGAGAAGGTGGAACAGATAACTCGTCCCTTCACGCGCAGGACACACAGAGATAAACTTATGAAATGGGTACCGTAACAGAACAAGCCGACCTCGCCAAAGGCTGGTGCAGACCTCCAGGAGGGAGACGATCAATTCATTGCAGGAAATTGGAGAGCTGTATTTCATTAAGGTACCAAAATCCTCCACAATCCTTCTCCTCCTCTGCAACCCACGCATTTGCATCACCTGGGGTTGCCATCAGAGCCGAGTGAAGAACAACAGTGCCCTCTACCAAAAGAAACAGCCAACGACTTCCGTAACCTCCCGCCCGGAGCCCAGGCAGCGGGGACAGAACCAGGCCTGCTCTCCCAAGGCAGGCAGAGCTCAGGCTGGGCCATGGACCACACGACCCAGGGGCAGACCGCTGGGGCCAAGCACGCACACCAGCCCTTCATCTTCCTCAGCGCTGATGGGCTCTGGTGCCTCTGAGGTACCAGGCTGGGAAATACTTCTGTCTCTTACACAATACGGGAACGGATGATTCAGAAACATTCATACTATGTTCACAAATGATACTAGTCATTTTTTTAAATCGCATTGTTACACCATCTGCTCTTTCAATGTCTACACTGGCCACCAGGAGAGACAGTGAGGGGACGGGCCCAGCCAGCAAGATGCTCTCACTATTAGACTTGTAAATAATTTGAGGCACCCAACAACTGTTATTCCAGTTTAAAAACATTTCTTACACAAGAAACTCATTTCTTGATCAAAGGGTGGTTCAAGCTCCTAATTCCTTCTTCAGAATGCCTTTCCACAACGGGAAGACGTAGTAACACTTCCACCACCTCCACTGCTACCTGCAGGTACCAAGGAAGTGACTAAATACATCCCCGTCATACGAGGGGGGTGTATTACACCCTTAAAATTATTTTTCTTTGCTCAGAAAAAGAAGAAATGTCAAAGACTAAGTCCACCAGGAACTCGGTTAACAGGGTTTCATGTATGAGTAATTCAGATGCTATGATGATGGAAAACAACTGGAAATCTTGCCACAAATAAATGGGCAGAGAAGGAGCAGTAAGGAGAGGTCTCTGCCATGCAAAACAGACGGTTCCCCGGACACCACCGACTCCCACATCCTTCCACAGGACTCCAAGCAAGATAAAAAGGAGAAGATCTGATGAAGACGACACTCATGCCATGGTTATTGCACACCCAGGACCAGCCATAGCTCTTAGTCAGTTCCACAGCTGGCATCGGGGTCTTCCCGGGCTGCGTCCCTGCATGCCCAGTGCCGAAGACCTGCCTGTCCTTCGAGAACCCCCATCCCGGAGAGCAGGGGTACCCACAGCGCACCCGCCTCCTGTAGCCTCCAACCCAGGGCACCGCCAGAGCATCCCGGTCTCGGCTTCGCCCCCGTCCCTGGGCAGCGGGGAAGCAGCCGCAGGAAAACCCAGACCCCGTACGTCTGCACGTGCTCTTCAGCCCACCAGCACAGACTGAGTTTGCAAAGAGCTTCCCTACATTTCTCTCCACAAAGGCAGATTTGTACATGGAAGCAGATAAACAGCATAAACAGCACAGAACGTCTCCTCGAGGAGTCGGGGAGACGGTACAGCATCTCTCCAAAGACACACAACTCGAGAGAGCCAAACAGCAGCGAGGTGACGCCCAACAGTCCTGGATTCCCACCAAGGCCAGGCCCCAGGCTGGCGGTGCACGGGGCAGCTTACGCTCCATTCTCACACCTTCTCTCAGTCCACCGACAAGTTACTGTGACAACAGGCTGCTGGCACAGATGTGTCGAAGCATTTGGCACGTTCTGCTTCACACAGCCAAGTTCGTCCTTTAATTTCTGGGTGTCGCTTCCCGAGAGCCCAGCGAGCTCTGTACGGCAGGGCAGGTCTGTTCCACTGCTGACATACGCTGGGAGAGACGTCAGGATCTGCCCCAAAGGGTGATTTTGAAAAACTCGAGGGAGTGAGGGTCAGGGAAGGGAGAGACGACAGCTCAGGGTGAAACAAGCCCAACTTGGACGGTGACACTACCACAGGACTGACACATTCCAAGGTACAGTAAGTAAACGCACTTTTTACGTTGCCTGCAACCCATCCCAAACAGTTATTTTGTCTTAAGTACAGTTACCAAATGTTCGTCTGCAATTTTAACCAAAACTGCAGGTTCCTTCTCCCAACATTGCCCTGGACCGCTCTGTAATTAACCCAAAGCAGGAATGAGCTGTGCTTAAAGCGAAGGCGCAGCCATTCCACTGCCAACTTCAGCAGAAAGTTGTCCAACAACTGACAAAATCAGGTCCTGAAAAATTAATACTCATATTTGATTTGTTATATTGCAAATACTCCATAATGATATTACTGAGATTTGCGCGTGCAAGCTTAGCATGTAGAGAGTCCCGGCCCTACGAGCTGTTCCTCAACTCCCGTCCAAGAAGGGATCCCACCATCGAGGCTTTGGCTCCTCACCGAGCACAGGGAGGCTGCCCACATTTTGAACGTCTCTCATTAGAGCAGCACAGCTCCCAGCGGCGCGTGTGCACGAGGAGAACAAGACCCACGTGAATCCCGTTTGCCACGGACGGTGATCAGAATAACCAATTCCAGCTCAGATGTTAACAGCTCCTGCTGCCGTCGCCTCCCACACGCTGGGAACGCGTGTACGCGCCACGCCGGGCAGGCACGCGACGCTGCAGTCATCTCCTCTTGTTGCTTCAAGAAGTAAATTGTTAGCGTGTAACTACTGAGATTTTCTGTTAAGTGCAAGATCCTGCATTTTATCCTGATGAATTTCATCCTATTTCCCTTAAGCCAACTCATCCAGCTCTGAAAGTAAAACGTTCTCACCTCGTTAAGACGTCCCAAGGAAACATTAGCAGCACATTTCAGTTTTCTTTTGGCCACAGCTATTACTGAAAGCATTCAAGAGGTGAAATCATTTATCACCTAGCGACAGACCACAAATTTCCAGCGCTTCCCCAGGCTTCCCCCAACTTTACCAATAATTTCCCACATGGCACTGTCCTGAAATCCAAGCAAGGTGGAACAACACTGTTTCCTTAGCCAACACAGCCAATCGGTCCCCTTTAGCACAAAAGTGTTCCTGGATAAACACTGTTCTGTCCTATCCCTTTTCCCATCTTCCCCCGTCTCCCTCTTCCTTCAAAATCCATTTTAAACACTTTTGGGCCAGTGAACTCAGAGCACCTTAACTGGGGCTGCCCAGGGCTCTCCCCCACACAAGGCCCATCGTTACCCCACTGAAACCTTTGCTAATGTGCCAGTAATTTTCCCCATTATTTTTTCAGAACGCTGGTGTCACGCGTTTGTTGGGCGCTGCAAGGGCAGGGCTGCTCCCCAAGGGAGGTGGGCCAGGAACGCAGGAGACCCCCAGCTGGCAGCGCAGGGGTCTCGCTGGCCACGAGTCAAGCGAGGCCAGCAGGACAGACCCAGAGATGGTGGCCAGGTGCAACCAGGAGTCGGGCTCGCAGGGCAGCAGCACAGCAATGGGGCAGGTCTCAAGACAAGCCAGGAAGCCAACCCGCAGGTCGGGGTTAAGGACAGGTCTGACGATCACTGGCAGGTCCACAGACACGAGGCAGGTCTGAGGTCAAGCTGGGAAGTCAGTCCACGGGTCGGGGTCTGCATCAGGAGGGTCCACGGCCAGCCATGGGCATGACTATGACTGTGACTGAGCTGGAGATCAAGACTCCTCCAACACAGCTCCAGCAGGGACTGAAAGCCACGTCTGAGCTTAAACAGAGCTCTTGGGACCAGTGGTGTGGGAGGAGAGCCCAGGTGAAGCTGGTCAGGGACATTAAGGCATATTAGTGCCCTCAGGGCCCTGACGTTCTTCTCCCCAGCTGGCAGCATCAGTCCCACCACAGCCCATCCATCCAACATCGTGCCCGTTTTGACAGCGAACTGTTTGGTAGATTTGGACCTTTATCTAATTAACTTTGATTTTATCTCATTCTTGTTGCTTAACAGCTCTACATCCTCTTCCCTTACTCTTTTATTTGTACAGCTGAAGAACGTACCATTACTCCTCTTAACATTCTCACGGTCTAGCGCAGCCAAATTTCTGGCAAATTGCATCTTACGTTTATGATTTCAGATCCCCCTGATGCAGATTTTTTTGCAGATGAATCTTAGTCTTTGTTCTTCGAGAGCTCTGCTTATTCCTAGAGGCCTGGGCACAATCGCGTCTGGGTTCCCTACCCGCAAGATTTCTGTTTTGCCAGGAGTACATATTAGGGCAGGTTGCTGTAGCTTTGACTTAAAATATTCACTCAAAATTCCACCTCTGTTTTAACTCACTGAAGACAGTCAATTCCATTTACTTCGCTACATTTTTCTTCTTTACCAAATATAAAAATCTAGACTCTATCTGTATCTTACACCATCATTTGCCAAAGCAACGTAACGGTGTATGTTTCCGTCCTATCTCTGTTTCTGCGCAGTCCGTGCATCACACACGCTCCTGCCCTCAGCTTCCCTGTTCCCTCTCCCTTCCCCCCAGGCACAGACGTCCCCTCTGGCCTCTTCTCGCCCACAGCAGCTCCTGGACTGACCAAATCACTTGGCCCAGCTTCTTCCCCTCCGCGCTCACGAGCCGGCATTTGTATTCCAAACACCTCCCCTGTATCTCACTGCCACCAGCGTTCCCTCGGCAGAGGACAGACTCTCCTCGGAGCAGGTCGTCTGCTCTGCTGCTGCTTTCACCTGTCCACCCGCCTCCTCTCCTGTGTTCCTTTAGGCAAAGATACGTCAACATCTACCTGATTTTCCTCCTCTTGTACTAAAACTAGCGATGCAGATAGCAGCCTACCCAAATCACCCCCCTCATTTCGTGATTTAAAGCCACTCTGATTTCTGAGGGACCAGACGTTTGGGTAGAGCCCCTTCCCCGAGCGCTCCTTCTCTCAACGCTTCCAGTGGCTGAACGGCAGGTGACTGGGAACCACTGGGAACCACTGGGAACCACCCCTCGCCCGCGCCTGGGGCGTCACCACTCCAGGCAAAGGGCTCCAGCTGCAGCACAAGCTCCAGGACCACGCGCCTCCTCCCCTCCTTGATGACCCACATCAGGCAGCTCACACTCAGTGACCTGGTGCTCTCTGAACACTGAGCTACGTGGTCCTTGGGGACAGGAGGAGGAGAGGAAGGAGCAGGAGGCAGACATACACACGGGCTGGACATGCTGAAAAACGGTCGCTGACAAACCACCTCTTCTTCTGTTTCATTTTAGTCAGAGCCCCACATCATTCACACTGTGAAAGGTCACCTTCCTACACCACTTGGAGACAGATCTCCAGTCTCTCAGGTACTTGTGCAAGTGCTGCCCACCCATGGCACCGGTCACATCCCCTGGTGACACTCCACAGCACCTCTGCCAGCGTGAATGAAGCTCCAGGTGGCTGCTCAAGAAGCGCGAGTGGGAGCCAAGTCCCTCCGGTCCAAAGCTCCACCAGTGCCTCTCCTCAGGGAGAGGGCACATTCCTGTGCCGAATCGCATGATGCAGCTCGGGATCGGAGGGGGGGCACTCCCGCTGCCCAAAGGCAGGTCTACGCGCCACTGTCTCATAATGGATCCAGAGACAGGGAGATTTGCCCAGCCGGCGTTTGCAGGCAGGCTCTTGCAGCCACGGAGCTCAGCCTGCCCACGGCTGGGAGCACCACCCGAAGAGCTCGATCCTGGACTGGCAGAAAGACAAGGCCTCTTTCAGCCACGTGGAAGGCACAAACAGATCAGTTTCTTGAATCCAGCAGAAACGCCGCACCACTTTAGGTAGAATATATGCTGTTAGCGGAGGTGCAGACAGGAGTAAAGGTGGGTAATAAGTGATGGAACTGAGAGCTAGAATTTGGATCTCCTCTCAGGATGTCAGGATGATACAAGGATGATCAACTCTACGGGAAGATGGGCAAAATCAGAGATCTCTGGCTCAACAGGGCCACAAGAAATCTGGAACAAATAGAAAGTTTGAGTTATTTACCAAAGAAACTCTGTTTAGGCCCCAAAGAACTTTAGTTCTACAGACAGGAGATATCTAAGGAGACTGGGAAGTGAGAAACAAGTTTCTGCCTTGGGGCCTGTAACAGAGGTGGGCAACAGGGCATCTTCCTTCAGAGTCAACAAGCACTGCAGTGTCTACCAGCTGGGACCTGGGAGGGACGTGCTGACCCGGAGACACCCGTAGAGAAGAACCTGGCTCGTTTAGGCAGATCAATATGCAGCTCATGGCCTTTTCCCTCAAAGCATGAAAGTACATGCAGGTTAAGGGAACATCCTAATACCGTCTCCAAAATGTCAACCCCAAAAGCTGCTCTCTCTGAATTTCAATGAAGTTCATAATGAATTTCCGGAGCTGCTCTCATCCTTGTCACAGTCATCTTCAATCTGCTCCAACAAGAGACTAGTCATGAATCTGCCATGCAATGCTGCTACCTTCCTCAATCCACAAACACAGCAGGAGATGTCCACAAGTCCGATGTGGCTTTGCTCCCCAGCGTTGTATCGTCACAAGTCCGATGTGGCTTTGCTCCCCAGCGTCGTATCGTCAGGCCAAAGCCTTTCCACCAGGGCACTGCCCAGTCAGATGCTAGGCTACACTGGAACTCAGAAGATAGACACTTCTCTTTCTTTGATCTTGGTGAGAAGTGGCAGAGCAACGTGATGATGATCCCAAGGGTCTTTTCCAACCTAAATGATTCTATGATTCTAACGTCATGTCCATGCAGCTAAACCTTCTTCTGTGCACAAGCACGACAGCCTTATCCAAACTACCTTCTGCAAACAATCTGTGCCTGAAAACTGTGCCCGAGCTTTGTCTGGAGAAGTAAAAGTCAGGAAACCCCAAAACCATGCCGGGGGACATGCCAGCAACTAAACAGTATGGACAACTGGAGGAAAATGCTCATCCCTCTGCTCCAGCTCTAGTGTGAAAGCACCATCTGTTCTTCACAT
This sequence comes from Sterna hirundo, assembly GCA_009819605.1. Lineage (NCBI taxonomy): Eukaryota > Metazoa > Chordata > Aves > Charadriiformes > Laridae > Sterna > Sterna hirundo. Next base: position 452,871 of record CM020437.1, on the reverse strand, counting down.
TTCACTACACAACTCCGATTTAACCCAAACACGTAGCATCCTCCAAGAAAGCACCCAGCAAACCCAAAGGGTTTATAAGCCACGTCGATTAATCTCTTCTCTTTTTTATTCAGCATTTTAAGAGGACAGCCCCTGCCCACTGACATGGCTCCAGAGCACAGCTCCAAAGCAGCACGAGACAGAGGGAGGAAGGTGGGACCTTCTCAGTGGAAATCCCAACTCATCAGCCCTAATCACCCCTGAAAAAGCAGGAATATCCCACTCAAATCCTCACTGGCATCAAGGGTTTCCCACCAGCACAACAGAAACACGTTTCCTTCACTTCCATCGGGCGTGGAGCACAGCTGAGCTCGCAACAGAGGAGAGCGCAAAGGCGGGGGCGACCAGCGCGGTGGGATGAAGCACGTACGAAGACAACTCGAAGGAAGAATACGAACGAGCACTGGGAACACGAGCTGGAACTGCAGACGGGAGAGCCAACAGCTGAACCAACTCAGAGGCGGGGGGAGGAAAGCCTTGCTGACCAGACCCTGCAGGTTCCCAGTGCTACCGGTGGAGTTCTGCTCCCACCACACCCTCCACGGCCACAAGAGCAGGACGGACGTGCAGGTGTCCCAGAGCACCCACGACCTGCCACAACCTCCTCACAGCACACGCAGAGTTAGCGGCTCACTTACGGAATCCAAGCATCCTGCTGAGGAGATGCCCGAGGGCGCCAACACGTACACTTGGCACTCAGGAAGGACTGGGATTACAGCAAAGAAAAGCCTTTCTAAGCGGATTCAGGCTTCCAGAAACCACTTAAAACTAGTTGTTGTGCTGAACAGAGAACTGCATTTTTTTGATTTTCTTTTCTCTTCCACAACTTTGTTTCCAGCTTCGCAATCTCATTTCCCAGAATCCAGCTGTGTGAATTTCAAAGCTCATTTAATACGCAAAGTGAAATCCACTGAATCTGTCAAATCAGGGCCACTTCTCTCCTAAGTAATACACTGGGAAAAAATAATCCAGATGTTCTCTTCAGTTGCTTTACACTGGGACGAATTCAGGCGTGTTTCCTACCCAGTCCTCCGCTGGAGAGGAACGCTGCCCGGGCAGGTGTCCGTGACAAGGGGGAAGCTGTGGTGATACAGCCCCCGACAGCAGGAGAGCCATTAAGTCACGGTGACCTCCAGGAACACCGTACTGTTTGGCACAGCTCCTCCTGACACCGCTGTCCTCCAGGAACAGCAAATTCCCCTTAGGTGGTGTCTGGCGCTGGAGACGGAGAGACAGGCGTGCCAGGGCTGAGTCACAGCCATTTTTAATATTTTCTGTTGGACTAGAACACACACGCGCAAATTACTGTGTTCTTCTGAAGTCTCCTAAGACGTAAAGCGGGGTTGGAGGTTCAGATCAACAGTCACGCTCTCCTGCTCCATCACCCACTGTCGCCTGCAGAAGACCCCGCCACTGCAGCGGTGGCCGCAGGAGGGACCGATGACGGCTCTCCTCGCGACAGTCCCACACGCTTACCAGGGACCAGCCTGGCTGCTACTGGATGCCAATGCACCCAGTAACGTGAACTAACACCCTGGGATACAATTCTGCAGGTGCATCCATCGCCCATCGCAAAGAACGGGCAAACTCAGAGACTGCGAGAAATTTAGAATGAATAATTCTGAGTTTCTGGGACTGTCCAGTGTGTCTGCTGAGACACTCGGAGGTAAGAAAGCAGCTTACCTTGCCGTGGATCATACTGTCGCATCTGCACCTCCTCAACGCATTCTGCCGGGAACCAGCCAGTCCTTCCTTTCACGGTTCCTTCCCAAAAGCCACCTTCGCCGATACTCAGCACTGTGGGGAGAAAGAAAGAGGTAGGTGAGGATGAGCAGGGCTCCAGAAAAAGGGAAGGCCAGAACGACCATCGTATGGTGTTAACGCAGGGGAAAGACAAAAGGGCAGAGCACAGAAAATCTGTCTGCAGTCAGGCGTGGTCTGGAGGAAGAAAGCACCTCAAGAAGCCTTCAAAAGCTTCTTTCATGTCCATAAGAAGAGAGACAGTGTAGACAGTGGCCTTCATGCAGCCGTGTGCTGCGAAAATGGAACAGCAAATTGGTAGCATCCATCTTTGTAATAAGGGTTGTTAACGGGGCACCCAGCCATAACACGGGCTTTGGTGAAACCATTTCCTGGAAAGATGCCACCTACGGTAACTTCTGACATCCCCAGAGCAACGGGGACATCACCGCCCCACACGGAAAACGAGACGCAGAGAGGGAAAGAAACTGGCCAAGGCGACGAGTCGCTCTGAGAAGGGGGGTGTCCTGCCTGGCCCGTCTTCACGACCCCAGAGCTGTTTCCCTCCAAATGACACAGCAAACAGGAAGGTACTTCACTGCCACAGCAAAATTCTCCCAAACCATTAAGCCTTGTTTTCACTTGCTCAAAGCTTAGAGAAACGGAAAGGAAGTCTTGAAACGTGCTGTGAAGCTTAAATGAATTCAGAGTCAAGGAGATTTTAACGGAGAATCACATCAGGAGCGTCCTCATTAAACCGGGGAACTGCCAGCCTGAGCTGCCCACCGGCTGCCGGCTGCAAGGACGGCTTCCAGGTAGCCGGGGGACAACGACCCAACAGCTACACACAAACCCGGCACTTCTTATTACACCTGAGGAACGAACGGGGGCCCAAAGCAGAGCACCCAGCACAGTTCCAGGTTACAAAGCAGTCTGAGGTTTCAGAAATAAAAGAACACCATTGCCAGCAAATGTACGTTTGATGTCAGCTGTCATCTCCCAGTTCCCTGCGACTGGATCCCCCACACCTTATGCTAGCAGGCTCTGCAAGAGAGATCGCGATTGTTTTGGGACATTTTAAAAAGCATCAGCTGTGACCATTCCATTTCCTATGGCCGCAGAAAAAACCACTGTCATTCCCACAGCACCCAAGAGAACAGAAATGTGCACAACGCAAGAGAGAAGAAAAGGGAAGCGAGGATCGTTACCCAGATGCTCCCCATTTATGTATTATATCCAGAGTGTCCAGATACTACCCCTATTTTATCCAGAAAACAGCTGATGTGCACCTCTCACTTGAGTTCAAGCACTTACAGGGCCAATTAATTGCACCACCCCGATCCCAGACGGCGGGGAAGGAGAGCAGGTACATCGCTTCCAGGTTACCGTGGCTGACGCTTCCCTAACTCTGTAACACAGTGCTCTCCGGAACAGACTGTCAATTAATGTTAGATGTAGTCTATAGAATGCTATAGATTACGAGAAACTGCTGCACATCACCCAAAAGTGATAAGGTTTCGATACATCCTGTGGAAAAGACGACGGCGTAGCACTTGTAGCGGCAGTTCGACATCCAGACAAAAAACACGCAGAAGAGTCAGCATCCCGGGGTCCCTGCAGTCAATGATCTCAAAAGCATTCCCTCAGCGTTACCCGCATAACGAGTTCTTAAAAACAAGCCCCCCACATCAAGAGACCCCCCTGGTTGGGACGGGGGGGTTTCCTGGGACTTGCTTGGAAACTTCAGGAGCCATTCCAAAACCCCTCAGTGCAGAGAGGGGACACGGAACTGGACTCTTAAGCTCCCCCCCACGCCCCTGGACAGCAGGGGATGGAAAAGGCTGACGTCGGGTCTATGTTAAACTTGCAGCATCTTATCTTGTGTTTTTTTGCTGTGTCTGTTTCTCCAGCTTTGTCATCGTAACTTAACCTTGGGGCTTTGGTAGAAGAAACTTCATCTTCATTTTGAGCTTGCCTGCGATCTGAAACGTACTCAAGTGAATTTGGCAGTCAAAGAGAGAGCAGCTTCTCCCAGCGGCAGAGACCGCAGGTTTGCAGACAAGTCTGGGGACCCGACCCAGCACAAAGGCAGCGGTGACCTTGGAGGCTGCTGGGTGGTCCCTCCAGCCACCAGGCAGGACCCCGTAAAAGATGAGGAACCTCCTGCAGCAGATTAAGGCCAGGGAGATGCTGGGAGGGCTGGAGCCCCTCTGCTGTGGGGACAGGCTGAGAGAGCTGGGAGGGCTCAGCCTGGAGAAGAGAAGGCTCCGCAGAGACCTTCCAGCCCCTGCCAGGCCCTCCAGGGGCTCCAGGAAAGCTGGGGAGGGACTCTGGAGCAGGGAGGGGAGCCATGGGACGAGGGGGAAGGGTTTGGCACTGGAAGAGGGGAGACTGGGATGAGATCTTGGGAAGAAATCCTTTGGCGTGAGGGGGGTGAGCCCCTGGCCCAGGTTGCCCAGAGAAGCTGTGGCTGCCCCATCCCTGGAGGGGTTCAAGGCCAGGTTGGACGGGGCTTGGAGCAATCTGGGCTGGTGGGAGGTGTCCCTGCCCAGGGCAGGGGGTGGCACTGGGTGGCCTTTAAGGTCCCTTCAACCCAAACCCTTCTGTGATTCTATTCTATGATCCTGTGATTACCAAAAAGGCCCTTTGGCAAAGGGATGACAGTGACGAGGCAACCAGCAAGCACGGGGAAACCCTCCTGTCCCCTTCTCCTACGTCTGCACTGCAACCGGGCAGAGGGAACAGAGCCGACCAGCAGTTACTCAGCTTTACACGCAAGAAACCACCAAGCAAATGGGGCCACTGGTACGACACGATCCCCAGCACCGGGTCTTCGGTCCTCGGTAGGAATAGCTCTCAAGGTAGAGGCTGGTAATAACAAACTTTGTACCACAAGGCTACGGGAGTATCCTGTGGCTGCACGTGGTGTCAGAGCCACACAAACGGCAGTTACTGCTCGTCTTCACCACAGCACAAGGATTCTGCACAGTTCCCAGGATCCCGTCGCTCCTCGCTTTTTCACCCACCACCTCAGAACGGGCCGGGCACTCCGCAGAGTGCAGAGACGTGCCTGGTTTGGAAGGGTGAGCTCCCACTCCCACAACGCCATCCTCTCAGGTCACCTCCCTGCGGAGACACTTCCACCCGCAGCTGCAGCGGGCGAGGCGTCTCTCCTGAAGGCCATCGAGGGCCGCGGAGGCCAGCACGCTCGGCTCCTCGCTCCTGATCCACGGGGAGGCAGGAGCACGTGCTCAAAGGACCACACTGCTGCCTGTCACCTCCGTGTCACCCTGCTGTCCCCCTCGGCCCCCGGGTCCCTCCCCACACCTCCCTCGGTGCTCACGCGTGCCAGCTGCACCGCGTTCTGCCCCAGCTGGAAACCTCTACACAAATCCCTGCGTAACCAGCTCTCTTCACCGGCGCAGTGGTGCGTGCTGCCTTCCAAGTCAAAGACCGCTGAGGAAAACGGTTTCTTTTCTCTTTTCCTGTCCTGACCCAAAATACCAGCAGCCCCGGCCACACAGGAGTCCTGGTGATCGTGGTACTTCCACCGAGGCCAACACCTCCGGCAACTCGCTCCTGCTGCTCCGGGCGTTCACCGCCCGCCCCAGGCTGGGAGGCAAAGCTGTCCTTCCCTTCCCAGTAAGGCCGCAAGCGCCAGTGCTGGGAATACGACGTCAGGCTTAACTCCCAGCGGGCAGATTTATGGGACTTTCAGCTCAGGAAAAAAGAATCTGTGGTTACACATGCAGCAGCACAGCCTGCCCCCGACATGGAGCACAGCCCTACTGCCAGGCTGGGATTTCTGCTGCTGCTAACTGAGTGGACAACTCTTTTTTTTTGTTTAATTAGTTAACAAACACACACCTGAATTCCTACAGTATTCGATATCCCGACTGGCAGAAGGCACAGACACATCCACACTCTGCCATGTGCTGTTACCTTTCCGATCCGGCTCCCTCCCAACACTTCACAGACAGCATCAGATTCAGCCCTGCCCCCATCGCCTCAGTGCCCATATGTCATTCACAGCTAAATCCAAACACCCGAGTTATTAATAAATTAAGCTCTGCTCCACGCCAGCCAAAGCGAATTCCCCAAAGATGAGGAACTTCTCGATTGCCTGTATCTAGGCATTACCCCTATAGGAAGCAAGGGAAAAACAAACACACGAGCAAGCCTGATTTACAAGCCAAACGGGAGACTCATTTCAGACTCTTCTCCAGATCTTCTCTTGAGATGCAAATGCTCCTGCTCTCCAAAGGTTAGGATGTTGTCACAATTTGGAATAGACCCAAATCCCGTACCTTATTTCCCACTGCTCTCGTCCATGCTTTAGCAGCTCTGCTAACACTTCCCAATAGAAAACTTCCCTTTTCTAGTGTATTTGTATTTCCAAATTCCAAACCAGCCCTTTGTGGAGGAGAACTCATCCAGCTCTCCAGAGACTTCTGTTCTTGTGTTCTTATGCTTGGCTCTTCAGTCCCATAGCACTCCTTCTTAATATTCGCTACTGCTTGAGGACTGGGAGGACTGAAGTTTCAGCCCGTCTGGCATCAAGCTGAACACAGATTTTAAGGTAACAGCAAACCGAGTCTATGCTAACAAGAGGGAAAATTTAAATTTGTCCATATTTGACCAGTTTGTCTCTGAGGATGTTACATGAGACAACATAAAAACCTCGCTCAAGTCAACATACAAAACATTCACTGCTCTCCCCTCATCCAAGCTTGTCGCCTCACTGTAGAAGGCTCTCGGCTTGGCTCAGCAGGATTTCCCCTTCACAAATCCACGCTGGCTACTCCCAGTCACCACCTTGCCCTTCATGTGTTTGGAAATGCTTTCCAGGCTTAGTTCCTCCATCACCTTCCCAGCGATCACGACGAGACTCACCAGCCTGGAGTTCCCCACACTCTCCTCCTTGGCCTTCTCGAAGACAGGAGTGACGTTTGCTTTCTTCCAGTCACCAGGAACCTCCTGACCACCGTGACCTTTCAAAGATGATGCAGAGTGGCCTGGCAACGCCATCAGCCAGCTCCCTCAGCACCCACCTGTGCACCTCATCAGGCCCCATGTCCCATTTGTTTAAATGTTCCCTAGCCTGACCCTCCTCCACTGAGGGTACGCCTGCCTTACCATGGACTACCCTACTGGTCTCAGGGACCTGGGACTGCTGAAGCCTGGTCTTACCAGTGAAGGCTGAGATGAAGGAGGTAGGTACCTCAGCCCCAGCCAGCTCATTCAAACATTTCTTGCCATATAAACATGCAACTTCTTCAGAAACGAGGTATGGAAAGCATGAGCTTTGGGCTGGCATGGAGAAGACCAGGTGGGTGCCAAGGAACTCTGAAGGAACTCATGCCCGGCACACCGAAAGGACGGCACTCAAAGCAGCAGCTTGGATTCAGCTGGACTTCAGCAGGGGCTGACTTGACATGTGGGTGTCATCTCCCAGCAGTCCTTCCAGGTCTCTCCTGACAAGTCACTCCAAAAGCCTGTTTCATTTTCTTCTGCAAAGTCAGGCCCTTCTCCTTCAGCCCCAGGCTCAGAGCTCCCTGTGAGCCCCCCTTGCCCGTGACAGCCCTCCTCTCCCACGGGGGCCTTAGACAGACTGGGCAACACCACAGCGGTCAAGAAGAAGCTGGCGCTGACAGGAGGAGAGAAATAAATGGTCTACTGAGGCCTACAAATCATTGACGCAAGCTGGGCGACTCATACACACAACCACCAGCTCTGAAGGTCACCGGTAATTTGAATAGCTATAAAGATGGTAATGAGGCATACACCGCGTCGTGTTGGGATGCGCACATGAAATGCTTAAATATGCTTTGAAGAAACTAACAAACAAGACATACTAGGAAAAAATTTCTTTAATGAAGGAAGTCATAGCTAATCAACTCTGGACCCCAGACCCCGGCCAGTCAAGTCCCACGGCCGTTTCCCAGTGTCGTGCTACGCTGCTGTTTGCTCCATGGCCTGACCAAGGAAGGCCAAGTGACCGGCACATTCTCGAGCTGGGTTTGCCCGCAAGGACCCTCTAACCTGCTGCTGCAGGACTCTGGAGAAAAAGCCCACAGCAGCTGCTGGAATCATCTTGGCTTTCTCTCAACCCCTGCTGAGGGTTCTCTCCCCAGGTCCCTCTCCACTCTTACAGCAAATGCAGACGTTCCTACGTTCCCCTTTGAGGCACAAATCCACCTTTCACCACTGTTCTACCATAGACCTTGACCCTACTTTCCCCCACCCCGTTCACCGCCCTTACTCATCTCCAAATGTGCCTTCCAGACCATCTTCTGCTGCCTCCTACATACCCCACCGCACCTCCAAACCTCTCCCTTGGAGAGTCCACTGTAGCACTCTTCAGGTCTTGTGGAAAATTCCTTTCGGAAATGATGCTTATGGACCCCAGCCAGCTGCAAATGACAAGGCAGTTGTCCCGACCAAAGACTATGCTTTTTGCCCTTGCGTTCCTTCCATTCATTTCAATCCCATTTAACCCTTAAAGTCTACATACAGAACCAGCCCAGCAGTGTCAGGTGTTGAAGACCACCTCTTTGCACCCCTCTTTGCTTTGCTGGCCGTTCTACTGTTTGACTCTGCAGCCTGCAGTTCCAGGACCTGCTCCTGCCTCTTCTCTGTTGCCCAGCACAAAGCAGGTCTCCAACCTGACAGGACTCTAGATGATACCAGGGCTAGCTGGGACTTCAAAACTCTTTAGTTTGTTCCTACCACCTCCGTTCCTTTTGAAGATCCTATTTTCCTTTGCTTCACAGGTTCCAAGACCAAAAGAAACAAAAAAAAAGAAAAACAACCCCAACCCATAGTGGCCGTGGGCTTTCCCCTTCTCGAGTCCCCTGCGTACCGACATGTGATGGCTCCTTTCCGGAGTAATCCCAGAAGTTGCCTTCTCACACAGTCTCTCAGATACAGATGTGCCCCACTTTGATTTGTTATTTTTTCCTCCCTATTAGAAATGTCACTCCTGGCACCCAAGCTGCTCATCTATTCATGAGGCTGGGCTCGGGCCAACCCTTGTCTCATCCACCGCTCGAGCAGAATCTTCCTCCTCGGCTCTGTCTCGCAAGACCATTTCCCTCTCCTGCTCTGTTGGTGCAGGGATCCCTCTGGCCCGTGCTGGGGCCGCAGCAGCCCCCGGCCCAGCTCCCGCAGTGTTTGCTCATGAGCCACGGTCCCCGTCCTGCTCTGAGGAAGACGGGATCTCTCTTCAGCACCAGAGGTTTTCCCATAAAAGAGACGCACCGCCATGTTCCTCCTGCTAGGTTCTCCATGGTGAGTCCCACGGATGGCAGTGTGCCCAGAGCGCAGCACAACCCACGGAGCGCTCCCGCTCCAAGTCTCGCTTGAGACGCTGCAGGACACAGACAACTGGAGCACTGGGTCCAGTTCTGGGCTCCCCGGCTCCAGAAGGACAGGGAACTGCTGGAGAGGGGACAGCAAAGGGCTGCCAAGATGCTGAGGGGACAGGAACACCTCTCTGATGGAGAAAGGCTGAGGGATTTGGGTCTCTTCAGTCTGGAAAAAAGACGGCTGAGGGGGGATCTTATCAACGCTGATAAATACTGAAAGGGGGGGTGTCAGGAGGATGGGGCCAGGCTCTTGTCAGTTGTGCCTAGGGACAGGACAAGGGGTAACGGGCACAAACTTGACCATGGAAAGTTCCATCTCAACACGAGGAGGAACTTCTTTGCTGTGAGGGTGGCAGAGCCCTGGCACAGGCTGCCCAGAGAGGTGGGGGAGTCTCTGTCTCTGGAGACATCCCAAACCCGCCTGGACACATTCCTGTGCCACCTGCTCTGGGTGACCCTGCTCTGGCAGGGGGTTGGAGGAGATGGGCTCCAGAGGCCCCTTCCAACCCTATGGTTCTATGATTCTACAAACTGCACCTGCACGGGCTCAGCTTGAACCTGGGCTGCCCACAGACCCCTCAGGCCTTCACAGTCAGTATCTTTTAAGAAATGTTTTGGTCATTATTCCCGCCTAAAGCCATTACTACAAGGAGAGATGAGAACTTGACCAGGATCCACCCAGGGAACGGGCCCTGGGTAGGTCTCTCCCAAGGGCTACCTACAGGGTCACCCATGAGCCCTGTGGGAAGGTCTCCTCCTGGCCGGCAGCATCAAGCAGCAGCTGTTGGAGACCCGAGCCCACCCTGGGGGCCTCCCCACACTCACAACAGTGGTGCCACAGTCGTTTTCTCCAACACAGCCATCCATTTATTACCCCTGTTCCCAGATGAAGACACGTGATGGGTGCGTACCAGAGCTGCTGACCAGTTCCACGTACAGACCAGCTCTCGCGCTGGGAGGTCCCGCTTGCACATTTTCCATTTGTCACCCCAGAGCTAATGACACGGACTCAGAAGTTCCTAACACACTGCACCCATCGTCTACTCCAGGACATCAAAATCAAACAAACAAGCGATTTCACCGCCAAGCACGTGACTGCTGTCTGCACTCACAGCGCTGCGAAGTCCCCGACGAGGGGAGAAGCTGAGCGGACCCCGGCTATTCCAATGCAGCTACTGCCGTACGCAAACGTGACTTCCAGTTCAGATTCTGCTGTGCTGGGGACAAGTTAGCACACAAAGATAAATAACAACTTAAAGGGCAACAAGGAAAACCCTGCAGGCCCTGCTCCCTGGTGCATATCACCCGTAATTTCGTTTTTCACAGGCTTTCTCATACCAACACCCCCCCACAGCTCTGCTCACCCTCCCTTCGGACCCCCACGCCGAACTCTGCTGAGGTCCCTCACACGTAACTCGCCACCAGGGTTTCCCACTTGCTCTAACGGTGCCGTCAGATCCCGACTCCCGAGCAGCGCCCCAGTTCCCTGCTCTTCCCAGCACTCCTCCGCAAGCGGCACGGGTGGCGTCTGAGGACAGTCCTGGTCCTCCCTGGGACCCTCCCTAACGCTCCAGCACAAACCCGCTTATCACAGCTCTCTCTGGGCCACTCCGGCTCCGTTTGGACTTGCCCTTTCCTTTGCTGACTGCGAGACACGGGACCCCGGTGCGTTCCCTTCGATTCCGCCCCCGCAGCTCCCGGTCAGCTGCGCTCAGGCACTGCCGTGTCCCTGGGAGCTGTCATGGCCAAATTCCTGGATAACAGGTGAATTTAGTTTCAGCCCCCAGAGGGGCAGAAAAACATCAGAATTCACATCTTATGTCCTGAGCTACAAACAAGGGACAAAGCCGTTCTGCTTGTTTCATCTATTAAATGACTACCAGGAAGCCACCGGGGGACAGATGCAGAATCCGAATGCAGAGACGTCGAGCCCCGAGGTAAGGCAGATGGCAGAACCCGGGGGCATCGCACCGCGCCTTTGCAACAGGCAGCACAGTGACGGGCGCTGACACCCAGAGAGGGGCATCAGACCCGGGTGTCAGAGACCATCCCCGGCCACCCTGATGGAGAGGACACCCTGAAGCTACCCTGACCATGAGAGACGTCCTCAAGGGTGAGGGAGAAAGGCAGAGGCAGCGTTCCTGCTTCTCTCACACCTGACGCGTGACTGCAAGCGGCATACCTGCAGTGCTCGGCCATCCACGAGGGTGACCTCCCGGGACCCTGGTGCTGGTACACCATTGCTCTCCACATGCCACCAGGCATCAGGGCTTCCTAAATCCCCAGGCACGCAGGATTACTTGCAGGTCCAGGTTAGCTACAATAGGCAGCTGCCAAGCGTGGCTGAAGCCGTAAACTCAACTGCATTGCTAAGATCTCGTTCCAGGTTATACCCAAGCCGTCCCCAGCAGAGGTGGTCCCCGGGAGATGTCTCACAAGCAAAGACAAACTCCAGACGGCTACACACTGAGAAGCAGTGGAACAGGTACCCTGCCCTCACTCCATGACGAGATGCACATCACATCGCGGAAACAGCACCACCGCATACTTGTAATCCAAGATCGAGTCAAGAGCAATTGGGTACTTAGTCGTACACAGGTCTCTAGGCTGTTTCATTCCGAAATCATTTCCCAGCAAACACGTGAACATTGCCTCAACTTGTGCAACAACTCCATGTCCTGGACAACCTCACGCGTAACCTGGGTATTAAACAAAGCACCCAAACCTGTTTGAGGCTAACGTGGAGATGACACGGTCTCTCAACCATGTTTTTCACTTCCGAGCTGTTGCCGTACCAGGGACCCGGAAAAAGGGAAGCTGCCAGAACCGTGCCGACAGCACAGTTTTGCTCAATGTCAGCCGTAAATTACTGTCACTGAGCTCTCAAAAAATCATCAGCAACTGACCCATTTTTTGGTCAAGTCCCTCATCTGAGCAGCAGTATCGCGCTGTGACCTTCACTTCGTTCCAGAGCTTATCAGGCTCCAAGTTTCTTCCTATTATTGTTTTCCCACACTAGGAAAGGTTTCTCCTCCTTTCCATTTAATTTGCCGGTGTCTATACTGAGACATACTCAAAACTGGAAGTAAGCCGAGCGATGTAAGGTTTCACATGGCCTTAAACCCTGTGCTCGGAGCCCAGTTAACTCCCGGCTCAACTCCAACCCCCAGCACACTGCCCAGGGGCAGGCACACGCTCCGGTACGTATGCTCAGGTGCACAACTGCTCACGCTCTTGACACCCAGATCCCAGGAGTGTTTGTGAACCAACGGCAGCAGCACCCTCCTTCCAGAAGCAGCCCACCAATCGCGGCCCCCAGCTCCCGGGAATGTTGGGCCTGGGAAGGTGCAGCACAACGGGGCTACGGCCTTCCGAACTCCCAGCGCCGGGGGACTCTCAAACCCCGTCATCTGATGAAGTTCACAGATCCCTGAAGGGTCAAGCTGTAAAATCCAAGGCACTTCTAGAGTCAGCGAGCCCCCGGTGTATGCCACAACAGCCCAACTTTTCACTCTGCACAGCTGCTTTATTTGTTATGATATTAAAATGCAATTATAAAAGCTGATTTTAAATGCCCCATCAAATTAATAAACTGGCTGCGTACAATCCATCTGGCAGATGTTGCAGGGTCCTTTCATCACAACAACAGATTTCACTTGGGTTTATTAACAAAAAGCCAAGGGAGAGGCAAGTTGGCAGTTAAAGAAATTACGGAAAATAGGAAAGATTCATACGGGGCCCCCTGATGAGCAGAAAAAATGGTTTGTCCGGCGGCCTCATAACCTTCCACTGAAATGCTCTGGGGAGGCTTTTGACCCTGGTTACACTTGAACGAGCCTTCACAGACACTACTTGCTCCTTTACTGACAACGGATGAGAAGCCAGAGCCTGCACGCAGCATGGGAATGGAGCCCCCCCATCAGTCAGGCGTAGAGACAGGGGTCTTCCGCTCCAAAAACGCATCTCCCATCCCCCTGAATACACCTGCACTGACGCGGACCTCAAAACACGCCCCAGAACTCTGCGCGGACAACGAGCCGTTCCCACATTGCCCATGAACAGAAGCACAACCCAGAGCAACTGTGATTCAACAAGGAAAGCATTTTGCTCTCCGAGGGGAAGCTCTACATATATCCCGAGGCTGGACCCCCTCCCAGCCCTTCCCACGCGCGTAATTCTCCCTAACGAGGGCACTCCACGCTTCCCCCTGCTGTAGACCCCAGCAAGTCTGCTGTCGAAGCGCTACCCGCCTTAGCGGCCCTACACCACTGGGGCGAGAACTTCCACCCATTCCTTGCAGTTTGCAGGTGCTCTCCATGACCAGCGACAGATTAATCTTAGCGGAGATCTTGACCAAAAACCCATCAGTGAAAATGATCAGTTTAGGACAGCTTCAGAGCCTACCATGCAAGTTTACTCTTGCAGCAGACTCGTGTTTCCCCCTCAAATAAAGACGACAACATAGAAGCTGAAGAATTCCTGCCTCTGAACTCCTCTTTCCTTTAATCACAGTAGGGGCTAAGATAGCAAGTAAGTGCTCAAATATTCAGACCATACAGAAAAGACCAAAAATCCCCTTTTGAACTGCTTCACTAAGAACTTTAAGAGTTTAAAGCTACCACCGCACCACAGCAGGTTTTAAGATGTTTTTAGTTTCGGCCACAGAACATCTCAGTGCAGCACGTCAAAAGCCCGTTACCGAACAGCCTTTGCCTTGGCTTGCTCATGGCAGCCTCCAGCGATGCCGTGAAATCGCTGGAATGGTTAACAGTCAGTGGCGAAGAAAGTGAACGCTGCAGCTGCACGTGCTGGCCTGAGCCCAGGCTGCAGCCTGCCGCGCTGAACCGAACGTGCGAGGAGGGCGCCTGCTCTCGAGGCTCCTGAGCAGAGGACGCTCGCGAAGCACCGTCGGAACAGCCAAGCCGGCGGAACTGGTGTCAAACTCTGGCAGCAATTCAGCGTGCCAGATCACAGACCTCCAAGTCAGGCAGAAAACGCAAATCACCCCAAGAGGAAGGGACAAAAAAGACCCCCAAACTAAAGGTAACTCTGAGGACAGGGCACGTTGATCTGCTTCCCATACAGGAAGAAGCCAAGATGATGGAAGCTACTTTTTGGGTACCCTACTATTTTGCATTCATGGTACTCTATGCCTAAATGATTTTTAAAAGAGAAAAGGACGAAAAGGAAGGAAAACCTTCATTGCTGTATTAGGAAGAAAAGAAGAGGGCGGGGTGTGTTTCCTCATTGTTCCTGATGAAATCCTGGGGAGAATTCCATTTTACACTGGTCCAAGGAATCAGCCGAGCAACGCTGCCGCGGCCACCTGCCCTGGCGGTCCGTGCAGCCGGGCTGGAAGCCGAGGACAGGGAGGTTGTGCTGGGTTCTTGACGCAAGTGTTTCTTCCACCAAGCTTGGACCGTCTGTGTCCGTAACCAGAGAAGCGCTGCCTTCGCCGGGGACTACGCCGTGTGCCTGAGGAGCAGGAATCCCCACGCCTCCTCTTCCCGGCAGCTCAGGCCCACCAGCGCAGGCGAGGACCAGCATGCTGCCAAGCCCCGTTCAGAAGAACACAAACCAAACAAGCCTTGATGGGTCTGGCAGGGGTTTGCACACGCTGGCTCCCCACAGCCTTTTGCATCGGACAGCCCAGGCACAGGTTGTGGTGGCAGCTCCGCACCTCCCTCTGTCCCCAGGAACGGGACACGCTCCAGGCAGAGCAGCTCGGGACTTGTGGCCTCCCCGGCGCGGCGGCGCCGATGAAAGCCCGTGACCATCTCCAGTCCCTCTGGCAGCCCCTGCCCGCAGGCGCAAGCCGTGCTCCAGCGCCTCCAGAGAGACACGGCGCTGCCCACCTCGGACCACCAGGGCATCTTCTGCCACAAACACAACCTGCATTTTGATGGACGCAGCCTATTTCAGAGGCACACAGCTCTAGACACCAAAAACCAAAGAGAACTTCTCTCAGCATTTGCTCCTACCATTGCTTTATCAGTGTAAGCGTACACTTTAATAGATTACAACTGCTTTTAAAACTGCCGTCGAACATCACACCTACTGTTTATGCTGTATTAAACTTGCAGCCTCCAGCTTTTCACGCAGACTGCCCTGACCCAGGCACGGCACAAGCAGCAGTTCGGGGCGAGGAGCACTTTCTAAATTGCCTCTTCTGTATCTTGTTAGGTTTGGAGCTCCAGCTACCGCAGCGGAACAGAGGTGCGGCTGGGTCCGAACGAGACCTGAGGTGGCACAGAGCTCAAAAGTAGCGGTGGAGGTGATCGGATCATTATGGATGAATGGGGACGTGACCTGAAGAACAGGCACAAAGAGGGAACTGGCACGGCAGAGACAGCTCAGACCTCCCTCGCCCGCACCATCTGTCACCGAGTGCATCGCAACTTTCCTGGCACCTTCGGACGCAGGCAGGTAAAAGCAATTAAGCTCAAGGCCTGGGGACCTGAAAAGTCTCCAGGAGCAGATGGGATCCACCTGAGTGCCATGAGAAGGGAAGGGCAGGAGCCCGTACAGAAGGGGTAAGACCAGAACACGCTGCCCTTGGCCCTGCACGGACCTGCAGCACAGCACATGGTCCAACAGAAGACAAGCCACAGGCTCTGCAGGGGTTTGTCACGCTCCCTCTCCTGGGTCATTTCTGCTCGATCCGAGTTCCATGCCACGCTCCTCAGTGCTTTAGGGACACACCACCAAGGCTGGCCAATGCAGCCAACCGCCACGTTTCATGCCCTGAGAAGGCGTCAGAGAAGGACATGGTTTGGCCACACACACACTGCGTGTGCACACCAGCAGAGGTGACAGAAGGACCTGGTTTGGTCACACACCGACTGTGTGCCCATGCCATCAGATGTGGCCCATGGAGGAGCGGCGCTGCTCGGAGCAGGGGGCCGGGAGGGCAGGAGGGGAGCCTGGCGAGCTCGCAGCAAGCTGTCCCTCAACTGGCATGTCCCAGCCTGGCTGGGGACAGTGTCGGTGTGCCCGAGGAGCAATGCTGTCAGCCATGGCCTTAGCCCAGAGCTCCGGGCTCCTTGTGCCGGTCGGGGCCGTGGTGGGCCCTGCAGATCAGGACTCAGACCTTGACCTTGGCCCGCCAGTCTGTGGGACTCGGAGCCCAGCAGAGGCCTGAGGCTGGTGCTGGTGCAGAAGAGCGTTACGTTCTGCAGCTTCCTTCACGCCACAGCTCTGCTCCTCACCTGCAGCAATCCCCACAGCAGGCAGCGACAGCACATCTGCCCTCCCCCAGTTACTGCTGGCTCCGGCCGAAACCCCTCGAGGCAGAAGGCATGTCTGCAGTGAATCTCCGCACAGGGCTCAGAGCGAGGGGGCCGGGGGTCCGCCAGTGCGACGGCGGCAGAGACGCTGTGGATAATCAACCTGCGAGTGCGGCACCGCCGCACTGATTTCTGCTCTCAGCTATTCCAGCCCCGCAGCCTCCAGCTGCTAAGCTGATTTTTATAATCATCTTGCTTTTAATACAATCATTATACAGTCATTATGCCTTTAATTAAGCATTTATTGTAAAAAATAGTGCCAATCAAAGTCAGCAGGTTGGAATAGGAAAGGAAGGGAATTAATGTATTCCCAAAATGTTAATGAGGACTTTTCAGCCTAAGCAGAGCGCCAGGATCTGGTACCCAGTAAGCAGATTCGAGACGTGATATGCAAAGCTTGAGCAGGGTGGCCCTGACCCAGATGGCCAGAGCTGAAAGGCGATGGCTGCCGTCCTCTCCCACTCTCCATGCCTACCCTCCTCCTCGCCCAGCGCCGGCCAATCTTTTCCCCTTTCCCTTCCCTCCCTCCTGGGGACATTAATCCCAGGAGGCTGCTCACCGCAGCAGTATTTCCACACTGTGAGTGGATTCCCCGGGGACCCAGGTCCCGTGGCCCTTCCCCGGCCACCGCAGACCAGCCGGAGCGTCCGTCCACCGCTTGGGATTTGCAGAGCCCCGGCCCCAGCAGCTCCCCCGGCCCGACCAGCGGTCTGCAGGGAGACGTCTCGGAACGCTGGGCCTGTCAAACCTTCCCTAAAGACAACTCTGCCCTGGAAAACTTGGATGAATCGCGGCACAAGTTCCTGTGCCCGGTGCCCCAGTGCACGCACCCCCAGCAGCTTCACCTACGAGAGCCTCCTCTGCCTCGGGGGGCAGAGATCTCCTCACCTCTCCTGCTGCCCTGCTGGGGTGCCACGGGAGCGGCAGCCAAAGACCTGTCCGAGGGCATGTTCCTACCGGCCAGCACACGTGGGCCACTGGAAAGGCCCAGGCTGCTCTGCTGCGCCGGACAAACCAGCGTGGCTCACCATCACAGTCCACCATTGACACTCAGGCAAAGTGAGGTTCCACCAGTTCCAGCTCCTGCTACAGCCACTACGGTGTCGGGGAACCTGAGGCAACACGCGTGACCGTGTCCGTCCTCCTCAGCCCTTGCAAAAGCAGGCATGGGAAGAAGAGCGCGGTATGAAGACCGAGCACATTCAACCTTCGGCGACGCCGGAGCCGCAGCGGGTGTTCTCCCCGACATCCCTTCCACTTGCAGGCCACGCATCCCCACAGCCCCGCAGCCAGAGGGGCACCAGCGCCTGCGAGTCCCCCTGGGGCTCAGGGTCCCTGCGGGCACCTGGCACTGCGTGGGGAGCTCCGTGCTGCTGGGGAAAAGCGAGAGCTTTTGCAAAAACCTCTTGTGAAGACCCAGCTGGGCCCACGGACCCTCTGCAGCCACTTCCAGGATGCTGCCGCCGACAGCTGGGAACACGGGGAGGATCCCGACCGCTCCGGCAGCGGGACAGCCCGGGGCTCAGCCGCTCGGGAAGGTCCGAAGGGGCTCAGCAGCCCAAGGGAGAGGGGCCAGGGCACGGACACGGCTCCCAACGCTTACAGCGCGTGACACTGAGCACAGCGAGAGCAACGGGTAAATCGAACACTGGCACATGTGTCCCGCCTGCTTACGAGCTGAAGCGACTGCATGTACGATGCTGGGCTCTGACCTGTCGCCCCTCAGGAATGAGGGTTTGACTTAATCTTTGCGCGAGAACAGCAACAAAACCCCAGCTGAGTGCTAGGGATGATCAGGAAAGGAAGAGCATCGCAAATACCGTGTGCAGCTCAGCTCCCTCGGCTCAGAGCGGTCACAGCACAACTGGTAAAGATATGGGAAAGGGTGACAAAGGGCAGTGAAAGGAATGGCTCCGGACAGGGAACGGGCAGCCTCTAGCCTGCAGGAGAAGACAACAGAAGTGCACAAAGTCAAAAGCAGCCCCACATGAACAGGGATGCCCTGCCCCCTGCTTCTTCCACCAAAAATGTAGGGGTCATAAAGCAAAAACAGCAGGTAGAAGGTCAAAAAAGCCTCAAAAGAAATGGCTTTTCACACGATGCACAGTTACGCTGCTGTAGCTGCACAGAATTTGTATGTGCAAGAGCAAAGATCCACCAGGACTGACCCCACACTCCCACAGAGACACCTCTCCTGTTACTGGGTGCAACCGGCACCTTACCACAAGGCCGGTGTCACGTCCTGGCTGTGAAGCTTCTTGTTTGTATGCGTTCAGCCCACTTTCCTTTCAAGGTGGAATACCAGACCTGATGGGAAATCCTCTGGGAGTTCTCCTGGTGCTGCATATTCAATCGGATTCGTCACAGCTCCTCATCCCTCCCTGCATGGCTGATCGCATCGAGACAGAGAAAGGGAGGGAGAAGCCCAGACTCCGCTCTCTCCGGCATTCTGAAAGTGCTCCAAAGCAAGCTGGTTTGAACTGAAAACCAGTCCCACCCGTGCTCTTCACTTGACATACCAGAAATACGCACAGTTCAGCCCGCAACACCTCCACCCCGTCCCTTCCTCCCCTGCGCTCATCAGCATCTGCCTCACAACACGGAAAGACTTTTGGGAAAGCACGGGGGGCACCTCAGACCCCTGTAAATCCAGCTGGGGGGCACAGGCTCGGCTGGGCCACCCTGTGCCGGCCAGCAGGGACGTGAGCTGTGTGACACCGGGGCAGCTCGGGCGCAGCAGCGCCGTGCGACACGTGCAAAGCGCTGTGTGGGGAGGATTCACAGCTGCGTGCGAGCGGAGCACCGAGAGCAGGCACGGCCAGCACCTTCTGTACACGAGACATTGATACATGTGCAAAGCACAAAACAGGCTGACTTCACGGAGCCCCGAGGAGGACACAAAGTCGGCCGTTAGGTAGCCGCAGACCCACTCCCGCGATCACCAGCTGTCGATGAGCCTGACAGCAGTGAGGTGGGGCGGCACCTGCGAGCAGGCGGGCTCAGAGCTCACCCACGATGAGAATCAGCATCTGGGGATCGCCCGAGCCTCAGCGGCACAGCGAGAGCAACGCTGGCAGTGACGCAGCGCAGAGACGGCTGTTTGCAATGCTGCTCCTTCCCGCTCTTTCTTTCTTTCCATTATGGAGGAACGACTATGGAGGCATTCTCCCCCTCTGCTCCACTCTCGTGAGACCCCACCTGGAACACTGCGTCCAGTTCTGGAGCCCCTACTACGAGAGAGATATGGACATGCTGGAACGTGTCCAGGAAGGGCCACGAGGATGCTCAGAGGGCTGGAGCACCTCTCCTATGGGGACAGACTGAGAGAGTTGGGGTTGTTCAGTCTGGAGAACAGAAGGCTCCCAGGAGACCTTCTAGTGGCCTACCAGTATCTTAAGGGGGCCTCCAAGAAAGCTGGGGAGGGACTTTTTAGGATGTCAGGTAATGGTAGGACTAGAGGGAATGGATTAAAACTAGAGATGGGACGATTCAGACTGGACGTTAGGAAGTTCTTCACCATGAGGGTGGTCAGACACTGGAAGAGGTTGCCCAGAGAGGGGGTGGAAGCCCCATCCATGGAAGTTTTTAAGGCCAGGCTGGATGGGGCTCTGAGCAACCTGATCTAGTGGGAGGTGTCCCTGCCCATGGCAGGGGGGTTGGAACTGGATGATCTTTAAGGTCCCTTCCAACCCTAACCATTCTATGATTCTATGATTCATTCCAGGTAAATAAAAAGGAGGAAAAAACCGGGTGAAGTGCTGTGCATCTTGCATAATATACAATACACACACACTCCCCCACTCATTTCCTCTTCCTCCAATCTGCCAGCAACAGATGGTAACGCAACAGCAGTCACATCTGACAGCCCTTGGATCCGGACAGGCCAATCATAGAGACGAAGTCTGAGGATGAGCTGAAGGCTACGGAAGTGTCTGCCTCAGAAGGACAAAGTGGAAACTAGTCAATAATCCCTGGTCAGAAACAGTACTAAAAGCAGCAAAGAGAAAATCCTGAAAATAGCCCATTTCCACCTCTGCTGGTGATTAGGTATCAACACAGCAACCTGCAATTCCTAAATCTCTGAAATTCCTGCTGCTGTGAACACACCCCACCCGGACCACGGGCAGCCTCGGCCCTGCGCTCTACGCCCCGACTCACACGGGTCCGAACTCTCGCACGTCCACCCATCCCATCGGTCACAAGAAGTCCAGCCCACGTTTATCTTTGCTAACCTGGTTCCCCAACCGCAGCACCCGCGGGCGCAAGCGCTGGGTGATGAGTCTCGGCCAGGAGCCGTGGTGCCGGCGCAGTGCATGGAGATAAAGGGCAGCCGAGTCTGCACACCATCGCGTGCTCCGGCACCTCCACTCTCCCCCAGCCCAGGGGGGCTCAGTCAGAGCCAGGTGATTCAACTTGGTGCCTAAAATGACGGGAGGTGCAGCTGGGGCCCAGCCACCGGTCACCATCCAGGGACAGTGCGCAGCGCCACGCACACCCCAACAGCCTGCGTGCACCCACGGGAGCGGGGCTGGGAACAGGCTGGGGACCGGAGAACATCCCAGGCACGCGCCAGAGCTCCCACGGGCTGAACCTCTCTGCAGATGCAGGGCCATGGGCAGCAGAGATCGCTGCTCACAGCCAACAGCAGCGCAACCCCCTGCGCAGGGTGCGGGCGAGCGAGGAGGAACACAGGCGACATGCAGCTGCCTGAGCAGGACTGCATCTAACCTGCTCTCCTGTCCGTAAAGGAGGAGGCGGCAGCTGTGTGGAGGAAGAAGCAAGGTTCCAGAGGAGGCCCCGGAGACGCTGGGAGGGCTGGAGCCCCTCTGCTGTGGGGACAGGCTGAGAGAGCTGGGGGGGTTCAGCCTGGAGAAGAGAAGGCTCCGGGGAGACCTTCCAGCCCCTGCCAGTCCCTCCAGGGGCTCCAGGAAAGCTGGGGAGGGACTCTGGAGCAGGGAGGGGAGCCATGGGACGAGGGGGAAGGGTTTTTACACTGGAAGAGGGAGATTGGGATGAGATCTTGGGAAGAAATCCTTTGGTGTGAGGGGGGTGAGCCCCTGGCCCAGGTTGCCCAGAGAAGCTGTGGCTGCCCCATCCCTGGAGGGGTTCAAGGCCAGGTTGGACGGGGCTTGGAGCCACCTGGGCTGGTGGGAGGTGTCCCTGCCCAGGGCAGGGGGTGGCACTGGGTGGCCTTTAAAGTCCTTTCCAATCTAAACCATTCTGTGATCTACAAGTCCCTCTAACAGACTGGAACAGAATCACTTGCCTCGGGGAGGGGAATCTCTCACCGACCCGTCAGTGAGGCAGAAGCACAGATAAAGGATTCCAGCATGTACACTAAGCTCAATCCAAATAAGATGAGCCACTGGACATTAACCACCAGTCAGCAGGAAATCGGAGCCAAGGCTGGACGGGATTTTGTGCTGACCACAGCTTCCACCGCTCAGAGAGGGCTGGAGAGAAGCTCCCAGGGACACACCAGGGTCACGGTCCTCCACTTCACCAGCGAGGCCTCAAAAAGTTTCAGCTGCAAAATCCAAATGCTTGTGTCTTCCTCCACCTCCCTCCACTGCCCGCTGATGGTTTCAGGACACGTGTGGGCCTGGGCCTTCTGGCTGCAGGTCCCAGCAGGGACTTTACGAACAGCTACTGCCTGAAAGAGTCCCATGTTTCGTCCAGTCGGTTCCCCTCATCCCAGGGAGCTCCCACAGCCGCGGGCACTTGGCTCAGGCGGGTCATGGAACAAGGCAAACACACCGTGCTCAAAGATACCGGGCTTTGTGAGGTTGTGTTCTTTTAGCATGGAGGAAACTGCTGTATTAACCCTGCTTTGCCAATTACCAGAATCTCTGCATCCTGCCCATTACTCTGTATCAGACCAAGTGTTTTAGAAAGAAACACTAAATCTTTCTTTAACTTCAGGGGATGGTGAATCCACCACATCCCATCTCCAGTGTCCCAACAATTCACTGCCTCTAGGGCCAGAGTGGATGCCTAAGGCAGGGAACACACTTCAGCCCTTGCTGAGTTAAATTGCCAGTGGTTAAATAGCCCCAAGATTAAAAAAAAACCAAAAACAAAAACCAAACCCCGAACACAACACTGTGCTCTCTTAGTCTGAAGTTTTCGTTTCATCTTCTACCATCCTGTTTCCTTCTGCACTACATTAGAGCCCCTTCTATAAGCTGCCACCTTCTGTAAAGCTGTCGTGTCAGCTTTCCAGAGTCAGATCCCTTTCCTAAGATCTCCTCTACGCTTCTAATTTGCTAACATCTCCCCCAAAGTACCGACATCAGATAGGCTCGGGAGACAGTGATGGATGTATGATCAGCAGACACGGAGTTACAGAGGGGTTGCCCAGATGAGAAGGACTAAAGGTCACTGAAATCTCTTGTCAGCACGTAAAAGTCTGAACCGCCAACACAGGCATCTCTGGGTGACCACGGCATTCTATCCGTCTGCACCCCGCCGATCTCCTGGTCCTCAGACATCTCCTGCCAAGGGAAGGGCAAGCAGCGGGCACAGGGTCTGGGAAGCACCAGAGCTTCTCCCATCTGCGCAGAGACAGTGCTCATGAAACACTCCCGTGTTGGCTGGGGAGAGGGGGGAGGCTAACATAAGGAATTCTTCAGAAAGTGTACCCAAAAAGAGTGGCAGGCAATTGTATTCCTGCTGCTGGATCCCTCACGTGTCAAAATTTTGGAAGGTTCGTGCCTCTCTAGTACAACTGACACCTGCAGGCGACCAGCAGAATGTGGCTGGATGACGGAAATGGAAGCCGGAACTAAATGCACCTCGCACAGCTCTCCCCACCTTCCACCGCGTCCATCCACACAACCAGCAGCCAGAGGACCCACTATGTGTCAAAACACTCACAGGGAGCAGCGAGACGTTAACTATGAGAAAGACGTGACTTTGCAGATGTGGTATGGTGGTTTGGTTTTTTTTAATATATAATTACACAGATAAAATTTAGGAGGCTCCCCGATTCCACACAATCTCGAGCGCTGCAGAGCAGTACGTACGAAAAACACCTGCGTGACGTCTGGTCACCTGCAGGCTCAATACCATCCTGAAGGACAACAGCCTGGCCTTGTTTTCACACGCTCCGTGCTACTAGAGAGAAGAACCAACCACCCCCCGAAGCCGTGGTCACCTGGAGACACGTGCCTCTCCGGACAGACAGGAGCCGGCTCCTGCACTGGTTTCCCACAGAGAGCTGAAAGGAGCAAGAGCCCTGGGAAGAAGACCCCAAGAGAAGGCGTTCTCGGCTCCTTCAACATCAGGGCACTTCTCGCTGCAGGAGAGGCAACACTACAGCCTTTCCCTCTCTCTCCTAGGGTGTTGGTGGTCTTGGTTTGTTTTTTTTTTTCTATTGCTAATATATACACGTAGAGAGCACATAACAAGCGTAATATATTCATGAAAAGTGATATATAATCCCTGTTTGATTTCCCAGCACAGGGAAGGAAGGACTGCGCACAGGGCGAGCAGACGCGCTGGGGACAACGGCCTGAAGAGCAAGGCAGGAGAGCAGCCAGCCTCCTCCTTCCCCAGCAAGGACACCAGAGGGAGAAGAATCACGGAATGGTTCGGGTTGGAAGGGACCTCAAAGATCACCTTGTTCCCCCCCCCTGCCCTGGGCAGGGACACCTCCCACCAGCCCAGGCTGCTCAAAAACAGCAGCTGCCCAGCACAGAGCAGGGGCAGTTGTCCATTTACTGTCCTCCTGGCCAGGTGACACCCACTAGCACGTCCCCAGGACCAAAGCACGGCCCTGGGCAGGGCGCTCGGTGCCGGCAGGTTCAGCCCCGGCAGCCCCGCTACGGGAGGACGTTCTGGATTCAGAGCCCACAGCTCGGCAGCCCTTGAGGGGGGGCCCTTCACGTCACCCCCATGTGCTGCACAGAGGGGTGACACAGACAGGGCACCCCCCTGTGCCTGCTGTCGCCTGTCTCGGTTTTCTTCTCAGCACAAGGAATTTTGTGGTTTTTGCCTCGTGACCACCTCACATGCCCTTGCCCACCGGGGTTGGAACTAGATGGTCTTTCAGGTCCCTTCCAACCCAAACCACTCTCTGACGCTACGATTTCCAGCCGTCTTGGTGGGCAATCCCAGAGAAGGGCACATCCCTGCAGAGCCCAGCGCTGCCGCCGTCCCGTCCCGTCGTTAGCACCACAGAGCAGGACGGGCGGCGCTGGCTGCAGGGCTCACCGCCTTCCGTGGCACCGGCGGCGTTGCTGGTGCGAAGGAAGCGGCAGCAGACGCTGCCCTGGCCCCTGACGGGGGAGACGCAGCCAGGGAGCCCCCCGGCCGGCTCGCACCCGCAGCTCAGCGCGGCACGAACTGGCAGCCGCGCACGGGCGCCGGGGTGCCAGGAAGGAGAGGGATCCAGGAGGAAGGCAGCCACCCTGCCAAGCCGCACCGCGCCGCGCCGCCAAGCTGCTTTCCTGCAGGAGTCGTCCCGGAGTTCGGGAAATCCCTTTGTCTGCTGCCTGAATCCTCTTTCCATTGAAGCGCTGTGACGTGCTTTGCCATATTAACGCCACTCAAGCAGCTAAAACGCCTTGTCAAAGAAAGGCAGGAAAGCGTCTTGGAGGTTATTACAGGCTGATGTGATTTTACTAAACCCTCGCTGAACGAGCCCCACTCTGAGGAACGTTTCGGGATCAGACACTTGTGCAGGGACTGTCAATTGCAATTCTAATTTACGGCTGCAGCTGGGAAAGCTTGTTCTTACAGACGGAAGGATTAGGAATCCCCCAGATCTACTCAAGAGCTGTATAGAGAGGAAATCCTGAACCGTAAAGCACCTGGCGGCCTCTTGGGAAGGAATTCCCCCCCTTCCCCCCGCCAGACATCACTCAAGCAGCAGGCAGAAGCCGAGCGAGGAGCTGGCTGCGGGGGCGTCCATGGCCACAGGAGCTGGGAGCGCCGGCTGGGAGACCAGGGCTAAGGCGAACGCAGCAGCCAGAGCCCGGGCGACCCAACGAGGGCTCACCTTGCCCCGCGCGACACTCACTCTCCCCCTCTGCACATCGACTGCAGCACAAAGGACAAAATCATCCCCATTTCTCATATTCCCATCACGGACTGAGAACAACAGCCACAGAAATCAGGGAAATTGAGGGAGCCAGCAAGCCCCCGAAAGACACAGAGAACCCAGTTCCACGTCCGGAGGAGGAGCCGTGGGTGACGCCAGCTCAACCCTCGTGAACGTGGCCACAGGCTTCGGCACCCACCGCCCCGTCCCCGGCACCCCCCACGAGCAGCACCAGGACACTCGGCCTCCAGCCCCTGACAGCCCGGGGTTTTCCAGAGACTGCAGGAGTCGCACTGCAAAACAGACGCTGACAAACCTGTCTTTCGTAAGTGAACCTTTTTTAAAATCCATTCACATTCTTGGCCTCCACAGTGTCCTGCAGCAATAAATTCTGCAGTTTAACACCACACTGCACAAAAAAGTGCTCTCCTCCGTCTTAAGGCTGGAGCCAATATTTCTTTGAGCACCTCCAGGTTCCTGTATTAGAGGATTAGGAAGCAGCCTTTCTCCAAACTATTTATGAAATTGCAGACTGCTGTCACACCAGTTATTTCCCAAAGGGATAAGTCTTAAACTGCACGAGGGTATTTCCCTGCGCAGATGCCACCGAAGGCTTCCGCTCGCCCTCGACACCCTCCCTGCGCTCTGCCAACGCCACGGGGAGGAGGCTTAAGCTGTCAGACGAGGTACGCGATGGATTTACACTACCGGTGTTGATGGCTTTGGTTTTGGCACTATGAGCTTTCCTAGTAATCCCTAACTTTCCATCAGTCGGGGTGGGGCTGACCGGTTCTGGAGCACTGCACTGATTTTACAGAGTACTGCTGGTTATCTCCTTATTTATAATTATTATTGACAACGCTACGGAGAAACTGCTGCTCCAAGATCTACTATCTGAACGCCAAGAGCTAATTGAGTCCCGGTGCTGCCTACGCATCATTTGGGCTATTCTTCACAATACGCCTCATTTGCATCCATTGGCTCTGAACTTCCACAGACGTTTCTCGCCGGCCCACCCTGCGTCGCAGCTCCCGGGGGTCAGTTTTCCAGCCGCCCACCCCGGGGACAGAGGGACGCGGCAGTGCCTGCGGAGAGCGGGGAGGGAGCCGGGGGCTGTTCTGGCTGCGCAGACAGCTCGCAGCACTGCCAGCAGGAACACGGCACCTTTTCCTTTAATGCTCCGAGCCATTTCACTACTGCTTTATTATTATTTTTTTTTAAACAAAAATTACCAGATCGTATACTTCTGAGCAGCCCACTGACACCTTCGCAATTTCAAATGCCAAGAGCTCGCTGCTCTGCAATTAGCAGCGCAGACCTCTCCTCCCGTCCACGGCGCTGTGCAGCATGACACTGCACTTCTTCGCAACAGAACTGAGGCGCTTTGAAAATTAAACATCTTCTGTGATGTCAGACACGCTGCATTTGACACAAACCTACAAAGCACAGAACTAGAGCACCGTTAGGGCCACTTCAGCTTCCAGAGGGACACGGCCCTGGCTTCTGTCTCCCACGATGGCAGAGCACAGCGACCCAGGGGGCAACTTACCCGGCAGGTTACCGGGACGCGGTGCTGCAGGACCCCATGGAGCTCCAGCACCAGCGGGACACCGGGAAAGGGCTGGGAAGAGCAACCGCGCTCCCCCGTGCTCATGCCTTGGGCTGCCCTACAGCCCAACCAGGGGAAACACTGGGTGCCATCACCTACGGAGGGCAACAAAACGACTTCACAGTCGACCCAAAAACTTTAAAGCCCTGTAGGAAATAACTACAGCTGAGGGGGCAGGGGAGAAGATGGGAAATTCTCTGCTTGGAGCCAGCCAAGGGGTGAGCGACCACGTGAGCAGGGTCTGAGGTCTAAATCATGGTGGACACCAGAGCGATTACACAGTCAGCATTAAAATTCCTTGTGAAATAAACAGCACGCACTAAAGAACTGCTCAGTCCTCATGGAAACCCGAAAACTCATTAATACTGTATTTAATTTTCTCTTCCAGAGTCCATTATGGACAGATGAGTGAATGACTCTGCCAGGGCGGCTCCAGGGGCTGGACCTGATCAAGTGCCAGGGGCACCAGACGCTGGAAGGTCCCCCGAGGCCACTGACCACCCGTCCCCACGCTGTGCTGCCTCCCGCTTGCTGGCCCAGTGGCCACCGGGGCCCGGGGGCTCAGGCCAGCCTCCCCGCCGGTCACCGGGCACACGGCTGCTGCCAGCACCGCTCCGGTGCTCCTCACCGAATGCCGCTGCCACCCGCAGATGCCGGCCGGAGCATGGGAGCGTCACTCTCCGCTTTTCCCGTGGGTGCTGCTCCCTCAACCCGCAACCCAATTTGCTTGAGACAGAAACACCCACGGACGCAAGAGAGGGACGGGAGCGGACGAAAGGAAGGATCCGTTTCTGGTCAGCAGCCGCCCCCGCAGCCCACCCTGCGCTGACCCCGGCGGGACGCCCTGACCCTGTCCCGGGCCGGGGGAGGCACTGGCTGCGGTGAAGCAGCTCCTCCTGCACGGCCCCCACCTGCACGGCCCCGCCACCAGCGCAGCAAAAGCTGCTCCCGACTCGCCTCGGCCTTTCCCACCAGCCCCACAGCATACGGGGCTTCCCACGGCGGCCAGACACTGTCCCCCTCTGCCATCAGGAGAAAGAGCGTTGTTCTGCTTATAGAATCACAGAAGGGTTTGGGCTGAAGGGACCTTAAAGGCCACCCAGTGCCACCCCCTGCCCTGGGCAGGGACACCTCCCACCAGCCCAGGTGGCTCCAAGCCCCGTCCAACCTGGCCTTGAACCCCTCCAGGGTGAAGTAACATGAAGTAACACACAGAGCAGGACCCCGCAACCCGCAAGAGGCCAGCGGAGTGGGAGGTCAGTGGAATCGCACGCGGTCGGGAAAGGACGGGCACACACCATCCGTTCACGGCTTCTCCTGACACAGGAGGTGGGGTGCCTCACCCGGAACACGGGTCTGAAACAAAACCGGGGGCAACCTGCACACGGTGCTTGCGAAGCTGAGGAACACTTTGCCACCGGACGTTACTGACAGCCCAAGTTATCATGGGTTCAACAGGCCACCGGAGAAATGAACAAAAGAAAACCCCATCACCTAGAGCAGTAAATTAAGCCTTGAGCCATTCCAAGTGCGACTGTCGGGCACCTCCCTCCCTTCAGAGCCTTCTGCAGACCGCAGCTCCGGGCCTCCGACCGACGGGTGGAACCGGCTGGCCCGTTGTCCTGACCAAATCCAACCAATGTTGCATTCTTACATCAGAGGATAACAACGCAGGGACGGGAAGATGCCCTTGCACCGAGCTGACATCACGCAAAACTGCTGTTGCCAATTGGGACGAGGTGATTTATGCAAGGAACACGAAAAATACAGGTTAATTGTGTCACACGATCACGGACAGCGGGTTGTGTGATGTGCACCACGCAGTGGACTTTTAGACAAATCTGAGAAGCTCCCACTTTATCGCATTGAAAGCAAGGAGAGTCCGGGAAGCGTGACAGGCAGGTGCCGAGACTTCTGGATAGCTGCCATCACTACAGAAACTGTGTTAAAAAAGTCAGAAGGAGAACAAAATGCATGACACAATAAATGGTCCACCTCATCTGCGCGCCCAGCGCGACCCTGGCCACTCCATTCCAAGAGCACTTCACAGCCCCAGAAAAGTGAGACACCAACGAGTGACATGACCAGAGCCACGAAAAGGGCTCTTTATGGTAAAAGACTGAAAATCCTGGGGACTTTTAAAGAAGAGAAAATAAGGAAGAAAGGATAGAGAAATATAATAATGAAAGCTAAGCGCTGTCCTACACATGCTTGTCAGTTCTGATGCTGAGAAAGGGTGTTTAGTGTGAAATCTCATCAGCAAACCCGGTGCCACGCGGGTTCTCAGCAGACTAGACGGTAGCGACCCAGTAAGACGTATGTGCAGTAAACACTTGGTATGGCGTATGGTTGACAACATATGCTATCCATGTTGGAAGTGTTGCAAACTGAAGGAAAACCTTTTGGGGGAAGGAAACGTGCTAATTAATGAAGCCGCCTCGGAAAGCGAGAGAAACTCCCGTCTAGAAAACCAACAGGACGCAGCTACGAGCCCTTCACTGCCATGCTCCATGCAAGTCCTAGAGCAGCATCCCCGACACAAAACAAGAGGGAAGAAGGAAGAGAAAAATATTCCATTTTTATGAAAGGTCTTAAAAGAGTGGTTCTGAAGTAGCCCAAGGAAGCCAAAGATGAAGAGCAAATAGCCAGTGCGTAGCCAGAGGAGGAGCTCCGTTTCTTAATTAAGAGTCAAAGGCTACTGAAAGGTACTGGATCCCAAAATTAATACTGATAGCGTGGAGTGTTGTTGGGAAGTTCCCAGTGAAAACAGCAGGAGAGGAGCCCCAGCAGCTGCAGAAGCACCGCGACATTTGAAGTGTATATCGATAACACCCTTTTTCCCCCCTCTCCTTCTTGGAGCAGCGCTTCCAGTCTCCACCTCGCGCTGCGCGGCAGTGAGAGCGCTGCACGGCCAGCCCGCCAACGCCGCCGCTCCCTCGGGAACGGCGAACGCCTTGACAGCAGCGCTGGCATGCACGCTTGCGCTTCGCCTACCAGACGAGGTTGTGGATGCTGAAGGACGGGGATGCGCCGGGCTCCGACTGCATCCCGACGGGAGCGGCTCCTGCCGCCAGCCTGCGCCGGTGCCGTGGGAGAGCCCCGATCCTCCTCCTGCCGACAGCGCTGGGCTCCGGAGCCAGCAGGGCCCGGGAAACACTCCCGAGCGGAACCAGCGCTTGCAAATCTAATGGCGTTTCAGGGGAACACTGAGAACAGCTTACAACAGCATAGATCGGCACGGTGGAGCTGCCAGTGCCTTATGATGTCTCACATTTTTTCACTAAAACATTCTGTTTTCAGCAACCTTTAACAGTTTAGTATGACTTTCCCTACACCAAGTATTTGCCTCAATGATCTCTTGAACAACAAGCTTCAGCCAGGCCTGGAACAAAACTGGAGCCCAGTTGCGGTTCAGAACTACAGCTGAAAAAACACATTTCACAATGTCTAAAACAAACAAAAAACCTCTTACAAATATTCTGAACAGGCAGCTGTGACACTTGAACACTCCTGATGACAGACTTAAATTTGGCAGAAAAGGTCTCTGCAAGCTGCTTACAGCCACCAACACACAAACTAAACCCATTTGGGAACAGTTAAGCTTAAAAAAAAAAATAAAAAAAAAAATTCACAGCAGAACATATGCTTGGTGTCACTTTTCCAGGTCTGTAAATAAATTTCTGAAGCCTATGGGCATTGAGAAGACGTAGTGCCCACTGCTCTGACAGGCTAAGAGGCCCCGTTTCATCCTCGGGAGGAAAAACGCTTCCAAACCTGCTCCCGGTCTCCCGCCTCTCTCCTTTCTGCGCTGCCTCTGCCGCATCCCGCCCTGAAGCTGGTCCCCGGCTGCCCACAGCCTCCCCGAGGGGCTGCACCTCCTCCTCCCGCTTCCCAGGGCGGATGGGTGCCCTCCCGCGCCAAGGCCACGACAGACGGCACGGATGGGAGAAGCCAGCCTGGGAAAGGCCAGGAGGTGCCCGGCCATCCCAGCTGCAGCTGTGACCTACAGCAGCGGCTGGGGCAGGAGCCAACCATTACTCAGCGTGAATTAGGAAGACAATTCCATCTTCACACAGAGCTTCCTCTGCCCTTCCTGCATCGAGCTTTACCCCCAGGAACAGCAGCCGGGAGGAGGCAGACCCGGGTTTAAAGCCACCTGCCCCCCGCCATGCTGGAACACGGGGTGAAACCTGTTTGGGGCGAGCATCCACCTGCAGTGAGCGGGGCTTCCTCTGCAGACGCAGGGAAGAGACGGCGTTTTCAGCGGGACTCAGCTCAGCCCCCCCAGGAGAGGGTGACGGGAGCAGATGGGGACGGTGGTGGGGCACGGCACCTCCTGGGGTCGGTTCTGCTCCCCCCAACGCTCCCCAGTCACACCCCCACAGACCAGGGGATGGAGCCTCCAGCCTGGGGGAAGTGGCACCACAGTGCGGCATCTGTCCCTCCTGACACAGCTCAAACACTTACACCCTGGCACCGAAATTCCAAACAGCCTACGCCAAGACCCCAGGCACTGGGTGCGAACTCCCACCACCTCGTTCATAAACAACGTGAAGGGGGGAGAAGGGGGGTCTGGTGCTGCCTCTCCCCCGCTGCCCGGCACCACCTCGGCAGCAAGAGCACTTCTGCGGACCCTCCTGGGATCAGCTCATTTCTTTCCGCGGCTCCCACCAGACACCAGAGGAGCATCTTCTTGGGAGGCACGACACCTCCTCGGCTGTCCCCCTGCGTACGTCACACATACGAGAACAGAGACACTTCAGGGACTGGGAAAATCAGCAGGATGGGAAAGGAAGGTCCCGTCTTGTACTCTGCCCCCAACCCCATCCAGGCTAGAGAGCAGGAATCAAGGAAAGAAGAGGGAAGACTGGTCTCCAAAAGCCCTCGTAAACACCCACACACAGAGGACACAACAAGGAGAAAAGTGGAAAAGGATGCAGCGGAGTGGAGGGAAATAAAAGAAAAAAATTCATAGTTACCTAGTTCACGAAGCTGCTCGTCTACTGCGAAGCATGAATGAAAATGAAAGAGAAAAAACATGGGACACATGCAGTAGCTGAGAACAAAGCAGAAAAACACAGAAACGAAGGACCAGAGCTGTCTCCAGCTCAGTCACCATGACACATCTGGGCCATGGGCAGCAACAGGGCCCTGACAGCCTGGCATCCCACAGCCACCGGGGTCGGCCCCACAGCGTCTGGTTTACCAAAACCCAGAGGTCCACACACTTGCTAACCGGACAGCCCTCAGAGGATAACGCTTCTTGACTCCTCTACCCCACGGCCTCACACCCAAGAGACAAACCCGTTCCACAAGACCCCATCAGCCCAAAGCAGAAAAGGAAATTCAATTTATAAAATAGTCCATACACTAAAGATAAAAATAAAAGTCTCCTCTGTCCCTTCTGCCCAGAAGAGAAATAGAAAGCATTTTTGTTTTCCTCCCTGCACCGTCTCCTGCTCAAACCTGGACAGCCCGCTGTGTTCCTGTTCTATTATTCAACCTGGAGAAGAGAAGGTTCTGGGGAGACCTTATTTCTGTACCTAAAGGCGCTCCAGGAAAGCTGGGGAGGGACTCTGGAGCAGGGAGGGGAGCCATGGGACGAGGGGGATGGAAGAGGGGAGATTGGGATGAGATCTTGGGAAGAAATCCTTTGGTGTGAGGGGGGTGAGCCCCTGGCCCAGGGTGCCCAGAGAAGCTGTGGCTGCCCCATCCCTGGAGGGGTTCAAGGCCAGGCTGGACGGGGCTTGGAGCAACCTGGGCTGGTGGGAGGTGTCCCTGCCCAGGGCAGGGGGTGGCACTGGGTGGGCTTTGAAGGTCCCTTCAACCCAAACCATCCCATGATGCTATGACTCCTCCCCCAGACAGCCCGCTCACCTACTGGTCCCCCCTCATACCCGATGCACGGTGTACAACAGCAATTCTGCATAATCCAGCAGGGCTTCTGGCCGTGTCAGCAGTGTTAAGTCACACAACACATGGCCTGGTTAAGCTGAGCTGGACATCCACCAGATCCTGGTGTTCCTGAAAACTCAACCCAGACAGAGGTCTATCTGGTTTGCCCACTAAAGTCCTCAAGAAGCTCCAAGTGATTCCAGATCTGAACAACTAATCTTATCATCAAGAAACATACCAATACCTGTTCTTCCAACTACTGCTTTCTTAATTATCTTTGCTGTCTTTCTCCACTGAATTCTTGCCCTTCCTCTGGCCTACATTCAGACAGAACAGAATAGAAAAGAATGCCTTCAGTTGGAAGGGACCTACACCGATCATCTAGTCCAACTGCCCGACCAGAAGTTAAAGCATGGTGTTAAGGGCATTGTCCAACTGCCTGTTAAACACTGCCAGGCTCGGGGCATCGACCGCCTCTCCAGGAAGCCTCTTCCAGGGTTTGGCCAATCTCTTGATAAAGAAATGACTCCTCACGTCCAGTCTGACCCTCCCCTGGCCCAGCTTTGAACCATTCCCAGGCGTCCTGTCCCTGGGTCCCGGGCAGAAGAGCTCGGCACCTCCCTCCCCACGTCCCTCCTCAGGGAGCTGCAGAGCCATGAGGTCGCTCCTCAGCCTCCTTCCCTCCAAACCAGACCAACCCAGAGTCCTCAGCCGCTCCTCAGAGGACGTGCCTTCCAGCCCCTCACCAGCTCGGTTGCCCTCCTCTGGGCACACTGCAGGACCTTCACGTCCTTCTCGAATGGTGGGTCCCAGCACTGCACACAGAGCTCCAGGTGAGGCCGCGCCAGCGCCGAGCACAGCGGGGCGATCCCCTCTCTGGCCGTGCCGCGTCTGATGCCCCCCGGGATGCGGTTTGCCCTCTGGGTGCCAGGCCCAACTGTTGGCTCCTGCTGAGCTGCTGCCCACCAGCACCCTCAGGTCGCAGGTCTGCAGGGCTCATCTCCAGCCGCTCCTTTCCCAATTTATATTTGTGCCTGGCATTACCCGGTCCGAGGTGCAGAATACAGCATTTGGACTCAGTAAATTTCATGCCATTGATGATTGCCCAATGCTTCAATCTATCTAGGTCCCCCTGCAAGACATCTTGTCCCTCAAGAGACTCTACAGCACCTGCCAAAGACGCTGAACCCTCAGGCACTGCTAAATCAAGACCAACCTCACTCCTTTACAACAGGCACAAACCTCTCCCACTCGGTGCTAGAGTGCCAGCCCCTGCATCGCCCGGCCCGGGACGCGGTGAGGGCACAGAACCTTCAGATCAGCAGTGAGGTACCCGTACCACGCTGTAGGAAGCAAAAGGTGGTTGGTGCTGCAGGTCAGAGCATCCTAGTGTAAAGCTGGGTCCACACTTCACCGTCTGCCTCTTCCTGCCCAGATTCTTGGTCTGAGATGGTTCCCACTGCACCTACAGGGAAACGTGCTGCCATGATGCTGCAAAAAACGCTCGGGGAACATCACTCTAGAAGCACAGCAGTAAGCAAGAAGAAATGAGTTGGTGTGTTTTCTAGTGCCTTCCTGAGCCAAAAGGCCTGAAGAAACTGCCAGTGCGTACAAAAGCCCTGCCATGGCAGAAGATGGCCTTGCATGTCTTGCCACTTCTTGGTGCTGTGCAGGAGACATGAACGGTCCTCCACATTCAACCAATACGATCCTCAGCAGAGTGCGTGTGTAAACCATGAGGACGGTAAACACGCATTCACCTCGAGCGTGGATTCGGAAGCACCAGACCAAAGTCCACCACGACTGCGCCCACCTGACCGTCCCAGCCCCTGCCTGCTCCGGGTCCAGCTGCGAGCTCTTGGACTCGGTTGAGCAAAGGACGTTGCGATCTGCTCAAACAAGCACCGTGCTGCACGCGAATGGTCAGCATCCTCAGCACAGATCCCCAGAGCAGGCTGAATACCCAAGTCCGACGGTTAGAGAGCCCTTTCAAACCTGCTGCTACCGTTAAATTGTCAGGTGCAAAGAACACAGACCCGCAAGGAGAGAAGCCCGGGGCTCAGGAGGCAGTCCTCTGGATCTCTGAGGACTTGACTACACAAGCAGGCTCTTGCAGAACACGAGACACGCGAGCATACAGCCAGCGTTTCAGCTCCTCTGCACAGCCGCACCTTGCTGCGAACACCGTCCACGCACTCTTTCAGCAAGCAGAAAGCTGACTTGTCCCAAAGCCGGGCGAGCTCACACCCAAGTCTCCCCTCTAATAATAGGTCTGTGTGCCCCCCCAGCCAAAAACTGGGACACTACTAAGGTCAAGCAGAGGCATACAGAAGATGCTGACTTGAATTAATGAAGCATTTTCTAATTCTGGAAGGTAAATAGGGACAGCTGCCAGCTCAGTGCACACCTAAATGCACTTGACTTGAATGTCTTACTAATTTAAGTCTCCAAGGAAGGACAGACTATGTATTGCTAAAATGGCATCCCCAAATTCCAGCAGGTCATGTTTAGAGGTCATCTACAAAACACGTTTTAGCCCCAAATTTGTTTGCCGATATGTCTGGCAGGAAGAGACACCTCTGCCGTGTTACCAGACCTGTCTGCAGCCCAGGCGAGAGGCAGACCTGCCGCGTGCTCCGAGGAGTCCAGCCAAAGACCACCAAAGCCACCCCCAAAAGCCAGAGAGCGTCCATTGCCAAGGAGATCCCAGGCACTGCTACTCGCAGGAATGCCCCGTAGCTGACGAAGAACTGATTTAGAGCCTCCAGAAATCTCAGCGAGAAAGGGGGAGTACAAGGGAACTCTTTTTCCCAGAGGACAGAGAAAAGCAGCGCTCAAGGACCAAACCACAGGATTGTACATGCAGTAAGTGCCAGGAAATGCAGAAATATCCTAATTAAACTTTAAAAGAGAGAGGGGGAGTTTGTTTATTTTTTAAAACTACAGTAAATTTGCTGCTACATTTACTATTTGTATGTCCATACGTTTGTAAATAGAAACCTTGGTGAAAGCCGTGTGTGCATCCTGACCGCGACGTACGGATCAGCACGGTCATACCACCGGGTGCATCCCCCTTATCTGTCACCGGCCAAGAATCCACTACAATGTCAGGGCTCTGGTGTGCAAAAAGATGAGTTAATTTATATCAGTGATCTGAACTGAAATGTATTAGTCACAGCAAATCGTATTTATAAGTGGATGCTCTTACGCAGAATTAAAGTGAATATAATTTCTTTTATCATAATTATAGCCTTGGGAGTGAATTGAACCAAACCAAATGAACTACTTTAGTTCCAAGTCAGAGGCCACAACTTCAAGTGGGTAAACTGGTCTGTTCCGAACGGCAGCGTGGATCAGCTCTTCTGGTTACCCTCTCTGCCAAGCCATAAAGGAAAAAATGAATTGTGGGGTCTAACAAATAGGAGTCTCAAAGGACCGCGCTCTGGATAATTTGACATTCAACACTCGATAGTGCCTGTGCTGATGCTCACTACAGACAGACAATTAACAAGAAATCCCTGGGTTCAAGAATGATTATGATGATCAAAAGCTTTAGCTAAACAAGTCACCAAACTGCCAGCGCAGATGTGGGTGTCAGGGCCACAGAACAGAGCCCAGCACGAGCGCAAAGAACGCTCTCGGCAAGTTAGAGGCCAGCACTGCTCTGTGCAAGGCCAGATTTACAGATTACACATTACGGCCGGTCCGATTTCTGCCAGCCCCCAGCCTCACCTGCCCCGAAGCCGTCACCCCGGGCAGATCAGACGGGGCTGGGCGCTGGGCCGACAGCACCAGCCACTCTCCAAAACCTTTATCCAAGTGTGTGCCTCCTGGATCCGTCCCACGCTAAAGCCTCTCCCCCAGACCTGCAGTACACAGGCCAGAGGCTGCTCCTCTGCTGGCCCCGCTCAGCCCCCCGTGTCCCTGCAGGAGGTCCCCTGTCCTTCAGGCGAGGAGCTCACACGGGGCGCGGGGCGTCTCTCCAGGTACCTGCTACAGCAGCCTGGAACCCTAACTCCTGTGCTCCTGAGGAACTGCAATCACTCTTACAATTAAACATTCACCAAACAGTATTTAGAGGTAACGTACAGAAGTTACAGAACACCATTCTTATCATTACTTGCGTTTCAGAAACGGATAGAATCACAGAACCATAGAACTGTCTATGTCGGAAGGGACCTTCCAGATCATCGAGTCCAACCATCAATCTGACACTGACAAAAACCACCACTGACCCACGTCCCTCAGCACTGCGTCTGCCTGGCCCTGAAATCCCCCCAGGGATGGTGACTCCACCGCTGCCCTGGGCAGCCTGGTCCAAGCCTTGACAACCCTTTCGGTAAAGACATTTTTCCCAATATCCACCCCAAACCTCCCCAGCATAACTTGAGGCCGTTTCCTCTTGTCCCGTCGCCTGTTCCTTGGGAGAAGAGCCCGACCCCCCCTGGCTCCCCCCTCCTTTCAGGGAGCTGTAGAGAGCGAGAAGGTCTCCCCTCAGCCTCCTCTTCTCCAGGCTGAACACCCCCAGCTCCCTCAGCCGCCCCTCACCAGACTCCTGCTCCAGACCCCTCACCAGCTCCGTTGCCCTTCTCTGGACACGCTCCAGCCCCTCGATGTCCCTCCTGGAGTGAGGGGCCCAAAGCTGGACACAGTACACAGCTTCTTCTCATCAACCTTCTAAAACTCTGCTGGGACATCGCTCCATGGCTCCCACAGATGGGTCCCAGGCCTGCGCCCCGGGTTTCGCCGTTACGTTACACCAGAGCCGAGCTCTTCCCAGGGCTCGGTCCAGCCCCAGCCCCGCGCCCCCCCGGCTCCCTGCCTGCAGCGACGTGCCAGCACTCGGGCTCAGGGAGACGGCAGCATCCCTCGCCCAGGCTCTATGAACGACTGTCCCAGCGTTGTACTCGCCTGTATCAATCACGATCCCACTGAGAGGGAAACGCTGCTTCTGACAGGCAGCCGGGCATCAAAGGAAAC
The DNA here is from genome assembly GCA_009819605.1 of Sterna hirundo. Lineage (NCBI taxonomy): Eukaryota > Metazoa > Chordata > Aves > Charadriiformes > Laridae > Sterna > Sterna hirundo. The sequence goes on along the minus strand of CM020437.1, from coordinate 414,912 downwards.
CGGTAATACGCAGACACGGTTTGACAGCAAGCTTTAAACGAGGAGCAGAGTATGTGGATCATTACTAATTCTTAATCAAGACAAGAAACAAACACACCAAGGACGACCCCTCGTGCCCACCAGCCATTCCCAGCTGTGTGACAGAAACGCCTCCGCTTCCCAGGGACGGTGACGCACCGCCTGGAGAGCCCAGGAGAGGCGGCCCCGGTGCCTCTCACAGGTGTTAGACCCAAGGTCCATATTTAATCCACAAACACGTGGCTGGATTCGAAGCAAGCTGTTCCTGTTGGGCACAGAGATTTCTGCTGGCACACGCTTCTTCCCAGAGCTGGAGATGCAGATCATCGCGCAAGCCTCCGTGCCAGCAGCGTCCCAGACAGTCAAACAACAGAGCTCCACCTCGGGAGCAAACTGCTAAAGCGCCAGTCTCACCTCTCCTGAGCTGGGGAGCCTTGAATAGAAACACATCTGATCTTTATGCAAGAGAGACCCACCGGCAGGTTTGTTCAGCCGTTAATTAACTTCACCTTTAAAAGATTAAAGAGATGAATCCACTATTTAAATGAAGCAGTGTACGCCGAGGCAGCCATGAACATCTGTCTCTCGCTGCCTTTGCAAAGCGATGCTTTGGCCACACGGAAAGCGTTGGAAAGCCTTCACGCTGGGGAAGCACCGTGATTCATTAGGGAACCTTTGCCGGTTCCAAGAGAAGACCCGTAACTTTGGTTAAATGCCCACCGGGGAGAGCTGAGGGGTGTCAGGTTGACGACTGCCCTTTTCATTAACTTCCAGAGCAGGCTGGTAACGACAACGGCAGAGCAGAGCTTCTGGACAGAAGGAAGATGCTAAAGCCGAACAAAGCCTTGCTATGGCTTGCAGGAGCCACTGCTAATGGCCAAGACAGATGAAAGACACAGCTAAAAGGCTATCTATATCCGAGCTAGTCAACAGAGAAATAGGCTATTTCAGAGCGTGATTCATCAGACTTATTTTAAATGTCTAACTTGGGATGAGATAAATTGCACTTTGGAAGAGCTATTTCTTACCGCTGACTGCAGGGAGTCTAGACGGGCACCTCAGGTGTAGCTGTGCACGTCACCCAGCCACACGCAGGCAGATGAATCGTCCCCTCCTCACCGACGGCCGTGAACTTCCCCCGGACCGGAGACTGGCACTGTGCTTCCAACACGGCGGCCGCTCTGCCAGCCACGGGCCAACACCAGCCCCACGGCTCTGGACGGGGGCTGCCGCAGCCCAGGACCTCGGCAGAGGGCCAGGGCCAGCAACAGCCACCAACGGCCTCTGGTTTGTGCTCGCTGCCTCCGGCCCCCAGGGACACCCTCGGTCAGAGGCACCTTCGCCCTGGCGGAGCCACGACCCCCTCGGGAGGAGCTTTTAAAGACCCCAGGCTTTGGGAGAATGCACCTCCCACCTGAGCCTCTCCTTTCTGCCAGATCAGCCTGAGAAACCCGACAGAAAGCTGACGAGCGGAAAAAAAAATAAATGAGACTTTCTGCCCTTTACAGAACCAGCTCAAGTGCAACGGACAAAACGCTTCTGGAGCTGGGAAAACACCTTGGGAGGAAAAAATAGTCCCTTGGTAGTGGGGAACTGCTCTGCAAAGAGAGATGCTGGAGATGACCCAGCCACCCAGGAGAGCTTTAGCAAGGGTACGTGGAAGGGGAACGCACCCGATCCGGTACGGAATCTGGTTAGAACCGCTCAAGAAATGGCAAATACCAGAGGAAGGAGTACATGGAGCGCAGGCACGCGAGCCCCGGCAGCAGGTCACAGCAGAGATGATGGCACAGAGCGGGGTCTGCCCCGGGGGCAGCGAGGGAAGGGGGCAGGCACAGCGCCGGAGGGGACACCCCGACCGCGTCACATGCCCCACTGGGGACACGGGATGACCAGGAGCATTTTGGGGTACACAGGGGCACTGGTGGGACCGTGTGAAACTTATTACAGGATGTCAGAAAGGGGCTGTGGGATTATGTAAAATTAGAGAGAAACATGCCACTCGGAGAATCACAGACTGGTGGGGGCTGGAAGGGACCTTTGGAGATCATCTGGTCCAACCCCGTGCCAGAACGGGTTCACCCAGAGCAGGTACACATATAAATAAAAGTCTGAGAATATAAACAGGCAACTTTTCTGTTATAACCTAACACAAATTTCAAGCTATTAATGGGCTTTTGTATTTAAAAAAAAAAAAAAAAAAAAAAGCAGCCACCAGGAAGTTACGGGAGAACAGAGCAGGCCCATCCAGCCACAGAGCGACGGCAGGTCAGCGAGCACCGGGGCCGAGCAGCTCGGTTGAGGCAGCCGAGGCCGGCGTCAGGTTCTCAACTGGAACAGGCCAAAGACGGGACGGATCCAAAAGGAAGAACCGTCGAATTGGTCGGCGCTGGTCCCAGCATGGGATGGGTTGTGCTCACAAGAGGATGGCTTGGTAGCACCAAACAGCATCTGCCAGGAATTTGACTGAAGACGCTCAGCAGCTAAAGCAAACCTGGCTGTAATTTGATTTAAGACAGAGAGGCGATGCTAGCTGTCAGTACCCGATTGTCCTCAAAGCGCATCTGACAGATGCGGGAAGTGGAGGAGCATGTGGAAGATGAGATGAGACATTTGTATTTGTCCTGCTCTTCCTCTGTCAACAAGCAGAAAATGTCACCGCGTTAAGGAGAACTCCACCTTGCTGGAGGAAACCAGAGGGGGGAACAACCTTGCCTATTATTTTGGCAAGTACTTAGTTCAGCAGCCACTCGTGAGGACGCTTTTTAAATTCTTCATGCTTTCAAACATGCTGTTTAGCAGTGTGGTATTTAGAGACAAATTTCTCTCTGCTGTAGAGCTCGGAGTAGGCAAAGCACAGGAAATGGAGAAAGACCTTCAGAAAGAGCTCAGGAGCATAAATCCACCCCCACAAACACACCTTCTGAAAAACACTCTCAATGTTAAATTAAGATGATTGATGTTACATTTTTCCCCAAGAACTTGCATCCATAAGTACTGCAGTGCTAGAAGAGTGGATGAAGAACAAGTTGGATCATAGGTTTGGTAAAGAAAAATAAATAGTTAAAAGGGGGGTATCTTCAGGAGAAAAAACATTTCTTCAAAGGAAAAAGTCCATCCAAAAGCAAGATGCAAGAAAGAGACAGAGGCATTCTCAACAACCTGTTGGAAGTAAGACTAAAAATAAAGGACAATTTCCGTTCGAGTCAATCTCAAGCAGGTGTTTTCTCTGCCCTTGGGCCCAGCTACTGACGCGACGCACACGAGCCACGTACAGCCCAACACAGTCTGCTGGGAACCTTCTGTTTCTGAGCTGTGCAGCTGGGCTCAGGACGCAGCCGCAGATATTGGGTACCCAAGGAGAAGAAAGGAGACAGAGGATTTCTGCTACGGAAGTAAGAGTTTTGATGGTATTTCGTTCTTTTGACTTGTCAACAAGGTTTCCTCTCCTACATTGACAAGCTGATACGAGTTTTCAACGTATCATCGCACATGCCAACTACGAATGCTATCATTTTTATGGCAATATGCAATAATCCAGCCTCACGCTGGGTACCTATGTGACTTTCAAGTCCACACACTGAAGAATCTTGTTTTGGTGTATTTCAGGGACACTGAGGCGATGTTACTCATTGCTGGGTATACAAACACAAAGTTGTTGACACAGAAAATACTTATTACCCTTCTCTTATAAAAGGAAAGGAATGCCATTAAAAACCCACAGGTGAAGAAAGAATGAAAAATCCAGAACATCGCAGAGAACGGCTGTCGTGACCTAAAGGCTTCCAAACACTTTAAAGATTCAGCGTGAATACACAAAGGCAGCAGAGTCCTGCGTGGGAAACGGGCACAACAGGACGGACTGCGTGGCTGTGAGATATCCACTAGCACAAGCTCTATCTTACACAGCCGTTCTCCCCGCACCTAATTATCTCACCAGTATGGTGTTACCGTATCAGGAGCCTCTCTGTAGAAAGCCGGTACTGAAAAAAGCTGACATCTGAAGAACGTTCCCATAAGTTTTGAAGACTAATATTCCCTAGTAGAGGATCTTATGCTGAAGAAAAAAGAAACTACAAGAAAGTTTCAGAGATTTGTTTTATTGTAAGCGAGCAAAATCTCTCCACCAGCGTACCTGAATGGAAAGCAAAGTTGGAGCCGAGTGGACCACAACAGTTCAGGACGGTTTTGTCCTTCCTACGTGCAGCAGAGAAACCCGAGATCCTGATGCTGTTCTGCCCGACATCATCTTTAAATCCTCCCTTCCTTTTGTGATTTCTTCTTCTCCAAATTCTTAAGCAGAGAATTTATTGTCAATGACACCTTGATTTCTAGAAGGGTTATTTGGCCTTAGCAGTACATTTTCAGTTTAGTAGCTCCGACACTCCAGAAACCATGCTGTTGACCTGCAACACGTTGAGATCTCAGTGGAAAAATCCTGTCCTAACCTCAAGTAAAGAAATTTAGCACAGCCAAAAGCAGGACTTATGACAGACAGCAGTCCCAAGAGGTTGTATAATTCTCATACCAGGCTACAGCAACCAGCCGCATCTTGGCTTCTTCCCATCTCTTTCAAAATGACCTTCCCAGTAGGCAAAACTAGAAGGAACAGAAGGAGAATTTCCTGACCCCGGTACGTAGGAAAACCTTCACCGGTAATTCTGAGTAATTGCGAGTCTCTCCCAGCCCCGAAGTAGACAACGGAGACGCTCTGTAACAAAATCATTCATGGAAATAAAGCTGAAAAGGGAAACATAGGATCAAGGGGGTTTTGTTATCTTTTGTTGCTAGCGATCATAAAAACCGCTCAACTCGGCACTCAGAGAACGTCTTCTCCACGCACCAGGCAGCCAGCAGAGCCTGGCCTAAACAACCACCCGCTGAGCCTTCGGCGGCCACGCAAGCGTTGGTGGCCAACCCTGTCTTCAAACACGCCAGCCCTGATGCCGGGACGCAGTTGTCGAGTTCGTGCGCGCACACCGCTGCTCTGCTCAGGGAAGGGGCCGGGATGCCCGTCCTCGGCCAGCCCCGTGCCGCCAGCCCCAGGGCACGAGCAGAAGCGCTGCCCTGGGCACCGGGCAGCCCTTCAGACGGCACAAGGAGCCTGAACGCGCGCAGCCTGATCTGTGGCAAAAATTAAACTTTAAACAGAGGAAGAAAATTTTAGGCCAGACCAATTTTTCTAGCCACAGTTTAGGATTACTAAAAATAGAGTTTATAATGCCAACTGGTGGCAGGTTTAATGATCATAGAGGGATTACTTGTTCCGCGTGTCCTCAGGGAATCTCCATCTCTTCTTTGCACTGAAGTAGATTTTGACACTTCTTCCCATTGCACTGTCCTCATCGGATCCCACCTGACCTTCATAATCCTTGACTGATATTAGACCATAAACAGCATTCCAGAAAGCTTGTGAGACTCTAACAAGCTACTTTCCTCCCCTCCCCCGTGTCCTAACGTACCTCACGGACTCATGGCCATTTCTCGCAAAGGCTCAGAGCCCCAGCATCCAGACGTGTCCCTGGCGCTGGGGGCTGTCCAGGAGGACGCGTGTATCTAGCAGATTTCTGATCACCTGCATCCATCAGGAAGGCAGGGTCCTCGGAGCTGAAACCCTTACGCTCCTGCCCCGGCTTTTGGTCTCTTTCTTTCTAGGTTGTGCTGCCGCCGTAGATATATTCCAAAATCACCGCAAACCTGCAGCCAGCTCTGAACGGACGGGACTGCCTACCAAACAGCACTTCTCTCCAGAAAGCACCGTCCTCCCTGTGGCCCAGGTCTGTTCCAACCACCAAACCACCAGCCAGTGACATTTCAGGTGTCAGGGCCCAGCTCAACGCCAGCTACCGAGAGCCGGGCTCCTGCGCGATCCCGAGGAACCCAGCGCCGTCCCTGGAGCTGCTGGTGCTGCAGGGCTCCGCGGCGGCGAGCACCCGGGAGGACGATGGCGTCAATTCCCAACTTCACAGCCCATCAGCCCCCTCCTCAATAAACGGGAGGGTACAGTCATAGCACGGTCTCGGAACAACTCTGCAAACTGCAATCCAAGTTGTAACACCCCTGAAGAAACTCCAACTAAAGCACCGCCACCTTTACTGGTGACTTACATGGGCTGCTACGAACATTAACAGGGAATAAACACGCAAAAGGAGCGGGAAGGGAGGCACAGTTCACAGCTAAAGCTAAATATATATTTAATATTCCTAAACTTGTTAGTTTATTTGCTTTAAAAAAAGTAAAACAGGGTATATAAATTCTATGTTCTCTTTATCTTAAATCACTTATCCAAAGCTATGCAAGATCCACCTGGACGCCACCCAAGACTGCAATCACAGAGACCTATTTATTTGTAAAAGAAACCAAACTGGGCTGGAGAAGAGCAGAAGGTTGATCAGAGGTATAAAAAAAAATAATCACAGGAAAAGATTTGAAGAATGGAGCACATTAATGGCAAAGCAATGCGTACTTAAGCATTAAGCAGACACAAAAAGGCATACAAAATGGTGAGTGGGATTTCAAAAAGCCAAAACTTCTACAGAGCATCTGAGAAGAGAACACTTAAACTGAAGAGTAACATATTTATAAACCAGTAAGATTAGATACTTTCCTACATCAGGCATAATTAGCTGTCTTGTGACACCACTGGCACAGAGCGCACAGCAGGGACCTGGAAGAGGTCAGATATTTACACGGAAAACAAGAACGGCCAGAGACGCGCCAGGCAGGAGACAAGGAAGCCCAGTGACCCTGCAGCCCCCCCGCTGAGCCAGCGCGGAAGCCCATGTCCTACACAGCCCATCACCCCCGTGTCCGTGGCTCCCCGAGCACCCACGGCGGCTCTCCCTGCCCAGCCCAGCACCGCCTGCGCCCCACGCGGCCCCACCACCTCCTCCCAGCCACACTCTCACTCCTCTTTGGCCAGAACGTGGCAGATCACACCATGGACCTTGCACAGCCCCAGTGCACCAGGCTCGATGAGACGTCAACTGGCTGCTTCCCCCACCCTCAGGCACCATGTCTTGAGAGACTTGGCCTTGAAATCTCCACAGATGGGACAAATTTGGCAGAAAACATTTAAGTGGCTTGAAAGTGAGTACGAAACAATCAGAAGACAAGACAAACAACGGTTGCTTATGTCCACCTGCCTCAGGAGAACAGTCTAAAAGCAGGGACTATGGCTCCTCCGGCATGGGGGCAGGAGCCAGATGAGGACCACTGGGCTCTCCCAAGGTTTGGTTCTTCTGCAGGTCAGTGTGCTACCACCGTACCCTCTCCAGGAGCCCTGGCAAGAGCTAACCAGGAACTACCTGCTACCTAGGGATGGGACCTTGCTGAAATCTAGGAGAGAAATTACGTAAGCCCACAGTGGAAAAGTGTTATTTGAACATAGAATCATAGAATCACAGGGCTGGAAGGGACCTCTGGAGATCATCTCCTCCAACCCCCTGCCAGAGCAGGGTCACCCAGAGCAGGTTGCACAGGAACGCGTCCAGGCGGGGTTGGAATGTCTCCAGAGACGGAGACTCTACCACCTCTCTGGGCAGCCTGTGCCAGGGCTCTGCCACCCTCACAGGAAAGAAGTTCCTCCTCGTGTTGGGATGGAACTTCCCATGGTCAAGTTTGTGCCCGTTACCCCTTGTCCTGTTCTCGGGCACCATTGACAAGAACCTGGCCCCATCCTCCTGACACCCCCCCTTTCAGTATTTATCAGCGTTGATAAGGTCCCCCCCTCAGCCGCCTTTTTTCCAGACTGGAGAGACCCAAATCCCTCAGCCTTTCTCCATCAGAGAGGTGTTCCTGTCCCCTCAGCATCTTGGCAGCCCTTTGCTGTCCCCTCTCCAGCAGTTCCCTGTCCTTCTGGAACCGGGGAGCCCAGAACTGGACACAGCGCTCCAGGTGCGGCCTCACCAAGGCAACACCCCACTGACCTGAAAGGGAACAGGATTGTACCCTCACCTGGTCACCGCAGGCTGGGCCCTGCAGTTGTACAAACTGCAAGCAACAAAATCCCCACATCTTCTGAACAAATTTTTCCATGTCTCTTGAGATATTTTGGTTTTAATCAGTTCATTTTGTTTTGTTTTTCATGAGCAATTCTTCTCTTCTTCCTCCTCCATGACTCATTTTTCAAAGTTTCCAACAACAAGAGGAAATAATTCATCCATGTCTCAAGAAGCTCTCATTATTCCTGAAAAATCTTTTAACTTCCAAACACTGACCGCTAGACAAACAGCACAGAGGCATAGCTCCCAGGCTCCCGCAACACCTAACAATCTCAGCTGCCCAATTAGGCTGCCTTGTGCTTGGTTCCCAAACGAGGTATCGTTCCAGTCACTCCAAGGAGGGTGTTCAAGATTGCCACGCTCATGGCAGAGCACCTTTGGTAAAGCCAGTGCATGGGAACGTCCCACAGGGGATGGGGACAGCTCTGCGCTGCTGGCTGCCATCACCCCCATCCAGCACACGATGAGAGAGAACGACTCCTGTTCCCCAAAAACCTGGTAGGATCCACACTCGTGCCTGATTACTTCCAAGGAACTTATGACTGCAGAGACTGGGAACAGCATTCACCCACTCTCACAGTCCAGTTCTCAGCAAATGCACGATGCCGGGGCCAAGGACAGCTTTTTAACCCATTTCAGTCCCTGGGAGAGTTAAAGAGTTCCTCGGAGGGGAAGCAAGAACAGTCAGCACGCAAGGGCTACGAGAGAACTGGGAGAGGGAAGCACCAGGAGCTCAGAGGGCAGGAGGCTCCCGACGACTGCCGGCTTCGCCTGGAGCTGTGGAGAACGCGCTGGAGTCAGCGCCCACGGGACAGGGCAGCTCGAGATGAAGAGACCATGGGGACGAGCACCAGGAGACGCTCTGCAGCACCAGGTGGGACACTGCTCTCACACACACAGCCCTCAGAGCCACTGAACCCTGGGATCCCTGCTCGGAGGATCACTAAAACAAGGCTAGCAGGCAGCACTCGTGACTAAGTCATCTCATTTGTTAGGAAAGAAAAAAAATCAGCCTCCTTTTTCCAAACGAGGACTGGTCACGGTGCCTTTGATGTCTCACAGCCAGATCGAAGCAGTCTGCTGTGTTTAAAGCCTCACCAAAAAATGATTAAACCAGCCACGAACACTTATTTTAGAAGTTAGAAGAGATGAACCCTGAAGTCTGGAAGGTTCTAGAGCTGCCTCCCCACCAGCACAGCAGGAGGAAAGCGTCAGCGGTTTTAAAGCTGCAGCGTGACCAGTTTACAGGTGACTGTAAAGCCGTGCAGGACCATGGTCTCGACTCGCTGGCCACGAGGCTCCATGTCTGCTCTTCCAATGCCGGGAGCGAGAATAACGCAGGAGAGCAGCCCGGCGAGGAGGCAGCTGCTCGTCACCCCTTTGCTCTAGATCACCACGGGCACAGACAGTTTGAGGGTGAGGTTTAAAGCTCGGGCTCAACCTCCCGAGTTACCCATGGCTCCGTCTCTAACCCCCTGCACTGACCCGCCAGAACCGCCCGCCCTGCGGGGCAGCCGGGACCCTGCCGCCCAGCGAACCGCGCGTCAGCCACCTCTCCAGGTGCTTCTGGGTGGATAGAGAGAGTCCGGAGGAAACCAGCTGGCTGAGCATCAGAGACCGCAAAACCCTCCGCTAGCAAAACCTATCTTCATTGTGCAATAACAACCTTATTCACAAGCAAAATAATCCCCTGTACCTGAACAACCTCCGGCACAACCAAGAACTGCTACAATAATAACGCAACAAAACCATAACCACAGCCAACAGAAACTCAGTTTGCCACTTATTTCACAGAGGGCTGGCTTAGATACTGCAGTGGGGAACGTCAATAAGGAACCACGCTAGAGAGGAAAACCGGCTGTCGGATGCACATGGTAACAGTTAATTGAGAATAACTCCTCCTCGTCACAAAGTAATGAGACTCCAAAACCAGCACGTTCACAGTGTTTCTAATTTCTCCCTAGTTCCCGGGCTGGAGATTCAATCCTCATTGTGCCTTGTCTCCGAACCATTTCTCCCTGTGACCTTGCGATTCCAGTGCTGGTGACTACTGGTTCTCCCTTTGCTTGGGGCGCTCACATCTCATTTCATTTCTCATTATCAGTAGCAAGCACATCAAGGACAGACTCTCCTCTGCTTGAATTCTTTAGCTATCTTACAAACCAAATAACTGTATTGATTATTGCCTTTTGTCATCCAACAGCTACCCGGACAGTTACAGTACACAGTCAAGACAGACGCTAGCTGTCACCGTGCTCTTGAAACCAAACCAACTCCTACTGGAAAGCCCCGAGGAAACCTGTCCCACAACGCGACGTTCGGTGCATCTCTTGCTCCACCAAATCCCATACGCCCAACCCTCCAGCAGAACCTTCACAGAGTCCCTTTGCTTTCAACAAGGAATGACACCTCCCAATGTAACCCTGGGTGAACGTTCAAGGACCCTCAGCTCTCTCTCAAGAGCGCGCACCAACAAGCGGCGTTTGCGTTGTGACAGGCTGTACACAGGCCCTTGCATGGCTCGCACACGGGTACAGAGGTACTTGTGTCACTCCACCTCAAGCCGTTCTCCGTCTTCACTGCAATTCTCAAGATAAAACCTGCCAGATGTTTTGCCATTCTCCTCCTCTCTGACACTAACTGCTCGCAGCCCCAGCCATCTGAAATCGCAGCGTTTCATTGCATCGACGGGATGGCTGCCCAGTCCCCTCACTAACGCATTTTCAGATGAGACACTGGCCCCATCACAGCTTCCACGCCAGGGACCTCCTGTCCCCAGCGCTGCCATCCCCGTGGAGGTCCTTTCCCACAGCACGCTCCCGCCTGCCATCAGCTCCTCGCTCAGACCTGCATCGTCGGACGGGTCTCTCCCTCAGCATCACACTGAGAGCTCCCTCCGTGCAGGCCTCTCGCCCGTGCGCATCTCCCCGAACGCAGCTCATCTCATCAGGCAGCTGCCTCCAGCAATTCTCTGACAGCACTCCCCAAATGAAATCTATGAAATCCGCTCCCACCCTTCCCCGAACAGCTCTTCTGCTCATACCCACCACGCTTCAACACTTCCTCCAACTGCCACCTTCTCCCTCCAGGACCCTCCGCCCCCAACACTTCGCTTCCCGGGCAGCTCAGCGACTCCCCACCCAGCCGGTGCAGCCTTCTCGGGACCCCGATCTCAAGTCCCCCAGGCTGCCCGTGGCCAGGCGTCCTCTCAGCCCACGCTCTCCCGAGGCCTCTCACCCTGCACCCCGTTAGCCCAGGGAAGTCCAGCACCACCCCAGGCAGGGACCTTCACTTACACCAGCTTCGACTTCCCGCAAGTGGGGTGTGAGACAGTTCTTCCCCCCAACCGAGGATCACCCCATTTCCAAAGCAGTCACAAGTCTCCCAAACACGACAAAGCAGCAGCCGCAGTTCGGCCCAGAGCGCTGGGTCCTGATTATCCCCATGGCTCCCCCCGTCTGCAGCGCCAGGGCACCCTACCCAACAACCGTCTATGTTCCCCCGTCCTCGCAAAAACTCATCAGCATCTCAAAAGCAGTAAATAACTGCGCGCTGCCCATCTACACTGCCTGGAGATCTTTCATCAGCATGTCACTGAAGTGATTCTCCTTTAACTCTTAATAAGCCTTCTCGCACATCGAGCAGGCCAGCGGAGAGTGCCACCAGCCCGAGGAGCCACTGCCCATCCCAGCCCCTCTTCCTCCAACCGGCACTTCCACAACTTGCTTTCTCCCTGGAGAGCTCACAGAACGTGAATGAAGGAGGAATGAGAACGATTACAGGTGAATACGTGCATTAAGGATTCTGCTGCAACTACTAAGGAGCAACACCAGGACCACCCACTGAACGCAAAGGCATGAGGAGATACAGAAGGGGGTGAGAGGAAACACTGGGTAAGTGGGTGAAGAGATGGGAAAAGCCCTTCTGACCCAAAAGCCCTATCCATCTGCTGATCCCTTCCAGCCCCCTGGAAACAAACACCTTCACCCCACGGCCACGACGCGCAGCCCTGCACAACCAACGCTCATGAGCTCCAGCTGCCCCTGCAGAAAGCCCCACGATCCGGCACATCAGCCATCACGGGCACCGCGCGCCCGGCTCCTCCTCCGCTCGGGGGGCAAGAGCCACTCTGGTGGGACGGCCACCTCCACAGGGAGGTTCCAGTAGCCACAGCACAGGACTTGGAGGTCTCGTGTGCTTCTGAAGCAGCAATTGAGAGCGTGAAACAGCAAGCCCCATCTCCCGCTGCCAAGCTCAGCTCCACGTTACAGCTAATGCAACTCGTCAGATTAGTGGCTGCTCCAGCCCGCATCGAGAGTGGCATCAGCAAAAAAAAGTGGAAGCAGGAAGATTAAAAGAAGATCCTTAAACTTTCTGTGAAAAACTGTGGAATTAGCCCGCTTGCAGAGGAAGCCTTTTCTCATCCCTGCCTGCTGGAAGCTGACTTATGACCTACCGCAGGGTTTCCATGTCTCTCCAGAAGCCTGCCCAACGTAACAGGCAGTGCCATCATCCCTCTAAGCCTCTCCCCGGCAGCTCTGCGTCGCCTGGTTGGGAGTTTTGTTTGGGAAGCGCTTCCTCACCCACCTCCCGCCTGTGCCACTGGCACCCAGACAGAGCTGGGCGGGCAACCAGGAGCTCGCAGACGGCCCATGGCACGGGGCAGGAGCGGCTCTCGGGGCACAAAGTCAATCCCAGGCTGGGGAGAAGAGGATTCATAGAGACGCCCGCTTCTCCTGGGGGTCCCAGCAGAGCCTGGAACACACAGCTCTGTGTCACAGGGTGGGACTGACGACCCAGGGCCCAACTGCAGGACCAGAGCCCCAGGACCACATCGAGGAGCCGTGGCCCCACACCAGGCAGTCCCAGGGCCCGACCAGCACCTCCGGACCGGAGGGAGGGACCCGTGGCCCCGGGGCTGGAGCTGACCGGAGACCCCCGGGCGCTGCTGCCCCACAGCCGGGCCAGGGCCCCGCAGCCCCACGGCCAGACCCAGGACCCCACGGCCACAGACGGGGCGACCAGCGCTGTTGGCCCCCAGCCCGCAGCCGAGCGGGACGCCCGGGCCGGACCCCGCGGCGGGTGGGTGCCACCCCCGGTCCCCCGTCCGCCCGCCCACCCACCCGGTCCCCGCCAGTGCCCGCACTCACCCTTGACGGCTTCGCCCCGGTTGAGCTGGATCTCGCCCTCGCCCTGCGGCGCGTAGCTCTTCACCACGATGAACTTGCGGCCGGGCACGGCGCTGTACAGCTTCCGCTTGGGCCCGCGTAGCGGGGCGGGCGCGGCGTGCGGCGTGGGCTCGGGGCCGGGCCCGGGCCCGGGGGACCCCGCCGGGCCGCCGGGGCTGTAAACGAAGACGTAGGTTACGGTGCTGATGCCCGGCAGCTCGCGGCTCGGCCCGCCGCGGCCCGCGGGCTGCGCCATGGCGGGGGCCGGCGGGGCTTCAGCGCAGCCCCGGCCGCCGCGGCGCCGCCCGGGCGCGGGCACCGGCTGCGGCTGGGGGGCCGCCGCCCGCCGCCGGCTCCATGGCGCGGCGCCGCCCGCCCCGCGCCGCGCTCCGCTCCCTCCGGCGCCGCGCCGCCGCCGCGCGCACCATGGCCCGGGGCAGGTGCCGCCGCCGGCGGCTCCTCCCCCTGCGGGCGGGGACGGCGCCGGCCCGGCCGCCTACCGCCGCCCGCCCCCGGCCGCCGCCGCCGCCGCCCCCGCCAACGCCGCCGAACCCGCCAACGCCGCCGAACCCACCCGCCGCCGCCGCCGCCGCGGGGCCGGGGCCGCGCAAGGAGCCGCCCCCTGGCGGCCGGTGGGGGAGCCGGGGCGGGGGGGGGCAGCGCCGGGGGGCGGCTCCGGGGGCGGGGGGGGAGCAGTACCGGGGGGTCCCGGGGGAGCAGCGGGCGGGGGCGTGCGGAGAGGAGAGTGGGGGGCAGTTTGGGGGGGCAATACCCGGCGAGGTGGGGGGGTGGGGGAATGCCCGTCGAGACAGCGGGCGGGGTGCGGGGAGGGCGGTTTTGGGGGGAAATGCCCGGCGAGACAGTATGCAGGGGGGGCAGGCGGGGGGGCAATGCGGATCGAGGCAGTGTGCGGGGGGGGGCAGTTTGGGGGGGGCAATGCCGGTTGAGACAGTGTGTGGGGAGGGGTTGCAGTTTTGGGGGCGATGCCCGGCGAGGCAGCGTGCGGGGGGCAGATGAGGGGTGCAGTATTTCGGGGGCGGGGGGACGTGCGGGGGTGCCCAGCTGCTGCTGCTGGGGCGGGGAGCAGTGTCCTGGGGGGCGGGGGATGACAGCGGTGCCCCCCGCATAGGGTGTGGGGGGGTTCCCCTCTGCCCCCCGCCCTGCCAGCCCCGCGGTCCCCCCGCTCGCAGCCCCCTGCACACAGCGGGGTCGGGGCTGGCAGCGCCCCAGGTCCCTCCCGCAGCCCCCCCATCCCCGTTCTCGCAGCCCCCTTGTCTGGCAGCCCCCCTGACCTGCACTCGCAGCCCCTGCTAGGGGGACACTCCCCCCCCGCAGTCCCCCAGCCCCCCAGGTCCGTGGGGCAGCGCATCCACAGCCCCAATGGGGCTGCCCTCAACCACCCTCCTGCTGCCCCCCCAGGAGGGGCAGGGACACAGCGGGGCAGGGGGTCCCGTCCCGCAGACCCCCCGCTGCCTGGTGGCGGTCGAGGGGAGCGGCCACCGTGGCAGGAGAAGCTGCACCATCTGCGCACCCCAAAAACGGCCGTACCCTGAAGGACACCGCTCCTCGCAAGGCGGGGGGCAGCCAGGAGAGGGGACCGGCGTCCCTCAGCCTGGGACAGTCTCCGCTGCCGCAGGAGCACCGTCACCATCACGGAGCAGCGCTCCAAGGGTCACTCAACACCGAGCAGCAGCCCAGGAGAAGGAGCAGGGCTTCGCGTCTCACCCACCCGCAGGGTGCCCAAACCCCCCGTCCAACCCCCCACCCGCAGGCGCCAGGGAAGGCACTGCCACCGTGGGGACGGGGACAGGGATGCGCGCCGTGACCTGCCCGCCTCAGCCCTGCTGCTTCAGTGCTGCGCTAAGTTACAGTCCCCTCAAGGGAAAAAACACTTAATAAGAAATAAATAGCTACCCTTTCCTTATAATACTTCTAAATGTCACTCCAGTATCATTTTTAGTCAATGCAGAGATATTAAAGACCAGCTCAGATCTCTGAAAGGCCCCTTTATGTTTCCAGAAGCAGTCACGAGAAGCATGCAGAAAATGTGGGTATTGCAGGCAGCGCACAGAAATATCTGCCGGGCACCGCGCGCCTCGCCGACGCCGCGGCCCCGCACCCTGCGCGCGCTGACCAGGGGACACGCAGCCCCCCGGCCCCGGCACCCGCAGGGCGGGCGGTGCACGGGGGGGTCGCTGCAGCACGGGGCCGTGAACCCCCCAGTGCCGCTGGGTGCCCACACAGACCTGTCAGCAGGGGGGACCCGCTCCAGGCATTTGGCTTCTCCAAGGTACCCACTACCAGCCCACCCTCCCCTGGCTGGGCCACCAGTGCCACCAAGGAAGCCACAGCTCCACCAACTGATCCTGCACCTCAGCACCTTCTAGCAGCTCTATGTACCGTCACCGGAGCATTTTCTCAGCAACAACCTTTACATTCTACAAAGTACCCACTACCAGTCCACCCTCCCCTGGCTGGGCCACCAAAGCCACCAAGAAAGCCACCACTAAAGCCACCGAGGAACCCACCACTCCGCTGCTGATCCTGCACCTCGTCACCCTGCAGAAGCTCGATGCACCATCGCTGGTGCATTGTCTCAGCAACAACCTTGTACCTTCTCCAAAGGACCCACGATCAGCCCACCCTCCCCTCGCTGGGCCACCAAAGCCACAAAGGAACCCACTGTTCCACTCCGACCCTGGCACCCTCCAGCAGGTCTGCGCACCATCACCGGTGCATTGTCTCAGCAGCAGCCTTGCATCCATCATTTTTCGCGTGATTTTTTGAAGATGCTGCTGCTGGACCAAGAGCCGGTCCTTGCACGGGCGACGTGAAGATCAAAACAAGAGCCCCGAGTCCCCACGGCTCCTCTGGAGCGGCAGCTCTGGGGAAGCATTAATCGCGCGGCTCGCCACCCAGTTCCTATCTGCCATATTGATTTTGTAGCACACTCATTTTTTAATCGTTAAGGAGTTATTAAGTCAAAATGTCTCAGAAGCCTCCATCTATTATATCAGAGGTACATTTATAACAAGTTTTGTAATAATTTCAAAGAATAGCACTGGTTTTGTTTGGGCTCTTTTGGCAGGCTCAATTTCAATTAAAGGATGCTAATTAGCTTAATCATATTTCATGTTAATGCCTGCTTGATAGAGACCTGTGTCAGTCATGCGGCTGCTCCAGGTTTGGGCTCTACTCTGGGAACATTTCTACATTCCCAGCTGGAAAACATCAGAAAAACTGCCTGGACTGGGTTTTATGTTTCCCGTCCCTCAGGAGCAGAGCATCCCTTGGCGCGTTCCCACATGAACTGACAATGTGTCTCTTCACCTCCTTTATCGCCCCGCGCCATAAGGCACCTTGATGCCCAGAGGAGCATTTCATCCTTTGTACCGGCCAGTTCAGCTGCAGCCCGTCGCGCTGCAGCCCGTCGCGCTGGAGCCGCAGCTTATTTCTGAACAGCAGCCAGGGCGCCTTGTACATTATGAATAAAACAAACACCGCCGCAGCAGTGTTTATTAAGCAGCTAAGGAGCTTCCTAATGTCCCCAGTGGATAATCGTGATTTCGCCGCGCACGATGCCCACATTCTCCTCCTCCTCCTCGCCGAGACACCAGGATGCCCAGGCACCAGGGGAGACCGCTGCCCACGGGGTGCCGAGGGGGCAGCTCCAATAAAACGTAGGCACTGCAAAAAAGAAGCAGCTCTTTTTCTGTGCGGAGATCCTGCCCCGGGGATCACAGGGCTCTTCTTTTCAGCGGTTGTTTATCTGGAACTCGTCCGTCCCAACTGCACATGGGATTCCACCGCCGGGACCGGAGAAGGACGCTGCGTAAATCAGCCAGCAGTAGGTGTCCCTCAACCAAAGGGCGCTGGCGAGAGGGACCGTCTGGTCTGACGGAGCCTCCGCAGCAGATGGAGGACTTGTCCTCTCGTCTCACACCCTGCCTCTGCAGTCAGCAACCTGCTCGGGGAGCCGGCAAGCTGACACCGGGCTCCTTCGGAGGCTTCGTCCTGCGCAGCCCACGTGCTCCTCCTGCTCAGGTCCTGCGGAGGGGCTGCTCCCAGTCCGGGCGCTCGCGTTTGGGTCTCCTCCAGATAAACGAGCGCTCAAGAAATGCTGCTGTAAGCCTACGCAGCAGTATGAAAACCTGATGGCACGTCTTTGGATGAAACTTCTGAGGCCTCACACTTGCTCTACCTGTTGAAAGTAACTATTTGAGATGGACTTGACTCCATGTCTCACACTTCTTACAGATATTTAGCCCCCAGGAGCACCCAGACTCAACAGTGCCTGGACACGGTGATGGAGACCTGACCGTCTGACAGAGAGCCTCCACCAGAAGCAGTGTTGGGTCCCGGTACGGAAGAGCTTCCTCAAGAGAGCAGGCTCTGGGCTCAAAAAGCCACTGTCATTTCTGAGGGAAGCCAGACATCCCTTCCCCAGGCGTGTGGCAGGGACGGATTCAAATCACCGCAAGTGAATTAACAGTCTCACAATTACTTCAAACACATCGAGCAGTCCCAAATACCCAGGACAGCTGCTTGAACTTTCACGTGCTCTCACGGGGCTGATCAGAAGAGAATCAGGTGAGTTCTGGCTGAAGGATTCTTGGTTTAGGTTTAAGCAACCATCCTCCTCCTCCTCCTCCCTTCTGTGGGGAGTTCCTGCCCACCACCGTCCCGGCGGGGCGCCCGCGGTGCGAGGTGACGGCACGCCAGTTTTCGGAGGCCACAGCCGCTGGTTTATGGGCACTCTGTGGCCCAGCAGGAGCCATGACGGTGGGAGCAGGGGACGCGGCTGATCCAAGGCAACGGGGCTGTGGGAATCACTCAGGGTTTGTCTGGCCACATTCCTGCCTGTCTCTGGGAACACACTCAGGTGTTGCACATTTTCGTGAACGTACCTATCACAGATCCTGCATTTTTTTACCCTTTGAGAGCTGAATGTCAGATTTTGTGTTGCTTTAGGATACAGAAAGGCTTTTGCACGGAGGAACTTCCTACTGTTTTAAAACGTGCTATAAACGGACCCCTTCAGGAAGGAAATGTACTTGGCAGCTTTGCAGTTAACCTGTCAGCCTTTCCTAGGAACCGCGCGACTGCTAAATTGTTCCTGTCCACAAGGCCCCAGTCCCAAAAGCATGCTGTTGGTTTGGTTTTTTTTCAATGAGTTGTCCCTGGTTGCCTTTCACTTCAGCCATGGAAGAAAGGGTTCGTAGGCCACTCCTCTTGCTCCGAGAGCACCCACCTGCTCTCACACACACAGCTCCGCGCTCACGGAGCACCTGGAGACGATTTCTCTGAAGGAACCTGTCTGGAGGCTCCTGCACCCAGCGCGCGGTGGGAAGAAGCACGCAACGCGTGCCCGGCCACGGGTCGTGCAGCTTTGTCCCGCAGCGAGGGCGGCACGTCCCCTTTGTGAGTCGCACTCGTCGGTGGTCAGGCAAGAGAGATTTTGGCATCACGCAGGCAGCGTTAGAAAGTCCACCAGGTCCTTCTGACATGGCACCGTTAGACAGAATCTGACTGACAACCAAACACTGCTTCTCGATTATGGCACTTACTATGTGTCCTTTGGAAGAAATGCTTTTGCTGTTCTGGAGTTCCAAATTGTTACTACAAGCGTGGCTGACAGATACAGAAATAGACTGGGTTTGATGGAAACGATTTCAGCTCCAGCAAGAAAATAGCAGCTTTGTCGCTTCTAAAACTTTCCCAGATTCACAGAATTGAACAGAAGGATTGAGGCTGGCAGAGACCTCCGGAGGTCACCCCATCCCACCCCCTGCTCAAGCAGGGACACCTACAGCCGGTTGTCCAGGACCATGTCCAGGTGACTTCTGGACATCCCTAAGGACGGAGACTCCACAACGTCTCTGGGCAACCTGTGCCCATCCATCTCAGAGTGAAAAAGTGTCTCCTGGTGTTCAGAGGGAACCTCCCGTGTTCCAGTTTGCCTCTGGTTGTGTCACTGGGCACCACTGAGGAGAGCCTGGCTCCATCCTCCTGGCACCCTCCCTGCAGGTGCTGACGAGGTATCTCACGTCGATGAGATCCCCCGAGTCTTCTCCAGGCTGAACCACCCCAGCTCTCTCAGCCTTTCCTCACAGGAGAGATGCTCCAGTCCCTTTATCATCTCCGTGGACCTTCACTGGGCTCTCTCCTGTATGTCCATCTCTCTCTTGTCCCAGGGAGCCCAGCAGCGGACCCAGCGCTCCACATGTGGCCTCACTGGTGCTGAGCAGAGGGGAGGGATCACGACCCTCAACCTGCTGGAGATGTTTTGCCTAACGCAGCCCAGGACAGCATTTGCCTTCTCTGCATCAAGGGCACGTTGCTGGCTCGTGTTCAACTTGGTGTCAGCCAGGACCCCCAGGACCTTCTCCGCAAAGCTGTTTTCCAGCTGGCTGTCCCCCAGCATATATCTGGGGTCAACGGGAATTTCCCTTGGCTGTCCATTAGCTACTTTGGGAGCAATCTTGAATCCAGAAATGGGAGAGATCTTCAGAGACGTTCTGTCCAGGGTATCACCTGGGTCAGACAACGACGAAAAGACAGAGTTCTGTCCAAAATTCAGGAGGCGGTTCCTGACACTGAGAGCTTTACGCCTCACCACTGGGGCTCTTCCCAGCCACAGAAGCGGAGCAGGACACCCCCCTTCTCCGCCCCACGCCCCGCTAGCCGGGTAACGAGGCAGACCCGGGCTGATGTTCCGGGGCCGACTGCTGGTGCTCTTGCACAAAATGGTTCTATTCCTTCCAGTTCCTAGAGCACGGCTCATTTAGCTTGCTGTTCGGTCTGCTGAGAAACTTCTGGTCTCAGATCATCTCTGCACAACTACATGAGAATAGCACAGCCACCTGCTAACGAGAGCCAATTAGTGGCAGATTCCCACTGTTCGGGAAAAGGAATGCAACAGGAGAACGGGAGTCACTCGCCCTCCCTGTTCCTCCTCTGACAGCCGCCAGACCAGCACTCCAGCTAATTAGCACAAGGGCCTGAGCAACGATGTAGAGCAGGAGCCGCGGAGCGCTCGGTCAGATCCTGGCATCGCCGAGAGCAGCGGGAGCTTGGCGGGGATCCTTCCCGAGGGAAACGCCGCGTGGGACGACGTCAGCCATGCAGACAATGCGAAAACCCTCGGAAGAGGAGCGCTCGGCCGAGCAGCGCTGGCAGTCGTGACCTACGAGATGCTTCAGAAACCTGGCGTGAGAGTCTGCTGGCAAGGACACGCTGGCCAAAGCGGCAGCGGGGAGAGGTCCTGCAGGCACCCCCCTCTCCGGGCACTGACCTACGCTTCCCTGCAACAGTCACTCTGGATGTTGAGCTACCTCCCCTGCAGTACCAACACCTCCCCTGACTGTGGCTACAGCCTTACAAATGCGTCTGGAGAAGACGGAGCGGAACTGGAAACCCGAGAGAGACAATTAATTAAAAGGTTTTGCCTCCTTTATATAATCACAGATATTGATTCACTCCTTAAAGCACTCTGTTGCATCCCAGCCAGCGAAACATCCCCAGTGGTAGTTGGATTTGTGCCTCTCCGCCCTGACAGCTGAAAGTGTTTTATATCGCTGGGTAGCTCCATCAGATCTTAAAGAGTCCTACTGGAAAGACAAAATATAGTTTTATCAGTTGACAAAGAGGATAACGGGATTTCTGAAAATCATGCCTCTAATCCCGCCTATCCTGCAAGATCATAGTCCTTAGGAATTTGGACAACCTGTCTGATAAGCCTAGCGAATGCAGGAACAGGCGACCGCCGTGAATTAACATGCACCTCGCTCTCTGGCAGATGCTCTTCACAAAGGTGAGAGAGCGCCTAGTTCTGCTGAAGGCGCGTGACAAGTTTACGGTAGAGAGTAACTGAAAGGAGCTGCAAGAGGATTCCCAAAGCCCACACCTCACTGGAGGATGGAGGCAAAGGTCCAGGTGGATCCTCGCAAGCTGCTGCCGATCACGACACGATATTTCAAAAACTTTGCTCTACGAAAAAAAAGAAAAACGAAGAATCATTTCAGCAGTACCTCATGGTCAGTGTCACCCAGGAGTGAAAGGAGATGATTAACCAGTCCCTCCCACGAACCTTCCAATCCCAGAAGGTCTGTGGCTTTGCAGCTCCTAGAGGTGGAGGAACCAATGCCATGCAGAAGGCAGGAGCTACTTTGTAAGGGAGAAAATCATTTGCAAAGCCTATGACTACAAAACCTTTAACATTCTGGTTGCTACGTCCTTACGTGTGTCTGGGTCAAAACCCAGTGCCCTGCACATGGCATTCAGCATCTGCTGCGTGCGACTGGTTTTGGGGTACACATTCCGTTCCTCATAAACTGATGTTCACATCACCACCTCCCTGTACATGGCCAGGCACTGAGCAGACCTAGAGGTCTAGAAGGACTTCTAGAAGGTCCTCCCCGGGTCCCCGGGCAGCTCCACAGAGCACCATGACAAAGGCTGAGATAGATCTGGTTACCCCAGCACAACTGGGAAACTACTTCTGACTCCGCAACCCGCGGCTTGACAGCTTCTGCCTTCACTAAATTTACCTTGGGAAAACCATTTAGGTGGTACAGGCATCTGGAGCAAGAACCACAAGGAGAATGAGTTGAGACTTTGACACTGTAGTCCGAAATGTTGGTCCTCAAAATTGTCCAGCTCGTCACATCTTCAGAGACTGACACCCGCGGCGTTTCTCCAGTGCTGCCAGCAACATCCCCAGACCCCTGAAGTGCTGCTCGGGGGGTCTCAACGCTGACCGCGTGGGCAGCACCTGAGCTGCTCTGCTGTGACGAGCACCGCTCCCTCCCCTGACCTGCGAGCCCAGCCAGGCCCTTAGCGAGCCCGGACAATGCCCACCAAACGCGGCAGCCAGGACAGCAGCTGCACGCTGCGCTTTCTACCAAGAGTTGGCTAAACCTTCCAACTCCTCCATCGAAGCCACTGAGCTCCTGGGTAAAAGGGGGGACACGGCACCCCCAACCTCGTGCCCTCCTTACCAGTCGCGACCTGCACACCAGCCCATGAAGGAGCCGGGTCGCGGGAGCAGTCACCAGCTCGCAGCCAGGCAGCTGCAGGGGGGCTGCAGCACCTGGGGGGCTCCCTCTGGCAGTGCCGTAGTGCAGCCTCTGCTCCCACCCTCACAGACTCCCAACCACCTCACGCACCGTCAGCGGCCCGGACCCCTCGGTGGGCGCCTCCATCCCGTTTGTTTTGCCACGCGCTTCAAATCTGGAACCTCAGTGCCGGTGGCTGCAGCGCCCACACCGCTCTGAACACGCCGAACCTGACGGACACAACGAACAGGCTGCACACACAGAGCCCTTCCAAACCCACCCCAGTGCCCCAAGAACACCAGGAAAAGTGTGTGCGCGCACCAGCAGAGATCTACACGCTTGCAACTTAACAACGCAGAGGACTCCTTTGGCAGATTATTTTTTTGCTTAACTCATTACCATTTTTATTATTTTATTAATCAGAAGCCTGCAGCTAACTCCTTGAATTACATTAGCTTTTCCCCCCTTAGGAAAATGATGGCATCTCTTGGCCAGCTCACCCAAGAACAGCCTCCTTGGCCCACTTTTAAGTTCTCCTTTGTGCATTTACCAGATTCTTCAACCGAAGGCACCCTCCTTGCACAGCCTTCAGCCAGAGACGCACAGCTCACCACGCCTCTGAGAAACCAGCAACGATCACCCTGAAACTGCCTTTGCCAAGTTAAATACCCCAACTCTCGTAGGCGTGTTTCAAGAGTCAGCACGAAGACACAAGTATTTCTATTCCAAACACGACCGTCGTTACTCTGAGCCCTGTTAGGCTGAGGCCATGGCTCGCCTGGACTAACGCCTGTAGATCGTTACCCTCTTTGCCCTTGCCGTTGGAGATCCAGAGTTTCCTAATGGATCCCACTCTCACAAACCCTGTGCACTCTAGCAATCATTTTCTCTTTGTGACGGTAGCTCTGAGTTACTTTCCAACTCTCTCTCAATGGTCGATTTAAACAATTTGGCCAAATGATTTTCACTCGTTCTGCCCACATAGTTCCTCAGTCGCAGGAACAGTGTCTGGGAGACAGCCACGGTTGAGTCCAGAAGTTACTGGAACTGCTTGGAACTGTTAAAGGATTAAAATAAGGCCAAAGAACGGGGACTTGCAGAGAAGCATATCCCGCCCTGCCAAAACACAGTTCAGAACATCCCCAGAGGGAGGAAAGGCAGCTGTCACCCGGCGCAGCGTGCAAGGTCTCACAGCGACTGCTCCATCGCCTGACCCAAACTTCAGAAGAAGCCCTTGGTGCGAGAGGAGACGGGACACTCCTCAGATCCAGAGAAGACAGCAACTTTGCACGAAACGCCCACTGCGTCGGCGCTGTGCAGAGCTGTCTCTCCGCAGGTCCGTAGCCCTTGTCTTCCGCTCCTTGTACAGCTGCGTGCGGAGCCGCTGCCATTGCTGCGGCACCGGGAGAGCAGGAGGTGCTGGAGGGAGCATCTGCGGCAGCCGGCGCGGCAGTGCCACCAGAGAAGACAGCAGAGGTTCCAACCTGAGCAGAGCCTGGCCGAGCGCATCCCAGAAACATCACGGCCCCTGACAGCAAAGCCCCTGCTCGGGCATTGGCTCTGTTTAGAAAAGAGCAGCTCCGAAACTTGGACTGCAAAGCACTTTACCGAGAACGCCGGGGCCAAACTGTCCTGGCTTTGAGACATGAAAACCAGCGCAGCCTGGGACGTGGCCTCTGGAGGACATCCAGGGTGGCTGCAGCCATCTCCTTGTCGTCTGCACGTCACTCAGAGCCAGATCTTCAGTCAGTAATTGCCCTCTCACTAAAACTGTCATCGCCCAAAGACTGACCAAAGACAACTGCTGACCTGTGTGGCGCAGGGGAAGAGATTCCTGCTCAAAGGACCAGCAGTTTGGGAATACTGATGTTTTCTCTTCCATAACATTGTAAGACACTGAGTCCTGCAGAATTTTTTACCTGAATTCATGGTGCCATGGGTGTTTCTCCACCACATGCTGCATCTCCAGTGAGGAGGTGCTGGATCTGCGGGAGACACAGCCCAAGCCGGCAGCGGTGATGAGGAGGCACCATGAGCGCGCCGGGCCCACTGAGACCACGGCTGCGGCTGCCGGGAGCTGCCAGGTCACATCTCCAGAAACGTGAGAGAGATCTGGAAATTATTATGGCCCTGCTTGATATACGGAAATCGTTTTTTTCCTTTTCCTTATTTTATTTTCCGTATTATTGTTTGGACAAATCAAAATAAGGAAGGGCATAGAGGAGATGCTGGACACAAACACAGCTTGCTGTTTGAGCCCCAAATCAGGAGTTCAGGCATTTTGCCCGACGCTGTGTTGCAAACAGATCTGTTTTCAGATGCTCCGAGACCGCAGGGAGCCGGGTCCGTCGCTGATGTCCTGGAGACCACTCATGCACCTCACCCCGTCCCCCGTCACTGCCTCTGCCCGAGAGACAGCGTGAAGGCTGCGATGAATATCCCAGCCCCTCGCGTCACAGGTCCTTGGTACTCAGCCGTCAAATCAGCCCTTCTCCTTCGTTCCCGGACACGCAAACAGTGATGCCTTGTCGTACATGACCCTGGGGACTGGCGTGTCCCAGCACTAGCGAGGGAAAGCCACGCTCCTGGGGCTGCTGCTCAGCTCAGCGGCTGATTCACCACAGGGGCTGCAGCGGCGACGCGGGTCCTTCCCCGCGATGGAGAGGGGCAGCAGCGGCAGCAGCTCCGTCCGTGGGGACCGTCCCCCCAGCACAGCCCAGCCCCGGGGTCTGCTCGGGCAGGGACCCTCTGGCACCGCAGACACTCGGTACCGGTGCTGCAGGGACTCTCACGCGTGTGACGTGGCCGAGGAGAGTCGCTGCCGAGGGAGAGCATTCATAATTGAAATTTCCCTGCAACTCAAATTAATTTTCAATTTTGTTGCCTTGGAAGGAAGGACGTGTCTGTGTCAGATGCCAAATCAAGGGGATTCTTCGTGTAGGAAGTGTAATTGATTCCCATTTACCCCGCATCTGCATTTCTTCAAACAGGGAGCGTGCGCGAGTCCCAGGCCTGGGCAGCGCGGGCCGTGCCGCTGTGAGCAGACGGGCACCTGGGAAGGGGCCGACTGTCTGCCCGCCGCCAGAGGAGTTTTGCCACCACAAAGTCTGATTCGGGATCCAAGCAGCGACACAGTCCGTGCAGATGTGGTGGCAGGAGGCACCCAGAACACACCGCGGCAGCGGGGCGACCTTCACAGGGGACCTGACCCCAGCCCTGGCCACTGCGGTCACCCAGTGCTCCTCCAAACGTCTTCAGCATCAGGAGCTGTGTCCCAGCTTCTGGCAAAGCGACGCAAAGACAAGTCCTGCAGACAAAGATGGCTGCAGTGGGTGGAAATGGGACCCAAAGGCACTGGAAACGGACCCCCTGGGTTGTCCCTCGCCTCTCAGTGCTCAGTGGCAGCGACTGAGCAGAAAATAACACCCCTGAGGCTTCCACCACTAACCCCGACCAGCGGAGACCCACCAAAGGCACTGAAAGAAGCACCTGCGAGGGATCACTGTGAACGGGGGCTTGGGTGGCCTGTTTCTTACTGCCCCCGCTCAGCAAACCCCGCACTGAGCAGCAGAAGTACTCGGGGTGTCAACACGAACTGTACAACACGTTTCACCCCCAGGATAATGCAGCATCATGAGCCGGTACTGGACTGCAAGAATGCAAGTGTCACCCTGGAAAAAAGAGGGGAATGACTGCTTGGAATAAGTAGCAAGCACAGCAACAACCCCTTTTGTTTAAAATGAAGCATCTTGGACCTAGGACAATGAACCTGCAGGATAAACCATATGGCAGAGTCCCCAAAGGGTAGATTTTTCACTCTGCAAAGTCCTTCTGAATACAAAACATTGTGATTCTTTTGCTAGTAACTTCTCATACCTGTAGAGAATCTTTTTCCTTGATATTTAATCTCTCTATACACCAGTCTAGGGAAATAATAAAGCCAGATCTGCTTCATTTTATGTTATCGATGCTTTAATTCTACTCAAAGTTAGACCAACTTTGTATAAAGCATGCAGCGCACGTGACTACCTTTAGCTCCGGCACAGCGAAGAGCAGGAATGGCACATTCCAAGCACTTACTCGAGCGTGACTCCACCGCACTTACTCACTGAAGTAATGTCACCGTCCGTACACAATACCAACTACCCTTTAAGCGGGCCGGCGGGTTTGTCCCATAAAATATGCCACTAACGCCTGCAAGATGAACCAAACCAGGCACCCCCAAACAGTGGCAGGGGAGGCTGAAGCCGAGTCCACGCAGCGTAACGCCGCGGAGGGGTGGGGGCGGCAGGAGCCACCACCGTCAGCGCTGCCGTGGCTCGGGGCCGCGCCGGGCAGCACCGGCACCAGCGGCACCATTTGGGACCCCCAGAATGGCTGAGTGCCACGAGGCTGAGATGGCATCTCGCTGTCCTTCTGCCAGAGCCCACTGACATGGGCTTTGTGTCTCTCAAAGTAGCCACGGAAAGTGCTGTCTGTGAACGGCAGAGCAAGTATTTCTCACACCGTGTCTGTGACACGGAGTCCTCACACCACCTCACCCTCCGGAGTCACCCCACAAGCAGTGGGCGGCAAACATCTCCACAGCAGGGCAGAGCACGCCGAGGACAAGGATTCCCACAGCCAAGCGGACCTTACGGCATCCATAGCTTCACATGGAGCAACTGCCTCTTCAAAATAAAAATGGTTGCACCTTGGGGTTTCACATTGGAGGGAGGACGGCGGCGGCGCAGAACGACTCCACGAGCACAAACGCCACCAGCTGGACCCACAGTACTAACGAAGCAGGCAAGAGCTGTGCCCTGGCCCTGCAGCCAAGCAGCCGACGCTGGCTCCTATCCACAGGTCTCCCCCCACGGCAGAGCAGCCCCAGCCCCACCAGCCTGGGGACACGGCCACAGCCGCGCTGCTCAGACGGTGCTCTGACCCCGCTTTACTTACTGAAACAGTCGCAGCGGTTTCCAACTCGCCCACGGCCAAAGAGCACTCCAAGGGTTGTACCTGCGTAGAACTACAGTAAGTGTAAATTTGACCGGCGGTGCCCCAGGCCACGAGCGCTCGCTCCCCGCGCAGCTCCCGAGGAAGAGCATCCGCACTGGCAGCAAACCCACTTCTGTGCTGCAAATTCCCTCCGCAGCTTGTTTAGCACCAACTTCGTCTTGCGGACGAGCCGCTGAAGAGCTGCTGAAGTCACACGGAGTGACTTCATTACAGAGCACTGTACGACTGCTCTCAGTATCTCCAAGTCTGGAAAGTCTAACACTAAAACTTATGCCATAAGGCCGACTGACGACAAGCTGTGCACCTGAGTTGTAGCTTCGCACGGAGGTGTGAAAGGCGCAGGATATGAGCGTGCCAGTTTGCCAAAGCAAAGACGACCTGACGGCTGAAAAAAGCGAACCCTTGCAGAGATGTAAGATCCTGAGTAAGGAGCTAAGGCAATCCCTGAACCAGCAAGCAGATGTGGCTAAGGTGGAGGCCCAACTACAGAGTCTGGAGAGACGAGCCCACGTCCCGCAGCGTGGAGCCATCTCCCCTCTGACTTCAGTCGTGGTGCTGCTGAAGAGCCGGGGCAGGTCTCATGGTAGAAAAAAATAAAGTTTGAGACAGGGGAAGTGCTACCAGACAAGGCAAATTACAGAGCAGTCGATCTGGTTATCAAGCAGAGAGACGACCAGGTCTGTGAGACACGAGTAGACTTCACAGTGACTAACGTCCCACCTGGAAAGGTCGCAGACCTCGTGGGATGTCTGGACACGCTGGGGAGGGTCCCGTGTTTGAGGTCGCTGGGCCTGTGAAACGGGGAGGGTGGGAGAGAGCAACTGGAGGCAACTTTTAGGGAGCTGAGGATCAAGACCTGGATGTTAATGTTTTCTGAAATATGCTCAGCAGCATACAGAAGCCAGACAGAGGAGCAGGGAGGTAAAATCCCACTGCATGACTGAGAAAACGGCATGAAAAGAAGGATGTGTACTGATTAGAAACTGGGGAAAACTCTGAAAATACGATACCCATGAAGGAGAGGCATACTACTTCAAAACCACAGCGGAAGCAAGCTGCTGGGATTTAACATTAACAAGGTTACAGGAGAGCATTACAGCTAAAGGGATAGAAAAGCCGGCATATGCGGAAAAGCACCTGCCTTGGCATGACTCACGCTGTAGGGGTGAAGCCATAAAGAGGTAGGACAGAAGCTGGCAGAAGTCAGATATAAAACCGTGAAGAGCAGTTGCACAAACAGAATGGAAAAATAGAACCCCCAAACTAACGCGTATGTTCCTCTGCACAGGAGCCGTGAGTCTAAGAAATGAGACGGGAGAACCAGAATGCCGAGCTTCAATAAAAATATCGCGACAGTGGAGGCACTGGAAGCTCAGAGGAAGAAAGACACAGTAGGAAAGCGTAACACAAAGCGTCGGGGACCGGCAGAGCGGGCACCGGCAGGGAGGAGGTGCGGCGCGGCAAAGACGGCTTAGAGCTCAATCAGATTAAGAAGCACCTGTGCCAACAAGGACCACAGACGCGCCATGGGCTGATGCCCCAGCAGGAGATGCCCATGGTCAGGACCACGCTCCCGGCCACGCAGGCAGCACGGGGATGCTGAGTGCAATCTGCGGGAGACCGGAGCGGTCAGCCAACGCCAGGGGAGCGCGATTCGCCCGAGAATGCTGCACAGACCGAGCAAACACCGTGTCGGGGCATGATGGCGAGAGTACATTTTTAGGCATGGCCAGCGGAGCAGCCAGGCAGGGAACCAACCACGGGAAAATGCATTCCTGGCCTCACACTAACCAGTGAGTGTGCTGTAGCTCATAATCTCATTAATTAAGAGTCATTATTTAACGGTGGCCCCAATACAGCTAGATTGGTAATCTTGCTGAAGCAATGGATGCCAATAAATCAACGGCCGTTGTGCTCAGTTTAAAACACATGGACTTGAAAATTCATAAAAACTAATTTTGGTAATAAGAAACTAAAAGGGACCATTAAAAGTAAAGCCTTTGCTGGTGTCCCAGAGACTATTTCAAGACACCTCTTCGGATGCTCAGACACACACCACCTGTAAAGAAGAACTTCAGAAGGACCTAAAGGCAGCCAGCAAGACTAAAGAACAGCTGAGTAAGTAAGGCTATAAGAAGTAAGGAATGCCAGGCAAAAAGACAAAAGTTGTATTTAAATGAGAAAAAACAGAATAGATCATGCATTATTTTGTTAAATGGGGGAAAAATGAAAAAAGAAATATTAAGAATAACGTGTAGAAAGCCTAAAAACTAGTAAGTCATTTTTCAGAAACATCAAGAACAGAAAACCTGTCAGGGACTTAAAAGACCAATAGATAACCAAGGGATAAAAGAAGTGCTCAAAGAGAATAAAGCCATAGTAGAAAAACAAAATGAAAATTGCCATCTATGTTTTCAGGAGATTGGACAGAGATTGGCAATGACCCCACACTCTTGCTGACTGACGGCGTATCGGAGGCTCTGCCTCGGCCCTGCCAGGAGACAACAGAATCGCCGGTCAGCAACGAGGCAGCGAGAAACCACCAGGAACTCGGGTTTGAAATGGCTGAGCTACAGAGGGTGGTGCGTAACCTCTTCCTCAAATCTGCTTTCGGCGCCAGAACGTGGCAAACGGGCCGGCAATTTCTTAAAAAGTATCTGGGGGAGAAATGGCACACAATTAAACCTGCTATCTCTACTGGCCAAATTGAGAGACTATGTAAAGATGAGACCACTGTACAGATGGACACACAGGAACTTCTGGAAGAGTCAATCCGTCTTTGTGCGCAGTTCTGATCTCTTGCCTCCAAAAGGCTGTTGCAGGTCTGGAAGAGGCCAAGGAACTGTGACCGGGACAAGTAAAGGTCTACGATGGCTTCTGCTGAAGGAGCAACCTGATCGAGTTGAAGATGTCCCCGCTCATTGCAGGGGGATTGGACTGGATGGCCTTCAAGGGTCCCTTCAAACCCAAACCGTTCTGTGATTCTCTGATCCACAACCAAAGCATCCTCAGCCGAGGAGGAGAAAACCAAGGGGAATGGCAGAGATCTGTGAAACCAGGGGTGGGACTGAGAACATCACCAGGGATCTGCTGTTCACGGGCAGGAGCCGGATGGTGTAAAACAAAGCAGGGAGAGGGTTGGTCCACGCTAGAGAGAAGGAGATACTGACATAAGGGTAAGGAAACTGCAAAATTCTCCCCTGCCTGATGTTGTGGAAAGGAAAGTTTCCATGGGCTTTAAAAAGCCACAGAACAAACTCAAGGCGGAAACCTCGCCACTGAGAGCCATTAAGTACAAAAGAGAGCAAGGCTGGACCCAAGGAGGACTCAAAAGATAACGCCTGACTCAAGGCGCTCCTACTGGAAGAATTCCCCTTGTAGCTCCAAGGGGCACTTTTTACCTTCCAGATCCACATCGATGTATGGAAAAATTATGCCAACTTGTACCTGTGCCAATATTGTCTCGCATTTCTGTTAATTTTGCCCTTTCCTGATGCTTAATCCCATCTCTGTCTTGAATTCCGTAGGATAAACAAGCCCATTTTCCAGTGCCTTTGCATTAGTTAACCTTGTGGCAGGGACATGGAGTTTAACACAAGAAGGAAACGCCGTTTCGCTCAGCTAAGGGACTGTGCCGCAGGATGTCGTGAATGCCAACAGCGGAGACGACTTCAAAAAGGGATTAGACAAATTCATAAAGGACAATCCACCGCTGGTTAATGCAGACGATAATCCACAGGCAGCCTTTGTCTCAGGGAGCCCGCTGACGGCTGCTCACCAGTTACGGGCAAATATGTCGCGGGCATTTGCTCTGTTTTGTGACTTTTCCCTGCATCCGGGGAACAGGATCCAGGGCGCACGGAGGCCTGTTCGCAGGATGGCCACCCCCATGTCTCCTGGCCCTACCAGCAGCCCTCCTCTGCTCCAGCTCCTGTTCGTCTTTTTCTGAGCGTTTGTAACGGTGAACAGTACATAGCGTTTTAAATAAGGTCTTACAGGGTGTTGTACAACTATGGCAGCATTTGCCTTCACGTCACAATAGACACTGCCCGTCATCTTC
The DNA here is from genome assembly GCA_009819605.1 of Sterna hirundo. Lineage (NCBI taxonomy): Eukaryota > Metazoa > Chordata > Aves > Charadriiformes > Laridae > Sterna > Sterna hirundo. Next base: position 383,606 of record CM020437.1, on the reverse strand, counting down.
TGATTAATATTCCCAAACATTTTCCTCTATTGTTTCTAACAGATAAGACAACTATGAACTCATAGTCAAAATTTTTGTTGTTACCTTTTAAACACAGCTTGCTTACTGTTCTATCTTATTTCTAATTTTCCCACCCTTCCAATTCTTCCTAATATTCCAGTCCTCCTAAGCACTGACTTTACGTCATCAGTGAAGTTCAAGAGCGCTCCTCATGTCAAGGACACTACAGGAAACACTAAAGACCATTCACAAGACCAACACTTGATTTTTTCTCCTAACCTCCTCCTGGCCCAGCACTTCCCCTCTCAGCAACCCGCTGCTCTTGCACACTTACACCACTGCGTATCCACATTACACCTCTGCACTGTGCCGTCTTCTCCAGGAGAACCAACCATTTCACACGGGGCATTAAATCAAATGTCCACTGTTGCCCAGACAGATTAGATCCGCTGTGTTCACCTTTGCTGGGGAACTGCGCGTGTAGCACATATAAGTGCAAGAGGGCTCGACTTAGTGATGGTACAAAAAGATGCACATGCTCCCTAAAACCTGAATCGTGGATTATAGAGATAAAGGGCAAGCCACAATAAACCATTTACGTACATTACATATGTGTATATGAACATGTGTGCATCTTCACAGCACTGTCAAACATGAATTCAGCTTCCACGTCCTCTGGCCAGGAGGAGACTCCACCTGTCCTCAATCCCCGCATGACCGTGGGGCAGCTCCTGCCCACCTTCTCCAGGCGTGAGACTTGCCTGCTCCGCTCCGAGCCTCCAGCTGCAGAGCACCTGGCGCTGGAAACAGCGATGCTCTGAGAAGAGGACCCCGTCCCGCCCGCTCCAGACTCTGCGGGTCAGGGCTGGTGGCAGTGGAGGGGTGACGCAGCCTGGGGGAGGCTGCTGTAACACCGAGGCTCCCCAAATTAACACCCTCCCCCGTGGGCACAGGTCGCAGAAACAGTTCTCCATGGGGGCAGCGGTTCCCCTTGTTGCCTTAACCTTTGTGGAGCCGCTTCCCAACGGTCCAGCTCCCCCCTAGCGTGTTTTCTCCTGCCGTCGAGCAGGACATCACCACCCGCTGCCTTGTCCCCCCACCGCCCTTCTCCAACACCCACACGTCACTGTCCCACGTTTCCTTACAGCGTTTTCCACCCATGCGTCCCCTCCTCGTCCACACCAGGCTGGATCCCTGGGGTTCAGTGGCCTCTACACCTGAACACAAGCAGCCCCCCTGCCCCAGCGACGCTCTTGCAACGCTCCAGCAGCAGCAGAGGCTCCGGGTGCCGGCACAGTCCCAGTCCCCGTGGCCTGGCCCGAGGCAATGGCTGTGCTACCACACACCCGCAGCTGGCCCCCCTCTTGGAGCCTGGTGGACGGGAGAGCTGCCTCCTTTGATTTACCTGCTTGGACAATAAACATAGCTTTCATTAAGTATTTTTACCTGCCTCTCTCCAAAGACAAAAAGAGCAAGCTGCAGGAGATGGACCCCCGATGGGTGTCCGTAGCCCAGCTCTGTCCCTGCACACAAGGGGCCATCTCACTGGAAGAGCCTTCCTCCCCAGCTCCTGCGGCTCCCGGCACCCTCCAGGTGCCTTCACACCCTGGGAGCTCCTCACCCACTTTCACACCTTCTCTCAAACCATCGTCTCGCCGCTGCCTTTCATAGGTGGTGTTGTCTCCCTCTCAAACTCAAACACCGCTATTCACCATCTCCTGTGCTGTCCTCAGCCACAGGCTCCGCAACGCACCCAAGGCAGAGGCAGGGGACGGCAATTGCTACACAAAATGAGGTCGTATGATACCCTCTTTACAGCAGCTCCCACGAAAGGGTGATCTCTACCACCACCCAACAGGCACCTCCCCTGCTCCGGGTCTCTGCCAAGGCTCCACGCCAGCCAGTCTCTCCCACCGACTGCAAACTGCAGAGACGCAAAAGGCAATACAGAACACTCAAGCCTGCTCGCCACCCTTGGCATCCCCGGGCAGCAGAAGGCACCTGGGACCCTCTTCCAGCTGCCCACCCACCTGCCTGGCTAACCAAGGCTTTTGGGACAGTGCCATAGGCCGGTCTGGCCCGACCTGGTGCTCAACAACACGGCCTCGTCCGGCTGCCGGCACCCCCCGCCATGGCAGAGCTCCCTGTCGCCGCAGGACGGACGCGTCACCCCAGAAGACCTCAGGCACACCAGACAAGGAGCAGGAAGCCACGGCTCCCAGAGCAACGCGATCCTGATCAGTACCCTGAAGCAACACAGTAATCCCCACCCAGACGTTACCAGCCTGATTTTGGGGAGCCCACGTGTTGCTTGTGGCCAGCCCATGCCACCAGGCGAGCCCCCCCGGGCCAGCAATCGCTGCAGTCCGGCACCCAGCAGTAACCTGCACTTGCACCCGCTCCTTCAGGCAGAGCTCTGGGGTCCTCTGCAACGGTGACTGGGGCCACGTTCCCTCTCAGGTAAAGGCTGAGGGACAATAATTTCACTGATCAAGGAGATTTCACCACGTCTGGGGTGAACTACGAGAGCTGGTTTGCCGTGCACGGCAATGCTACAAATCAGTGTAAGGTAGGAAGTGAAGCAGAATGCCACATTCAATTGAAAGCACATAGGGAATTTAGATAAGCAGATTATAAATATACAAACTGGAATTTAACTGAGGGGAAGACATTGCTTATCAGTAGCGGTAATTCTTCACATAGATTGTCACCATAGTGTCTATTCTTTGTCTTTGACTAAGCCTTCAGATTTTGACGCTGATAAAACCCTCCTGCAGCAGTGACTGCCAAGGCTGTTCCCTCGCCCGAACACCCTGGACTACAAGCACACAAACGGCTTCGGCCCCAGCCATCCTCCGGGCCCTTCCCCTCCACAGGATCCCCCCGCAAAACCGGGGAGTTGGCGCACAGGCCAGGTCTGCATCGAAATAGCAAAGCTGGAACCGCCACAGGTACCAGCAAGTTATCTGCCAGCGCATCTGGTATCATCCGAGCTATGCCTGCACCCCAGCAGACAAATCAGCCCGCAGCAAAATAACTGGATTTAAGGATGTCACAAAACATTACTTCACAGAACTGCCTTAGCCGAAAAGCATGTCAGACCTTACCCTCCACGGGGATGGTGAATGGAGAAACACACTGAGCTCCGTTCACCGCAGTCCTCTGTACGTGGATTTGCAGAATACATAGTTATTCATTTCAGGGAACAAAAGGGGAAACTAGAACTGCACCTTTAAGAAATGTGAAAGGAACAACATAATTGAATATATTCCAATAATAAAAACTCTGCTGGAGTATATTAGGCAACTAGAAAGGGTATCTGATTGAATTTTAGAACTGGTTCTTGAATATGTGAATCAGATTAGGAGGAAGAGCTGATGGAAAGAGTGGGATGTGCCTGGTAGTCCGTGTGCAAGAGGATCTCTAGAGCATGTAAATACCTTAAATGAAAGTCTAGGAGGAAGACAACAGGGACTTGTGGAGTTTCCATTTCATTTTCCCCCTTGTGAAGTAGTCCAAAACAACCCCCAGACGACCATAAGCCGCTGAAGGTGTGTTTCACCTAGAAGAGGGACTTTGAGCCGTGCCTGGGGAAATGCTGGAGCAGCACGAGAGCAGACTGGTCACGGGGATGGAAGAACCACAACACACCAGAGGACAGGAGGAGCCGTTTCCACAGAGCTCCATCAGTCCCCTGCGCCGAGCTGGGGTCAGTCTGGAGCTAGCACTAGTGCAGGGGCTGAGGGTGAAGAGACGGCAGCATTTATAGAGACGGTCTTCTGCTCATCCATTGAACGTGCAATTCTCAGGTCCCCCATAAAGTCTGAACAACTTTGTGCAAGAACTCTGCAAGAAAAACCAACTTCTAAATCGCCACTATTACCACAAGCTGCAAGCCGAGAGACATGCAGGACCTGACCAGGAAAGGTGACGGCTCTTCTCCGTGAGCCTCCAAGCTAGCACGGAGGGATGAGCCCTGCGCGCTCTTGAGCTCCAGGACACCTCCAGCCTGTTCGAGGGGGGTTAGGAAAGGGCTGTCCAACTCTGAACCAACCTCTGCAGCTGCTGGAGAAACAGGACCTGGTGGGAGCCAGGAGAACGGGCAGGCTGGGTGGCACGGCACTGTACTGACACTCACCCGGGCCAGCTTCGATTTCCAGCTTGCCCAAAGACCCCGGAGACATAGCCGCTTCTCAGGGCCCGGATCTCAGCCAGCCTCAGGTGGTTCATTCCCGCCTCCCACTGAGACACGTCGATCAGAGCCAGTGTGACAGAAGTGGCCAAGTGCCCCAGGAACAAGGTCTGCGTCGGGACCTGGACAGCCTGTTCAGAGCTATTCTTCCTCTCTAAGGCTCCCTCCAAACTGTCACAACCGAGACAAGAGAGAGAACACTTCAGGGACGTGGTTTGAGAAGTGCCACTCAACCAAAGTCACGGACGTAGCCCCAGCAAAGCTAGCAGCAGCTCTGCCGGCACACCCGAAACATCGATGGACGCACTGCCCCAGGCGGGGTTCCCACATGCAGAAACTGTATGGCAACACTGGAGCAAAGCTGTGTCAGCTCTGACACCGAGGGAGATAAGGCCTGAGGATCGAAATCATACCTAACCTAAACAGATCTTACAAACGACACATCTAATGCAATCAGACATGCGTGCTGCTTGCAACTTCCAGCAGATACTAAAAGCCAAAAGCTTTCCATCACAGTTTCAACATCCAGGGTCAGAACAGAAACACGCTCTACAAACTTCAGGTCAATGAAGGTCCCTTCCAACCTCAGCAATTCTATGATTCTATGATTCTGTGAAATACAACACAACAGTCACAGCCTCACCCTAAGCTAATTAACCAATAGCTACACTCCACGTACTCCAGCAATATCCACAGGACCAGACTAAAGGTCCATTAGCCTTGTTCTCTGACAGTGGCATTACAAGATGCTATTAATTAAGGAGACCACGTGTGCCTGGCCATTTTGGGTGGTCCATTCCACTTGTGCCGTCCAGCATCCAATGTCGTCATACTGGGGACGTTAGCAGGAATGACCCTGCTCAGTCCCATCGGCACCTGTGCAAGGACCTGCTCTCCAGGAATTCATCTAATCTCCCTCTGAACCTGCCGGTACTGTCCTCCTCCATGGCCTCCCATGGCAGCCAGCTCCAGATGACCGTTGCCTGCTGCACAAAGAAGTCTTGCTTTTGTCTGGTTTTACCTGATCTGCCACTGGTCTCGTTGAGAGCCCTCTCCTGATGCTGCAGGATTTGGTGAAGAGCAGCTCTGCCTTGACTGTCTCCACCGCCTTGGGGAGTTTTGTAAGCCTTGGCCATGCATCTCCCCCAGACTTCTCTTCTCCAAACTGGAGAGTCCCAGCCTTCTCAGTCTGTCCTCGTAGGGCAGCTGCTCCAACCCCTTGACCATTTTAGTTGCCCTTCTCTGGACCTTCTCTATCTCCACCACTTCCTCCTTGAGATGCTGAACCAGACCTGCACACAGCACCGAAGGTGTGCCCGAGCAGCATCAGCCTAGCCCCAAATGACATTGCCCACCTTGCTTCCCGTCTCTTCCCTGACACATTTTGTTGGCTTTTTTGGCTGCCGTTGTGCCCAGAGCCCATGATTTTGAGAGCTGTCAGTACCAGCGCCAAGACCTATCTGGAGCTCTACCCACCAGGTCCACGTTCAGCATCACGCAGCGTGTTCAGATGGCTCTTCCCTAGAAGCGCTACTCTGCACGTATCTGCATGGTGGCCCATCTGCCACCTTTTGCCCTCTCACTTTGGGGGTCCTCATGGAGTTCATCAGCATTGATGCGTCATGTGGCTACATAAAAAACTTTATATCATCCACAGACTTGGAGCTTTCACAAGCAATCCCTTCTCCAGCTCACTGATGAAAACAGAGAAAGAAACAGGTCCCAACACCATCCCCGGGTACCCCACTGCTGACTGCCATCCTGAAAAATGACATTTAAGTCCCACGCTTTACTTCCTCTCTGTAACGAGCTTTCAAGTGATAAAGAAAGGCTTTCAAATTTTAGTTTCATCAATAGCCTTGATGTGAAAACTTGTCTAAAGCTCTTCCGAAAATCCAAATACATTTTGTTCAGTAGATGCCCTCCATCCAGAGGTTTGCTGACACCTTGTACAGCTCCTCCATTAGGTCAGCAAGGCAAGTGTCCTTTCACAAAAGCCACGCCGATTGCTTCCCCACAGGCTGTGCTTCTCCGCATGCTCAGTGACCTTATCCCTTACTGATTGCAGACACCACCATCATACAAAGGATTTCAACCGCTTCGTGGATCCCCTCTGCAGCCCTTCCAGTGGACGGGGATCATAGAATCATAGAATGGGTTGGGTTGGAAGGGACCTTCAAAGCCCACCCAGTGCCACCCCCTGCCCTGGGCAGGGACACCTCCCACCAGCCCAGGTGGCTCCAAGCCCCGTCCAACCTGGCCTTGAACCCCTCCAGGGATGGGGCAGCCACAGCTTCTCTGGGCAACCTGGGCCAGGGGCTCACCACCCTCAGCATAAAGCATTTTTCCTTAGATCTACTCTGAATCTCCCCTCTTTCAGTTTGAAGCCATTACCCCTTGCCCTATCACAACGGGCCCTGCTAAGGGCATCTTGGCAACCCCAGTCTTCTGGCACGGTGGCAGTTTGCAAAGACAGGTTTCACCCCTCGGCCAGAAATTCTGCAATTTTAAACTCCCTTGGGCTTTCCTGTGAATGTCGGTTTAAATATTCCCCATGACCTGCGACTTCTCAGTACCAGCAGGCTGGCTTTGTCTCTCCTGTCCAGGTCCCTCCTGCCTCCAAAGGCTCCCCCGCTCTTCCCGTGCCCAAATCCCCCTCTCTGCACCACCACGATCCATGGACCTCACGCCAGACCTCTGCCTGCCCTCGGCCTTGTCTGCACAAGGTGGGCAGCATGGCTGGGATGCCACCACCAATGTCCCGGACTCCATCATTTCCCCCAGAGTAACGCTGGTGTGAAGCTCTTGGGCAACCTTGTCCCTCTACAGTACTACGAAAACAGCAGAATCTCTGTAACACCGTGTCCACGCACCCTCCTGCTGGAGAACGCTTCCTGCAGCTGCTTCAGTGCAGGCACCCCCAGCCTTGTTAGGAAAGGATGAAGACATCTTCCAGGACACCACGGAGAAGGACAAGCAAAGGCTGCAGCTGAGAGAAGCTTGGTAAAACGAAGAGAATGGAGAGGTTCAGTGGCAAGAGATGACCTAGAAGAGAAGACGCGATGCCAGTGTGTGGGGCAGGCAAAAGCCCAGACTCACACACACGTGTTTCAGTAACGAGGGCTTCTAGGGCACCGGTAGCTTGCAGCGCCAGAGGGAGCAGAGAGCCTAAGCTGAGATGAAGGCTAAAAATGGCTCCTAAAATTTCAGGTAAGATCACTGCATTCATCTAATCTAACCTTCCTCTAACAGAGACCACTGAAATTGCCTTCAGAGCGATGCTCCTTGGCTAGAGCATGGCACCTCCTCATCCCCGCGCTAGCCCTCCACCCCACAGTGGATGAGAACAGCAGTAGTTCTTGTCTCTCCCTTCCAACGTGTCTCCAAATTCCTCTTGCAAACACGGACAGCACATCCGGACACAAGAGCCAGGGACACTCCTGCAGTGCTCTGTGCGGAACCCATGCTGCTCCCGCCTGCTGCTCCCTTGCAAGGCCTGGATCGTACTCGGGGGGGCTGGTGTCGGGTTGTGCTATGAAGGACGACGGCTCCTTTTTCTGAACTGCGCGACCAGAGGAGCCTTCGCCCCAGCCTGCTGCTGCCAGTCCCCAGCTCTGCAGGCTCAGGGATCCTCCGGTGAGCCGGGCATCGAGTCTGACGTCCCACCACGGTTTAACATAGAGTTTTCTTTCTCGTTAAGGAGAAGTTCAGAGCCATCCTCGCTCTCAGCACAAGACTCAGGTGATCCTTCTGTATGTCAAATCATTTCACAGCCCACTCAGCTGCTCAAAGACAGAAGCACAGGCTCCCAGTCCCCACCAGCTCTGCAGTCCTTCGAATCCCGGCAGCGACTGGCATCAGCTTCTTCCAGGAAAAAAACCCAAAACATCAGGTGGATGATCCACCAGGGAAGTTTATTTCTAACTTCACCTGGAGAGAAGCTGGTCTGTGCCCAAAGAGGGCATTTCGATTCCTTCCTAAATCAATGGATACACCCACCTGCAGCTCCCTCCTCCTTGCTGGATGACTCCAGTCTGAGACCCCAGAGTGACCCAGTGTGCCCACACGCAATTCACTGCTGGGAGGGGAGTTTTGGTCTCTTTCTCTCAACAGACACAGCAAGTTGGGAGCGGGCGGGTTCAGAAACGAGCAGCTAAAATTCTGGGAAGGCCCCTGCACGAGAAGGCAGTGAAAAGACGAGGATGGGGTAACTGCAGCAGTGGGAAAACCTGGGAAAGGAAATTAAAGCAAACAGGGAAAAGCTCTTCAGGCTCTCAGAAAAAAAGAACACAGACAAAAGAGGTGAGGTGCTGAGAGTGGTATAAAGATAGTCTAAAAGTTAAATTAATGCTTTTGCCTTGGCTTTTGGTAAGAACATAATGCAAAGGTTGACGGGCTAATGGAGACGAGACTATGGAAATCAACAGGCGTGAAGCGCAGGCAAACCCTAGTGTTTCCTCTGTTCAGACAGGACACTGCATAATCCCCATCTCACGTTTGCTGGCATGTGACAGCAGTGGACCAGTAGCACATACTTTTAGTGAAGTTATCAAGTCACGGAAGGATACTATATCGCTCCGAGAGCGGCAAGTGCAGCCGTGTCTATTCTACAGAGGGGAAAACTGATACAGGCAACAACCTACCTCGGTAACACCTCCAGCACCAAAGCAGCCAGAGGGGACCCACAACAGTCCACAGGCACGAACGAGGCAAGAAACATTTTCCTGACAGGTACAAAGGGTAATTTTACAACCATGGGAGCCCCAAACAGAGTCTGAGAAGGCAATGGCTTGCAATGAGCAGGGCAGACACTGCTGCGTCTGCTGCCTCCGTTAGGGAAGGCTTTGCACAGAAAGCTGGCACGGTGCCGGGGATTCCAGGTTGAAGATGAGCCTTTTTGCTCCAGGGATCCTGGAATTAAAGGAGGTGTGAAAGATCACGCAGAAGAAGGCGTGGAGGAGGACGTAAGAGTCACACATTAGGCACAAATGTCTGATCATGCTTCTGGGCAAGCAACCCTCAGAGCCCCGGGTTTCTGCTGCCATCTGCAAGCCAAAGGCTCGGCTCCACGCTGGGTTTGGGCACAGGCTCGCTCTCACCGCTGCGCAGAGCACCGGCGTACGACCAGCAGCAACCGACACGCCTCCAAGGAGAAGGCGAGCTAAAGCTGACAGCCTTCACAAAACCCGCCCCGGCACCGGTGGAGGCACCAGGAGAGGAGGCTGCGCGTCCACATCTCGGGCCACACACCCTGCAGCCATCCTCTCCTGGTGCAGCACTGGGGACCCAAGGCGAGCTGCAGCGCGGAGGGAAAAGCGTGGCAAACCACCCGCATCGCCGGCCGCCCACGTCGCAGCCGTACCAGGGCTGGCTTCCTGGTGTGCCCCAGGGAGAGCAGCGTGCACCTTGACCAAGGGACACCCGGCACCAAGGTGGCCTCTCCAGCGCTCATCCAACCATCTCTGCCCGGCTGCTCGTCTCTCACCCTCTTGGCCTTGGCACGGACAGCTGGGCTACGAGAAACACGAGTGACGCGCTGCAGGGAAGGGAAGGGCTCCCCACCCTGCTCTAAGGCAGGTATTTATATGGGCTGCGAATTTCAGGGTCTGTTTTAGGATTCTGAGCTAGAAGTGTCACCGCCGGCTCAAAGGCACGACTGTCCATCACCGTCTGAGGGCACGCTGGGAGACAAGGACCTGCCCTTGGCTTCCTAACCCGCACGCTCGATTAGGCGCCCATGTCGGTTGCTGGGGCAAGGATCAGTAAGAGACTGCAGGAGAGGGGAAGTGAAGGCAAGGTAAATCTCTCTGTAGAGATATGACCTAGACCACAACCGCATTTGCGGGATGCTGATTTAGTAGACTGCCATTTATAAATAAACCTACACCTACAAAACCTGATTCTTCTAATCCCTACTACCATGCAAAATCAGAATTCATTTCCTCTGAAGCACTAACTGTCACTCATTTGCTTCACTGCTAACACCCATGTAAAATATTAGCTTTCTATCGTGCTGGGTTTTTTTAAAAGCATCATGTCTACTCGAAGAATATATTGCAACCATTTTTCCTTCACCTTGCCTCATTTAAAAAATTCCAGTCCATTTTAACTGAAACTGAGCCAGAAGCAATGAAAAACCTGGAAAATTTCAGATTGGAAGATATTTGAACAGAAAGATTAAAGCCAGCTAAAAAAACTCTTCACTACGAGCAGCCTAGCTCAGTAAATGCCACCGGCGAGACTTCTACCCACCGTAAAGTAATAGCTCCATAAATGGGAAACAACACCACTTTACAACAGCTGAGATTGCTACCCGGTGTCAGCACTGCTGAATTCCAGGCAACATTCACAATTTCATGCCAAGCCATAAAGTTTGGTCCTATTTGGGGTGCAGATACCATAGCTAGGGAGCCTTATAAAAATGCGTAATAAATACCACATCATTGAAATGGCAGCGATGGTCCGGTCACTGCCTCAGCGCGGGTCACTCCATATGGCTGACACCAGAGAGCTCCGGGGGTCCTGAGCGCCTTTGGCAGCTTTACAGGAAGCCTTCTGCACGCTGGTTATGAGCCACATAAACATTAAACCGAGACATAAAATTCTCGAAATATCAGGTGTTTTGGGCTGAAGCCCAGCCTCAGAAGCGGGGGCGCCTCTTTACCCGCCTCGGGTGGGGGTCCCTCCCGCGAGCATCCCTGGCTGCCCTTCCCACGGCGGCAGCAGACGCCCCAGCGGTGCGGGTGCAGGGTGCCACCGCCGCGCCCAGCCCTCGCTGGGATGGGAAGCGGGCGGCCGTGCGTGCTGTGGAGCGGGAGCAGTCCGAGGGAGCTGCAGCCTTGCGGCCCGGAGGCGTAGCCTAACGACCCTCTCAAAACAGCATGTCATCCAAGAGCTTGCACTGCCCAAACCAGGGCCAAACTCCTGCCAAACCAGGGCCAAACTCCTGCCAAACCGGAGCCACTCTCTGGGCAGGCAGACAGCAACTGTAATGCCAAAATGAGCCTACAAAGGAGATGCTCAATCATTCTGGCCTTGCGTTAGGGCACTTGTTTGGGAGAAGCAGGTAAAAACCAGGATTATGGACCAGCCTTCCAGATTTAGTGTGTGTTTCAAAGTTGGCCAGCTTCAGATAAAATTAAAAGCTGTCCTGGAGCCAAAATCCCCACTGCACAAGGTGCCATGAGCACCGCTCCCTCCTCCTTCTGGCCTCGTGCCCACCCGCACAGCACGCAGGGGGCTCGCTCCGGGGCATGCGGTGCCGGAGTTATTCCATCCCTCCCGTGTGCTGGAAAACCCCTCCTGGCACCGGCGTCTCTTCTCTGCTCTGAGACCCTGGGTGACGCAGACAGTTGTGCTGAAGGCGAGCATCACTCCTGCAGCAGCAGATGAAGCGAAGCCCAGGGGCGTGCTGGCGAGCGTGCGGACACTGTATGGACTTCGGCAGGCGCAGCTCAGCTGGGTTTAACCACACTGGACCCAGCTTTGCCTGCAGGAGCGTAAGGCACCTCCCCGCAGCCGGCCGTGCTCTTACCGGACCAGAGCAGCATTCGCTGGCAGACAGCAGGGCTGGAGGGCTCTCACTGCTGCACTGAGCTCTGGGAGGACTCAGCACTGAGCTGAAAAGCGGTCTGAGAGGACGGGAGCTTTTCCAGAAGGGGGACAGTGTCTCGGGACCGCAGGGCAGCGCCGCCAGCCCGGCCCCGCCGCTGCCCGGCCACAGAGCAAGGAACGACAGAATCTGCCAGGCTGCGTCCCACGTAACTGGGACAGTATAACCCTGGAAATGGCAACGTGGATTCAGAACTAACGTCCAGCCTGCACAACCACCAGTGGGAAGCAGGGTTAATGCGTAAGGCTGAAGGTATAAAACCCACAGTAGCAAGCCGGGAATAACCTGCCCCCACACAGGCAGTTTTCTACTCCCAGTTAGAAATTCCCACACCACCTGAGAGGAGCTGTAGTACCCCTGCCATAACTCCTGTGAGCGGCAGTCCTCCTGCCTTGGCCAGCCATCACTCCTCCGCATCCCCCCGCGTGATGGGCACATGCTGCGCCTGCACTGGTAGTTCCCAGGTTCGTTACCTGATGGGCAATAACGACCTCCTTTACAGTTCATCACTTCATTGCTCGGTCCTGCTTCTCTTTGCTGTGAGCCAGCCCTGCGGCCAATGTTTTAAATACTGTGGACTGGCAAAACTGAAATCATCTCCTGACTCCCTGCACCACAGCATCCTTGTGCCTTGCCAGGGCAGCTGGCTCTGCGGCATCTCCGGAGCAGAGCGCGCTCCCCGCCGAGCAGCGCAGTCAGTATTGACCAGCCGCCGCTCTGCCTGCCTGCTCATCCATCATCTATAAATAAACGTGTATCTGCTCACATTTACAGAAACAGCGACGCTGTGAGAAGCCCCAGTGAATCACTACGGGGAGGGCATCGTTACAAACGGGTACCTCCACCCTGCTCAGAACAGACGGCCACTTTTATGGCTCCTCTAAACCAACCATTATGTTAAATCACACGCTCCTTGTTTAATCCCATTCTTTCCAACATCTCTGCATACAAGAGAGCATCTCCAGCCCCCCACTAATGTGCAGCATTTGTCTCTGCCTTCACCCCGCACAGCTCTGTTCAACGCAGGCTGCCCAATAATGTTCACAATATTCAGACTACACTGTGCCACCGAAGGGTAAAAAGGCACTGGGATGTCTTCGCTGCTACTCGCGATGCTGTCTCTTCGTTGCCAAACTGCCTGTTTCATTTCTGGCAGTACCTGCACAGCGGGCAAAGCCTCCCGGGGGTGGCTGCGGTGACATCTGGGCCCCTGCCCAGCACTTGTCAGGCAGCGGCTGCAGCTGGAGCACCGAGAAACATGGCGCTGAAACGGCTCAGGGACGGGGCGAAGGGTGGTGGGGAACACGGCAGGTAAATCCACAGGGATACTGGGAAATACTGCTCAGCAGGAGGCTGAAGATGGAGGAGAGAAGTTACCGCAGCACGGCCAAGGGATGTCACTGACAGCTCCTCGGGGGCAAGAGCAAAGCCCAGAGAATCGGCCGTCTCCTGTAACTCAAGTACAGAGCATTAACTCACTTCCCAAAGTGAAGCACTTGGAGATCACAGTTGGATGATGCTGGAGAGGAGGAAAAAAATTGTTTTACTAACATATTTGGGAAAAGCAGCTGGATGCACGGAGAAATGTAGACAGACACAAGTTGAGAGTCCTGACACATCACTATCCAGCAAATATGTCACTGGAACCAGCCCAGCACGCGGTGGGACGCTGCCACAGAGAAGACGACCATGCTCCTGCACCGTCTACTGCAACGCAGTTTCTTTCCTGGCAATCCTTCACTGGGACAGCATCACCCACCCGCGCTGCTCTGCTGCCTGCCCCTGGGGTCCCCGGCGAGGAGCTGGGGGCTGCTCGTGCTGCAGAGCCTCGCAGCCCTCATCCGCACACCGGGCACCGTCCTCGCTCCCGGCCCCTGCTCTCAGCCATGCGGCCGCGTCGCCGCTCGTGTCCTGACAGGGCCCCGGAGATGCTGGGAGGGCTGAAGCCCCTCTGCTGTGGGGACAGGCTGAGAGAGCTGGGGGGGTTCAGCCTGGAGACGAGAAGGCTCCGGGGAGACCTTCCAGCCCCTGCCAGTCCCTCAAGGGGCTCCAGGAAAGCTGGGGAGGGACTCTGGAGCAGGGAGGGGAGCCATGGGACGAGGGGGAAGGGTTTTCCACTGGAAGAGGGGAGACTGGGATGAGATCTTGGGAAGAAATCCTTTGGTGTGAGGGGGGTGAGCCCCTGGCCCAGGCTGCCCAGAGAAGCTGTGGCTGCCCCATCCCTGGAGGGGTTCAAGGCCAGGTTGGACGGGGCTCGGAGCGACCTGGGCTGGTGGGAGGTGTCCCTGCCCAGGGCAGGGGGTGGCACTGGGTGGCCTTTAATGTCCCTTCAACCCAAACCATTCTATGATTCTATAACCCACAACGCCAAAATTGACCTCGAATCTTTTGAGGACACCCCCTCCCTGAACCTGCACAGTGACAGAGAAACACCCACGTGTGGGCACGGGGAGAGGCGCAGGGGTTGTTAACAGGACACACAAATGGCAACTGAGGGACAAGAAACTCACACCGAGACCCTCACTGCAGGCAGACACCCCTTAAAAAAAAGGTTAAAAAATTAAAAGAGGAAAGAATGAGCCCTAAGCAGAAACATCCTGTGGATTTAAAAGCTCCTCTGGGATAGCGACATCAGAGCGATGAAGTGGGAGCGGTGCACCGGGAAGGATGCCGGGGGTCCCCTGGCACAGCCAGGACGTCGCTGGGACTCACCTGCCCGCGGGTGGCACAGGAAACGCGCGGCCGCCTCCGCTCAGACCCTACTGGGAACCCCCTGCCGAGGGGGGCTGAACACCCCAGAGAGGCCCCACGGCGGCACCCTGGTCCTGAGAACCGCCCCCGTCACCAGCAAGCTGAGGGTGAAACAACAAGTGTAAATCTCCGGCAGTAAATCACAACATGCACAGATTGCGATGAAGTACAAATTGTGAGAAACGAAGCCATGGGAGCTGCGCGGCACAGCTGGGTGCGAAGGAAACCGCGTGTCCTTCTGGTAGCTTTAAATGCCATCTCCCAGTTTCACTGGCGCTTCCCCTCCTCCGGACAAACCCGGCCGGTTGCTGCTGCGCCGGCCGAGCCCTCAGAGCCCCCCGCAGCCCCGCGGCACCACTCCTGTCCTCTGCTCTGCTGGGGACCCCAGGGCTGGACCCAGCCAGGGAACAGCATCCCACCGAGTGGCAGAACAGCAGCGTCACATCACTGACATCATTTTCCATCTCATTTTAAACATTCTGATGTTTTGTTCTGTATCTTAATGGGTGAGTTCTCATAAAAAAGCAGAGATTTTTCATGCCGGTGCTGACAAGGAAGCCTGTGGGACTGCAGTTAACTTAAAACCCAGCAAAGCGCAGAAGCTGTCTGAATCTCCCCCGTGCAGTACGCGCTGCCTGTATTTATCAGCAACCTCCACCAGCCTTTGAAGTCTCACAGTTTCCCCTCGTACGAAATAACTACGCCAGGGACCAGCAATGGGAGACGCGGAGCGCGGGAGGCACAAAGACCACTCTGGAGGGTTTGCGGGGTCCGCGAGCCCCAGGCTGTCCTGAATTAGGATCCCGGCCGACTCGGAGAGCTGCCGCCGGTCACAGGCTGCCCGTGCCCACCAGCCCTAGGGGCAGCGGCGCTGCCTCCCCCCGAGCCGGCCACGGGGCAGGAATCAGGAGCCAGCACCAAGAGCCGGCTCCAGCTCGGGTAGAGGCAGGGACTGGCACTGAAAGGCTTCAGCCCGACAAACAACAGCGTGAGTTTTTGCTATAGCGTTGTCATTGCAGAAGTTATTTTTAACGTGGATAATTTATTTTCTCCGAGCTGAAGTTCACGGCATTGCTCTGCATCATACCCCTAAGTGCCTAGCTCCCATATTAACCTCACACGAGGGGAAGCCTATTGAAAGCTCTCGAAGCCTTGAGCGTTAGCCCCGGTCAGCGATCCGCTTCGCTTCGCTCTCTCTCTTTTTCCCCACTCCCGTCTCCCGTTTGGCCTTTGCTCCTCATCTCCATCATTCACCCTGCTGCTCCCAGCCCTGTACTATCAAAAAGATCAAAATGCTGTATGGGGGGAAAAAAACCCACTCTAATGTGTCATTTGTACATCACTGTAACATTTACCATGTAAAGTTTTAATGTTTCGGACCGGCAAAACTGAAATCCCCTGCTAACAAAATCCCATTACAGCCTAAGCCCCCCTCCCCCCACGCCGCCACCACCTGCTAAACACAAACACGTTGTACAATCCTGCGGACGTTTGCCATCGCAGTGCCCTGACATGGCTCTTCTCTTCCCAAACCTCAATTTGCCCTGCCGGCGCAGGGGGGAGGGCAGTGAGGGAGTTCTCCTTCGGGACACTCTCTCATCCCGCCTCTTGCGCTGGGACCTCATCTTGGCCAACGACATCAGACACCACCAGCATCCACACAAATTCCTCCCACGGAAGGCAGCTTCACCTTGCTCTTGGCAGCTCACGCTGCCTTCCCCAAACCCAGGATCCCACTCCCAGTGGTCCCTTCGCTCTCGGATGGTCTCCTAGACCAGCCTCGCTGCCTTATTGATGATCTCCTCTTCCAAAGGTCCTGCCTGGTGCAGCTCTGCTTGGATCATCCAGCGCTTCCCGTACCGCCTTTTGGATGTTGTCACCGCTTTTGATTTTTCAGGCCTTTCTGATGAATTTCTCTCATCTTTCTGAAACTCCCCTTCGGAAGCTGGCACGGCAAGTGTTTTCAGAGTCTCTCCTCCCCCAAGATGCTGAGCCCAGTAAAACTGTTGTCATTCACTACTCCGTGTTCTCTGGAAGTGGCTATTTCTGTGCAGAGGCAGCGCCACGTGCAGACAAACGCAGCGCGGCTGCCCCCCCGATGGCTCTGGAGGCAGCGGTCCCTGGGGGGGGTCGCCAATGGAGCACGGGCCACCCCCCAGAGCTCCTGGACCAGGACACACAACCACGGGGCTCTCGCCACCAAGCCCTTCCCCACCAAAGAGCCACCCCACTGCCGGGCTCCGGCAGCCCCCACATTCCCACACCCCCAGGCTTTGGGTTCATCCCCACGTCAGCTCTGTATCACGTCAACCGTTCGAACTTCAGCTCCGCCAAACCTTCCCAAATACTGCTCCAGCCATCATGGATCTAATCTTCTCTTCCACACGTCAGATCAGATTTAATGCTAGTCCATCGTGTCTCCTCACTCCACCATCACGCCATCACCTTCCTCCACTGCCGGGACCTCCGGCTCACCCAGAACGAAAGGGCTCTCCAGGAGGGTCCTGCAAACTCTGCTGTGCTTCAGAAACCCTGCAGTATAGTTTTCAGAAACAAAATTCAATGTTTTAACCACCAGAATACACGAAATCCTGCCCAAATGCTCTGCTATTCATTTGGGGGGTGAGTTATGTTTATTGTAAGAGCTGGGTGCGTCTCGCTCTCTTTGAACCACTGCAGATTTTTGTAAGGATTTGGTAAGAACGCCCCAGCCGAAAGCTGGGACCACGGTCACGAGGGGCAGGGCAGGCGTCTGCACCCCACAGAGGAACGGGCTCCACTGGGCGTCTCTGCCTGTCCGATCTAGTCCAATTTTAATTTTGCCCAACTGAAATAAATATTCCTGAAGCTTTGCTGGTATCCCAAACTGACAGCATATATTCTTATGGGAACTTTGCGGCAAACAGAAAAAGCTATTACAGAGACAAACACGTCTGGCATGGAGGTAATCTCACTTGAATATTGCTCAGATTCCCTTTTGGTTTATCAAAACTTAAAAGGCGTTTGTCCTAGTTCCTTCAGGCGCGTTTCGGCGTGCATTGAGAGGAGCGGCACGTCTCAGAGACGTTTCGTGGTGCGGGTGGTTACTCGTGTTTAAGGTGAGACTCGGTCCTGAGAAGACGTCGTGCCAGAGCGGGCGCACGGCGGAGGGGAGCTGGCTGCGGGGTCTGCAGGGGGGCCCAGGGGAGCGGCCGCCCTGCCCGGGGTGAGGGCTGGGCACCGGCCCCGCGGACGGGGGTGCAGTCCCGGGGGACAAGACTCGGCCCCACCGCAGAGCCCGACCCCGGCTGGAGCCCTCAGTGAGGGGCAGGAGAACCGCTGGGGAGGGGGCAGAGACGAGGCCCTTCCAGCTCCTTTACCAGCAAGTTTTTGGAGCCCGCTTTTCTCTTTGAGATAGGAGGACAGGACCAGATGACCTCCAGGTGTCCCTTCCATCATCTTAAATTACTCTGCAAGCCTGTTACTCCTCTGCAAAACCCCCGTATTTCCTGCACGAGGTCTCCGGTCTGAGAACCGGGGACTCACCATCTCCTCGCCACACGTTTCTCCACAAAGCACCGTCCATCCACTTGCTTACTGGTGGAGCTGTCTGGGGCTGTGGCATCACTCCAGGAGCAAGAGATCCCCTGCCTACGCTCCTCACCGTCCCACCCTACCGTAAAACATCACACCCCGGTGCCGGGCACGGCGCTGGCACTGCAGTGCCGCAGACAGCGCAGGAGGACCGAAAGCAGCCTGGTGACCTCAGGGGCTCCCAGAGAAGTGGGTGGCCCTCGCACCACCCTCCCGCAGGTTCCCCCACCGCCACCCCAGGGATGTATTTTTGCGAAGCCGCCGTAGGGACACTGAGGCTACAGCCGGGACGCGGAGGGGACTCCAATCAACAGCCGGCGCCACGCTGAAAACCGAGAGGCGCAGAGGAGAGAATGAAACAAATTGTGGTAATTTCTTCTCAAATCCCTGATGCAGGAAGAACAAATCAAATGGATCTAACCCTTTCAAAAGCCAGGAAGGGAAAACAAATCGTCTAAGGCTTTTGATAAATAAATAAATAAACGAACCAGTGACTTAGCACTTAGGGCAAGGATCTCATTCACATTGCTGAGGAAGAAAAGGGCTTGGGAATAGTGAATCAGTTCATATTGTTAAAAGTAATAATACAAAAAAAGAGATTGGGACAAGGCATTTATTTTATTAAATCCCCCAAGGAGAGGTCAAGAATATTAGAAATAAAGTCCCCAGGTTCTGGTTGATGCAATAACTGCAGTTTTAGCAATTTCAGAAGAAGGATGTTTGTTCAAGGTGGCAAATTGCCAAGAATCTTCAGGGGAGGTGCTAGAAAAGGATGCTCTCCGTATTCACTCGCCGCTGAAGAGCACTGAGCCCAGAGCAGTTTTTATGGAGAGTATCTGCCTGAGCAGGACTCTACCAGCAGCCACGCATCGGCAATTCCCATCCCTTTGTGCGGAGATGCTCACGGATAGGACCAAAGAGGAGGTATTTTGGAGAGCGGGGAGGATAATCCCTGCTTTCCTCGGCACGTGTGCTGCTCGTTAGGCACACGCCAGGGCCATCAGACAAGATACCCATTCTGATGAGTGCAGTGTCCTACGTACGCCCCTCTGATGCTAGCTTATGGGACTTAGGGATAACGAGAGATTGCATTTATCCCGAGATCTACTGGGGAAGCATCGGGACACTGACTGTCCAGCAAGCTCTCGGACTACATTAATGACAATCTATTTTTATAGAGAAGGTGCAGAAAGCAGCCATAGGATTGCTTTTAGAGCTTTGATTCCAAGTGGCTGAAAATGTGAAGGCAGAGGTAGCGTTGGCAGGAACAACGATGAAATGATAAGTGATCGGCACTTCTGAGGAAGAAAGCGAGAAAGACCAGCAAAATACAAGCACTGCATTTGAGGCCAACTTCTGCAAGGTCTCATGAACCGTGAGGCCAGGGTGGGACAGATGGCCTCCAGAGGTCCCAAACTATTACATGATCCCACAATGGGGAAGGCAAAGGAAAACAGGCTTCAGACCTACCCCAACATGGAGGATGCATAAGCAGTGAAGCAAGAAACCACCTAAACCATAAGACAATCATTGACTTCAAACACACTACACAAACAGGAGTGATTGCTGTGGACAGACGCAAAGGAAAAGCACAAGCCAACAGAAGTAAACACCTGGACAACACAAGCACGAGCAGAAACGCCACCATGGCGAGAAGCAGGTATTCATTCTGTAAATACACTGAGGGCAAGAAAAAGATCCCGGGTAATTGTTGGTTCTCCTTTGGCTAACTGCAGAGAGGGAAAGCTTTCAATAGAGGAAACTAAAAACACCAATGTGCTTAATACTTGTTTAGTCTTTAAATCATAGGTCAACTGTGAGATCTCAGAGGCAGAGAGTGAGGATCCTACCTGGAAAC
This sequence comes from Sterna hirundo, assembly GCA_009819605.1. Classification (NCBI taxonomy): domain Eukaryota; kingdom Metazoa; phylum Chordata; class Aves; order Charadriiformes; family Laridae; genus Sterna; species Sterna hirundo. The sequence continues at coordinate 363,620 of CM020437.1, read as the reverse complement.
CAGAAGCGGGAATTAATTAAGAATATTTGGATCTGCCTGACTACACATGTGGTAGGAAGTTTCAGAACAGACTGAAGCAATCTAAGAACACCCGAGGTCATCTTTGAAGGCTCACGTTATGTAAAGTGTGTCCAAAAGAGTGGAAAATAGCAAATGGCCAAAAAGGGGGAAAAAGAAAAACTGAAGAAATACCGTCACTTCACTTCTTGGAAAAAAACACTGGAGCAAATAACAAGCCAAAGTGTTTGTACTTGCCCAGAAGGAAGCAGCGTGGTAACGGTCAGGAGGGATTTGTCAAGGACAGTCGGCGAGAGGAGCTGGCTCCGAGCAGCAGCCGCACACCCCGGCCCTGCTGGGCTCCCCACGGCTGCCCCGAGACCCCCCGCCCCCCAACCCTCAAAGGGCTGACCAGCAACAGCATCTCCTTTAGCAAAGCGAACGACGGGCTGGAGAAGATCCTCGCCAAACCTACAGGCAGTACAAAGGGGCTGCAAAATACTCCAAAGAACAAGATTAGGGTTTAAATGTATTCTGATAAACTGAAGGTACTAAATCTACGCAGGAATCATCCACTGCACGGGGATTTAGATAGGGAAACACTGTAGTGGGTTTTGAGGGGGAAAAATCGTGGAGGCTATCACACGCGGAATGTGAGTCAGACATCACACCACTTCATAAAACGCAGCGTGATGAGCTATCAAAACTGCAGCCTGAAAAACACGCAAGGTAACCCTGCTGCCGCACTCCCCTGCTGCCGTGTGCCCGCTCCGGCACCGCGCTGCCGGCAAGGAGTGGGACGGCGGGGGCCGGGAGAGGAGCCACGGCAGGACCTCGGGGAAAACGGACCTTTGGGAAGGGCAGGCAGTGGGGGATAACAGCCGACACCGAGGAAAACACGGCAAGCCGTCTGTGGCGTGCACGAGACTGCTGTCAGGGGGAAGTGAGCGAGCTCCTCACCGTACCTATGCGGAGTAAACGTGGCATAACAAACTAGAGGAAGAAATACTCAGATCAAACATTAGAAAAATTCCCAGCGGTGAGGACAGAGGGAGGCAGGAGTGAGGAAAACGCCGGGGGCACGTCCATCACCAGGGTTTCCCAAGAACAGGCAAGGTGAGCACAGTCAGCGTTCTGTAGGTTAGACCCTTCCCACTGGTGCCCTCTGGACCCCCAGGAGCCACAACACAACTGGGGCTTCAGAGCCAGCTGCATCGGCAACAGCCACCCCCAGGGCTCGCTCTCAGGAGCGGGTTATTAGCACTAATGCCACCAGAAGGCACCTGGGGACACTCCGTGAGAGGCTCACCCAAGCCTTGCTGGGCAGGATTAACCTCCGGCATCTCCCAGGTCCTTTGCTCCAGGCTCCTGGCAGCCCTGCCTGTCCCACTCCAGAGGCTCCCGGCCACGGACCATCCCACGCTGCAGGGATGGTCCACCCTGGGCTCACACCCACCGCCTGCTCCAGGTCAGAGCTGTGCTCCACGCTCAGCCTCCCCCGGCCGGCCGGGACCTCCACACAGCCTCCATGGAGGTTGGGGAGCGCAGACCATGGGAGGACTCGGCCACCAGGACCACTGGCGTGGACAAAGTCATGCGAGCGACACCGACAAACAACTGCTCCTGCCGTTGGCGGGGCTGAAGGCCAGCGCTGAGGGTACCACTGGCCAGCCCGCGGGCGCAGGAGCTGCTGCTGCGCATCGTTTCTGGAAAAAGTGAAACGCTAACACTAAACTAATTTTCATTTAAATTCTCTTGGCCATCCTGAATATATTTGCAAAACAATCCGAATTTTGCTGGGAGTTTTTGCCCTCAGAATAAAGAATTTTGGGGCAACGTTGCAGACACTAAATTTTCTTGATACTTACTTTAATAAAAATCTGACCCAGAATCAATTTTTCGGCAAGACTTTTCAAGGAAGATGTGAGAGGACCCCACATGTTTATGGATGCCTCGTCACTTACCACAAAGCAAAGGCTTTCTTGTTTGAAAATAAAACATCCCTGGGAACTGAGCATTCAGATGAGATAGGGATCACTGCACCGCTCTTCCCCAGCCCCGGAGTAAATAAAAGCTCTGTCAAACCAGCACAAACACACTGGGAACCGGCGGGGAGAGCGATAAGGACAAACAACAAGTGAAAGAAATACTGGGTCAAACAAAATACCACCATTAATTAGCTGCTCTAAGCACTTGCTAGCACGCAGCTCCACGCTGAACAGCACCGGTGCGTGCATACGTCCGTGTAATTTAAAAGAGTATCAGCCCGTGCGACTTGGAGAGCAGCACCCACCCAGCACCACGCGACTGACGGCGACGGCCAGCCCTACACCCCAACGTCCCCTCGGCGCTGCCCCGCTCACAGCCCGGGGAGCCGACCCCTGCCCACCACACAAGTGACGCGAGGGCGCGTGGGACAGCGGCTGTCGGGCTTAAACCCCGCTGCCTGATCAACAGCCTTTGCTCTTCCTCCCCTCTGACTTGTCGCCTCTTCTTCTCGTGTCACTAAGACCCCCCCTGTGCGGCCCCAACAGCTCCGAACTTGCCAGCGCGCACCAGCCATTGAACACACAGGGTGCATGGATGTGACTGTCGCTTGCCCCAAACCCAGCGCAATGATTTCATAATCCTCCTATCCCTGCAAAAATATACAAGTATCTGAAAACAATGGAGTAAAATGCATTTCATATGCATTTTATAAAACGCATGTGGCCAGGAATAACCAAGTCATCTCCAGCAACCCTTTAAAAGTCTGCACAAGCAGGAGACAGAGAAAGCGGGCAGATGCTCCAGCAGCGCTTGGCAGCAGCATGAAGAGGCAGGTGCCTTCCTCTGCCCTTTCTGGGTACTCGCGGAGCTGCGACGGACGGCCCGGCAGCAGCCTTCCCCCTGCCTTCCGCACGGAGCCGGTCAGCCCAGCGCAAAGGCTCAGCGGGTACTTTGGAGGTCTGGGCACCGAGCGGAGCCTGGAGCCGGCCGCAGCATCCTACCCTCCCGCGCTCCGCAGGGAGCACACGGGCGATGGGGGGCCGGCAGACGGGCCAGCAGCTAGCCGGGTTGGAGCCGGCAGCACAGCACACTAGCCACTGGCCACGGGCTCCTCCAGCAGCACTACAGACCCACTTTTGGAAGCCCCCTCATGCTGCTGCCCCCGGCAGACCCCAAACCCCCCAGCACCCCCGTGCCCAGCCGTGCTCCCACTCTCCCCTCGCCAGGAACTGCCCCAGCTGCTGCCTCCCGCCTTGCCATCAGCTGCTCCAGGTATTTTGGAGAATTATTCCAAAAGGTTATTGATTATAAAAGCCCACACCAACCTCCTAATGCTTTTATAATCATACTGTGCTTCTGGCTTCAGCAAGCCCCACGGCACTGAGTTCCCCAGATAACGGTAGGGTGGGGAAAAACCGCTCTTCCTTACTGCTTTTGAGCGCGCTTGCCGTTAATTTCATGGCACGCACCTTTCTCCTTCTGCCATGAGACAGGCAGAGGTTCCCTATTTCCCTCTGATAAACCATTCAGTATTTTCAATATTTTTAACTTATTTCCTCCTATTCATCTCGTTTCTAAGGTAACAATCCTGCTCTTCTAAATCTCTCTTCAAAGCAGAGAGATTTTTTTTCTCGTTCCTGATCATTTTCACTGCATCTCCGAAACCCTTTACCCCACGCTCCTCTTGCTGACTGGTAGTGCCCAGCCGGGACGCAGCACTCTCAGGTGCCATCACTGACGCGACCAAGGCATTAGCCTGTTTTCCATATTGCCATCCGTCACACTGCTAAGTCCTCTGACATCGCCGCATTTTGTACTGAAGTTGCACATTGAGCGGAGGCCTCCACTGAGCTGTTTAGAAAACATCTCGCAACTTGGCCTGAGTTAAACTATTAATTAAGAATCCCAGCAGATATGTGAGTGATGAATTTTTTTTCCCTCTAGTAGCTATTTTACATTTATTTTCATTATTTTTTATTCACTGACATGTTTCTTTTTCCCCAAATTCTTTAGATTACCTCAAAGGGCCTCAGAGCTGTTTCTGCTATGGAGTTAACGTAAATACCATCTGCAGACTGGTTCTTCAACGCTCAAATCCATTTCTCCAGCATTAGTCAACACAGCTACAACCCAGACCTGGTACCCACTCCTCAAACTCCCGCTCTGGCCTCACGGTATCAGTGTTTCTCGTCAGCCCTTTCTGAGCAGACGCGGTTTTACATCAGCTGCTTTAGATCGCTGCTTTACATCAGCCATGGCCGCGGTCGCTCTCGCCTCTCCCCTAACAGAGGGCTTCCGAAAGCAAAGCCTGACCCCAGCGGTCACCCAAGGGACCCTCGGCCACGAAGGCTCCCCAGCAGCACCTCTGCCGTCCGAAGGGAGCAGCCGCATCCTCCCGGATGGGAACGGGCGCCCGTGCCTGGTTTCGGGCCGAAGGCAAACACCGGCTGCGGCGAGCAGCGTCAGAGCCCACGTTCCCGTTGCACATGGCCAGCAAGTGGCGGGGAGCAGTGGCAGAGCAGGAGGGCCACATCGCTCCCGTGCCTACGGGCCACAGAAGCCACCCGATGCGCAAGGACGAACTCCTGGTGTCGCTCAGCAGGTCGGGCAAGGGCATCCATCAGCTGCTCCGGTCCCCGGGGCAGAGCCATGCCACCGCCCAGGCCCGTAGGCAGAGTACCAGTAACCGCCATAACCGCGGGGCGGTCGGGACACGTTAGGTGTTGGCTTATCTGCAATGTACCACCTTGAAGTATTAGTTTTCAAGATGCATTCATTGTCATAGCAACGACAAGTGCAACGCGGCATTGATGTACTTACCATTTTTCTGAGATGCGAGATTAGACCGAGGGCTGAAGGGGACACAAGATTAGACCGAGGGGGAGAAGGCTGAGGACAAAACCCCTTGGCGCTTGCTCCGGGCCCCGGACGTGGAGACACACGGCCGCATTGGGCTCCACTGTCTGTCCTGCTCCCCACCCGCCGCCCAAAGTCCCGCTGGGCTCCACCTGCCTCCCCCGTCCCCTTACCTGGCCTTGCCGCGGCTGCTCCTCCGGAGCGTGGGCAGGTCGGCCTCCTTCTCCTCCTGCACCCGCTGCAGGGACGGGGAGCGGCTGTGGGCGCTGCGGGCGCTGCCGGAGCTGGCCAGGCTGCCGTCCCCTGCCCCGGCCCCCGCCGCTGCCTCCTGCATCTGCGCCAGCAGCTGCGGGGGCAGGCTGCGGAGCGAGGGCACCGGCGAGTAGGAGGCCCGGCTCTCCGCCTTCAGGTTGTTGTCGCTGGCCGAGCGCTGCAGCATGCGCGGGGACGAGAGGCCGCCGGCGCCCAGGATCCGTCTCCGCTTTGTGTAGCTCGGTGTTTCTCTAAAAGGCACTGCAAAAGAGCCGGGGAAAGCGGCGTTAGCTACTGGGCACATGGCGCAAAACCAGCGTTGGCCAGCCATGCTCGGGCGGGAAGATGGCGGCAAGGCAGGAGCGCCAGGAAAGCACATGGAACTGGGCTGGGAGAGCAGGACCAGCCAGGGCAGAGGAGACGGCAGCTCCGCCTGCTTCCAGCTCCGCTCCCTGCACCATCCCGGGGAAACCGCCCCGGAGCACATGGGGCAGGCCAGCCTGACCATGGCACTCTGGCGAGGAGAGGACTCGGAGGTGGCATCTCGTGAAGCATCGAGGAGCGCTGGCAGAGGGGGAGGCAGTGCCAGCAAGGGCACCTGGGGAGCTGCGTGAGGACACCACCGGGACCCCTGCCAGCCCATCTCCAGCTGCCACCCCGGCTCGGAGGGGGACATTGACACCGGCAGTAACCCCGGCCACCGCTCACTCTTCTGTTTCGGTGGCAGGGAAGGTCTAACTCTAGAGCTTCAGGCATGTGCCAACTGCAAGCCTAGAAAAGGCAAGGCACGGAATAAAATACCAGGTACTCCCTGCCCTACCTGACCCCCACCCAACCCTCGGGAGCGTGCAGAAGAAACGGACCTGACGGAGCCACCCGAAGAAGCAGACTCCTGCCTCTGCCTGCAGTTCCGCAGAGGGAGAAGGAATGGACACGGGGAACCCAGTGTGGCCGCAGGGGAAGAGAGCTCTGCTGCGGAGCCACAACACTGCAGACCGCAGGTCAGGAAAGACATATTTTCCTAAATTTTCTTTAATGAATCCATTTCCATCCTGAAGCTTAACACGCTTTAAGTTTGTCCGACATGTGTGGCAACATGCAGCCGGGAACCCAGAGGTGACAACCCCCAGCCCATTTCTGGTGCAAACGCAGTGGCAAGAGCAAGGGGACGGGTAAAGCACGGAGAGGTCCCCCGCGCTCCTGCTCAGAGGCGTGCTCAGAAGCGCTGTGGTCCGGCTAACAGGGGACCAGGGGACCAGAGAAGCTGTGGAGTCTCTTTCTCTGGAGATATTCAAAACCTGCCTGAACGTGTTCCTGTCCGACTGCTCTGGGTGACCCTGCTTTGGCAGGAGGGTTGGACTGGATGCTCTCTAAAGGTCCCTTTTAACCCCTACAGTTCTGTGATTCTGTGACCTCATGTCCCATCCACATTCAACACTCGCCTGGCTTCATCCTTTCAAGGCCACCCCTCCCATGGCATTGTGCACAAAGGTGTGAGCCCCGAACACGCTCCGATGGCCACCGCCAAGGGGCTGCGGAGGATGGGAGCAGCTGGGGATCCAGGCAGGACCCTGCCCGACATTGAGTGAGGCCTCGGATGCGTGTCATCCCTGACCCAACACCCTGAAGGCACTTCCCAGCTGTGCCACGCAGCCACATTTGGACTATTTTTCTGAGGAATATTTTAGGTTCAAAGTACAAGAATTTAAGGCTGCTGTAAATCTTCCTGTTGTCATAGCAATGCGATGCCTTTGCTCTCCGATGAGTTTTAACCACGTGGTGGAGGAATTTCTGCCGTCAGCATCCCTGGTCCCTGCAGCGGCTCAGCCCAGCTGCCCACAGCCTCGGCACTGCCAGCCCCCCGCGTCCTGGCCACCCTGACAGGAAAACGTGGTCAAAACGGTCACCCAGAGACCTCAGGCAAGGAGGGATGTCGGATGGAGAGAAGCAATGTCTTGGCCGTGGATGGGATGCAGTCCCTGGTGTAAAACGCGCTGTGGATTCAGCGCAGGACTACAGGAGGCAGGACGCTGCCGTACAGCCTGTCCTACCAACACAACACGATGGAGAAGCCACCGTCAGGGCTAACTACAACCGTTCCACAGGCAGTGCTGAACAGCTTTGGCTGCCGACCCAAGTTCATGTGTCATCCAGAGGTATGATAGATCTCCAGGAGACATTTAATTTTGTACTACATCACTTCTCATAGAAAACCACTTAAAAAAATCAGAGAAGCAAATATTAAATGGATACATGTCAAAGTAACTGGCAGATATAAAAATTATTAGACATTGGAAATAGTGACTGGAAACACAAGGAAGTTTCTTGCTAATCTCAAAAAGCTGTTCTCAAACCAAGCCAAGTCAGTAACGTCAAGCATGGTTCTTGGAAAAAAGTGCAGAATTACTTTTAGAGAAAGTGCCGAACGCTGCCTAGTGATGAACACACATCAGTCGGTGGCCTGAAGACCTTCCCAAACTGAAGGCCAAGGCACATGCTGGTCAAATGAGTACACATCCATGGTGTGCTTCCAGGGACCAACACCACAGGTGAAACCAAGAGATGACAGGACCGGCACCTGAGAAAGGCCATGAGCTCGCAGCATGACCAGACACGAGCTCAGTGCCGTTCTGCCAGAGCAGAGTCAATCTGAGCTTGTTAGGCCCAAGCTGGGGAACAGTGACGCCCCAGAGAGGTGGTCTCAGCGGTGCTCCATCGGTAGGCAATGTCACAGCTGTGGAAGTGCCAAGTTTGGATCCACACCCTATGAGAATTTCGGTAAACAGGAAATATTCAGCAAGAAAAAAATCAAGATCTAGAAAAATCTGCCTGGACCATCCCTCCCGCCATTCTCAGAGAAGGCAGGACAGCAGCCAGCCCTTTGCAGATGACTGGTGCCACTCATGCTCCGCACCAGCTGCTCAGGCTGCGCCACCCCCGTGCACGTCCATGACTAGGAGGAGGCAACAAAGGGCCACTCCAAGCACCAGAACGACAGCCAGACCCGTGCCGAGGTACTGGTCCCGTTCATCGCTCTTCCATGCGTGACTGGGATCAGCATCGTTGGTCTTGACACCAAACCAAGACAGAAAGAAATAGAAAAACAAGAGGGCAACCACAAAAACTTCAGACAGCAGGAGCCGGCCTGGGCTTGCTTTAGTGTGTTTTATAAATTAATTATTAGTTTCTTGATATTAATCGCTTAGGAAAAAAATCCTAACTGTATGTTGAACTGATGATAGGCAAGCTTCCTCTAAAATAATCCTACTGGCGAGCTGCTTTTACCAAGGTGGCAAGAGAAAAGGGAAAAAGAATAGAAGAAAAAAAGAAAAGCAGATATTTATCTTGCAAGGGAAGAAAGAAGCACGCCAGGCAGGAGGTCCTGTTGGTCTGTGCTAGATCTCCTCTGCTCCTGGTTGTCTGAGCTTAACTGGAAAGCAGAAAGCCTGTCCCAGCGCCCGCTCTCCCCGCTGCGACTGGCACAGACTTCACACCAGGGAGACGTCGAAGGCGTCGGGTCAGGAGGGGGAAGATCAGCATGGTCCGCGGCAAGACATCCACAGCAAGCGCCAATTATTGGGCAATGAGCCACAAACAGGTTGCCCAAGGACTCACTGGTAAAAGGAAAAGTACTTTATAATTCTTGACACAGGTCAGGGCAAGTGCTTTAATTTAACCTGTCAAATAAATCACCTGGTCACCCATTTCCACACTCCACGCAGGAGCAGTCATCACCTTATACATTCAAAGTGCTCCCTCCCAACACCAAAAGTATAGCATACAGTTTAAAAACAAAGAAAAAGATAACCTCTGTCTCAGATTCACACCAGAAGGAAGAGCAGAGGGGCTGGAGAAAGCAGCCCAGGACCACTCTGCTACTCACGAATCCCCTTATCATAACATCAAGTGTAAGATTCCTTGAAGCACAACATAACACAGCATTTACAGGAGTAAACGAGAAGGTATCCAGGTCTCACAACAGGTTGTAAAGCTAAAGTTTCCCGAGTATCTGATTCCAGAAGCATATTAGGAGGACAGTATTACAGCTGCGAAGGCAGTCTCTTCAAAGACAGGACGTACCCGCGCGACCTTTGTAGTTTTGATGTGGCCCCAGTGCACAGTAACCGCACACGAGGTGGGATTCAGACAGCATATTTCATTTGCCGAAGTGGGATTTAGAGGCAAGGGAGTCACACGAGTCCCAAAACTGAGTGGCAAAGCCTGCTTTCCAGCACTATCACAGGAGCACGGACTTTCAGCTGATTTACCTTTGGATTACGGAGCGTTAGGTAACAGCGTTACCGAGACTCTCTGGTGTCCGAGCGTGCTCCGATGGCTCCTGCAGCTGCAGCCAAGGACCCGGGGTGTCTACCCTGGCACGTAGAGGAGAGCTCAGGGGGACTCAGCAGAGCCCTCAGGAGCCTCCGAGCAGAGGTGCGGGTGATGGAAACCTCACCTGCCCAAACTCAGTGCTTTGCTTCTGGCACCTGGGTGCCTCGGGGCCCATTCCAGGGCTCCTGTGCAGCCGAGAAGGCAACTGGACCGAGATGAGATGTTTCTGCACAGAGATTAGAGAGCTAGAAATGGGAGTACGTTCCTGGAAAAGCCTGGCTTTCACTGAGAACGCCGAAGAGCACACATCCAGGCAGCTTCACAGGAGGAGGGCAATCAGAGGAACGCAGCTACCTCCTGTGAGCAATGCAGGACTTCTCTCCCCAGATGCTCCAGAGCTTTTCCAACGCCCTCATCTAAGCACAGACTTGTGCCCAGCCAGTCTGGAAGCTCTGCAGATAACGGCCCAAGCCTGGGTCTTTCTGGACAGAAATTAGATAGATTCAGGGAGATTCGACCATGTTCTTGGCTGTGACACACAACGAGGTAGAGACAGCAAGGGAGACAAAATCTGCTGCATGTGGCAAAATGCAGGAGAGAAGATTGTCTGTGCCACAGCCAGATGGCAAAAAGGACAGGAGAGATACCCACTTCATGTGGGATGTGGGCTGGGGCAAGTCCGCAAGCAGATCCTGAAGCAAAAGAGGAACCAGTGGAGGCAGTCTGATGTCGAATGGTGCTATGGGTGCGCTTATTTGCATGAGAAAGTCCAGCAGGAGACCAGCATTTGGCACGGTCACAAGAGCAGCAAAGGCACCAGGAACACATCGAGGCTTCGGCAGACAGAAAACTGAGGCCACCCCGTACACGGGGCAGCGATGCGGGCAAAGGGGGACCGCAGCCTGCACTGACGGCAGAGCCTGGCTCGGTGCTGCAGCCCTCTAGGCATCCTCTCCTGTTTCCAAATTGGCCTCTCCGAGGAGAGGTGAGCAAGGGACCAACAGCCCTAACGCGTGGTTTGCTGCTTACTCCTCTCCCTGGGGGAGCACCGTGTGTTCAAAAGCAAGAGTCCCGTGATTCCGTGATTCCTGGGGAAACCCTCTGCTGTTCTGAGGGAGAGGGGTGAAAGACAAGAACATTGGAAGCGCTGAATTAACCGTAACTTTGTTTTGAGCAGCATGCTTCAGAGCCCCTGGCTCCCTAACAGAGCCCAACGCACAGACCAACCACACGCTCACCACAGCCCAATTGCGTTTGTGCAGCTACATCCAGGTCTCCAGACCGTGCAGCAATCCCAGGACCATTTAACGTCTCAAGAAGGCAGGAGGAGCCTCCCTCTGCCGCGCTCTCCTGCAGGACGGCCGGCGCTCAGCGAGGATGCTGCGGTCCCGCCTGCTGTGCTGGCTCTAACTCCGAGGGCCAGCCCCCCCCAGCGCAGCAGAGTGCCTTCATTCAGCCAAAAATCAGGTCACCCTCAGCTTTACAGAGAGCTTAGTCTTCTTTCGTTCAGAGGGACGTTGAGCAAGGTTTCCCTCACGCTGCTCTCCCTGTTGCACCCTCTGTGCGAGCCCCAGCTGGTCACTGAGACGGGACCCTGCCCCATCCCCTGCCGGCCACTGTCACCGCAGTACGAAGGACTGAAACCACGCTCCTCGGCAGAGAGAAGGCAGCCGGCAGGGAGGGCTGGAGAGGGCTCCCGGCAGGCTGGGGATCTGCTGCAGGACACGAGATGTGCCTCATCCAACAGCTTCCCGAGGCCAGAGTGTGATGAGATGTGAAGTCTGATGGGCCAAACCTCAGCACAGAGACTCGGGTTTTGTACAGGCGGGTTACTCATAACACCAATTTACACGGGGAGGAGCCGATCTCAGTTGGCAGGTGAGCCCCTCGCCAGGAGGCTCAGAGGTGCTCTGGCGTGCCGTGATGCTCCGAACCACCGTACACATCCCGAGGCACGGCCAGCTTCTCCCTGTGCCTCAACCTGCCCGAAACTGGAAATAACATAAACCGCTGAGCCCGGACTCTGGCCACCAGTGCCAGAAACAGGAGGGTTCCAGGCTGCTGCCACATCGCCACTTCTGACCGAGGTCTCCTCTCCCCATCCCCCAGATCCACTGTCCCCAGGGGGGAAGGGAGGGAAGCGAGAGCAATAAAATAAAAAAAAACAAAACTTCATGCAGTTCATACAATCAGCCTTGAAGATTCTTTTCTATACCTTCTCAAGAGTTTAATCAAAGTATGTTTACTGGGTTTCTCACAGCAAAATGAATCACTTCAGTTACCATGACAGCGCTGCTCGAAGCAGCACAACCAGCCAGCCCGGTTCATCTGACGCTCCTGCGTTTGCTTCCTGCCCTCCAGAAGGGAAACGCGCGGCTCTCGCCTGGAAAACGCCTCTCGCCGCTCCGCTGCGGTGGGAGCGGGACACGGCCAGGGCTCCCCGAGGAGTTCCCGGCCCCACGATGCTGCGCCGGCACCTGGGCAGCACCGGGACCACGCTCCGACAACCCGAGCTGCAGCGTAATCAACAGTCGGAGGTTATTTAGATTTGCTGGCTGAATGTTAAATATTCATGTAAAAGAGCAAAAGCACACAGAGTGCAAATGTCTCCGTAGTTCCAAGCTGAGAGGCCACATTTACATTTTAATACTGGAAAATTACAGAGCAAACGGAGAAGACGCGCAGCACCGCGCCGCACGAGGCAGATTATGCCCAGGCTCCTCTCCCATCAGGAGAGAGGCTACTCCCAGAGACCTTCCAGGGTTTTTTTTTTTCTAGGAATGAAAGCTAAAGGAAAAGGATGAGATGACGAGGCAAAACAGAACCTCTCAGCTCCAAAGAGGGAGCTGGTAATTTACCTCGGTACCGAGCAGTCGTCCGCTGAGGGGAATTACAGCCCCATTATATTTTTTTAATTAAAGAAAATAAAGTCATCCTCCAGCCATTTCTCCAGCCATCTCCCTTGGCCTCTCAGCCACCGACCTCCACACCTGACGCTGCACCTCTGGACACCGTCCCCCAGGGCCACCCCTGGACACCCGCCGTCCCCCAGAGCCGCCCCCTCCTCACTGCTTCACCTCACCCTGCTCAGTGCCAGCCCTTCCCAGCTGGAAACAGATTTTACTCTGCATTTGTAAAACTTAAATTGAAACTGCTAAAAATACACGTTAATTAAACTTGCTAGTTTTCCCCTACAAGCGATTCTCAAAGGTGCTGGCAATTCACCTGTGGGCGGTACTCTGCTATGAGGTTTTCAGCCTTTCTCTTCAGATAAAATCCATCAGCCCAACGCATCTCAACACTGGAAATTTTTCCTTGCAAGAGTTTGGTGCGTTTTTCATTCCTCTGTTTCGCCTCGTTACGTTCAGCACATCGAGGGTCCTGCTTGGGCTATCAGCCCACTGCTAACCCCCCCCGAGGAAATCCTCACGACTGCTCAGACCCGTTACAGGCAGCACGCAACTGAATTAACAATGAAGGTAAGAGAATATCAGACAAATCTGACCAGTATTTCTGATCTGTCTTTGAAAATAATTCCTATACATACATGTGTACTGGGAAAAAAAAGCTCCCAAGACCGAAATGGAGCATTTAAAACTTCCCCCACGACGCCAAGGATGGCAGCAACCGACGCTTGTTCAGTTATGTACACCCAAATTAGCAGGTTGAAAGCTTCTGCAGCAAAGTTCAAAAGAATTTTCAATACAGCTCACAGTCACTGGCCTATATCTATAACACTCCTTCAAAAGCTCCAGAGACGGGAAGGCAGCTTTCAAAGGGTCAGGGGGATGATTCCAACAATTGTACAGAGCTTAACTTCATATAATTTCTAGGAAAAGCTTGGAAAAACTGAAACAGGACACTTATCAATTAATAAAAAGGCATGGGAATTTAATTTATATCAGCCAGGATGGCTTTAAGAGCTCAAATCTCACTGACAAAAATAACTGCTGACATCATAAGCTTTGGGTGAAACAGTTGACCCTGGGATATTCTGATTACGTGCTACCACGGGACAAGTTACCAGAGCACGTTTTAACAGACACAATAATGAATGTTAATGGAGAACGGCGGTTGGGAATATTTCCAATATTATCCAGGAAGTCAGTTCCTGGTACAGTAGTATTTATATTTTTGTCTTTATCAATGACTTAGCAAAAATATAGATCACTGGCAGCAGAAGCACAGGTGATGCAATGACTGGTGCAAGGGCATTGGTCAAATGCCATTGGTCAAAGTGGGTAGATTTAGATTGGACATAACTAAGAAATGTTTTATAATGAAGGGGGTGAGCCCCTGGCCCAGGCTGCCCAGAGGAGCTGTGGCTGCCCCATCCCTGGAGGGGTTCAAGGCCAGGCTGGACGGGGCTTGGAGCAACCTGGGCTGGTGGGAGGTGTCCCTGCCCAGGGCAGGGGGGTCGACTAGATGATCTTCAAAGGTCCCTTCCAACCCAAACCATTCTGTGATTCTACAACATACAAGAAAGAGCATCAACACCATGAAATCTTGGGCATTTGTTACGACAGGATCACCTCAACACGCTCCCTCGCAGCCTGATGCAAGATGAAGCATCTGGGAACATGAACAGAGGTTGTACAACATAGGACAGTTCCTTGAAAAGCAGCGAAACTGAAACAAGCCCACGAGTCCTGACACAAACCAGCTGAGGTCAGGCTCCAAGACCAATGCAGTGAGCAGAAGAGCTAACACAACCACGGCATATAGGAACCTCTGTTCATCCATGAGGTTATTATGGAAAAACGCACCTCAATTCAGCCCATATTTCTAAAAATAATGTTAAAAAACAGGAAGCATTCAAAATGAAGCCACGCAATGGTTCAGAAGCTGGTCAACCTGCTCTATATTAAGAAAATAAAGAAGCAGCAGCTATTCGTGCTTTGCCCCGGTGACAGTCAGAGCCACAGCCATGTTTGCATACTGGCACAGAGTTCTGATGCAGAAGTTTGCATAGACTTGTGCAAGCATTACTGTTTCCATCACAAGGTGACAACACTGGTCACTCCTGTCTTAAAAATTTATTGTTCCATCAGTAGCTTTTTGAGGAATTTGCCAAATTCATGATGAAAAAAATAAATTTCTCCTCTGAGGTCACCCATGCGCAGGCCTACAGTCACCGGTGGACTGACCGCATCCCCTGCAGAAGGAGTGGCGAAGAGCCTTCAGAGAGATGGGGGCAGGAGGAGTACGCTGGGGGCAGGCTCACAGCATCCCGCACAGGTCCCCTTGCCAGCCTTGGGTGAACTTGAAGGGTCAACACCTGCCAGCAGTTCCTCACGGAGAAACAAGCCTCCCAGAGAGGTGCAGATGTCTGAGCACCACCTCCCCCCTTCTCTTCAGAGAGGGGAAACCACAGCACGAGGAGCTGCTGCTCTCATGCCCACCACACAAATAAACTCTGAGAGTCGAGTTTAGCCAGCCCGGATTTTAACTCCGTTTCCAAACAAGTACTGCCACCAAACTGCTGCTCAGCTCAGTCTTCCCAGCGAGGAGTGGGTTTCTGCAGAAGATCTATCTTCTATGACCATCCGATGGCTTCTGCTGTGGAACACCCCCAGCCCGGGCCACTGAATTTGCTGTGCCAAGACGAGTGTGAAACCTACCTCTACCCTGCTGTAATTGCAGTCCCACTTCTGGCAGGACCCAAGAGCTGTTCCAGTTGTCCCACCACATCTTACCGCATTTTTGGCACAGAACCATACCCTTTCTCAGGAACTGCTGGACTGGCTGCTAGGAACCAAGGCCTCACATAGCGTAATATTCCGTCTGACAATAGTGAGCAAAAAAAGGCTTTGTAGAAGGCACGCAAGAAAGAAGGGCACGTAGAAAGCTATTGTTCTCCATCTTATCTCTTCACCATTGCCAGCTTACAGATTTCCAACTATCCTTATAAATAGAATAAGTTCAACAAGAACATCCACACTTTTTACACATTCCAGGAAATTTGACACACTCAGACAAAGAGAAATAAAGCTTTCCATTGTACAAGAACCCGTTTATGGCTTCCACGCAAAATTTTTCAACTTCTACCTCATTTAGCACTTTCCAAAAATTCCTCTGAGAAGGGATCAAGGGGAAAGGTTAGAAAGGAAGAAGAAATGTCACAACCTCTATCTGCTTGTCATACACATCTATCCGAGATGCTCTATGCCATTCTACAGCACAGCTCCAAGAAAAAGTTCTCTCTGAGCTTGGTAGTGGCTAGAAACACCATTCAAACATGGAAT
The DNA here is from genome assembly GCA_009819605.1 of Sterna hirundo. Lineage (NCBI taxonomy): Eukaryota > Metazoa > Chordata > Aves > Charadriiformes > Laridae > Sterna > Sterna hirundo. The sequence continues at coordinate 347,949 of CM020437.1, read as the reverse complement.
ACCATTACAAAAATACAGAAAGAAAAGCAGACGTCCTTACGCCACTGTAGAAATCCCCCATCTCAAAAAAGGCACAGTAAGCCAGAAGAGGTTCAGACCAGGGGAACGTGGATGGCCAAAGATCTGAAGTGGCATCCTCTTTCCCTTATGAAACACAACACGTTTCACAGATGGTGAATATTACGAACAAGTTATCGGGTCTTAGCAACAAGTGATATGAAGTCATAGTGTCCTAAGGAAGCAAAATGCTGTCTTTTAAATCCCTTGGGGAGGATTTCATAGAATCATAGAGTGGTTTGGGCTGTACGGGACCTTAAAGATCATCTTGTTCCAACCCAAACTTGTTCTCCTCTTCACAGGGGAGAACTTGAAGAATCAGTAGCACTGGAAGATGTCAGGTGTTTCTCACGCTGGTAATCCCAGACTGAGCTCCCACAGACAGTTTCTGACAGACAGCTTTGCAGCACACGGACGCACCTGGGACGGGCTTCAGATAAGGAGGGCACCTGAAGGACAGGGAGATACTGAGCTTGGGTTGGCTCCAGGACACGATCATTAATGAGAAATAACTTATTCTTTGGTTTGAGCTATAGACCATCATAAAGCTGAGATTTCTCAGCAACAACTGACAAGTCAATGCCCAAAGTCTCACGTAGTCTTCCTAATATGCCGTGCTCTAAACCAATACGCCGGTATCAGCTCACACCGAGAAGGGTCTAGGGAACGGGGCCATGTGCATCTGCATACACACTGCTTTCCACCTGGGATGGACACCTAATGAGGAGTCCGGTGAGCAGGTCGTTTTCTGACCTTTGCTGTGTCCAACCTGTGTCCTCATATGCCCAAATACCTTGAAAAAAACCCCACTCCAAAGCAGCAGGAGAGAGGAAGGCTCTGCCAGCGGCACTGCACCTAGAGAGCTAACGGTGCACCAGGGCTTGTAGCACCTCGAGCAGACGTGGGCCAAGAGACCAACCCATCCCAAAAGCAGGGACCACCGCGGGGCCGCTGAGGGATGGGTTCCTCCCCAGCCCTGCCTGCGCACGGGAGGAAAACAGTGTTGTTATGGTGCGCGTCAGCGTGGCAAACAAACGCGGGTGATCTCAGACAGGGCTGCAGATCACCGATCTCCACCACAAAGGTATTCCACGTTACATGGGGCAACTGTTGGGCCTCGTTATGACTGATCACGAATTAATTCCTTTAACTTGAAGGTGGTGGTTGCTTAGTGACCGTGAATCATGACCTGATTATATTCAGCATAAGGGAAGACAGCCCCAACCAGTCTTACGTACAGGTTGAGGATAATTTCTCAGTGTTGAACGGTTTTATATTATTCCTCCAGATCTACTTTCATGCAGGGAGAGAAAATATGAATGAAAATCAGGAGTTTCTAAAAAATTAGCAACCAAAGAAAAGTTATAAAACCACAATTATGAAATAATGTAACTATGGTTAAATGCCTATTTGGACAAGAGTAGCAAAATGAAGGCATCAATCGCTACTGCAGAATATATTTATTCTGCAATTATGCAAAATAATTGAAATCAATGTGCAGTTACAATACACTCAAAATAAATAAGGGAGCTACAAACATTAAAGAAAAACAAGTGGTTTTAGCATGGAAGAAACGACAAAAAAGCTTTGGGGCTATTTCGCAGATGTAGAAGTATATTCTGAAAGAAGCGGGAAGAGGCATTTGTGTCATCATGGTGACAAAGCAGAGGCGGCTACTAAGTAGCTGAAACAAATACTTTAAAATTTGCAGGCTAAGAAACCTTTTCAAAAAGATGGATCAACAAAATTATTGAGCACCTGGCACAGGATCCAACTGATAAAAAAACAATGTGCAATTAACACCATTGCAAATGTTTTCATGAAAAACAGGTACTGTGGTGCACATCTGATTGTACTGAGTGGAACTGCACGTTTGACTGATAGATGTCGATGTGGATTTAAGACTCGAATGCCAATGGGACGTGCCAGGAGGCTGGCAGTGGCACTTCGGAGAGGGCCCAAGGTTCAGACACCATCCTGCTTGCGTTGTTTCCCACTGACCAGCTCCTGGTGTTCCTGCTCAACACGCAGCCCTTTTCCATGGCCATCTCCGGGGGCTGCACTGGGAGCGAGACACCCGGCTCAAGACCACCCTGGAGGAAGCCCTCCCTTTATATAGAGCCCCTGCAAACCTACTCAAGGTTGCTGGAGTAGGTGGCTTAGGTACCTCCCCAAGGCATTACCAGTAAACGTGCTTAACTGAGAACGTCTCCACAGCTGCCTGGAGCGGTCGGGAGAAGGCTCTGCAGCCGTACCCAAGGAGACCCTCCAGCTGCTCAGAAGAGGGTTAGGGCTGCCCTTTTCGCTCCACAGAACCCGTTTCCATGCAGGCAACAGCAGGGGCTGCACTGACCAACAAGCACCAGGATATGCCACAGAGGGTCGTGGTGGCGTTGACGTGATCCAACCCCTCAGGTCCAACCAAGAAAATAAAGCGCAGCAGCTGCCATTCATGGCATTCTCTGTCCCCAGATCCATAAAACACGAGACTAAGGAAAAAACCAGAAATGAAGGAACAGCCACAGTCTCCACAAATGCTTCTACTTGTAAGAACCTGTTCTCCTCCCCAGATTTGCAGGTTCCACTCTGGCCTTCTTGGAGCCCAGTGCTGGTGGCTGTGATGAAATAAGCAGCTCTCGGTCTCCGCACCGACTGAAGGGACGGAGACCTGTGCGCAGGAACCACAGCAAAACCTGCACGAGAAGTTCTGCAGCCCAATGGGCTTTCCGCGGCTGTCACTGACCACCCGGAGTCTACACTGGGCATCTTACTTCCAACTGTGCTGACCCTGGCTGGACCCGTGGGCTGAATGTCTGTCAGCAGATGGAGCACATCAGGTGTTTTTCTAACACCCAGTTTCTGGGTTATTTTCACCTGAAAGAAACTGAGTTCACACCCGCCGGGCTTGCTCCGCATCGTAAGACACAGCGCAACAAGCGCAGACAGCCGGCTCCACCTCAGAAGAGCTCTCCGGATCCAGACAGAAACACGGGCGAATGCTCGAAGAGCCTGGAAGCGCAGCCACGTGCTAAGGGCTGTCCTGCGGAACGGAGCAAAGCTGCTGCTAACCATCCTTCCTCCCACCGCCTGACACAGCAGGTCCTCTCTGAATATTTCTGATGGCGCGGGCCACCAATTCTTGTTTCACCTAATATTGGGAACTCGAGAAGACTTCTCCAGGAGCCACCACTCACAGTGCTGCCTTATGCTGCCCTTTCCTACCAGATTCTCAGTTTCAGTAGTTCTTCAACTGTTCTGACAGAACTATCAGAGAAAAGACCAAGCACTGCCCCTTCCTCATCCCCCGCAACGCCAGTCTGCTCTCCTCTGGTCAGACACTCGCACCTCTCAGCTCTTAATGAACTTCGAAAAACAATTTCTCCTTGCTTGGGAAGTTCACTGCCAGTTCCCTTGACCCCAGGTGGATGCCATCTGGACCTGCTGGTTTGCGTGCGATTAGTTTGCAACTGTTACCTGACCTATTTTATATAAACAGCCATATCAAACACATGAAGAATTCATTCCACCTGACACGTTTTCATGCCCCTTTTTCTTACGCTTTTTCAATAAAAATAATTGAGCCAGTAAATCACGGACTGAGGTTCAATCATAGAAGAATTTAGGCTGGAAGGGACCTTTGGAGGTCATCTAGTCCAAAACCCCTCTCACAGCACAGACAGTCACTATCCTCTTGAATTAACAGGGTGGCTTTCTTGCCAGCACTGTTCGCTGACATAGTTACAAGGAATTTTCAGGCTTTTCCCCACATTCTTCCTGACTCGCATCTCCCTACACATTCTCAGCAGCCGTTTGTAACTATCAGCGGTATCTGGCTGAGAAAAGCAGTGATAAAGGACGCCTTGGGGCCCAGGTTTCTAGATTCACAACCACTTCCAAGAACCAAGCCCAAAACTTGCGGGCTGTTTCAAAGTCCACACGTCTTTTTTCAGCTGCTGACCCGATGACTCTGCCCCTTCTGTGAGGCACACGTGCTGAGAGTTAACTCTTCCCTTGGTTCCTCCATTGCTTTAGAGAGCTCCAGATCAATAAACTTCTCAGAATAATTCAAGAAAACTCAGTAAGTGTTGATTTTATATCTGACCTAAAACTCAGTTTTGCGTAGCATATAATACATGGCATGATAATATCTACCTCGCAGAAGGACAGAAGAAATGCCACAAGGAAAAAGGATGACGAGAAAATCCAAAAATATTCCTCCATAAAGAAGCAAGTACAACCAGAATGGCTGGCACTTCGCCTCTTGTATTTACAGGAGCTTCAGCGTGGGGCAGCTCCATAACCGTTATCACCGAGACAGAGGTGGTCTCCGCCTTGCAGCAAGCCCCGTTAACAGCCTTAGCAGGAGAGGATCTCTGGCATGGAACGGCCTCAAGGATGCAAAGAGAAAGAAACGGGTAAGGGATTTTACAGAAGAGCTTTTCAGAGCTGCTCCAGACTCACGGCGTGGCTAATTCTTTAGCTTGGCAACCTCCGCAGTCGTAAGCAAACCCTGGACTGAACGAAGAAGCCAGACACTGGTGGCCCCAGGAGGAAGCAGAGCTGTCCTGCCACCCCCCGTGCCCAAAACAAGCTGCAGCTTCCACCCACCACCGCAGGCAGCACCGGGAAACCACCAGTTAACAGCCCCACGCTAACAGCCCTGGACTCCACAGCACGATTTACAAGGGAAAAAAGGGGGAAGAAGAAAGATCAAACTCACCAACATCGGACTCTTTGTGGGTTTTGATGATTTCAGCCAATTCAAAATTTCCTGCAATGATGGCCACCTGAAAAGAGAGGGAGGGAAGAGAGTTGAGCGGCTCTGAGCAGCACCGATCCTGCGCTCGCTCGCACGGATTATGCCATATGGACTAACAACAGCTGCTTTCCGTGGGGGACGCAGAGCCAACGATTGTTCTGCCTCAGCTCACCCAGCCAGTAGCCCCACGGTGGAGGTACGCTCTCAGCACCGCAGGGAGAGCGTATGTCGATGGCTTGTGTGACGAGAGGGTGGCGAATTGCTGAGACAACCACTGCCCTCTCCTCAGAGCCCAGTGGCGATATGCCTGGCGCCAGCGAGGAACTAATCTTAGGTCTTGCAGGTACTGACAGCACGTTCTCCTGCCTGAAGCCTTCGAGTGAATCCCGGTTAGCTGGCAAAAGGTGACTTACCAGCAACCGAGCTCCCTGCACGTCCCACCTGAACCCTCCGCAGCACTGACTCGTCTCGCTCCGGGCTGCGCTGGCCGAGGAACCGCTGCCACTCGCAAAGCTGCAGCAGCACCTCGCCCCAGGAAAGCCACGGCATTTTAGACCAACGTTAAACTTTGCTTTGCCCACCACCCGTCCCGTGATTTCTCCCCACAGGAAGAATTGTGGAGAACTCAAAGGAACGAGGGAAGCGGGGAAGCTGAACGTGGGTCTGCCAGCAAACACGCAGACAAACCTGGTCTGCCCTACCCCAGGAGCTGCTTCTGGAGGGGCTCGGGTCCTGGGGAACCGCAGAGCAGCAGCAGCGTACACGAAGGCAGCTCAACAGGCGTAAGAGGAGAGAGACTGAAGTACTACTCTCCTAAAGCAAGACTTCAGCCAATAGACTAGCGACATCACTTGTTGATTTCTTACACACTTGGGAAAAAAACCCAAAACAGCACCACGCCACAGCTAGTAAGGCAGAACAATCCAATATTTTCAGAACAAGGTCCAAAAGTGTTCTTTTAACACGTGAAAGAACAGCGAGATGGGTAGGAGAACACAAACCCCATCACTGTTCCCTGGGAAATTAAACTGGAAGAAGTGCTCTGGGCTGAGCCGCATGAGCCCTGCGCTCGCTGCCCCCGCGCACCGCAGCCACCTCTGCCCTTCCCACCCCTCCCAGCACACCCAGTCCCCCCAGACACTGCTGGGACTCTTGGGACGGTGCCCTCCCTCGGCAGCACCTACAGCTGGTTTGGGAGCGAGAAGCAGCTGGATCAAGTCGATTCTGGGTGAAAACAAAGCGCTGCTGCTCAGAGCACGAAACCGCGTGTAAGAACAGGCTGAGATACAGCTGCTGGTTTTGCCGGTCAGTGCTGGGACCACCACCCCCCGGGCCCCTTTTCCTTTTAACTCAAGGTTGTGGCATTTGAGAGGAACATACGTGATGGGTCGGTACTGGAGACGAAGGTACGTGACCGGGCCGACAGCAGAAACCAAACCCTCCCAGACACCGACAGAGCCAAGAGCAGCACCGGCAGCTCCAGCCGCTAAACGCTTCCCTGCCCTCCCACAAGAACAGCTTTCAGAAATACGAGGTTAATTTGCATTTTACCACTAACTTGTGACGAAGGGATATATTTAACTGGTGACTCAGTACAGCACGCACACCTCTCTACTATCAGCCTTTATCAGCAGAAATAGTCTTACTATCCTCAGCTTAACAATGTTTATGTGAATTTTTTTTCAATTTTCTGAGGCCCAGAATTCATGCTCCACCTCCTCAGCCGGAGCTGGAAGTGATCGGTGATGGCTGGAAGAAAGGAAATCTTCCTTCTGCGTTTGGGAAATTAGGCCACAGTAGCAGAGAAAATAGAGTCAGAATCTCTGTTTTCCCCCACACTTGCTTCAGATTGCAATCTTTCTGTCTCTCCTCATACATACACACACATTCATACGGTCTGCTCTCCCAAAGGCCACATTCTTTGAGCAGGCTTTTGTACAGAAGGGCAAATGACCTGAATTTGGGGAAATGCGAAAGCAACAATAACCAACCTGGCAGAAGACTGGAAAGGAGAATTTAGAAAAAGCATTTGAAGTTCAAAGTTCCTCAAATGAACAATTGATGTATGGTCCACTGTCCCTGTGAAAAATCCAAATTCGAAATACAAACTCTGAGTGTCATCTTGGGAATAATTCCTAAAATGTATGGTGAAGGAAGGTATGGTGAACGCACGGTGAACGCACGGTGAACGCACGTGCTGCACCAGGAGCAGCTCCTGTGCTGGGGTACCCCAGGCGTCCCTCCCGGCCTGGCCAGCGAGGGGGAGTCTCCCACCCCCCGAGGTCTCAGCCCCAGCACCGCAGGCAACAGACGCTCCATCCCTCCCTCCCTGCCTGCCTTGAACCCTTTCGACTTCCTGCAAAGGTGGGAAGAAACACGCTGGAGAAGCCTGTGAATATAATCGCCCACAAATCCCTGTGAAGGGAGAGGAGCCTGCTGGTTGCAATTTTCAATCCAACTTGGAAAAAGCAAAGGAGACGAAAGGGCTTCACGTACTGCGGTGTCGCCTCAGCCGGCGCTTTCCTGGCTAGGAAAGACGGCGGCGTCCCTGCGCCCGCCTGCGCGCTCCTGCCCCTGCACCTCTGCGCTGCCGGCAGTCACAGCGATGAGACCGTCTGCACGACTGACCACAGCGGAGAACTCCTCTAAGTTAAAAGCAATAGCCTTCTGGGGAGAGGTAAACACGAAAAGGAAGTCTCAAGGATGGAAACGCCAGAAAACAGATTTTTATTTACTTTTTTTTTTTTTAATATTTCATAGCTAGCAATTTTAGCGCTTGTTCACCAAAGTGGAAAGAATTGGTAACTACAAGAAAAAATAGCCTGACTTACTCACAGAAGATAAATGATTTAATTTCAAGCAATAAGCCAGATGTCCCACATAGGAATGACGTCTTAACATCACAGCCAAGCTACTTATCCCGGTGATGGCACGGAGACAGCAGACCGTGCAAAGGGCATCTCCCCTCGTGCCTTGCCCCGACACTACGAATGTCGACTCTGTCCTATCGCACGCCATCGACTCAACAACGAAAATCCACGTTCAGGCCGCACAAGACACACAGCCACACTATGGCTCTGGCACAGGGTTATCTTCTGAAAATGCTGTGACACTTTGAGTCACTCCATAGCACGATATGAAGGTGACAACGCTTTTTAATCTAACAGCAATTTGCCTATTTTTATCTTTTTAGGCAAACTCGGTAATTTCTAAAAGAAAGAAGAAGGAGGGATATCTGAACAGGCTGTGCAGCACATAACATCAGTGTGCTTATAAGGTCTTAAAAGTTAACAGCCGAAAACAGAAAGATCATTTAAACATGCCCGGTAAGAGTCATAGCTGAGATCTCACCCAGGTTCTGTGGATAACAGTACTGGGAAAAATCCCTAAAAAAAATATATATAAGTCAGGAAAAACCCCACTACACCAGGAGAAGGTCCCCCAGCCCCCTGGCGAGACAGGCTGGCACGGAGCTCGGGTAACGACTGTTGAGGATCCACCGCGAACGCAGCAACAGCACGGAGGGGACACCCGCAGACCGCTGCTGCGCCTCACGCCAGCGGCGGCAGTGACACACCAGCCAACCGCTAACCCTCAGACCGCACGGGGCTGCCCCGTTTCTACCGAAGAGAACCCGAAGGGGCTCATCTCCACATGGTCAAGGCCATGGGCACAGCTGGCCGGGGCTGCTGCCTCCTCGCTCCCCCCAGCACAGGTTTCTCAGAGGTGTGCAATCACTGGTTTGCCACCAAACGCAAGTCGAAGGTGCACAGAGACTGGTTAAACAACTTTAAACCGTGGCACTTAACTGGGTTTTCATCCTGGGCCTGCTTTTATAAGAATGTTTAATTTTTCTTGTTCTGAATTATCACTGTGTCTTCACATTAAAGGACCTGTTACCTCCTTGCACTGAATTGCGGCGTATGATGGAGAGCAAAGGTGGATCTTCGATAGATGTATCGAGCTATGGGAAGGTACCGTGGTTTTCATCTCCAAAAGGTATCTCAAAGCAGTAGGGCGCTCGGACAAGGAAGAGGACAAGCTCACGTCACACGGAGAACGGATGCACTGAGAGCAGGAGCACAGAGGCGGCACCCCGGGCTCCCGGTGGATGGGAAAGGAGCCCTGCGGACCAAGCCCCATGGCCCCTCTGCGCCTGCTGTCGTCACCCCGCATCCTCCACATGCTGCAGACGCGGATCTGCAGAGGGCCGGGGCAGGGAGACCACCTCCAGGAGAGACCGCGGCTCTCGCACCCCCGGGGGGGCAGCCCTCCGCAGCAGGTGACAAACCCCGCCGCTGCCCGTGCTCTGCAGCGCGGCGCGTCCTGGCCAGCACGGCCGCTCCGACTGCCCGGCAGGACACGGCAGGAGGTACAGCTCCAGTCCCGCAGGTTTTCCAGGGAAGGAGGAACCACAGCACAAAGGGATATGAAATCTATTTTGACGATCCTGCCGCCACAGCCAGGACCTCTGTAGTCCTGTGGAGGGCTCAAGTATGAATATCTCCAGGGATAAGAGTCCTGGACAACCCGCGACGCAGTATTTCACATGGGAAGTGTGAAGAATAGCTATTGTCCTGGTCTGAGGTAAAACAGAACCAATTTTCTGATTTGTAATTTTACTTTTTAGCTGGGCCTCTTCTAACTGACTAAACTCTGAAATTAACAGCATGTTGTTCAGAAACTGTTTGCTCCCAGAGTGATAAGACCTGATTACACCAAGGAATGGCGCGCACAGAGGCTCTTGCTTGGACTTATTGCCATAACAGCCGAGGTCAGCTCACTTCGCTGCTTGCCCCGTTAGAGGGTTGGAAGCGGAGAAGCGCAGAGGGGTCTCACCTGCGGGGAGGAGCAGACGGGACGGGTGACCCAAACCTGACCAACGGGACATTCCATCCCATCTGCATCACGCTCAGTATAAAAGCTGAGGGATCAAAAGGACAACTCTTTTCCTTCGATGGCCAACGTCTGAGGAGGACCCTGTCTGTTCATCTGCCTTTGATCCCCAGCCGAGCATTCCTGACTCTAGTTCCAGAATTCAGCTCCCGTCCGTCGCTGACTCCAGTCTGGGACTTTCCCTGTCTCTGCTGGTGACGCGACTGTCATCCTGGGAGCTGGATATAGTTTTGTATATATTGTATACTTTTTTTTTAATTCTTATTCTATTATTATTTACTATTCCCTTATTTATTAATATTTTCATTAAAGTAGTTTCATTCTTTTTCTAAACTCATCAATCTCCTTATCTCTTCCTCTCCTCTCTTTGGAGGGGGTGGGGGGGCCATCTGTCGTTCTGATGGGCCAATCCGGCCAAAACCACGACAGCTATCCTGAAGATTAAAAAAATGGAGCAGCTTTCCTGGTGCGACGACAGTGGATACAATCACCTTGAACTTGTCCTCACAAGTATAGACACTGCTAGGTCCAAGGTGGATTTCCACCGTCATCTGCTCGTTGGTCCCTAAAAATATCCACAGTAAAGCACCGTTTCCCTGTGACGAGGAAGGGGTGGTCCTACGGCATGCAAAGCCCACAGACAGGCTGCCACCACTGGAGAGACCACCTTGTAAAGGTCTCAAAGAGAAGCAGAGTGGGGAACAGGGAGACAGAAGAGTAGCAAAACGTATCAACTAGCCACGAGTCACAGACTCCTAGCCATACGCACGTGAGTCGAGGAAAGCATCCAGCTGACATAAAAACTGGTAAGGATCTTCACAAAGCGGGAAGAAAAAAGAAGAGAAGGAGGCAACAAGATCAAGTTTACGTTTTTGATGATATCTTCAAAAGGGAGTTACCTGGATGAAGGTCAGAAGAACACCGAGTAGATGCCAGAGTGGCTCGGAAAATGCTGGCCTGTTCATGTACTTTCATACCTGAAAAAGTTCATACCCCCACCCGCAGGAACCCCCAGCTCGAGAAGGGAAAGACTCTTTCTGAATCAAATAAAACTCTGTGTTGTTTGCTCCGTATTAAAGCACGCCATACTCTCAGAGGTATTTCTCAGTTGCAAACCGCAACAATTCGAGAACTCCAGAACCTCACTGTTACCATCCTACACATGCAAAGGAGCGGTGATGGCCACGGGGCGCAAAGGCAGAGCCATGAGGGAGGCAGGTGAGACGCAGCAGCAGTGGCTCTAGGAGATGGTGGGGCAAGAAAGAAACATTCATCAGTGATGCCGCTGGGCAAAAACGAAGCAGACCTTCTGTGGAAGAGGAATGTAAAAGGGCTTATTGGGTAGGGTGCAGGCAGCCAATTTAGTGTCATAACACATTCAAGCTACTCAGCTCTCCTCAGACCCTGAGAAGCATCTGTCAACATGCCAGACTCTGTTGTCAACTATTTTTGTATCGCTTTACCCAAGACCTCTCCAATTATCAAGGCTTTCCATGGTTGATGATGTTCTACCTCTCCATTACCCCAGATAACAGAGAGCAGAATGAGTCTTTTTAATCACCACACTTTATGTAATCAGGTAGCACTGCTCTACGTCTGGACTTTTTTCAAAGTTGTCTACCTTTACTTGGCCAGGCAGACTTCAAGCATGTTCTATATTTGTTCTAGATTTCCAGAAATCTGGCAGTCCCACTAGGTCAATCCCACTGCTCACATATGGCAGCTCCATCTGGGCTGCCATATGAGCAGAAACTCTAGATACGCTCACAGCAATGTCTGCTGCCATTACATTGCACAGATGCAGCCAGTCTGATGCTTCCCGCGAGTGTCACCGGGGTCAGTCACTGTTCGACGACACTGTAGACCCAACACCTCCTGGAAGCAAGAGACAGACCTCCTGCGCGTGATCTACACACCTGATCTGGGACAAACGCATCCCAGACGCCCTCTGTGCCTGCAAACCATCCGCGCAACGTCTATGCTGTAGATCCAATACTTCCTGGAAACACCCAACTTGCGGTCCGTGGTCTATACAGCAAATGAGTATTTATTTCTCCCTGTGGACCATGCACTGAGCCCTTGATTTAGAAGGGGCGCCTTAGCCAGGCAGCTAGACTAACACTCTGCCATCGAGCCTCAAGTAGTATATGTGAATGATCTGCATCGGGCAGTGGGTACGTGTAAACACAGATGAGAAACAAAGAATGTCCAAAGCTGCAACCATTCAGCTCTAGGCCAAGAGAGACAGAGAACTTTCTCAGTATTGTCAGATGCGGCACACGTTGCTACTGGGAGTTTTCCCACCGAGATGATTCTCCCACCGAGATGCATCACAAAACTATCCTAAAGAGAGGCAGACGATGCTGTGATCTCCTCCATCACGGGGAGCAGGGTGTTCTGAACTCTGCATGCTTCTGGGAAGCGGGAACAACCTTAATGTAAGGCACCTTGGAGCCATTGTGCTCAGGAAGCCTTTGAGCTGGAGAAGGAGAAACGCGACCTCCAGCTGTGAGGAGTGAATCTCACCTCTATCAGGACTGACATTTCCAGCAGGGCTGATGATAACCACCAGTACAGGCTATAAGGAGAACAGCGGCGTGTTATCCGAGAAGTACTGGTACAAGCACCACCAGCAGCCTTGGCACGAGGGTGTCACCCCCCCTCCACCCTGCTATGACTCTTGTGGGCCATGGCAGCCGTGTGCTGGGCAGCCGTGCAGGCTGACACATGCCACGTCCTGGAGGTCACAATCTCCACGAATGTGTTGTACTGCAGAAAGGCTCTAGAAATGAGATTCAGCTTCCGGCAGAGACCAAAGGCGGGTTCGTGGTATCTCCCGAAAGTTCAGAAAAAGATTCTGCAAGGCAAGAATGACAGATGTGGCTGGAGCCATGATGGCATCTGCACAGAAACCCCCCAGTGCCACAAAGCACGCCTTAAAAAAATCAAGTCATGGTTACTTGTCACAGGGAGCTGAATGCAAGGTCCATGGGCAGTCATTGCCTGGGAAGAGAGTACCTCAGACACAGGAGAGAGGGGAGACATATCAGTGAGGATATTTCTTGGCTGCCTTGTTCAGATGGAGTCACGATGGATGGTGCTATCTAGAGTAGGCAGAATAGGACAGAGAGGACGGGCTGGTCCTCTTGGGGAAGACTTGGTCAGTCTGGTCTCTGGTCCAGCCAGCACCGAAGGATGCTCTCAAGGGACTGGACAGTGTGTAGATCTGTGTCCAGAACGGTCCTTACCACCAGAATTAGAGATGGGTCTGACAGACCTTCCAAGAGCTTCCAGACCCAGCCTGAAGGACGGGGAAATGCAGGGCCTCCTGTGCAAAGCAGAGACTTTTGTGTGGCATCAGTAATGGAGCGCGACTGCTGCGGGCCAGGGAAGATTTCAAGTCAGCACTGCAACATCATCTGGATAATCGAAGCTGAGATGGCATCTGACTCAGAATTAGATCAGTCTCACACCGAATACTGGAGGAGGAGTGGGAGGGAGCCAGGAGGCCAGAAACCTGATCAATTTTTACACGACAAACTTCAAATGAAAAGAGAGAGAAACCAAATCAAATAAAACGAGGATAAGAAGAAAGCCTTCAGAGAGTAGGTAAATAAAAAAAATGCAAATAGAATTCATCAGGCCAACGAAAACTGCCCCTTGGTAAGCAGACCGCCCCGTGCCCGGAGCGGCGCGGACACGTACCTGCGGCTGCCCACGGAGGCGGCAGGTGGGAGAGGGGGAGGCGCGTCCCGTGCAGGGCAGCAAGGCTGGGGTACTTCTCAGTCGGCACAGGCACTGCCTCTGCCCACACGCAGCCTCTCAGAAAAAACAACTGCCAGCCTCTTACACAGCGACAGAAAATCATTCATGGCCAGACAGTCTTCTCATGGGCTGCAATCTTTTGCTCCAGCAATGGGAAGCCCAGAGTTCAACTATATTAAGATTGATAAGAGAAGCTAAATAAACCAGTAATGTATCAGGAGAAAACTTTTTAAATCTATCCCAAAGAAGAAAAGGCAGCAGTCTGTCCTCGGACCACCACAGACGATACAACTGCAGACAGCAACGCAGAAGAGGCAAGAAGGCAGGCGCGGGCAGGGATGGGGGATGCATCCTTCCAAACGGCGGGGTGTACGGGGCGGAAATCTCCAGCTACAGCAAAGGAAGATGGCAGGCAGCATCTGCTAAGTGCAATTAATATTCAAATAAGCAAGTCCCGGTAAGCTACCGAAAGTCTTGAAAAAATGAGTGGAAAAAATGTCCCACTAAAATATTGGGTCCTAGAAAATTAGAGGAATTCCAGGGAACAGGACGACTATCAATACTTTTAAACATTTTAAATTATCAAACGCGTTGGCCTCAGAAACCACTGCCGAGCTGCCTGTCACCAGCCCCAGCACCACCTATACTCACAATACCGAGTTTGTTCTGTAAAGTCTTCACAGAGGCCACCTATGGTACGTTAAGAATACTGATACATATTTAGCATTTAGAATGCTTTCCTGAATTACATTCTCCTGCATATCTTACGCCAGTTTTGACACCATAGACTCTAATTAGATTTTATTCTTGTTTTACCGATAACTTCCATAGTTTTGGGAAAGTAAATCTTGTTAAAAGAAAAAGGCATAATACATAAAGTTTGATTGACAAGTTTATGAGTCTGGCTGACAGAAGCAACGGTATCTGAAATCAGAAAGATGAAATCCAGTAAGGTCTAGTACAAACTGTTACACGTGGAATGGAGAAATCAAGTGCATAAATACAAGGTGGAGAATAACTGCTTTCTGCCTTACGGGGCCTAGCCAACGTGCGGTAACAGCAGTAATCCCAAACTAAAGACAAGTCAAGAAAACGGTGCATAAAGACAAACTTAATCCCAGGAGGTATTAACAAGGTGGTGAAGATCCATCTGGATTGGTATGTCCAGTTTTGGGACACAACTCTTTAAGGAGGAGGTAAACAAACTGAAAGCAGTAAGCTGGAAAAGGCACTTGGAAATCTTGACCACCAAGGAAAGACTGACAGAAGTGGGTTTGCTCACCGTAAATCTTAGAAGAGTATCACAAAAAGGCTGGTGATCAATTATCCCACCAGTCCACCGCTGGAAGAACAAATATGCTTACTTGGCAAGAAAAATTGATTTAAACCTGGGAATAAATTTCTGATTTTCTCAGCACACGGGAGGACTGAGGAAAATCTACTTTGAGTGAACGTAGGGTTTCCTTAGTGGATAGTTTTGAAGTGGATTTGACAAATATTTCCAGGGCTGATTGCTTACTCAGAGTAGCTAGAAAAAGTGGTATCTTGACCTCCACACAAGACATTTGTACCCAGAAAGGTACCGTATTACACATTTACCTTTTTCTGTGAAAGTACATCTAGATATCTAGATTGGGTCCAGGAGAAATATATATATGTGTGTGTGTGTGTAATTTGTTATATACCATTTATCTCGCTCAAACTGTATTTGTTAACATAGAGGGATCATCAAGCAGGACATTACTTGGTCCAAACCTACTACGGGCCAGGAATGACCACCCAGCCTAAGGCACCGACGCTGCGGGGAACACCGAAGGTGCACGGTCTGGTGGGGTAACGGGGCGCTGCTGCAGCAGAGCCTGCGCCCCAGAACAGCCAGGCTGCGAGCGAGGGCACGGCAACCGCTGCGGGAGGGAAACCCTCAGAAAGCAGGGAGAAACTTCAGCATAAACTCTCTGAATAATAACTGTAGCCATGAAGACTAACGGAAACTACCAATTGGAAATACGTGCGAGTTCAGCGACGAGCTCTGCATGCCGCAGTAGCAGGACCTGTGCCAGTGCTCTGGGTCACGCCTGGAGCCAAGGTCAAGAAGAACATAGGGACAGAGGAAGATCCACACGATGGACACAAAGGTGATCCAGAAGCTGTAAAAGCCTTTGAAATGGGAAAGTTAAAGGAGATCACGCTATTGTCCTTCCCGGCGGGGATGAGGTGGTCTGTGCGTAGGTGCTAAGGTACGGGGCAGAAGCCCCACTGGGAGGCTTTCCGACTACTGCAACACACACGAGAGTTAGTAACAGGATGATTAAATCAGGCAGAGTGATGCTGAGGTAAAAGATGACTTCTAGCAGTAAAGGTAATTAAACAGCTTACAGAGGGGTGTCAGACTCCACCACGCGTGTCCGAGGAGCACAGGCTCGGCAGCCCCGGAGCCGTGTACCCATCCCACCCCCGGGGTGCGGGGACGGCTTTGCCTGCACCCCCCATTGGTGCCCCCGAAACCCATTTCCAGCCCTGGATCAAGACCCAGTCTGCACTCCAGGAGTCAATGAATTCCTACTGTCAGGAGGAAGAGGAGAAGGACACTTCACCTACAATTCCCAATAGGCCCGAGGAGACACGACGACTGCAAAACAGGAGAAGTCACCCCTACGCAAGCCAGGCCTGCTACACGTTTGGGACATCAGAGAAGCCGAGCGCGGCAGAGGCAGCGCCTTCCCTGCCTGGCGGCGGGGACACTCGCTGGGCACCCGGGCGCTGAGCCCAGCTCCCTGCGCAGCCACAGCCAGCGGCCGGACTCACCCGCGGACAACAGCGACGCTCTGAAAGGAGCAAACAGGCACTGCAGTCGCTAATGGCTTATCTTCGTTGGAAACTACGCTTTTAAATTCTGGATTATGAGCAAGTTTTAATTAATCTGAAGTATAAGAACTATTAGAAGAGGCCGGGTTACTATGTTACCGGACCATTAGGGACAGCAAAGAGCCTAAGCAGAGATAACAGGTTTCTCAGAAGTCTCAAACTTTAATTAATTGTATGTTAGAAGTTCACAGACATGCTTTTAAATGCTAAAAGAAAAAAAAATAAAAATGTTTTCCCACTCAGACAGCAAATGCAGTAAGTTTGAGGAAGATGTTTTGCATTTTTAAATACATAACAGGTTGAATAACCACTCCAAGTGCCAACAGGAACTCCACACCTCCATAAATTATTTTAATTTCTACTATAGTAGAGCTAGAGAGCAAAATCAGTAGGCTCTGCACACACTTACAAAAACCCACAACCCTTACTATCCAAACGTTTGACAAGAGAGAACAGATGGAGGAGGACAAGGTTACTGTTGTAGTGACGACAAGAAAAATACGGAGCTTATTAATAAAAATAATGCTATAGACATCCTCACATCAGCTAAAATTTTTGGCATTAGCTAGGACTGTCTTTGAAAGACGTCGAACAGCAGATGTTGTTTGAGTGTTTTACACCTGTTGAGGAACAATGGCAGCTAGCTAGGAAGAGTTTGCAGCAAAGCCAACTAAACTGTAAAGCACCCACCACCTTCATCGTTTCCTTCCCAGTGTTCTTAAAGCTGAACACTAATAGTCTACATAAGAGGAATTAAATCTATTGATTTCTATGACACCACAACATATGATGCCATTAATAAGTTTGAAATCCAAACATCGTCAGCTAAAATTTCAGTTAACCAAAGACATTCTTTAACAAAATCACTCCATTTGAGAATATTCTGTTGCCTGGGCAACATGACTGCAAATTGGAGAGTTCAGACCATGATGTCTATTTTAAAGCAACAAGATACAAATCTTTCAAGAAAACACATCTAACAACCTGTTTGTATCATACCAAAAAGCTGATACAAACGGTATGTTCAGATAACGCCACAGTGTAAGTCTGTAAGGATTTAAGGAGAGCCGCTCGAAGCGTTATAAGGCCCAACTAAACGTGTGACAGATGCAGAAGAGGTTGAGAAAGGCCGAGGCACAAAGCGGTGTCCGACCAGCCAGGCGTGGGGAGCCCGGCGCGGCGGGAGCCGATGGACGCGGCGCTACCACCGGCGCCGGAGGGTTCGCTGGCTTTTCACTTGAGCTTTTTACGCCACACTTGGCTGCGATCACGCAGCAGATATCACCAGATTGGATGGGCCTCATAAAACTGACACGCAGTATTTGGGGCATTATCTGCCTTTGTGCCTGGTTCTGCACCCAATTTATCAATTGCCTTTACTTTTCGGCAAAGTACCAGAGATGTGCAGACCACGAGCTGAGTCACACTGCCAAAAACCTGCTAGGAGCAATCGCAGGCGTTCGTGGTGAACTGTGATCGTCTGCGGCAGTTCTCAGACGCCTGGAAATGAAGTTACAACCAGCTTCAGTTGTGCCGCGCAAGGAGAGGAACATTGCCCCGTAGACCAGGCAACTTAATTTTGTTGTCCAGAAAAGCGCTGGGCAAAGCAGATAAGTTTGTAAACAGATATGACCAACACCAGCAATTTGTAAAGCGCAAACCAAATTTAAGGGGTATGAGTTACTTCCAGGAGCGGGTAGCAGGCCAGGCTTTGTGAAGAGCAGAGACACTGAAGATACCATATAGCTGTCTTCTGCAAAAATTCTGACAGCCTTATGTGACGTTCTCAGAAACAACAGAAATTAAATCTAGCCGAAACTCCTGCCAAGCGATGAAAAACTGATCAGAAAACTAATTCATGACTAACCGTCAGACTAAAAATGTATGCTAAATGGATTTCACAGGACCCTACCCCACGTTCAGTAGTATTCAATTTTTTCATTAGCAACCTGGGTGATGGAGCGCAGAATATTAAATTCCTAGATGAGACCAAGCTGGAAGGAGCTGCAAAGTCATTAGAGGATTAGAATTGAAATAATTGTTGGAAACTCAAGAAATAGGCTGGGTGGGGGGAGGGGATGGTGGGAAGATTTAGTCGATAGAGATGAATGTAATGACAGTTCATGTACCGAGGTTACAGACGATGGAGTCGGGCTCTTCCGCGAGGCGTTCACAGAGCAAGAGCCCACGGGCACAAGGTGCAACGGGGGAGGTTTTGTCTGGGCGTAACGCAAACGAGGAGAAGGGCTGAGGACGGGAACGAGCCCGGGGTGGGAGCGTTCCATGCGCAGGGTCTCGCTGAGCCGGGCTGGGAAGGACCCGAGCACCCTCAGCAGCGCGGGACCATCCCGCCGGAGCGGGAGGGTGGAGGAGAGACACCCCCGGGTCTCCCCAGCCCGCACGGCTCAGAGCCTGCGACACCAGGCGCAGACGCGGGCTCGGAGACAGCAGGCAGCAGCCCTGCTGAAGAAGATCCGAGGACTGCAGGATCACACGCTGAAAATGAGTCAACAAAGTCACGCTGTGGCAGAAAAGGGAAAACATACCAGGATTCACAATTAGCAGCCTCACCTCTAACACGTGTGATGTAAACCCTCTGCTTGGTGCAGAACAGGTTGGGTTTCAGCTGGAGAAGGCTACTTTTAGGAACAGAGTTAAATAAAAGATATGGGGAGAATCCAGAGTAAATCAATAGTAATGATCAGATTATGCTTTCAAGGTCTCTGCAGGGAAGCCTGTGTGCTCTGGGATATTCAGCCCAGAGAACAGAGGATCGGGTGGGGAAGGGGTGATCTGACTGTAAAAACAGAAAGAAGGCAGCTGCAGCGAGGACAAAAATAATCTGCACTCAATAACCATGGAAAAGTAATGGCCTTAAAATTCAATAAGAAAGATTCAGGTTCGGTGTCAGAAAAGGCTTTCTGAGAACACCGAGAGCTCTGACAGACGCGCCGGGAAGCTGCAGCCACCACAGGGGGGTCACAAGCAGCTTTCACAAACGCCAGTCATAAAACCGTCAGACAGAGCTGATGCTGGGGCGGGGGACAGAAGGGCCCCAAAAACAGCCTCTCAGGTTCGTCTGCAGTCCTAGCTTTGGACTGCCTTCTCCAGCGGGGCGGCTGGCTCCGAACACGGGGAGCAGAGGGAAGGTGGTCTGCCCCGGCCCTGGGAGGTGTTCAGTGCGGTCTCTGCAGCACCCTCATTGCCAACAGGGACAGGGGTGGTTTGAGCAGGAGGACGAGGGAGGTGGGAAGCTGGCTGGACCACCAGGCTCAAGGGTGGTGATGCGCCATGCAGAGTCCAGCTGGTGGCTGGTAACGGGCCCATTCCTCAGGGATGGACACAGCTGCTGGTACTGTTTGGTGTCTTCATTGACCACCGGATGATGGGAGGGAGATCCCTATCACCAGGCTGGGAGCAGCCGACAGGCAGGAGGACAGGGCTGCTTGTCTGCGGGACCTCCCCAGGCTGGAGAAATGGCCAATGGGGACTGTTGGGTCTTGGCCAGCACCAGGGCTGGATCCTGCCCGTGGGCTGCAGCAGCCCCATGCGGCTGGCCGGGACGGGGCAACCGGCTTCCCCGAAAAGGCCTGGGGTGTCCCAGGGCCTCTCAGAGCCGGCACCAGCCAGCACATCTCCTGCCCTGCATCCAACCATCATCAGCCAGCCAGCACCAACCCCGAGCACCACCTCGGCTCTGCAGGGAGGCAAATCTCCCTACAGGGACCCCAATTCAGGCAACAATTTCCTTACCTCAAGCTAAACGTTTGTCTGAAGTGCTCATAGTCAACTTAAAGGCTTACTAAAGTAAAAGAGGGTAGATTTAGACTAGATATAAGGAAGAAGTGTTTTACACTGAGGGTGGTGAGCCCCTGGCCCAGGTTGCCCAGAGAAGCTGTGGCTGCCCCATCCCTGGAGGGGTTCAAGGCCAGGTTGGACGGGGCTTGGAGCAACCTGGGCTGGTGGGAGGTGTCCCTGCCCAGGGCAGGGGGTGGCACTGGGTGGCCTTTAAGGTCCCTTCAACCCAAACCATTCTGTGATTCTATGACTAAAACCTCTAGCACATGCTTGAGTTTCATGACCAAGGTCAGTCTTGCCAGCTAGAGATGCCAGCACAAGTGACCGAGTGCACCACAGCCAGAGCAGCTCTACACCTACAAAACCTGTACTAGTCATAACAAGAAACTCTGTTTACTTACAGCATGATTATGTACCAAAAAAACCCCAAAACTACAAAAAACCCATCACCACAAAAACGTGTTTACAAGAATTTAACCTGGGGAGAGGGGAGGAGAAAAAAAACAAACACACACAAAAATGTGGCAATCAAAAGGATAAACAACTTTTTGGCAGAAAAGCAGCAGCTCTGATTGTTAAAGTTCAGTGAAATTATAAGAAATTGGAAACAACTACTTGCACGCTATTTTTATATTCTGCATATGATAATCCCGTATGTGTATAAATGGAAAAGTTCAGCCATGAGTATAATGAGGACAAAGAAATTTGTACAAAATTGACATTTACTGATCATTAAGAAACTTGTCTGCGCTTCTAAATCCTACATCAGACATGTTTGGGATGAGCTAACACAAGCAATCCCATAGCTCCATTGGCACACAAGTTCGACAGGAAAGAAATCACGATCTGTGTTTAGTTTCAGCTTGATACCAGTCACCTGCTCACATACACAAGCAAACCTTTAGAAAATGATTTTCTTTTTTTCAAATAAATAACACAGGATTATTATCTCAACAATTAAAACTTCCAGTGCTGAGTTCACATTTTGATAGGTCCTCATAGCCATCTTTACTGCCAGTAAAAGCTACATTTATAAAAAGCTCACACAGTTATAATGATTTTCCAGCGTGTACCTCGGGTAAGTAAATGGTCTAAAGCAGAGTGGAAATCAAATACAGCCAAACGGTTTCCAGCACAACCCAGCTGTGTTAGTCTTTCTCGTATGGCATGATTTTAGTATTATAACCAGCACTCGGGCACCATCAGCCCTGATGGCCACAGTCTGCACTGAGGAGACAAGGGAAAAGCCGCCTTTGACTTTGGCCAAGCAACGCGATTTGTGGAAGACACAGATGAGAAGTCTCCATCCAGAAAAGGCACGTCAAAGGTGCAGTGAACCACCTTCCATTACCACCGGGAAAGGAGGATTGTAGGAACACATGCAGAAAGAAAGATGACTTACCATAACTATGCCCGTGTAAACACAGACGTGAACTAGAAATACCCCATTTGTTTCCCTTTGAACTACCACAGGAGCTCAAGCTTGTCACCGTCGCCCCTCTCCTTCCAAGACTGAACACAAAAGGTACGGCATGCTCGCTGTCATTTCAGATCCTCCTCCACCTCAGAGGAAGAAGTCAGAGCCTCGGCGGGCTCCGGGAAAGGCAGGCGTGCAGTAAGCCAGCATGTGGACGAGGCTCCTGGAGAAACTGCAGCCCCTCACCCAGCCCGTGTGCGCGTGTGGCACGGTGTATGCCGCGAATGGCACGGAGGCGGCTGCACCCTTGCCGCAGAGGGCTCCTGAAGTCCCTCCTGCGTGCACCAGTGCAAACCTCCCCGCCAACACCACTCCAGCTCTGAGACCCTGCAGGAAACTACGTAGTGAAGGCAGGGGCCAAGCTCCAGGTGTCCACACCAGAAATATCAAGGGTGGAGATATTCAACAAGTGATTCTGAAGGGACTTGGGCACTGAAAGCGCTGATTTGGGCTGGAGCCTTTGTTGTAGCCAATTACAGCAAGGTCTGTCATATGGCCACCGTTGTTGACCCACAGACCTTCCAGGAACACACAGGGGCAGCGTAAGGAACCCCCAAAACCTTCCAGACAAGGAAGATCCATCTTGACGTTGAGAACACAAATTCTAGGCTCCATGTTAGAGGTGTGAGGTTTGGCAAAGAAAACTGGGAAGCTTGCATTGCGAACAAGATAGAACTTGGATGCTTCTTAGATGGAAACGGCTGGCACCTCTAACAGGCCACTGAAAAACACACTGCAAGGCAAGTGATGACCTGACCACAAGGACCTGGACTTTTCCTCCTTTTTATGCAGGGATAAGGGCAACTGGAAAAGCTACTTTTACTAAACCAAAGGTGAAAAAATGACCCAGAGGTTCAAAGTGCAGTGTTGCCAGCATGGGATACCTGGTTAATCCCATTGGAGTACTGGGCTCCTGAGAAAGCAAACACTTAAGTGAGTCCTTAAGATATCTGAAAAACAGGGAGGAAAAGGGAAGTGAGACCTGATGCACTGGCAGAGACCGGCCAGGGGATAAGAAACAAAAGGACTTAACCTGGCTAAGGCAGGGTCTGGCCTCCAGCTCGCACCAAGCACACGGAGCTGGGGGTGGTGGGGAAACAGATGCACAGGCACGGGGAGCAGAAACAAACCGCGTGGTACAGCTACTGAGCAGCAGCCACTGAGGACTCTCCTGCTGTTTACAGGAAAATCTCTGGAAATCTCTATGCGGAGGAGAGCAGGGTTCCTGCAGCGGTAGCAAGTCTCCAGCCCCACACAAGGCAGCCTGCTGAGAGACAGGGGTGGCGCAGATGGCCCAACCTCTTTGATATGGAGGTGGGAAAACCAGCAGTTATCTCAGAGGACACAGGGAAGCAAGACAGATGGAGCCTTCCACATCTCGTCTTTATTTGTATAGAAATTAGGCCATCGCAGTGTGGATGGGTGGACGGCTAAATGGGATAAAACTGGTTGGATGGTTTGGCTCAAGAGTGGTTGTTAATGGGTCATTCTCTACTCAATGGCCTGTGACAGGGTGTGCACCGCAGAGGTGAAGTTTGCAGGTAACACCAAACTGGGGGGAATGGCCAATATCCACAACGGCTGCCATCCAGAGGGACCTGGACAGGCTGGAGGAAGAGGCCAACAGGATCCCCATGAAATTGAAAAAGGACAAATGCAAAGTCCCGTGTCTGGGAAAGAAGCAGCTTTGGCAATGACACAAACTGGGGAGTAATTCAGCAGAAAAGGCCCTGGAGCTCTTGGTAGATAGCAAGCTGGATTAGAGCCATGGGGACAATGACTTTGGCAAGAGTAGAGGGTATCCCCTTTCGCACACGTGCTAAGGAAGACCCCATCAAAGCATTGCTCATCAGCTGGATATCAAACCCCAGTGTAACACAGGAAGGCTGTTTCACATGGTCTGTCTACAACACCAGGTGTGGATCATCATTCTGATGAAGTTCAGCTTGCAAAGGTATATGATTTCATTTCCAAGTCAAACTGTGTGATTTGCATGCTCAGAGAGGGACACGGTCATTCACAGAATTTGAAAGGTCTTCTCTTTTGCAATTGCTCTGTCAACCTGACTTTAAGGAAAGCAAAAAGAGAAACCCAAAATACTGCAGTTGAACAGTAGCTAGCACTTAATACTTCTGTAAAAACCACAAGAAAGCGTAGAGAAGCTGACCTGGGGGACTCTGAGCTATCAACAGTCCCATGCAAGAAAAAGACTGAAGTATTGAGGGTGGGTAACCTTATCACAATATGAAAAAGCACCTCTTAAAGAACACCACTTACAGACACCTATAGCCTTCACCTCCTAAGGGACAGGACATTGCCATCCTGAACTTAAACTTACGAATGCAGGATTTCAGCTCCCTGGGATCCAGGGTGGGAGGGAGGATACCACTGACTGACTCAGCCACCATTCACCGCGTTTGCACAACTGCCTACGCCTGCGCCTGTCCACACACTCCAGTCCTTTGCCGGGTACCTTCCTGTTGTTTAAAGAGGATGGTGGGTTCACCCCATCAACAGCAGCAACTACCAGTTTTCACAGTCCCGGTTGGCGCGCCTGTCCTTCCCATCGCAGGCTCCCATCCCGCGGCACGCTCCAGTGGCCAACACCCCAAGTCCAGGTTTGAGAGACAACTAGTGCTTTGGCAGCACTTCGTTTCCGATCAACGATACTGCTACAGCAGTTGGAAGGGGGGAAAAAAACCCAAAACCAAAACAAAAAAAACCTTCTAACTTCCTTTTCATCCAGTACATTTTGAGTATGCAATATCCTACCTGAAAAATGATGTCTCCATCCTTCTCTGAGAAGAATGTATTTGGATAAGGCAGGGGAGCTTTGGGAAGGACTGCATCTGCACAGGGGACTCTCTTAGACAATTTATGGATGAAAAGCCAGCTAAGAGCAATTGAAGACAGATGTAGGTACAAACCTGGCTCAGGAAGAGAGACGCAGATTGCCAGAAGCTGGGAAGATACTCTGGGAAAACTCTCACCCTGAAGCCACCCAGCTCTTGCACTCCTGCTGAAGCCTGCTCCCAGCCACAAAGAGGTGGGATGCTCCCAGCACTCCTGCCACACCACACGGACCACGCACCGCACTCCACGAGTAGGGGACAGGGCCCTTTGCAGCAGGAAGAACTCAACACATCAGGAGGTGGCACGCCACCCCGGCAATGAGCGTGCCGATTTGCCTCAGGGAGGATAACCAAGCAGATTACAGCTTCTAAACCCTCTAAATTACTCACTGCTATCTCGAGTCATCTCCGGCCACTGACACCAAGCTATCTGATTAACAGCAGCAATCGAATTAACAGGAGGGATGTGCAGCAAACTGACTAAACAACCACGCAGCAGCAGAGGTATTTACGCGAGCAGCCGCAGAACCGCTGGGCTGTGCACGCTGCCCGGCGCTGCTCAGCTCCCCTCTGCCCTGCTGGAACTCACTCGTAGAAAGGCAGCACCCCATTACCGAGGCCCCACGAAGACGATACAGGAGGAAGCACCAGGCTTTGCAGTGGACAGGGACTTAACGACACGCTGAAGTCTTGAGCAAGCGATGCAAGCTGGGAGTCAGAGAGTTCCTCTTTGAAAGCTGGGAACTGAAGGCAGCACATCACACTAATACCAAATTCTGGCTTGGATTTGCCAATAAACAAACTGATTGGATTGCCAGCCACAGTTTTCATTCTCTGTAACAGAAACTTCCAATTAGCCACACTACTTCAAAAAGGGAAAGACAAACACTGTTTTTCCCCTCATTAAGACCCACTAGAGCTCTGCAGGACATGAGCGAAATCAGAGCGGGAGCCATTTGCCTCCCTCCACCACCTGCTACACCACGCTGCAAATCCCAAAGCAGAAGGACTGCCCTTTGTCCATCTCTTGACTCCAAAAGTCCAGCTCATCTAAAAAAAAAAAAAAAAAAGAGGCAGCAGTTTCCTGCAAGAAGTCCTTCCCTGGAAATAAATATTCTGACATTAAATCAGAGGGCAGTCAGATGGGACTCTCCTCGATCCCCAGAGCAAAGCTCCCTGGAGAGCAGCAGTCCCCGAGCAGGACAGACCTTGCCACGTCAGGGCCTTTCGGGACCCACCTCCCGAGGCAGGAGATAACATGGGGCAGAGAGAGGAGGGTCTGAGCTAAGGTGGATTCACAGAGAACGGGGCTGCCCACCAAGGGCTGAGCTCAGGCGTCCTCCAGCGTTCGCAGTGGTTGGCAAGGTCACGCGGAGCACAGCTGTGGTGGCACTCGTGCTCCTGAGCACCCTGCCAGAGCCAGTCCCCCCATGCTCCCTGGGCCAATGGAGGGGAGGACAAACCTCCCCTCCTCTGCAGACAGGCACCCGCACTTCATCACACGGATGACACCCCCAGCTACGACCAGAAAACCACCCCTTAACAGGAGAATTAGTTGAGTGTCAAGTTCCTGCACGTGAAACATCCCAGACCGCCTACAAGGATGCTCCATTTGACCTTCAAGGCTCTTTTTTCCTCTCAGCATCCAAGCCAACACGAAGCACAGCTTGAAAGCAACCTTGTCTCAGTCTTAATAAAGAAATTACTTTTAAACAAGACTATAAGCTATGTATTCATTTCCTGAAACTACCTAAGCATTTTTTGTTCCTCACACCGTACACACAGGTGATTCATAAGTGATTATCTCTGCACGGCTGCCTGATTCCTACATACAGTCATGGTAAGTACACACGAGTTCCGTGCGCTCTTTTTAGGACAGAATGCTTAATTTGAGTTAAAACATACTTAAAATTTGAATGAAATAACCTCATGCAGAACAGAGCGCCGTTACAGCAGGGAGTTCGGGGAGACCAGGGCCGGTTCTCCGTGGCTGCCAGCAAGCGGCCAGGTCGGGCCAGACGTGCTCCGGCTTCCCCGTGTGCTCCTGGCACAAGCTGCACAGGGATTTGGTGCCTTTTCAGTGAAGTTGGTCCCCTGGGACGCAGGAGGGTCAAAGTCATACCCACTACTACTTCTGCACGGGAGGCCACGCTGGCGCAGCACGGCCCAATGTGGCCGATTTCTAGAGCACCCACCCAGCGATTCCCTGCCCGTATCCCCCAGGACGTGCTGCTGCTCCAGCAGCGGCCGCACACGTGCAACGGGAGCGACTGCAGCTGTAATAAGGCTTCTCTGTGACGGGAACCACGTGTGATGTTCACAGGGACTGCAAGACATCATCGTGGTCACACTTGAGACTCTGTAGCATAAAGCTGCTATGAACAACAGTGAGGATAAGTGAGAAAAAGGATTTCTAAAGGGCTAATAACTAGCGAGCTCATCTGCAGCCACCCGAGCTGGTATATGAGTAAGACGCTGACAGACACTCTCTGCTCTCAGGGAACACCTGAAGATTAGTATCAGCTGGACACTGAGTCACAACATTTATGAAAGGCCCTCAGGCAAATGACTGTGCTTCAGTAAGAGCACAGACAGAATGGCTATTCCAAGTTCAAAAACTTTAAAAAAAAGAAGGCAAAGCAGACGCTGGGTGGGAAGAGACCTCCTGCACCACAAACTACAGCCTGCAGGCAGTCACTTCCCACGATTTGCAAACTTAGGGAAGGAGGCGCACTGCGAAGTGACCAAGTTTCCCTTTTCCATCTGTGTTACCCAGCATATTTACTGAAAAGCTATTTCAGAGTTTCACTCCTCTTCTAGCTAGAGGTCTTCTAAATTCCAGTTTAAGCTTATTAACAACGAGTTTAGGTGCATTCGTTTCTGTGGCATCACTGTCCTTTATTTCTAAGGAATCTGCTCCTTCTCTAACATCTGCTGCAACATTTCTACAGGCAGGAATAAATTCTCCTTTCCACCTCCGTTACACACGCCCAGTTGAGCCCAGCTCTTTCAGAAAGTCCCCACCGTAAGACACCACCTGGCGTCAGAACAGGCATCGATGGGTTTGTTCCGGTGAGCTTTACCCCACGCGTGCAGAGGCTGCCCCAGGAGGAGCCCTGCGGGAGGGACGGGGCCCGGAGCTCGCTGCCTCACCTGGAACGCCGTCTGGCTGTTGTAGTTGCGAATGTCTTTGCTCGCACCGCGGAAGAGGAGAACCCGGGCGCAGCTCTCCTGTGAAAGCAAGCAAGGGGGAAAGGGGAAGAGACCAGTTAGCACTGCAGACTGGTGACAAGGAAGAAGCAAACCACGGGGTTTGACTGCGCTCAGAAAGCCTCCCTGGGCATGAGCAAGGAAGGATGCTTAGCCCCTACGAACTGGCCACCCCCAACCCCAAGCTGACCAAGTCCACCCGCCTGCGTGTGGCTCTGGGGCGCTGGCACCGTGGCCAGGCCCCAACACCAGCCCACGAGCACAGCTGTGGGCACAGTGGCCATCACACATTCCCAGGTACCGCTATTTCCTAACGCCTTTTATTGTTTTTGTTTGGAATGCTCTATGCTTCTAAATGATGTTAATTCAACATGTTTATGAGTCCCCATACTTTTTAATGCCCCTCCACCCACCCACCCCCCTCCGTGGGCAGGCACCTGGGTACAAGAGTCCTCGACGTGCAGAACACACCCACCAAGCCACAAATCAGCCTCCATGTACCACTGTCTATGACAAAACCTAACAGGGTTCAATTTTTAAAGTATGGACACTTCAGAAACTGAAAATTCCCTTTATAATCAAAAACCACATCATACAATGTATAAAAATCTCTAGGAAGGACCAAAGCGTACAGGAGCAATCCTCAGATACTGACCTGCACATCTCAGAAAGAGAACAGTGGGTGTGCAAGATCAGAGAGGGATCTTCCACCACCCTCGATTCCTCCTGAACTGAGGTTAGTGACCACACGGAAGATAAAACAGAAACGGTACCCTACGTTGCCTGGACAATCTTCTTCAAAATTCAGAGATTAGTAGTAAGATTTTAGGGCCATTGGTGAGAAGGACCGAACCCCAGAGCAGGGTGAAAACCACAGAATATGCCCAACAAGCCCCACCTGGGGCACATGCCCACCTCAAATTAAATGTGAGCACCTGGGCCCAATTAGCACTCTCCACCCAGGCAAACGGCTCCCTCCCAACCAGCAACGGGGGCGTGCTGTGAAGTAGGAATAGGAACCAGAGGAAAAATTACAGCACGTGTTAGGCAGTAAATCATCAAAACCATCGTGGGAACGGGAACAGATTAAACCATGGACTCTTCTCTGGTCGCCTGCCTCTTGGGAAATCCAAAATCAGGCTGATGCTGATGAGAAGGTGCCCCAGACCAATGTTGTGCTCTGCCTCAGGCAAGCTGGTGCCCCATCTACGCTTTCTTGTTCTCATACCCCAAATCACACAGATGTACCTGGTTATAGAGAGCACAAATATGAAGAGCGGTGTTTCCTGAGGCATTCTGTGCAGTCATATCAGCTCCGTAGAAGAGAAGATGCTCCAGGTGCTGAACATGGCCATAGCGACATGCCTGCTCGAAACCCAAAATGGAAATAAGAAACAGAAAATCAAGGAGCAGCAGGAAGATGACAAATCCCACAACATCCTCTGCTGGATTCAGCCATGCTAGAAAAGTTGAATCAGGCTGGACCTGTAACCTGGAAAGTCCGATTAACATGCGTGCACACGCACTGCTGCTCCTTAGGGCAATATACAACTGAACACTTGCTGGACAAATTACCTCTACATCAATTGCAAATTTGGGATCAGCATCATACTGGTACCAGGGCCTCCTACAGCCTGTTTTTATCTCAGTATAATTATCTGCTGCAAAGAAGCCCTGAAGCACAAACAGGCAAAGAGGAGGGCAATGGACGTGTATCCCTCGTTAACTGGTGTGGTCTTTTCCTCTACGTCTGGTCCATCCTGGGACCAGCCGTTCCCAAAGATCTACCACGGCGAGGCAGGAAGGAGGACAGTCATATCCAGTAAATCGAGATCACAAACACCCATCTCTTCTTTTTTCATTCTCACCCATTCAGCCTTAGCCGTGCCAGTACTCGTCCACCTTGCAGGGCGCTGAGAGCTGGGTGCTTCGGGAGGCCGTGAGCCCAAAGACAAGCTGCCCTCCCGATGGTCCAAGACAAGGGGACTCCAGACACAGCCAGCACATCCTCCCTTCTCCCAAGGCTTCTCGTTCTTGAAGCACAAAGCCGGCTCACGTCCCCTAACCCCTAGCCCGCATCTTCCCTATGCCAAATCCACTTGTCAATGTGCGAAATGGGAGCAGGCACAACTGTGGCTTGGATCCAGGATGCCTCAGGCACTGGACTGAGATCCCAAAGCACTATCCTACAAGGCAGTCACAATCTGGGGAGGATCCCAGGCACCACTGACCGAGGCCAGAACAGACCAGCCTGAGCGTTGGCCTGGATGGAGCCAGAGCTGGCACACCACGTGCAAGTCCTCCACACCGGAGCCTGGCCCCCTGCGCCGGCCACCCCTGCCAAGCAGTGCCTCCACCGCCTGCGGCACACGAGGGGACGGGACCAGCCCCTCCACCGGCAGCAGGACAGCAGTCACCCCAAGCAGAGCCATCCCGCCATCCATCCCACCTGGTGGATCTCCTGCCAGCCGTTCTCGTCCACGCAGCCGAGCCGGGCGTAGTCGTGCAGCAGGAGCTCGCAGCAGTAGGGATCCCCCCCTACCATGGCACTGTGGTACAGGGGTGTCAGCCCCCGGCTGTCCTTGTAGTCCGGGGAGGCACCCAGGTCCAGCAGCGTCTGCAAGAGAAGCACCTGCCTCGCTCTGCAGCTTTAGGTGGCCGCGCAGTAGGAAAACCTGCCCCGCAGCAGGTCCGGGGATGCTCCGTCCACGGCAGCAGGCAGTGCTCACCTCACCTCCCCCCCAGGGCTCACGTTATCGGTGACATGCTTTTGTAAGGGGCTGTGCTCCCCACAGCAACGCGAGGGACGCTTTGGCCCAGGGAGGACAGAGCCCCGCTGGCAGCCTGGATGGGGCGGGAGGGAGCCGGTGCTGGGGTGTGGGGCAGAGGGCAGGGAGACCCCCCCGACTCACCAGCAGCGCCGCGTGGTTGCGGCACCGGACGGCCTTGTGAAGAGCTGTCATTCCCTCCCGCGTCCGGAAATCCAGGTGCGCTCCCCCGTTGCGCAGCGCCTTGATCATCTCGGCGCTGAGCTCCAGCTGGGCGGCCGCCGTCAGGGGACACTCTGCAGACCCCGGGAGAGAGAGAGGGTGAGAACCACGGGGACACCCATCCCATGGACGGGCTCCACTGACCTCTTGCTCAGCCATGGCTCCTGCCCGGACTCCAGCAACGCAGGGTACTCGCTGCTCCCCACCTCGAGGGAGCTGCACCGAACCCCACATCCACTCCCAGCCCTGGTCCGACTCCGGTGGCTTCCCCAGACACCGTGCGGGCTCAGCCTGAGCGGGCTGGCAGCTGTGGATTGGGTTCTCCTGGGTGCGGGTGGGAGCCCCGTGGAGGAGAGCGGGGAGGAAATGGATGGAGAGCAGCTCTGAGGAGAAGGACTTGGGGGTGTTGGTGGATGAGAAGCTCAACATGAGCCGGCACCGTGCGCTGGCAGCCCAGAACCCCCCCGCAGCCTGGGCTGCATCCCCAGCAGCGTGGGCAGCAGGGCCAGGGGGGGATTCTGCCCCTCTGCTCCGCTCGGGGAGACCCCCCTGCAGTGCTGCCCCCAGCGCTGGGGCTCAGCACAGGAGAGACACGGAGCTGTTGGAGCGGGGCCAGAGGAGGCCCTGGGATTCCAGTCCCTAAAGGGGTTCCAGGAAAGCTGGGGACAGACTTTTTAGCAGGGCCTGTTGCGACAGGACAAGGGGTAATGGCTTTAAACTAAAAGAGGGGAGGTTGGGATGAGATCTTGGGAAGAAATCCTTTGGTGTGAGGGGGGTGAGCCCCTGGCCCAGGTTGCCCAGAGAAGCTGTGGCTGCCCCATCCCTGGAGGGGTTCAAGGCCAGGTTGGACGGGGCTTGGAGCCACCTGGGCTGGTGGGAGGTGTCCCTGCCCAGGGCAGGGGGTGGCACTGGGTGGCCTTTAAGGTCCCTTCCCACCCAAGCCAGTCTGTGATTCTATGAAAGCACTAGCAGTTTAACAAATGGCAGAACCGCCGTTGCTGGCTCCTGTGCTGCAGGGAAGCGCACATCTGGACACACCATTTACACAAAGGGGAGGTGAAAATCGGTGTCTACATTCAGTTTCTCCCTGCGGCAGGGCACGGAGAAGGGGCTGCTGTTTCGGGTGAGAGACACAGCTACGCACCCCAGCACCCGCAGAGCCCCGAGCCCTGCTGCGCTCAGCTGTCCCGCAGACGGTCCTCACCTCACCAGCAGCGAGCTCCAAATGTGAAACCCACCCCCTGCACCTGTGCGACCCCCCTCGCCTCTGAGGAGCCTGGCTCATCCCTGCACAAACACGACGGTTGGTGCAGCCCCAGCTCCCACCAGGATCAGTCCCGACTCCCAGGACTGCCCGGCACGCAGGACTTGCTCCACTGAGGGATATAATTTCAGTAGGCAACAGAAGAACTACAGAAATCCCCTGCAATAGTCCCCCCTCTCCGAGTGCACCCACACTGGCCCCAGCCACCCTCTGCGTCTGTTTTTCGGGTGGGGGCAGAGCCCCGATGCCCGTCTGCTGCTCTCTGCAGCTTCGAAGCGCTCAATGCGGATGGGCAAAGCCTCCTCCAACCTCTGCACCCTCAAGGACCCCATTTCAGCGTCCGTCTCAGCCCTCCAGAAGCAGAACTTCCCCCCCAGCGCCCGCAGGACCCCACCGCGTGAAGGAAGGGCCCCTCCTTGGGCAGGGGCCACACAGCAGACACAGGGTGGGGGGCTCCGTCCCACCCCGACGGTGTCAGGGAGACCTGAGCTGCAAAAGGACCACAGTCGCCTACCCAGGGGCTGATCTGAGGGCACAAAGAAGGAAGAAAAACAGTCTCTGGTATAAAATAAGTAAAATCTCCTTAAGAGACAGACCATTTTTCTGATCATTTTGATTACTAAATAGATTTGTTTTCTTCAGAGTGCAATATTACCCAAAAAAAAAAGTACACCTTCTTTCTCAAACAAATCCCTACGTCTTTCCATCGAAATCCCCCATGCCACAAAGGGAGCAATGTAGACACTATGTAAAATAAGATGCCATCAGCTAGAAATACAGTTGTGTATTTTTTAGAAAGGAACCTAACT
This sequence comes from Sterna hirundo, assembly GCA_009819605.1. NCBI lineage: Eukaryota > Metazoa > Chordata > Aves > Charadriiformes > Laridae > Sterna > Sterna hirundo. The sequence continues at coordinate 315,207 of CM020437.1, read as the reverse complement.
TGCACATAAATTAAAATCTCTCGATTTAGTAGAAATAACTATTTAAATGAGAATAATAAAATGGTTTGAGATACAACTAAAAATGATTACAAATATTAATTTCAGAACGTTGCTATTAGCCAAATTTTTAAACAAGATAGGTAGAGGTCAGACAAGGTCCTGTGGCTTTGCTAAAACTCTCTGGGTTTTGTGCTAAAAGACACCAATATAAAAAAAATGAAGATTACTGAAGATTGTAGTCAAGATGATTAAAGATGGGTTCACCAAGAGGAATCACCAGTAAATGAGAATGCTACGGCTGGGTCTTCTGAGGACCTGTCCTCCACTCAAATCTGTCAATCATTTTTAACAACAATCTGGGAGAAAATAGGAAGCAATCTCTAAGAAATTTCACACAAACACACACATAGTGTTGTTATATATGGCAAAGTCAATGGTACAATGAATACAACGGCTTCATGCATTCATCGTCCAATATCAAGCTTTAGCAGAGGACAGGTGCAATGCTTTATAGCTAGAAAATAAGGGGTATATTATTTTAAGCATGAAGGTAATTACCATTGTAACAACACACGTATTACATGGGAATGTAACGGTGTCCACACGACTAGCAACGCCAAGAAAAAGCAGTGGCACTATTTCCATAGCCCGGCAGTAGCTGTGACGATACGGGCTTGGTGGAGGGTTTCTGGTAATGGTCCACAACTCGTCTCACACTGGGCGCAGCCACCGGCAGAGAGCAGTGCCAGACGCAGCCCAGGAAATGGTGAAAAATGCCACCATTTGTCACAACTAACAGATGGGTGGACGCGCTGCTGAGGTGGTGCTGGGGGAGGTTCTTGGAAGACCGCGGTGGCGTTGGCAGAGGCATCGCTGTGGTTCAGAAGAGCTGGGCGGCCACGGTGAGGCACAGTCTGCTCTTCCACCGAAGCAGGACGGGGACGGTGACTCTGATCGAAGCAGGATGGGGTTCGGATTCACAAACCCACCGCACACCAAGGGAGATGATGAGCAGGAGACCGTGGGTGAGCTCCTGGGGCAGGAGAGACTTTCTCCACCTCTCCACCAAGGACAAAACAACCTGCTGTGCAGCTCCCCAGCTCTCATGGCCCAGCTCTTTAGCTGGGGCCACCTCCAGCCGAAGGCAGAGGGAAGCTAGAGAGAAGAGTCTAGTGAAGTTACGGTCTTTTAAGCACCATCACTTATCTGCTGTGCCAAACACCATTGCTTTGATTTCTGTTGTTATCACTGGCTTTCAGGTACTGGTTTTTTACCATAATTTCTGTGAAATCTCTTCCTTATTTACAATCATTTTTAATGATTTTGAGAGCACGTTTGGCCCCTGCAGAGTGATAAGAACTGAGACTGCTACAAACTTCAGGTTGTGCATATGAACCGAAGTCCCCTCACCCGTCCCTGCTCCAGGCATCTATTTCCAGTTCCACGTGCAGTTCATCACCAGGCTTTTTTCAGTATCTCAGTTTAAATGAGACAAACTTTTCCAAGAGGCAAAAGATACCGAAAACAAGGTTTCAAATCTTCCTTTAGTCTCAGCTATTAATATGCCAAATTCAATTGAAAAATCTATCAGGTTATCTTGAATCCTGAGGACTGAGAAAGGTCCAAATAGAGCACTTCAAGATGCACTGAATGAACTGCAGCTAGCAATTTGTTCACTAAATCTAATCTAATCACTATCTAATCTAGGATTTTAGTGATTACACTCTGTTAATTCTTGGAAACGTGCGTATCCAAATATAAGCTTAAGGTAATTAACTAATAAGTGCACAAGATCTGTAGCAGAAAACAAGAACAAGCAGGAGAACATCGCACGTCGCCCAGCGCGAGAACCTGACGAATGGGCGTGAGGAGGAGCCGCAGGTTGGACTCTGCCTGGGGGCTGCCAAGGGAGCCGAGCCCCGCGCCCGGCTTTGACAGGGGCTTATAAGAAAGATGGGACAGACTTTTTAGCAAGGCCTGTCGCGAAAGGACAAGGGGAGATGGCTTTACACTAAAAGAGAGATCTAAGGAAGAAATGTTTTACGCTGAGCATGGCGAGACCCAGGCCCAGGCTGCCCAAAGAGGCGGGAGATGCCCCATCCCTGGAAACATTCCAGGTCAGGCTGGACGGGGCTTTGAGCAACCTGGTCTGGTTGGGGGTTGGACTAGATGATCTCCAGAGGTCCCTTCCAACCCTATGACTCTATGATTCTAAGATGTCCCTGCTCATGGCAGGGGAGGTTGGATTAGATGAACTTTAAAGTTCCCTTCCAACCCAAACTATTCTATGATTCTAGTTCATTTCTACTCCACTTAAAAGGAGTGTTTTCTCTACGTTTTTGTCTTGTAACTATCTTTTGTCTTCCATCTGCTAAAAGAAGCTTAGGCTGAAAAGCACTGCTTATGTTTTAATTACAAAGGAAGTCTTCTGGCAATCCTCAGGCTGGTCGCTTCTGTGAAAGCAGTGAATCCAAACAAGGCTGTGCTGAGGAATAAAACACCTGAGCTCCCGTTCCCAGAACCGGTCCGAAATCCCCCGTTCCCGCCAGCCCCAGCCGTCTCTGCACCAGGTGTTACCCACGCACCCCCCAGAAGCCGGCAGCAAAGACACCACTTGAGAGGAGAGGACGGCCACCGTGCCACCGGGTGGGGATGCTCCTCGACCCCTCGAATGCGGAGGCTCCTCACGTTTGGGGGGTGTCACGAGAACTGGAATTCACGTGGCGAGGGAAAGTCAGAAACCCCAGAGAGTGCTCCAACACGAGCAGAAATAACCTCTGCACGCTGATACCAGAGTTTAAATTAAAAAAAAAAAAAATTAAAAAAAAAATCTGTGTTACACCATGACTTTGTTTATCATTTAGGAAAAGGGAAGCGCTCTGTTCAAGCTGAGGTGAGGCCTGATGTGACAGTTTTATACAAGCCACTGGAGAGGAGGGTTACGGTCCACACAGTGCTCCTATACAGACCTACAGCTCTCGGTAACAGAAAATACCTGCCTATGACAAATACCACCTGCAGTGGAACCTCACGGTTCTGTTTTTCAGCTGTCAGTGAAAACATTACAAGATGACGTTTCATCTACAATTTCAGTTGAATGCAAACACACCATTTTTCATTAATCTCCAGTTGTACATTCAATTCAAAGAGATGCCACCAGTTTGCTAAAAAAAGAAAAGGTTTAAAGCCACTAGACTAACAGTCTTTAAACTGAGGAGGATTATAACTTTACAAAGCACAAGCCATTGGAGTTTCAACCAGTGTTTCCCCCATCTAACCACAACTGCCTGCTGAACCAAAGTGCAACAAAAATTGCAAAACTGCAGAAATGTTAGCTACAAAAATTGAAAGCAGCGGAAAATATATCATCTATGAAGTTGAGTTATTCAGGTTGTCAATCAAGTAATTGCGCCCGTGTACCTGATGCGGCAGCCGGCAGCCGGCCTGGATACAGCGCAGCCAAAGCAGGAGAGGAGCAAGCTCCCCGTGCCCCGGGCAGAGGGTTTTTTCCTAACAGTAAGGAGAAGGTTGGGAAAGCGCTGTCACGCACAGCAAGTATTCCTCCCCAATTACTCACTCCTGCTGCTATTTGTCCTCACATCGCGTTGGGGCCGCAGTCCGTATTGCTGCACACAGTCAAGAACGCTTCTTTGTAAATGCAACGATTTCCTCTCGTTCTCCTGCTGTTCCCCAGCTGCCATCCTATGTTAAATATCGAGGATTGACTTTCTCTTTTCTACATGCTAAGCTATCACTAAGGCTTGGGTCTCATTTTAGAATAACGGTAACTTCTCAAGTATTTTTTTTTTTGCACCCTTAAAATGTACCTACAGGAAGCAATTGTGAAATTTTGCTTTTAATCTCTTTCAAAGACCGTTAATCTTTCCTAGAATATCTTCCCAGAAATCCTGCAGCACTGAAACATGAATGATGGCAAATTGGGCTGCGAGGGCCTAAGACGTGGCTCTTCTCTGCCCCTCAGCCCGGCAGAGGCAGGGGGAGGGGAAGGTGTGCCGCGCCACCGCTGCCCCACCACAGCGTAAAACCGCTGCCAAAAGCAGCTTAAACGAAGATCCCAGGCTCGGCGCTGAGGAGGCCGGGACACCGCCGCATCGCCCCGGTGGCTCTGCTGCGGGGAAGGCACCGCAAAGCACAGGATATTTTACGGTGCAGCCGGTGTTATTTGAAGCCCATTAACTGGGTTTACCTGCGCAGAAGAACGCTGCCCCAGGCGGGGCCGTCCAGCTCGCCGGCGCGCGAGGGAACCGCTCTCTTCAGAAGAACACGGCACGGGACGAGCGTGCGGCACCCGCACGGACGAGGCCTGGGGGGACCCCCCGTGTCTCCAGCAAACCCAGCACTGGCGTTAGAGACACAAACGAGCTGTGCTAACAGCAGAAGGCGGCAAACGCTTCCCTCCTAACGGGGACAGCTTGGAAGGCAAGTCCCGCACCGAGGCTGCTGGAAAGCAAGCCCAAGAGTAAGCGCGGGTATTTTGGTGGCCCAGATGAACTGGGCAACCGTGTGTCACCCTTCCCCCCTACAACACAGATACATCCCCTTCTGAACGGCAAGAATCTAAACCTCAGGCAGGGTTACAGGACTTCTCGCTTTAAAAGGAATAGTTCATGAGCAAGGGGAGAGCTCAGCTTTCTGGAAACCCAGCGGGCTGCAGGTAGGACTACTCATTTCCCTGTGTTGAATAGGATCACGGATAATGACCGACAAATAATTTCTGCAGGAACATTTTTTCCCCCAGGTCAAGAAGAGAGTAAGAAAAGGTTACAGAAACTGAGAAGAAGATGAATCATTTTTATTAGGGGTCTATACTGCAGTCTTTGAGACACTAATACCGCATTCGCTGCCTCAAAAATCAGCAGAGCAGTCACAAATTGCCTTTGGACGGGGATGAAGGGAACATTTGTGTTGCATAGGAGTGGCTGAAGAAGAAAGCTTTAGCTGCTGAAGGGCTGAATTTCTAAAACCTCAAGGGTTTGCGTTCCCCCCTCCACTTTTGTACACGGAAGGAGAATAAATGGTGTTTGTAATTATCCAAGCTGCTGAAGACCAGGCCACACAGAAAGGAGCATTTGGTGTCAGAACTTATTTGCAGTATCCCTGGTACACTCATCCCTAGAGACAGAGCGGATAAAAGAGCATTGCTAATGGCAGTGCTGCTCTGCCGAAAAGGAGAGTAGATTTACTACAGTGATTTTGTAAAGGATGGCTGAGAAATTAAGACTAGCACTTATGCACTGCAGCTTTTTCTACCTTTGCTAAATACTAAGCACTGGAAATGCCATCATTTATTTATCCCTTCTCTTGAAATCTTAGTTGGACATCTGCCCACGGTCCCATCACTTTACTGATAAACCTGAAAGCTTCGGGTTAAAAATTCAGTATAGAAGTATTCCCAACCGAGGAAAGGCTAAGGTTTCCAAAGTATCTAGGAGAGAGGAGGCCTGACTTGGCAGCAAAGCGGCCTTTTCTCTCTCCACGCACAGTGTCCCTGCAGGTCCTTAAAGGACATGCAGAGCAGTAGGCAAGAAAACTCTAAGACCTTTTGGAAGAGAGTGTTTCCTCCCTGTGTTTGCATCCTCTCTAGCTTCAGGTTGTACCAGATTCCCACATCTGCGAGTCCTGGCTGATGGGTCAGGCGAGCATCTCCTGGCAAAGATGGAGAGGAGCGCTGTTTCCAAATGACTTGGGACAAGGGCATTCAAAAAGCCTCTGAGAGGCTGACGAAGGCCAAAGCCAAAAAAACAAAACCACAAGACCTAAATGATTTTGGGTTCCTGGAGATGGTGCGATGAGGGATGGCTCCTGAATAGAGAACACTTATGGAAGTCTGTGGCGTCGTTCTCTTCAGAAAGTGAAGGGTCAGGGGAGGATTTATTACTGGTAACTGTCTCCGCTTTGGCTGTTGCGGTCAAATATTGCTATGTGCTGAAGGGATGGAGCAAAGGGACTGTTAGTTCAGTATTTAACATTGTCCACATCATCATCTGACCTGGCATTCAGAAAGGCGGAAAACCTCCCTGCCCACAGCCTTGAGGGCAAACAGCCTCCCTGCGCTTTGCCAAGCCCTCCCGGCGCCACAGGGACGTGTTGCGAGCTCTTCTGCCTCTGCCTGCCCGGCGGCACAGCCGGCACCTTCGTCCCTAAATGTCTCCTGGCACACTTCTGCTGAATTTGGTGGGAAAAAGGTGGTTTCCACAATTGCTGGCTGGCCAGGAGGCAGGGGCGCCAAGCAGCGATTCTCACCCCCGTTGCACGGTGCCCGTCCAGCCTCCCGCTGGCTCCCGGGGCTGTGCCCTGCACGCAGGCACTGCTCAGCAGCCCGGTCTGCAACAGCTCCCTGCTCCCCAGAGCGGGAAAGCCCGCACTCCAGCACTGCTCCTCCTCTCCGAGAGCAGGGGGCAACACCGCTGGCCCACACCACGCGGCTTTGCCATGGGAAGCTCGGCCTCATCTGTGGATCTCCTGGCCAGCTGGAGGGAACGTGTGATCCCAGGGGGTAATTCCCAGGCACCTGTAGATTCCAGATGGGTTTGGATGCAGTAACGGCATCGAAGGCTTCTGTGCTTCAACAGGAAGGCTTCCCTGCTGCCTGCAAGTGTGCTTTAAGAGCAAACGTAATGAAAAAGGCAACTCCTGCAAACCCAGCCAGTCTCTGTCCAGAACTGTAGGCACAGAAGGCAGTTCTTGAACTACCTCAGCCTCGGCATTATCCAAATCACCAAGGATCTTCCCCATTCTGGAAGTGGGTATTAAGTATTAATCTTCTCCCTTCTCTCTACACCCTTTCTCTGCTCCCACAGGGACTGGCAAGGAGACAGTGTCCTGCAACAAGATTTCACTGGCTTCATCCTCAGTGGCTCCCTCCTTTCCCAGGTTTCCTGTGTCCGGCAAGTCCCAGTGTCCTTCCAAGTTTGGGGAAGCCAATGGCCTCCTCCTCTGATTAACCTTGAGGACTGCACACGCTCATTTTAGCAGACCTCCTGTGTTGCAGACTGAGACTTGGTTAAGCCCCTTGAATATAAAACTACAAGACAAAATATTCTTCTGTCCATCTCTCATCCATCTAGCTAACATAAAGACAGAACAGGAAGGACACAGAACAATTACATCTTTACTTTACCATTCACCAAAATAAAACGCTACCCTGCACATATGTATATTTATTTTCTTCCAGGACAAGATGGTACAAAAAAGGATCACAACTGACACGCATCAATCATACTGCTTAGCACGCTCCCATAAAGGGCAGTATGAAAACTTGTACCAGAAAGCAAACAATCTGAGAAAAATAATTCGCTTTCTCTCTGCCCAATGTCCAATTTCAGATAAAAATGCACTGGGCTCTTAACAACAGCAAAAAAGCACTGATAGGAAACGGGGAGAGGCCTCCAGTCACAGGAGTCAGGCACCACAAAGATGCGGTACTTGTACACCATGTGCTGCCGTTGGGTTTTGAACACTGAGTGTACCACTGCTGACGTCGGGGAATGGTCAGCAGCACGGAACAGGCATCACTGGTAGCACTGAGACCTCTGCCAGGAGGTGAAGCGGCAATGTCCTTTCTCATCTTGCTTTTCCACATGGGTTTGCACACAGAACTCTAAGCTAAGGCTCCATCCGTACGCACTGCCATGGTGCAGATGTTTACTTTAAAAAAAGAAAAAAATTGCTAGACTAAAGAAAAATAGCCCAAATGTATTTATTTTTATAAAGGAGCTATTTGTTTCCAAACCAACTTTAAGGAATTCATATTAAAATAACTGTTTTGATGCTTTGTGCAGCCTTTAAAATATACCATAAATTACATCAGTGCAGTTTTACATGGGAACACTCCGAAGACTTGTTAAAATATCCTCTTCCAACTGCAATCGTGCTGGCTGAAGAGGCGGCCTCCCCCAGCCTTCCTCCGCTGTTGGTTCACTACCCTACGCGCGGAGGGCCTCCACCCCGCCGTGCCAGCTCAGCTCTTTGCAGGAGTCTCACCTAACATTTTTCAGTAAAAATGAGCCACTTTTTTTCCCTCAAAACTTCAGTTAATTGAATGATTATGTATTTGAGATAACTAATTTCACTTCTTGCAGGGGAACAGAAGGCAGGCAGATTGTAACCAGAAGTCCATGATAAATTCCAGAAACTTTTTCCTGATGGGAATCGCTATGTGCCTTCTCTGCGTGAGCTCCACCTCATCAGAAAGGCAGTACAACCACACACGATGCCTCCAAATTCGGTGTCTCGGCTATATATCCAGAGCAGCCCTACAGGTGATGAAACAACAAACAGAGCTAGAGATGACCACATTATAGCAGGGCCCCACGCTTTGAGGAGTCTATCTGGAAGAGTCCTTCTTTAAGGAGTCTGAGGCCCTACCACTGTCAGAAAGGCCACTTTTGCATGATTTCCCCCCAAGCAATGCAAAAGCGGCAAGAAACAACAGCAGGGACACCCACCAAGCTGCAGACCCATGAAGAGACCCCAGGGAAGAGAGCTGCTCGCGCGTCACTCAGGGCTGGGCAACGCGCTGACAGTACGGCAGTGTCACCACCCTGCACACAGGGAGCACCAAACCGTGCCGACGTGACTGAGTGCCGCGAGACCACACCGTGCACGATGCTGCTCTCACGCTCTGCCACACACGGCCCCTGCCTCCTCTCCATCTTTCATCCAGCAATTCAGGAAGTTCTAGTTTAGTTAAACTTGAAAATAGGACTGCCAAAGCGGAGTTTCCTAGGGAATATGGTTTCTTCTCTTTGAGCATGGATCTGTTCCAGCTGCACGAGTGGAAGGGCTATGCCAAGCTGGGTGCTCTATGCTCTCCTTTCTACAGAGGGAAAGAACCAGTCCTGCACATGAAGTGTGATGTGGTGACAAATGAAAGATACGGGTCAGAAGTGCACATTGCACCATCTGAGGTATGAACGCTTACGGGAGAGCTGGAGAGCTCGGCTCAGCAGCCAGCCCTAGAGGCAGCCCAAGGAGAAGATCTGCAGGGAGGGAACTGGGGAGACAGAGCAAGCAGGGGAGCAGAGCATCACGACGGGCAGCAGAACAGGAGCACCAACCATGACCAGCGCTGCTGCGAGGAACACGGCTGGGAGGAGAGAGCAGTTGCTACAGAAACACCCACGTCCAAAACAAGGCAAAATGGATATGTCAAAGAGGGATGGAGAAGGGAGTTTGAGGTGATTTTTCTTTCCTAGTCTAACTCTGTATTTATTACTATCATGGCCAGAAGTTAAATAGTTAAAATAAAAATAAAAAAAAAAGACAAATGTATTTTATTTTCTATGATTTCTATTTGCTTTCAGGAAGACCGTACTTCTCATATTTTATACGCAGAGTCATGAGAGGCTCGGGTCCTGAAAAGCATCACCAAGAAGGACTGTTCTAAGCACGAGACCAAAACAACGGACTGTCTTCCTCAAGCTGAACCCAGAGGGATGGGGTCCAGCCCCACGTGTGAGTGTGGGTACGTAAGCCCCCCCACCCCCGTTAATGGAGACGTGGTGACAACTCGGTGGAGCACGGCCGAGCCCTCCCGCAGCAGCCGGCGGGTGGCACTCAGCCGCCCCAGCGAGGACCCATCCGGCACCGCAGGCGCCGATCCCACTGATCCCACAGCTCCCCTGCCAGCCCCGCTCCGAGCCTGCCAGCTCCACGCGGACGTCTCGCACTCCCCAGTCCAGGCGACCGACTCCAGCCTCAGGGCCGGACACTGCAATGTGCCTGGGTGCCCTTCACCGCCATCTGGAAATCTTGCCAAGGGAACGGGAACCATGCAGCGGCACTTGCGTTTACACGGAAGCTAAGGACAGCCCACAATTCTCCTTCAGTGCTGGATGAGCCTGTGAAATTAAAGGGCAGAAATTTGCTAGTAATGGGGCATGAGGACATGGAAGGAAAGCTGAAGGACAGAAAAGTCCACGTACTCATCCCAGCGATCCCTTCAGTCCTACAAGCATGACAAGGCATCCGGCAAAAAAACACTGGAAGTGACTCACCAGCCACAGGACAGGAGCAAAACTGGGATGTTCCGGCCCATTCTGGAGGATTCTCAGTGAATGACCCGACCGGCACTTCACCAACCCAGAGGTGAGATAATGATCTTGGCTGAGGAATAGGTAGAGCAATTAGGAAGACTTTTAACTAAGAACACAAGCAAAATGATTCCAAAGAGGGAAGCACAGCGCAAATGCACCGTATCAGAAGTAATTAAAGCCGTTTGACAAAGGGTGTGAGGAAGATTTTTTTCTTCTTCTTTCCTCATTGCAAAATGCTAAGAGGCTGGAAAACAAGAAAAAGAACACAGACTGCTTTTACTGGTAATAAGTGTTGTGATACAATTGTCAGCTCTGAAATCTGCAGACAACTACACCATTTTAGAATACTAAGGATGCCTGATCGTTACGAGAATGAGAAAGTACTGAGTGGACAAGGAGGACCAGAGAAAGAGTTTACATCAGAATCTCATCATCTATTGTATGGCCACTGATTATTCATAACAGGACTTCGAATGCATGTGGATTAGCGTCTGAAGTAATAAGTGAAAAGGTTCTTCATAAGATTTTGTTACAGGCCACTAAAGAAAAAATGCCTTAACATCTAAGCGTTTATCTCCAAGTCGTATAAATTGTCACTTGCGCTATCGGGGTAACTTCACCGTGAAGGAAAACGCTGGGTGTCCCAGCCAGTGAGCGATAAAATATCATGTCATTTTTTCTAAAAAAGAGAAAACTGGTCAGTTTTCTATCGATACAGTTTCACTACAACATAAGGGAATGCTACCTTGGATCTCAATATAATAAATAAAAATCTGCTAAGTACGTGACTGCTGTCTAGTCTACTAGGGATGACATGGAAAGAAGACAAACCCAACTAGCCAGGTGAGTATCTGATGATTCCTAAGGGAATAAACCAAGGTAAATTAGATTAGGTAATCGATCATAGGAAACGTGGGAGGTTTAAAATTAAAAAGAGAAAGTAAAAGATGACTGGGAAAAGGTGACTTTAAGACTGGGAAGTCTTAAATAACAATTTCTGTGCGACCCTGAACTACAACTCCATAAATCAAAGAGGAGAACCGCTGCCACGTGCCCTCCCAGGTCAGCAGGGAAGTGACAGCAGCAGTTAGAGATAGCTCACACAACAGGACATCATGAAAGAGACAGTGCTCAATATGAACTGAAAATTAGAAAACGAAGGATAATAACAAGAACAAATGACATAGGAGTAAAGAAACCCACCTTTCGCCTGGCAAAGGATGCTCAGAGAGGGGTTTTGCTGCTGCTGTTTAAATTTGGTAATACGGAAATGACTTCCCAGACCCTGTGCAAGCCAGTCAGTCACTAGGCAGACAGCACAGAATTGCTAATAAATACAGAGGGCAAAATGACCGATAATTTATTTTTTATTTTCTTGCTGTGGGAATACAATTGTTTTCCTTCCATTACTAAACAAGTATTTTTGGCATGAGCTACCCAATACTGGATAAATTGTTTACTTCTAGCAAATGTTGTGTATCGTCCTCCTTATCTTCTCCCTGAAGATCCTCCTGGTCCAAAAAAAGTTAAATTTTAAAACATTTTGAAATATTGGGACATTCAGAAAGTGCAGAAGACCGGCAGTGTCAGGCCAATGTTCAAAAAGAGGCAAGCAAAACAATCCATGAAACTACAAGTCAGAGAAGTAACGCTGATCCTGGGAAAATGCTGGGAAAAGTGGTTTGGAATTTAACTGACACAGCATTAAAGAATACCTGTATTATTAACAGAGCCCAATCAAGCTTTACAGTAAATAGGTCTTCCTACTCAAACGTAATTCCTTTCCTTGGTAAATTACAAGCCTGATTGATGCAGATAACTGCACCGGTGTAAAACTCATGCTTGGCTGAGTCCTACATGACATTAAAAATGAGTGGCGTAAAATGTCAGCCAGGCATGTTCCAAATGAACAAAAATCCAGCCGAAGGGCAGGAGACGGAGCGGTCACTGGGAAACGTGGCTGACCATGTGGGCACTGAAGGTGCTCTTCAGGGTGTTGGACCTTGACTCTGTTCTAGATCCTCAACAATTATCCTGAAGTAAACACAAATCTCTGATCAGATTTGTAGATATCACACGGCTTGGAAGAGTGCTAGGAGCAATCGGGGCTGGGCAACCCCAGGACCGGGAACTGTGAGCATGGAGGCCCTGCAGGATGACGCCTTTGAAAGCCCAGGCTGCTTGGGAAGTCAATGGGAAGGAAAACAACCTCCCCAAAGCAACCCTCCCAAGCAATGGACCGCTTAGTGGTTCCCCTTCGTTCAGCCCAGTAACCCCCGTTAAGGCAGGGGCAGGACAGGAGGCAGGAGGAGGAACGGGAAGGGGATTCCGCCCGGCCCCTCCATCTATCAGGACGTAACGTGGGGTCCCATCCCAGAGCCTTGCGGTCGCCCCCATCCTCCCAAACGCCGTCCCGGGAGGCCGGAGAGCGGGGATCTGCAGGGAGAGCTGTGCCTGCCCGGGACGGGTGGCAGTGGCAGGCAGCACGCTGTCTGGTACCTGCATTCTTAAAAACCTCCTAAAAATGGAGTAGTGACATCTAAGTCACAAAAATGACAGGGAAACTGGAGAAAATACCTTCAAATGAAAGACTGAAGGAGTCTGGCCTCTCTTTAATTACGGAAAGGAAGATTGAATGTTGACTTGATTACCATGTATAAATACCTTCATGTGAAGGCATACCAGGTACTAAAGTGCTCTTTAATCTAGAAGATAAAGTATAACGACAGCTGGAAGCTGAAGCATACAAATTTAAATGAGAGACGAATTTTAAACCATGAGGCTGATTAACCAAATAACGAAGGAAAGGCAGGGATCTTCTGTTCCCTGAATCAAGATTGATGACTTTCTGGAAAACATGTTTAAGCTTTGCTTAGTGAACACACACACAGAGGGTGAAGAGCATCCTGCGAGATACAGGGGGTCAGGTCGGACAGTACCACAGCTCCACCTGGTCTTAAATTCCAGGAACCCACAAATACTAAGCAGCGGTTTTATGCCATTCTTTCAAGTTCACGAAACAGACTGTAAAGCAAGCAGTAATGAACTGGCTTTGCACAAGAATTAGGACTCCAGAGTGAGGTGTCCAAGACTCCCTCTGCTCTAATACTCTATTTTCGCATCTCGCAGTATCTGCTCTGGTTTTGCCCTCATTTCTGAACCGGATCCAAATGACTGTTTGGGTGAGGTGTTTTTCCTTCTTCCCCCTCTGCATTTAAGAGTCTTTTCAGTACTCAAGAGCCTGCTCCTCTAAGTCTCTACCCTTCTGTGAAATAACATCCGGGTTCAACCCGTATCAGATCCAAAACTCTCACAGCATCTTTTCAAGCAGCTCTGCAATGTAACACACTCTGGAAAGCTGAATCAGACTTTCTTTATGAGAGGACTTTCTTTAGAAGGGAAGATCCCTCAAAATGCTTGTAAGCTCTTGGTCACAAATGAAAACCACGTGGAGCTGAGCTGTTTGGACGTGCTCCAGGGCAGACCGTGACCGCGCTCGCATGCTATCTATCAGCTATTTTTCATGTGAGCAGTTGTCCATCGGGACACTGGCAGGTTCAGACCGAGGGGCTACACCAGCAAACCAAACAGTATAAACATCCCTGGACGCTGTTCAAATGGTTCTTGCCAGAGTTTGGCTGCACCAGCTCTCACCTTCCCCGTTCAGGAGCTGGCAGGGGCCGTTCCCACAGGGCAGGTCGGATGCAGCCACGTTATCTGAGAGGACAAGAGAGGTTTAATAGCGTGACCGACGTCACGCTCTGCCACCTGATCTCAGTGCTGAAAAATGGTCTGGACCCACCAAATTTCCAAGTGCAGAGGTAGCCGGTGTTTCAGAAACAACCTGAAAAACCATCCAACTGAACCAGAAACACACGAAATTAATCATCAGATTGGAGTCTCCTCATGGGTTGGAAATGTGCCCATGATTCACACACAGAAGTCCAACTCTATAATAAATACTAATAAACTGCATTACTTGAAAAGAGGAACAACAAAAGCAGTAACTCCTCTCTCAGAACAAGACTGTGAGACTTCACAGCGGGGGGAAAAGGGGAGAAATCCTCCCTCACCGCCCCATCAGTACGGAAAACGTGCTGGAGTCTGATCTCACTTCTTACAGCCAGGAGCCTGCAGAGAGCCCACCAGCCAGCACTCCAGCGACCAGACCTCTCTGGGGTGAATTTTGCTCACATAGACAGGGAAAAAAAAAAAGAAAAGAAGAGAAAAAAAAAATGAGGAAACCAGAGGCTAAGATTTGATTTTCCTGATCCCCAAAATACTTAAACGTTCTGACTGCTTCATGAAGAGATCCTCAGGCAGCAATTTGCATTCGCCCAAGTTGCCAGTCTCACAGAGCATCATCCTCCCCAGAACGCCACACCGAAAGGTGCACGGCCCCACCGCTCTTTCATTTTATGCTGTATTCCCAGACTCTCCCAAGAGCCTTCTGTAACTCCAGGCTCCCAAGACCCAAAGCATCATAAGAAGACACGTTACTGACAAATTCAGCTTACATCCCTCTCTTCCAAACCTTACATTTCAGACAAAATATAATTTGCTACATCTCCTCAAAAACAACCACTCCCCCAGATGCCCACTGTGTCCCCTGGACACTCTCTCCCCAGACCCTGCTCCATCACCCTCCCCTCTCCGGAGAAGCCAGTCTCACCTCCAGTATCCGGATCGTGAAAGTTGGGGTCCAGTCCCTTCTCCAGCAGTCTGCAGACCTTCTCCGCATTTAGCATCTGCACGTACTCCATGAACTTCTTCAGATTTGCCTGCAGCCATGACACCCCAGGAAAACACACAATACACAGTGTTAACACCCCAATATGAAGAAAGAAGCCACCAGAGGAATATCGCCATTTGGGAGACCCAAGGCAACCAACAAGAATAACGCGGCAGCACCCACCACAGGTGCACACATTCATTCCCAGACCCTGTTAGAGATATGACACAAGTCTACATGGGACATGGTCCTTCCGTTCCTCTCCTCAAGACTGGGATTGCTGGATCACCCCATGGAAACTGCTGGGGGCTGTCATCCACCACCCTCTGCCCCACCGCAAGTCCCCTGCTAAGGCACTTTCTGTTCGTGCACACACCTTGCACATGGACATGGACACATCAACAGACACGTAACGTCACCCACTGGCGGCAGCACGGCGCTGGCTGTGGGAGGTGCTGCGCAGCATCCCAGCCACGGCAAACCCCAGGGTCAGCCGCGTCTCACCGCAACGGCCGGCGTGCACGTTGTGCTGTGTCGCAAACTCATTTGAAGGGCATGTCACCCCCCGCCAGCTGAACTTAAACGCTTCTGAGGAAAGATCAGGCTACCCAAACACCGACTATTGTCGTATGGTGCAACGGGTACGGCTGCCACGCTGTCTGCTGCAAAACCGTGCTTTATTCTTGGTGTAATTTTCTGTCTTTGGCCAATGACCAAAACTTGTTCTCCTGAGGGGACTGAGTGCTCAAAAGACTCTCCTTTAAGTCCGCCTGGTTGGCTTTTTCCCTTTTTTCTCTTTTGGAGAGCTATACTTGATGAATACATTATTTTATTAATTTCTAGACCCTGGAGATTGCAGCTCTGCCAGGCAGGCAGGCAACACTTGGGCAGACTACGGTTTGAAAACACCCATCTCACACACATTTCCAGTCCAGATTTTCAGACCTTTGACTGCAGGTTGGATGGGGTTTTTTTTTGAGTTTATTTTCATCAAACCTTGCAGTAGCCGGTTTCAGGGAAAGCACTCTAGAAAGTGTCTGACACAGCAGAAACTGTGCAATTAGCTGAGGGAAGTCTCTGGGAGAAGCTCTAACAAATTGGTCAAGCTGCATCCAACAGTCAGGGAACCGTTCTTGCTCCTGTGAACCTCTGCACAGCTCGCTGAACATGTCTGAGCAAAGCAGATTTTCAACCCAGAAAAAAAAAAAACCCTCAATTGTCAACATTTCCCCCTAATTTGATATAGGAAAAATATTTTTTTTTATGAAGCAAAATTACTTCCAAGGTGATTCACTTCAAATTTCATTTTGAAGATTTCCAGTTGGAAAATAGAAGAAAAATATTCTGAAAAATACCAAGCAGGATGTCGAAACATGTCCATGAAACCCCTTTCAAAGGCTTCCTAAACAAAATTTCGTCACATATTATTTTACATAATATTTTGATTTTGTCAAAATGTAATTTTCTAAGGGGAAAACTTAATACTTTTAGAACCAATTCTACAGAGGAGCCTGCAAATCCCAAAACTTGGGACCCACAAAGTTCATCTCTGCTATTTCTCTGACACGCTGAGGAGACCGCAGTAAGAAGTCAGACAGAAAACATCACCAAGATGAAACTTTCCAAGGATGAGACAAATTGACGCTGGGCTGGAAACCCAATTTACTGCAAATTCAGCCTCTGTGTGGTGAGTCCGCAGAACCCAACCTAAAACATATAGGACATTTTTTCTAAAATCAGCACCATGGAGCCATGCCATGAACAAGCCAGGTCAGGTATTTAAAATTGTATAGCCATCTTTGTGCACTACCCCCTGCAACGTTACTCCATCCCAGCAGAGCTAAGTAGCTCGGGCAAAACCCTACGGTAACGCAGCTCCACAGCACCCACACCAGTACTTAACCTGCTCGCTCTGGCTGTCTGCAGCAATAAGCAGATGCCTGCAGCGACGCCGATGCCACAGGAACGCACAAGATAACGCACAAAGCCACAAACGCGCAATGCAGTTACAAGGTTCACTCCCCTTCGTGCCCCAGGGAGAAGGGTGCCGTAAGGCAAGAGCCAAAAAGAGCAGGGATTCACCGAGGACGGCTGACGCCACAGCTGATCCCTTGGTGCGGAGCACAGCCCCTTCCCCGTCCCGACCACCCTGCCCAGCCCCGGGTGATCCCTCGCATCCCTCAAGACCGCACCAGCCCGGGCTGCCGGGACAGGCACAAGACAACCGCGGGACAGTGTGCACGAGCAAGGAGAAACCACTGTGAGGGTAAAACAAGTGACGGGTCACCCGCACCGGCAGGTGCTGGAAACGTCTACGTGCAGATTCCCACAGCACCAACACTCTTGAAAGGGCAACTGGCATCAGCTGCAGCAGTGCACAAGCACTGCCTGGTGTTACTTCTCCCCCAAATCCCCTCTCGCCTCACAAGTAACTGAAAGCAAAATCTACCTCCCGCTCAGTATCACTTCAGCTACTGCACGAGTACAGAAGCACTGAAGGAAATCACAGCTGCCTGCCAGCAATAGCACAGACGGGACTTGACAACTCCAGCAACCGCCTCCAGGATGCCATCCCAAAATGCATCTTCCCAACCACCACCCGATTGCGCAGATTTAACCCTGTTCCTTCCACTCCCGTTTGCCCGTACGCTTCGTCTCCTGCCAGCAGCCGTTCAGCAGACAATGCTAACCTAACCCAACCGATGATGCTCCACGTGGCCCCACTAAACCCACGGCCAAGAATAGCACTGCCAGTCCCACCAAGAACCGCGCCAGTGCTCGGGGAACACATGGAGGCACGAGCCAAAGAAGGGACCCCCACCACGTGTCCCATCCCCTCGACGCTGACAGCCTCTGCCCACACAGGTCCCTGCGCCAGCAGCCTTCACGGGGCCTCCAGGGACAGAGCGGCACTTGGGTGCGCTCCCGGCAGAGGCAAACGCCGTACCTCTGCCATGCCACGGCGGCTGGCGGCAGTCTCGCTTCTGTGCTGCTGTCAGACACAGCCCAGGCACCAACCCCAACTTCTGCTCCCGAGGGTCTGCCAGCGACTCTCATTTACACCCCAGAAATGCATCCTACCCAGACCAGCGGGGCCCAGCAGCAGCATGCTGGTTTATGTCTCTACTATTCTAGGTGCTCAGGAATTTAAAACATTTTTTGACAGTAGGAAGTCAATGCACTCTGTCAACTTTTAATGGTACTGTTTGAATTTAGAAAGGAAACTGAAGAGAAAGTACACGAGCGAAAGGAGGATGCAGAGAGAGGTATCCTCGATACCGGGATGTGTCCTCCTGCTGTAGATGCGTCACCACGGTCCCGTGCACCACGCAGGCATTAACGGGTCTACGCATGGAATTTCCCTTTGGGGGAAATCAATTACTACCCTGCGTTTCCAGTTGAAGAACAAAGAAGGTTCACCTATCCAAGGTCTCGGACCAAATCCACAGCAATACTTCAAAAATTACTGATAAAGTCCAGAGACTTAACCAGTTAATTTCCACACAGAAAAATGTTCTCTTTCCATCAGTTTGTAGCGGACGACCTGCTCTGCAGCATGCTCCAGACCAGCTCAGTGCCCATGTTAAGAGGTTGCTGCGATTCACACACTTAACGCTATGGGGAGGGCGTAGGACGCCAGCACAGTGACTTCTGCGCCTCCCTTGCCCAGTTCTGCTCCTCTGGGTTTGGTCCTAGACCTGAGGGAACAACAAAAAAGCCTAAGAAAACTGAGAATATAGACAATGTGAAAGACTATTACCAGAGGCGTAACGTTACGGTGTTACAAGAATCCCCTGCCCAGGATTTCGGTGGCAGCCTTGCTCCACTTACAAACCAACGTGAAATAAGGCACAACAAGGAAAGAGACCAAAAATAAGCAAGAAGAAAAAAGAAGATCACAACCTGGATGGTGCCTCTGATCAGGGTTACCACCCGGCCTTATGAAGAGCTGTGTTAGTGCAGCGGAGGCAGGGGGCTGTGGCAGGACATGGCCGAGCAGCCAGGAGCGGGGTCACCGTGTGCGTTTCACTGCCAAAAGACGGCGGGTTTGGAACACGCATTTGGGTGCCACAGCAGCAACCAGAGGGACCGCAGCAACTCGACTGCAGGCATGGGGAGCAGCAGCGCATGCCAGCGGAGCAGCCCAATGCTTCCCATTGTCAGACAGTTTTCAGTTTCTTATTCTTTACCAACAGAGAGGTATATAGTTAGCTCAATTAAGCTGTTTTATAGAATAAAGCTAGAGAAAAATACGTTGTTTCATTCAATATTTCTATGACCACAGAGAGAGAGGGAGAGACTGCCGTTTCCACACACAAATTCTGGGGAGCCAGCCTGCTACTTCTCAGATACCTCTACAGTGCTACATCAAGAGCCAGATTTGGGAAATGACAGAACTTCGATTGGGTAAAAGAACAAGAAATTGCTAATTCAGACATCCTGGTCACTATACACTTGAAACTACTCTGTCAAGATGCAGGGACTCTCTTCCTTGGAGGACTCTCACGTTATCTTGCCTTTGCAGCTCAACAACCGGAGAACCACAACGTCCTGTCAAGCTTCTCCTGGGCGTCCTCCAGGGTCACTGGGAGCAGCTGCGGCAGGACTGGGGACACTCCATTGAGGAACCCTGGCTCTGCCAAGGCACCTGCCGACACAGGGGTGCGTGGTCTCCCCTTGACAGTCCCCCATCTGCCATTTCAGCCCATTCCCAGAAGGCCAGTGCAGCCAGGCCCGAGGAACCCAATAGAATCCTAGAATCATTTAGGTTGGAAAAGACCCTTGGGATCATCGAGTCCAACCATCAGCCCCACTCTACAGAGTTCTCCCTTACACCACATCCCCCGACACCGCATCTAAACGACT
Source organism: Sterna hirundo (assembly GCA_009819605.1). Classification (NCBI taxonomy): domain Eukaryota; kingdom Metazoa; phylum Chordata; class Aves; order Charadriiformes; family Laridae; genus Sterna; species Sterna hirundo. The sequence goes on along the minus strand of CM020437.1, from coordinate 295,551 downwards.
CTTAAACACATTCAGGGACGGTGACTCCACCACCTCCCTGGGCAGCCTATTCCAGGGTCTGACCACTCTTTCCATGAAGAATTTTTTCCTAATGTCCAGCCTAAACCTCCCCTGCTGCAGCTTGAAGCCACTCCCTCTTGTTCTATCACTAATTACCTGTGAGAAGAGACCAGCACCAACCTCTCTACAATGTCCTTTCAAGTAGTTGTAGAGAGCGATGAGGTCTCCCCTCAGCCTCCTCTTCCTCAAACTAAACAGTCCCAGCTCCTTCAATCGCTCCTCATAAGGTTTATCCTCCAGGCCCTTCACCAGCTTCGTTGCCCTCCTCTGCACTCACTCCAGCACCTCGATGTCTCTCTCGTATTGAGGTGCCCAGAACTGGACACAATACTCAAGGTGTGGCCTCACCAGTGCTGAGTACAGGGGGACAATCACCTCCCTCCTTCTGCTGGTCATGCTATTTCTAATACAAGCCAGGATGCCATTGGCCCTCTTGGCCACCTGGGCACACTGCTGGCTCATGTTCAGCCACTTGTCAATTAGAACCCCCAGGTCCTTGTCTGCCGGGCAGCTCTCCAGCCACACTTCCCCAAGCCTTTAGCGATGCATGGGGTTGTTGTGGCCCAAGTGCAGGACCTGGCACTTGGCCTTGTTGAAGCACATTCCATTAGCATTGGCCCATCCATCCAATCTATCCAAGTCCCTCTGTAGAGCCTGCCTATCCTCATGTAGATCAACACTCCCGCTTAGCTTCGCGTCATCTGCAAACTTGCTGATGATACACTTTATGTCCTTATCAAGGTCATCAATAAAGATGTTAACAGAAATGGTCCCAACACTGAGCCCTGAGGAACACCACTTGTGACCGGCCGCCAGCTGGATTTAACTCCATTGACCACCACCCTTTGGGACCGCCCATCCAGCCAGTGCTTGATCCAGCAGATTGTGTGCTCATCCAGGCCATGAGCCGCCAGTTTTTCCATGAGAATTCTATGGGGAACAGTGTCAAATGCTTTTTGAAAGTCTAGGTAGACAATGTTTGAACCAACACCAAGCATGGCACGAGTCTGACCAAAGAGCTTAACTGAAACCAGAACAGCGCTGTGTGGTGCAGCCCAAGCGGCATGGCCATCCCCCACCATGGCACGGCTGTCCCCGCCAGCCCCCTCCTCGCAGTGGGGACACAGGAGCTCTCGGGGACCTGGTCCCCACCCGGGCACCACCATGGTCACTGCAGCAGCCCCCGGCACTGCGGCACACGGAGCTGTGCCAAGCCAACAACAAACCGATCCCGGCTTTAACGTTTTCACTGATGTAAGATTTCAGTTACCCTAAAGGTGTCTCCCATCTTCAAAATGCACCTGGTTAACCTGAGTTTGCAGCATGACAGCTGATGCCGACGTCTGTATTTACAAGCATTTATAAAAATGTATTGGTTAAATGGCCCTTCTGCCAACAGTCATGAATTCAAGCATGCTTTTTCTGAATCACTCAGAATCAGAAGCAAAACACACTTAGCTTTTGAAATCAACTCAAACACTACAAATGTGTCACAGCCATGTCCCTCGCTGGGCACATTATATCCACTTTTCACAATGAAGCCAACGCTGGTATTTACATTCTTCCATGTCGGTTTTTCAGCTTATGCTGCATAGAAAAGCTTTCCTATCTGATTGTTTTCCATTTCAATTTAGCTAGAAACACGGAATATTTTCCTTGTTACTTGGACTGATTCACTCAAAGCTGAAAGGAGATTTGAGAACTGAGAAAGTAAGGAAGCTTGTTTTCCTCCCCCAATCTATGAATAAAACCCTGGTGGGAAAGGAATGAGATCTCATTATTCTAAGAACTTGAGGGATTTGGGGCCAGGTTTTCAAATGTATTAAGGTGACTAGACATGAAGAGAGAGAGCAAATGTCAGACTCCCACTGAAATGAAGGGGAGCTAAGCAGACGCCTAAACCGCTTAAGCAATTTTGAAATCTCACTAGATACTTACTTATTTTCTGGCACTTAAATACCTTTGAGAATTTGTGATGAGAACCACTCATACAAACCGAATCTCCCTTTGTTTAAAAGATCAGTCAGCTTTAAATACAAAAGATATGTACTGATAAGTTTACTTTTTGTCTTCTGTGTCCAGTACATTCAAAGCAACATTTATTTAAGTGATAAAGACACAATTTAAAATGCTATTTTGCTTTAATTTTAATTGAATTTCATCTTTCATCCAAATGCAGTTTGATAGAAATCAAAAGAATAAAAAAATAATCAGAAGCCAGTAAAGGCATCACATCCCATTTTCTATATACAACAATTAAAACCTAAATGTATTTATACAAACCTATCTGACTGCTTAAACAAACACTCATAGTGGATCTTCCCGTGAGCGAAAGCACCGTATTTAGTGTGAAGATTATGGCGATTTGCAAATCGATAGGTTTGAATGGCTATGCTAACCAGAGCCAAGCAAGCTTTCTCTGGGGAGGAAAAAACCCCAAGACCCAACAAAAACTCACACAAACGAAACCAAAGACCCGAGTAAGACTCCCCCTGGCTCTTTTAAGGGGTGTTTAAAGTCTCTCCTTCCCCCGCAGGCACAGCCCAGGCCGGGGGCTGCCGGGACCCCTCTTGCCCCGCACTGGGGCCAACGAGGTGATTAAGGAAACTGGGGCAGAACTGAGCTCGCACCTCCGCCTCCCGCCGGGAAACCCTCTGGGAAGCAATCCCTGTCTTTGGGACCTTCTCTCTTGCAGGTAAGGCTGCACTGCTCCCCGAGGAGGAGGATCCCGTAAGGAGAGGCAGGAACCAAAGCCTGGGTCTGCCCTCAACCCTTGGCCTGCAGCCACGGGGGCGACTGCCCGGGGGGCACCCCTGGTGCTTTAGCTCTGTTCGCGTCTCGCTACCCGGAACGCCCGCCTCAGCAGATGACTCCTGAGCAAGTCTGAGGGACCTCTGCTTGCTCACAAACGTGAGAAGGATGCTGACACCGGAGAGCACCCGGGGATGGGGCCCAGCTCTGCCGCCCAGCTGGCAGCTGCCCTGCCGCAGTCCATCATCCTCCGCCAGCACCAAACCGCAAGAAAAATCAACACCCTCCAGAAAAGAAACGCTCATTGAGAGGAAACTGGTGCGAGGGAACAAGCTTCTCTCTCTTGAATCGAAATGAAAGAAAATAAATGAGGTATTCTTCTTGCGGAGACATTATTCTGCCACTCGCCGCTCACTGCGGGCTGGGTGCTGGGGGAGCAGCCGCAGGCACCGGGCCCGGGCGCTCGGCACGAGCGGGGAGACAGCACGTCCCCTTCACGCCAAGCACATGATGATGTTTCCAGCAATTTCAGTACCAAAGAAAGACTAATCTTTTCTTGGGGTCCAGTTTGCTCCAAACAGCAGCCATAATTAATTCAAACCACCTGCTTTCCAGAGCATGGCGGCTGCTGCGGGGTCACAGGCCCTGGAAGAAGCTGGGGAGACCGACCTCCTCCCTTGTGCCGGCCGTTGGGACGAGCTCTCGCACACGCCATTAGGCAGCAGCAAATAGACACCGCATTGATTGCCACAGAAACGTCAAATAATCAATTTCATGACACACCGTGACAATGCTTAACGGCTGCCTCAGAGGCTGGCTCGGTGCATCTCCACACCGGCCTGGAGCACCTCCAACACGTGCAGGACGGAGGCCCTGCAGAGGCGGCCGAGCCCTCGCAGTGGGACGCTGTTGGGAAGTACCGGCTTCGGCCGGGATAGAGCCGTGTTTCTTCACAGTAGCTGGTAAGGGGCTCTGTGTGGGGTCTGTGCTGGAAACAGCGACGGTAACACAGAGGTGTGTCAGTCACCGCCGCACAGCGCCTGCACAGCCCCAAGGGCTGCTCTGCTCCTCACCCCCCGCCAGCGAGGGGCTGGGGGGGGACACAGCCGGGAGAGCTGACCCCAGCTGACCAAGGGATGTCCCAGACCGCAGTGCGCCATGCTCAGCTGGGGAAGGAGGAGGAAGGAGGGATGTTTGGAGTGATGGTGTTTGTCTTCCCAAATCACCGTCATGCGTGATGGAGCCCAGCTGTCCCGGGGATGGCAGAACGCCTGCCTGCCATGGGAAGCAGTGGATGAATTCCTGAGTTTGCTTTGCTTGCGTGTGGAGCTTTTGCTTTACCTGTTAAACTGTCTTTATCTCAACCCACCAGTTTTCTCACTTTTACCCTTCCAGTTCTCTCCTAAGACACACCAAAATCCAGGTCTGCTGTTACCAGAGGGGGATGATGGGCCAGGAGGGCTGCAGTCACCCAGGGCCACCTTCACACGCTCTCAGCTGTTAGATCCTGACGTCCTGCCCTTCGCCCATTAGTTTGTCTGGGCAGAAGGAGAAGTCAGAGACAAGCGAGAGGCCTCCTGCAGCAGAGGCAGGACGGGCCTCGCTCATGCCCAGCTTTGATACGCCAGTTGATGGGGTCCGATGTGTTTCTTGCTGTAGAGGGGGTCCCGGGATGCAGATGGCACTGACGGCAGTGCAAATCATCAAACAGCAAGACACTGCCCTATTCTCCATCCTCAGGTCTGAAATCCTCGCTCCAGCCTTGATCGCCTTCAGCCACCGTTAACGCAAAGCCCTCCTCTGGTCCGGGCGCACACGAGCCCTCCGTCCCGAAGGTGGGTGCAGCCCCCCCTCACACGCCGCCTCCACGCGCTGCAGCAGCACCCGTGGCCACTCCTGCACCCAGCTCCAGCAGCCCGTCTCTTCCCAAGGTCCTTCACAGCTTGCATCAGCTCCTCTCCTTCTCCCGGCATCACCATGGCCATGGTGTTCACTCCCCTCACCCAGGTGCACCTCGAGCCAAGGCGTCCCCCGTGTCCTGCTGCTCCACCAAGCAGTGCCACCGTCCCCTCCCCGCTACAGCCACTCCTCATGCGCTAACCCCAACAGGAACGGTGGTGACAGTCACACTGTGGACCTGCCACGGGTGTCGTCCACCACGCTGATGTCTCATTACCTCGCGGTGCTCGGCGCTCCCTGCAGCCCCCGCCTGCACCGCCCCAGGCCCACGCCGGGGCTGCTGTTCCTCTGTAACCGTACCGTTAGCAGCACGAGAGGATCGACGCCTGTGGCCAGTGCTTCAGGCTCTACGCTAATGTCAGTCACTACAACGGTAATGGCATATGTGCTCCTAATAATTACTCTAAGTGTGTTTTAAGTGTGTTGCTTCTTTCCCCTTCAAGGTGGTAATATCCCAAGACTCCTGCTAGCACAATGTCCTTTGTGGACATTTTGGTAAATGCCAAGTTTTTTCTGCAAAGATTTTCGTTTACAATCACAATGCGATTGCCCTTTTCCAACATGCCTTTTTTGCACTCCCATTTCTAAATGGTCTACTGCAATTCAGTGGGAAAAAACATCTGTAAGAAATGTCACTGCCTGCGGATCCCAAGGGGCACAAGGGACTGAGGCTGATTGACTGATTTTAGCAAGTCACTTCGTTATTGCTGGCAATACAAGAAATCAATTTCCCCGCTTCTTAGAACAAGTCCACTGGCACTCAAAAAAAGGAGTTATTTTTATTTTTATTTTTATTATTTTTCTTTCTTAATGGCAGTTAAGAATCATGTTTCAAGGCCATTTAAAGATTCAAGTAGTGTATCCTGCCACTAAAAGTCAGACACTAAACTCTGAGCATTTTGATACTTTGCTCTCATTAGCCACACGCCTAAAGATTTCACACATACCACAACCTCAGGAGTGGTCCCACCATCCTGTTAGATGTAAAGCTAATCCTTCACAGTCCTTTAAATTACTGCATCTCAGAAAAAAAAGGGTATTTCACTGACCGAGCAATTAGGCATCACTACAAATAACAGGGAAGTGCCACGCCTCGAGCGATACGTACGGTCTGCACCACGCCACAGAGACATCCCCTCCCTGCATCTGCTTTCCCAGAAGAAAACACCAGCCCCTAAATGCACAGACAGAAGCAGAACCCCCCGCAGCAGCAGCCCCGACACGCACGCCTGTACACGCCTGCAGCAGCGGCGGGGCCAGCCGTTCCCCGCGTTGGCCCAGACACCTCCTGACTGCGCGTCCAGCGTGAGGCATGAACCCCCCGGCCAGCCCTGCCCTGCTGCAGCCCCCGCAGCGTCCGTCCGCGGGGTCGGTGGCACGGCAGGAGGACTGTCCTCCCGCAGCCCCTCGCCTGGCACGGCCACAGCGCAGGCGGCACGGCAGACGGGGCAGAAGCAGGCAGTACCGTGCTCTTCGCTCGGGGTCCGCGGTCCCCAGCAGCTTGCCGGCTTTCTCTCTGCTCAGCCAGCCGCCGTCCCAGAGAGGAGCCCATGTCCTGCCGCTCTCCGTCCCCTTCTCACCCTCAAGCCAGCTGCCGGCAAGCTGCAGATGCACGCTCCGCTCTCACCCTCTCCCAGCAAAACAGCCTCGATCTGTGCCGGGCGGGTAAGTCCCGATGACGCCGGCTCTCAGTGCCAGCATCACTCCAATGAGTGGCCGGCACAAGCATGTCTCCCCCTTGCACCCCTCCTAGCGCTACCCCCTGCGGCTGCCTCCGCTGCCCCCCTTGCATCGCACCCCTGCCCCGGGGCAGGACGAGGGCTCCTCTTCCACCCCCACAGGCACCACAGCCCGCGGTGCCCACAGGCTCTGGGAAAACACCAGCCAAAGGAAACGCTCATCAGCATCCTCTTGATGGAGGCAAAAGGGAGCGGAGCTGCAGGATCTCGCGCAGATGCCATATTTTAGCAGCAAGGGATGATTTAAAAATAAAGAAACAACATGAAGGAGATTTGTTTTTTAAGCAGAAATTAAAGCATGGAGATTAAGTGAATATTTAATAAAGTGCATTTATGGATACTACATGCTCATAGGGGAAGTCTTCAGATGCTGCCGCTCAGGTCTCCCTGTGGCAGGCGCCTCCCGCCCTCCCTCCGGCAGGCACGGTCTCTCGCTGGCAAGGCTCAGGAGGGCCATGATTCACGCTTCCTGGCGCCAGGAAGATGCTGAGAGCCTTCCAGATTTGCTGCCTGGATATTCTTGTGCCACCAGACAGAAGCCTCGTGACTTTAATCTTCATGAGTCAAACCCAAACCTTCACAGCATTTTGTTTCTTGTTCCTGCAGCTCTGCAAACAGAAGGCAGAGGATCTGCTTCTTCCCAAGAAGATTTTCCCCTCTGGGGTAGGTCAAGCCCTTTGGGAGAAGGTTTTCTTCCCTTCTGCTTTACAACTGTGGCTCCACCTAGCTCAGCTCTTGCTGTTGTTCCTCTTCACTGAAAATTTACATCCTTTGCCTGCCCGCCTCTTGCAGAGCAGATGTGGCCAAAAGCAAAGCACCACCCTGCAGACCCGTGGCAGGAGCCCTGAGGTCCCATCCAATCCCACGTCCTTCCTAAACAAGAAGCCTGGAAGCCTCTCTGCATGGCCTTACCCAGCACAGTGCCCTCCAGATGCTGGCCATCCCCACGAGCCTCTCCATGCCACCGCTCCCTGCCCCAGCTCTTCCGCATGGACTCTCCCAGAAAATGAGTTTGGTGGGGGCTGAGGGTGTCCTCATGCCACCCAGCAGTTCAAACGCTGCCCAGTGCGTGCAGCCACCCAGCTGTGCAATGGCCACCATGCTGCTGGAGCCCACCTCCTCCTTCCCACCTCACAGTTCCCACGCACCGCTGGCCCTGGACTCCCAGGAACAATCAAAGCCCCCACGGCGCCACACGCCATGTCAAGGCACAATGATTAGTGGCAGCACAAATATTCTGGTGGTCCCAGAACTCTCCACAAACATTGGTCTTAATTTCTTAGGCAAGAAGTGACTTCATGTAACCACCGCAGCTGTCCGGGGGAAGAGCAATGCAAGAGGGTATCCAGCCAATGTGCCCAAGGCCTGGTCACCATTAGCATCCCTGACCTTCTGGCTGTGCCAGCTGGGGTGTCCCTGGCCACAGAGCCCTGTAGTTTTGGTGGGGCATCTCTCCTCCCAGCAAACACCCATGCGTGCAAAAGCACCATTCCTGCCACACTGCCTCTTCTCCAAACACCCATACGGCCCATTCAGTTGCTGCACCATTAATCACACATGCCTTGATCACTGCCCGTGACACATGGGGGCTGCAGTAGACCAAGAGTGCTTTCCGCTTCACACGTGGATCCTACCAGCGACATCCTGACCCAAACACATGGGTTAAAGCCGGAGACAAGGCAGTGAGCCCGCGTGCAAGGCGGAGGCGTGCTGCAGCCTCTCGCTGGGGGAAGGGAAGGCGCGCTCCTCAATGCACACCATTGTGCTCACCAGGCATTTAGTGACTCCTCCATGCCAAAGAATAAAGCTTCTCTTCAGCCAGCCCATCACGTGTTCCTCTGCCTCACCACCCCCCGGAAAGCTGACCCCGAGCTCTCCCGTAGAGCCTAGTCCAACCACACACCTGCCTGCAAGCACGTGTAAGCAGCGCAAGTCTATCCCTGGGTAGGCACCCTCCCATGGCTCGATGGGGTTCTTCAGCTTGCACCCCCACATAAACCACCTCAGGCTTTGGCAAGCACCATCCATTCCTTGGGAGTGCTTTGCAGTCTGGCAAGCACAGAGGACTGAAACATCCCAAAACCTGGTACCGTCTCTGTGACAGGCCAGCATCAGTGCTGAACACGCTACCTGGGCTTTGAGCTCGCCCAGCTAGACTCCAGCCTTACCTTTGTATGGAGCTTGGCAAACTGCTTGTCATCCAGCAGAGTCTGGGTGTACACACGCCTTTTGTACCGGAACTGCAAGAGGGAAGAATGTCAGATATGAGGTGAACAAAACCCACTCAGCATCAAACCGCTCTCGAGCAGCTCCAGTAAACGTCAGCTTTCATGAAGACACTCGGTCTAGATCTGAAAACAACAACAACAGATACAGAATGCACTGCTCTCCATCATCATTTGCTCTAACAGCTAATTGCTTTCCTCACTAAAGAAATTCTGACAAGTTTTTCATATGAATCTGTCTGGCTACAGCTTCCAGAAGGTTTGGATTTTGTTCTGCTTCTTCACAATTAATTAGGGATCTTTCTGATAACAGAATGGTTTTCCCCAGGATGGTTCTCAGGTGATCGCGAGCTGACTCCCCTTTAAGCAGCCTGAGCTCTAAATCTCTCATTGAGGGATCTTCTCTGCTGTTCTCAGATCATTTCTGCTGCCCTACGTCGACTGTCACCCACACGCTGCTCCAATACCAACCCCTTCCACCCCAGCCACTCCTGAAAGCACCTCACCACTTGTCAGGGTGCACCCTGAAGGAATAGAGGGTCACGTTGTGCCACAGCATCACAGAGAATTGCTGTTAGGTTTCTTGACCAAAAGACTCAAACATTTTCTTCGGAAGCTTCGTTTTCCACAAGAGTCCTTCCTTAGCAAGCAATCCTTGTCCCTGTATGTTTGTCCTTTGGCTGACTTAGAGCATATTTTGATGGGACCCCACTTACCAAATGACCTACACAGCGCAGTCGACGTTGTTGTATTCTCTGCCAAACTTTGTGTGAATCGGGCTTTATCAGCAGTGATTTTACATTTACACCCAGATCTGCGGGGTAACCACATCAAGCTTGACATTGGTCCTTAGGACACCCTATACATCTACCTCTACGCAGAATACAGAAACACATCTATGCAGTGACAACCGCAGTGACAGCTGATTTTTATCATCGCTTGGTTAGCCGGTGGCACTTGTGCTACCGACTTTTTACAGTGCTAATCCTGAACTTGAATATCACACAGAACGATATCAAGTACCCCCAAGCGGCTGCTACCTTTGTATAGTTACCTTTATCAAGCAAAATTACAATTTCCTTAAAGAATGAAATTGGATTTGTTTGACTAGATCTTTTTTCAATGCATTAATTGTATTCTGAGATTTTGAATTGCTATGAACTTAATCCTCCATCAACATTTCATTATTTCGGCTGGAACTGACACCAAGTTATCTTTGGACTGCAGTTACTAAGCTCATCTCACTTACATTTCAATACTGGCAAAATATTAGCACATTTTCAGTCTATCACGAACTTGTACTGCTGGGCAGATGTTTTCTCACACAATTTTTTTTTTTTAAAAATCATTCCAAAGTAAAAACTGTCTTGCCCACTGATTTACAGATATTCGTCCTTTGAGGATCCTGGCATTGTGAGGGTTCCTCTGTGCATCCCTACGCAGCCATGCAAGCATCCTCCAGCGGCTCCTCTTCACCCCCGGCACCACGACAGAGGGTCTGCAGACGGGCTCCGCTCCCAGCCCCTGGCCGAGCCAGGGCAGCGCTGCCCTGTGGAGCCGCTGGCTTTCACCCTCCCGCCCAAACCCGCCAGCCCAGGGGACTCGCCCACTGCTGCTCTCCCAGTGACTGACCGTGGGGAAGGTCCTGCAGGGCTCCCGGCGGCGCGGGCAGCACCGGGGCAGGGCATCAGCGAGGCAGGGAGGAGGGAGAGGCCAGGCTGCAGCGACTTCGATGCAAGAGCAATGCATGCTGCCACCCCGGGGCAAGGCAAAAACCCCATCTGAGAAGGATTAAGCTGTACAACGCATAGTCCACTGCCCAAAACGGAGCAGCAAAACTTCTGAAGAAGCGACTGAAGTGGGCGGCCGACCCTAAGCTAGTCACAGCCCAACGGCTTTGCTCCAACAGCTCACCCACAGACTGGACTTGCGTGGGGAGGACACACAGGCATGAGAATTTCCAAATCTCATTCAAATTTACAACGTGTGTGAACTGACTGTGTGATGAGCCCCAGAGATGCTGGGAGGGCTGGAGCCCCTCTGCTGTGGGGACAGGCTGAGAGAGCTGGGGGGGTTCAGCCTGGAGAAGAGAAGGCTCCGCGGAGACCTTCCAGCCCCTGCCAGTCCCTCAAGGGGCTCCAGGAAAGCTGGGGAGGGACTCTGGAGCAGGGAGGGGAGCCATGGGACGAGGGGGAAGGGTTTTCCACTGGAAGAGGGGAGACTGGGATGAGATCTTGGGAAGAAATCCTTTGGTGTGAGGGGGGTGAGCCCCTGGCCCAGGTTGCCCAGAGAAGCTGTGGCTGCCCCATCCCTGGAGGGGTTCAAGGCCAGGTTGGACGGGGCTTGGAGCCACCTGGGCTGGTGGGAGGTGTCCCTGCCCAGGGCAGGGGGTGGCACTGGGTGGCCTTTAAGGTCCCTTCCCACCCAAACCATTCTATGCTTCTATGATTCCATGTTTAATAACGGTGAGAACACAACCGTGGTTTTGGTATGCAAATGAAATAACTACCTCATTAAGAAGGACACAATATGCTTCTGACAGTAGGTAACAACCAGTAAGATAATACGGGATACAGTCAATACCACCAAACACACACGAAGGTAACTGGATCTCAGCAGATGGGCAGGTGGACCCCACTGCACGTTGCCTGATCACTAACATGCTGCATTGCAGCTGCTATTTTATTCCGATGAAGGAATCTGGAGTACCTACAGCTCTCCGTGACATAGAACAGAGCCAGCTACATGACCTTTAAAGGTGCCTTCCAACCCAAACTATTCTATGATTTATGCTATACCTGCTTTTTAATGTAATTTTTCTGTCAATACACACAAACCCCTCACCTACTTGATTACCTTCACATGCAGCCCTGAGGGCTAATTTATCTTTTGGATTCAAGAAACCTCAGTGGTATCAACATAGGATTTATGTCTTGTAAATATATTCAGGATTTGGGTTTTTCCAACAGGATTCTCCAGTGCTCGGCTCCATTCTTATCCAGTTATGAAGAATGAAAATGACACACAACAAATATCCATGTCAAGTCTGCATTTAAATGTGTGTGCTAAGACATTGAGCGTGGACATTATGCTAAATTATACAAAAACAAAGCATCAAGGCCTGTATAAGGAACATTAAGGAATTTACTACCTCATAGGTTTATTTGCAAGCATTCTTAGTGTTGTTCCAAATGTTTTTGTCTACATTAAACGTTAGTTTGCTAAGAAATTGTGCCGCGCTTTCTTTCCAAATTAGTCAGGATTAGTTATAATAACAGCGTTCACGCTTGCGTTTATAAGAGCTCTTGCAGCTTAAGCGTGTAATGCTTTCTAAATAGACTTTGTGAGCAAAATATAGCACAAGATTCCTAAATTTAGACGTCCACGTGCAGGTACATTACAGCCAGTGGGGATGTCCACAGTGACGGTGAACAGAGCCCATGAAATGCTGCAGGTCACCTTAGAATAAACACCTACGTGAAGTCACCTGAATCCCAGCCCAAGGCAAAAGATATAGTGAACGTAAATAGAGAGTTAATTCAGTTAATTTCTGCTCTACTTAATTTTCTGGAACAGAAAATAGTATAATTATCCTCCATGCTCATCACACAAATGGGGTCCATACAGGGGCAGTTATTTGCTGTCAAAGCACACAGTTGCGTTCCAGTCTCTACGTTAATTGTAAATTAAATAAAATGTCAAACTCAAGCCCTTCAGCCTCATATTCAAAGACCTCCCTATGATTTTCCGTCTGTACCTATGAGACTGACTCTCCTTCTGTTATTGCAATTTCCCGTGACAGTTTTGCGCCACTACAAAAGAAGAAATTTTCATCGACAGGGTCAGAAAACAGGGAAGCTGTTCCACAGGGCTGTGACAGATGTGACGGAGCTCTCGAGCAGACAGAGTCTCGAGCAACTAAAACTCAGAGGCATTGCCTCAGCTTTCCCTCAATGAATTCTCCGTGAGTAAACATACACCCACACAAATTCCTATGCTCTCACTCCTGGAAGGGAAACAGGGAAGAAAAGGGAAGGGGGACAGGGGGCCTGAATACCTGTGGTGCCCACAGAGACTACAGTGGAAGGGATCCTAGAAGTCCTACGTACTTACGTACACATACATATATGTATGTGTATGCATCTGTATAGGTGTCTATAGATATACACACATTTAAAAAAAACCCAAGAAGATGTCTACCTCCAAGTAGGGGACGGGAGTGTCTGGATTCAGGGGGTACTCCCTCAGCAGACGCTCCTCATCCAGAAACTTGCCAGCCCTGCCGTTGAACGCCGGCTGGAAGAGCCCGTAGTTCAGAACATCCTTCAGGCTGTGGTTCAGAGTGCAGAGGATGCGCTGCTTGGAAACCCACACGGGAACGTCTGGATTCAGCCGTAGACACTTCTGTGGAGAGACACAGAGGGCAATTAGAGCCGAGCATCACCAAGGGCCTGCACCCCACAGCTGCACCCAGGAACAGCCACGGCAAGAACAAGGAAAAGGATAAAACGGGAAAGCCACAATCTCTTCCATGTCAGCGGATTAGCGGAAGGGGAAAAAGGAGTTAGAGAAGAATGAGATTTAGCAGATCCCCCCTAACGCATTTTGTGGGGTTCAGCGCAGACTCAAACCCTGTATGCTATAACATCCTATAAAATACGAGAAGTGCCCAAGAATATTTTATGGCCTAAAACCAGGATAATAACAAAATTTCACTTAAAAATCCCTGATAGGGCGTAAAGAGTCTATTGACTTCTCCACCACAGACTTCATCGTGTGCAAACAAAGGAGGGATGAAGAGCAGCACCCTGAGCCCTGCCAGGAGCTGGAGGCATCCAGTGAGGTCTTCCCAGCGGGAGGAGAGGAGAAAAGCCCTCTGCCTCCCAACGCGGAAAGTCACGCTCCCCACCTCACCCTGGGACTGCAAAGGGTTTCTCTGGTACCGTAAGCACTTCCCTGCCCCCTCAGAACCCAAGTCATCACATATTTATAGCTCATCATCTTCAGGCTGTATTTCCTACAGCTGCAGCCCCGCTGCCGCACTCCCGTCTGGGTGGTGCCGGCGGAGGAGGCCGGGGGTGGGCACCTGCCTTGGCCAGAGCCCACCGAGCCCCGCAGCCCGGCGCAGGCGGCGCAGCACCATCGCTGCATCCCCTCTGCCGTGGCAGCGGGGTGGCCGCAGGCTCTTCTCAGCCTCTGCTCTTGCGGGCGAAGAGCGGGAAGGCAAGAGGACGCCGCGCTGGCAGCACCAGAGATCGGTCTCACAACAGCCTGTCCCCGCCGGCAGCCATCGTTTGCCCTCCCAGGTCCCTGGTTTTGCATTTTGGCCCTCAACCTTTCCTCGTCCCATCGCTCTGTTCTCCTCTGTGTTTGTTTCTCCTCCTCCTCCACACTTTCTGCAGAAGACGACAACCTTTAGACTTGCTTCAGCGTTTCATTTCAAAGCCACAGCCTGTGACCCTGTTTAATGCTCCTGATTTTTGTGCTGGAAGAAGTGAACAACCACCCCCTGCAGTGCTCCCCCAGCAGCCGCTGCTCTCCCAGGCCGAGTCCTGCTCCGCTCGACACGCGGCGGCACTCCACGCCTCTGCCCACCCTTGTTATCCCCCTAGACCACACCATCGCCCTTGCAACCAGAGACTGGAGGTGCTCGCTGTGTCCGAGGGACAGGCGCAGCACGGGTCCACACAGCAGCACAAGCACATTTTGTCCATGAAGGTGCTGAAGTGTTGAGGCTGGAACACAGACACCCAGCTGGGTTTCCAGCAGACCGACCCGATCCCCACCTTCTCCAGGTGCTCAGCATCACTTCCAGTGGCTCCGATGGACCCACAGCGCCAGAGCTCCTGCCACCGTGTCCCCCACACCCGGAGAAGGACATCAGAAGTAGCTGTATATCCTCACTCACCCCTTCAGCCCCACTTCCAACTTGAAAACTTAACCCCAGGGCCTGTTGTGATCTGTGTTCCCCTTAATAGCATCTTCTGGGTTCTGTGAATTAAACAGGCTTTACCCAGAGAGAAGCGAATGACCCGCCTGCGCACTGCCACCCAGAAAAGCCAGCGAGTGAGACAGACAGCCACCGAGCTGATGTTACAGCTCATTTTTCTCGGGCACAGATAACTTACTCTTGGCAGTGTGCATTTGTACTGCACACAGAGGTCAGCCTTATCTATTTCGTCGCTGGCCACATTAGCGAGTCAGCGAGCTTATCAGCGATGGCCTGTCCTGCCGCAGGTACAGAGGAAGAGGAGGACAGTTGCTGCTGTGAGAAATCAGGAGTTCGAAGCCTGTGAGAAACGCCCGCTCTGCTCTCTTTCAGTCCTCAAAGAGAAGCAGAATATGCATCATTCTTTCAGGGACCCGTGAATAAAAAATAAACATCTATACCTTCCTACATGCTTATTCAGCCTTTAGGACTCTTCCTCGCTGTCAAATTATGTTATTCAGTATTAAAATATGTACCTAATGGAAAAAAAACAGACAGGCATGCACATGTGCACAAGCATTAGTTGAAGGAGGGTCCCAGCATAGAAAACGCTGAATTTTCTACCAAACTTTATACTGCAGAGACATACCCTGGGGAGTATTACCATCTCATATTTAAGAGAGAAAACAGCTTCCCCCCCGCAGTGTGTCTCATTCTGTGTTTAACCTGCATCGGAAATCAGAAAGAAGAAAACGCGTGCTTCAGCTGCGAGGTCAGAACACTGCGCAGCCCCTTGGGGGCATAATCCGGCTGCTTCGATGTCTCTTACGGCCCTGTTTCTCCAGACGCCATCGCATGCATTAATGACTTTCTCCTATGAGAGATCCTGCAGCTAAACCTGCTTTTTGCACTCTGTGATGCGGCAGAGCCGCTCCGGGGGCAGCCCAAAGCACGAGGCTAATCCCACCCGCCCCTGCCCCAGGGGCTGCAGGGGACATCTCTGTGCCGGGGGAAGCTGCTCCGTGCACGAGGGGACAGGAGCCACACCAGGGAGGGCTCCTCCGCTCCCCGTCTCACCGAGGGGAGCAATGCTCTCCTCCAGCCCCCCGGCAGCCCCAGCAGCTCCAGCACTGGCCCCGTGCTGATGCCGCGCAGAGCAGGGCTTGGCTGTCGAGCTGCAGATGCCGTGCTGGGCGCTGATCCCGTCTCCATCATGAGGAGGGGGCTGAGCTCAGAGAGCCCAGGGCACCTGCCACCGCTGCCCGGAGAGACCCAGCCCACCACAGCAGCTCACACGGGGTGCCGGTAACCTCTAGTCCTGGAGGTTTGGACACTCAAGCCTACGTTAATTTTGAAAGGAACCAAACTGCCTTGTACAGTCCCTGAGCAGGGGAGGAATGGTCTCTGCCCCCTTCCTCCTGACACGAGAGGCTCAGCGCTGCTCCTGCTTCAGTCTCCAGAAGACCCAGGAGGACCCTGCAGTTCCGAAGGAGGCACCTCCGCAGGCAGTGGGGAGCACACCGCAGCAGTGCCAGTCGCACATGCCAGCACGGCACGGCACACCATGGCACGGCACGGCACACCATGGCATGGCACGGCACGGCACACCATGGCACGGCACAGCAGAGTCCACCCTGCAGCCAGGGCAGGTCCCGGGGCCGTCAGGGCAGACTCAGAGCCGGGCAGGGTGGGAGCAGGTTTCAGAACAAGTTGCTCACTCTGGTTTGCAGTTACAAGCGATAATTTCTTCCACACAATTATAAGCTCTGATCACAACAATCAAAGCCTTAGGAACAACTCCTGAAAGAAATTGGTACAGCTTCTCAACTTTTAGACAGCACGGATGACTCCTTCCCGAAGGAAGAAAGAGCTCAGAGGTTCGGATTCGATCCTCAGCAACACGCAGGATGACAGACAAGATCTATTCAAGAGCCACCCTGCAATAATGACAATAAAGAACTTATATTCAACAATCCCTTAAGAGTAAAAAAGCCAAAAATTCTTCATCGAGGAGCACACAAATGAGAAAGAGTTGAAAGGAAATTAAAAGAAGCAGCTGAAAAGGTAATGTGCTTGCAGGCAGCAGGGAGCATATTTCATAATATCACATTAGGAGCTCTGAGCAAATGTATGGCAAAAATGAAAAAACAGCCTCTAAGAGGCCCCTACAGAAAGATGGAGCTGCCAAACCAACAGAGCAGAAGAGTCTACCAAAAGTAAAAGATTTCCTTTAGAAAATGGGAGTTGCCTCTGAATGGGAGCAGAAAAGAGCACAATCCTGTGAAATGACAATGGCGTTGAAGTCATAGAAATGAACAAACGCAGAGGAAGAGAGAGCCTGACGGAAAGCGGGTGAGGCCAGCAAGGAACTGAGGCATGAGAGTCACATAAGGAGGAGTCCCGGAGCTCCAACCGTGAGGACCGGCTGCAGGACGGGCTCCTCACTGCCCCTCTGCTCCGCTCGGGGAGACCCCCCTGCAGTGGTGCCCCCAGCGCTGGGGCTCAGCACAGGAGAGACACGGAGCTGTTGGAGCGGGGCCAGAGGAGGCCCCGGAGATGCTGGGAGGGCTGGAGCCCCTCTGCTGTGGGGACAGGCTGAGAGAGCTGGGGGGGTTCAGCCTGGAGAAGAGAAGGCTCCGCGGAGACCTTCCAGCCCCTGCCAGTCCCTCCAGGGGCTCCAGGAAAGCTGGGGAGGGACTCTGGAGCAGGGAGGGGAGCCATGGGACGAGGGGGAAGGGTTTTCCACTGGAAGAGGGGAGACTGGGATGAGATCTTGGGAAGAAATCCTTTGGTGTGAGGGGGGTGAGCCTCTGGCCCAGGGTGCCCAGAGAAGCTGTGGCTGCCCCATCCCTGGAGGGGTTCAAGGCCAGGTTGGACGGGGCTTGGAGCAACCTGGGCTGGTGGGAGGTGTCCCTGCCCAGGGCAGGGGGTCAAACTACGTGATCTTTAAAGGTCTCTTCAACCCAGACTATTCTATGAGTCTATATCCAGGAGCAGCTCCACAATTCTGCCGTGCTCTGGGCCCAAAGGCCTGGCCTCTGTCCCAGGAACATGGACAGGAACTGCGACAAACATTTACGTCACTGAAAAATCTGCTTATTTTCTGTGGAGTCATGCCTCGCACCTATGAGGAGAGCCTGGAGGAAACCCACGCCCACCTGAATAAGCCTGGCCCGATTGCCAATACACGTGCATTTCCAAACAGGTCCCTTGCTGCCATAAACTGAAGTGCCAGAAGCAAGAAAGCACTCATTTGGATCCCTCATTGACAAGGAAGACAGTAAACAAAGGTGAAGGTTAACCAGGCAAGTTTCCTGCCACAGGAGTTCATCAGTGGAGCCACGTGGGCTCCGTGCTGGGATCTGGGCTGAAATGAAGTAGAAAGGGCTGCGATGACACGCATGAATTGGCAGCACACCCAGATCTTCTGCATCACGAGCAGGTCTGGTGGCCCTGTCTTTTCAGGAAACAACACAAACAGGAAAAAGGTAAAGGGAAAGAAGACAAAGGTGACCAGAGGCAGAGGGCAGTCTGCAGAGGACACACTCACACCCCAGGGCTGGAGCCGAGCGCGCCGGGGGAGCCTGCAGCGCTGCGCAGCATCGAGCCCCGCACTGCGCCGAGCACGCGGGTCCTGCTGATGCTGGGACGAAGTTACAGGAATAGACGCTATGTGTAAAACAAACAACGCCCAGGTAACCTTTTCACCTTTCCTGAACATATTATGTTGGGTTTTCTCCAATTGTACATTTTTTCTTGCCAATTACTCGCGAAAAGCGTGTCCCCTCAAGCAGCAATTGCGGCAGCAGCTCTTCCTGTGGTCCGGGGCGGGCATCACTGGTCCCCTGCAGTGTGTGAAATCCCGCAGGATCCTCCCGGCCTCGCTCACCTGCCGGCGGGAGAAGGGACCAGAGACACAAGACAGCCGTGATCGGGAGCACTCCCACCAGTGACCCCTCAGACCCACCACAGCGCTGCCGGCAGAGGCTGGGGGCCAGCAGCAGTCCCGCCAGGGACCGTGGGACAGGTTGAACGTCACCGTTGCAGCTTGTTTCCCTCCAGGACCATGGTCCAGGGAAGGAGCTGGACTCTGCAGGGACCAGAGCAACCACCACCCTGCATTTTCGTGGAGGAAAGGAGAAACCAGCACAAGCTTTCTCTGCGCTGGATGCTGGTGAAAGGCAAACTGGGACCAGCTTAGAGAGCAAGTTGTGTATGCTGGCAAAACAACAGGAATTTCTGGGCTTAGATCACCTCCTGAGGAAAGCTCTGGCCCTGCCATCCGATGTGCTAACCGCCACGCTGGGAGAAGCTGCCTCCACCAAAAGGAAACAAGATAAAGGGCAGGAGGGAGGTTCTCAGCTCCCAGCAGGAAAGCGCCCGGCGCACGAGCCCTTCTTGCAGAGTTATGTGCTGCAGATAGTAAAGTATTTTGGCTCTACGGGTTTTCCAGCAAAACGGTTGCTGCTCCTGAGCCAGTCTGGAAGGATGCTGCTGACTGTTGTATCATCCCCCGGAATCCATTGCCTGAGACAGGAAGCCGTCCAGCTACTTCTATTTGAAAAACAGGAGTCCAAGAGCCCCCTTATTACAACTCTTCAGCAGCACTGACAGTGACAACCAGCCCCATCCTACAGTCCCACCAGTCGGTGCTTTCAGAGGAGCAGCTGCCTCTGATAGAAACGCAGCTTGAAATGAATGTTTAAAGAGATTCAGCTCCTGATTAACTCTAAGTGAGTGGTTCAGGCAAAACCTCCCTCTTACACAGAGCTACAACAGCTTTATTATTAGCCACCTGCATGGAAAGGGCTGCTGAAGAGCAAAATCGCCAGCCAGTTTCATCCAACTGCTGAACTCTTCATACGGGGAAGACAGCACAGAGGGAGATGCAAAAGTGTTGGACCTGTAAATCGAGCTGATCCCACCAAAGAGCCCAGGAGAGGTTACAGAGACGACTGTTACCTTCAGTGACCTGGGAATGTTTCCTTGGCTCACTGCAACACCACAAACATAGCCACAAAAAAAAAAGAAAAAACCAAACCAAAAACCCTGTGTCTAACTTGTTGGAAAATGAGGACCTGGGAAGATTTAGTTCTACCAAGGGCTGAAAAAAGCTACGTAGAGCAAAGCTTCTTCTGGAGAAGAGGGAATAAGGTCTTCTGTTCATCCAGCATCAAGACCGAGCCACGTTAGTTGGAGAGCTAGGTCCTAATAGACACATGCAAAAGAGACACAGAACTTCTCAGTATAAAGGAGTAAATGAAACCAAGTTTGACTAGAGAATGGAAGGAACCAGAGAAAAGAGCATGCTGTAGTTGCCTTCATAGCACGTTTGGCACTCCCTCTGGTTCAGCACACTCAAAGCCAAGAGGTGCAGTGTGATCATCTCACCTGAGCAATGTATCACTGCCCCCCCCCAAGTTTCAACCAGTAACTCCCACAATGAACGAAATGACTTGAAGTTGACTAACAGTTTCCTAAAAGGCATCCAACGTGACTCTAAAAACATCACATGATGGAAACCACGCTCCCTCCCTGGGTGAATTAACAAGCAAAGACTCATCCTCAATGAAAAAAGGTTATGTCTTAGTTCTCATTTGTTTTCCCTTGTTTAAACTTCCAATACAATCATTATTTCTTATTATACCTTTCTCTGTGATGCTGAATAGCTCTTTAGCATACTCAGTTTCTTGCTACGCTGGCAGCCCCCATTTAACACCGTCACCGCTCAGGCTCAGGGTGAGCAGAAGAGGCTGATGATCATAGATGGCAGTGCATTTTCTCCAGATCTCAAATCACTTCTGTCGCTCTTTTCAGCACCCTCTTTAATTTTAAATACACTTTTTAAAGTGCAGAATCAGAGCCAGAGGCAATATTCCAGCATCTGTCTCCCAGCTGTCATATACAGCTACAAAATACTGTCCTAACCTCAATTCACTACCCCCTTGCTTCCATCGTCAGGCACCACATTTCAGTAAAGCATGTGGCAGTTTGGGTTCAGTTTACTTTGACCACTCCATTCCTTTCAGACGGCCAAACCCCACACCCTTTCCAGAACGCATTCCCGGTTTCCTAGATCTGGCATTAGTCCTTAGCTACCTGCAAAACTCTGCATGTGAATTAAGTAAAAGATAATTTATATTGATGGGCCCAGGTCTACTTTGCTCTACATTTGTATGTAAAAAACTGAGAAGATGGAGATGCAGTCTCTAACAACCCTAAAACAGCAGTTGTTGAAACGGGAGGAGCATGGGGGGAACGGGCTGCAGAAAGCGGCCAGATTTCGTGCACGCCCTTTGTCCTTTGGGTGCTGCTGGAGACAGATACTGGGTCAGAGACACGCTGGTTTGTGCTCTTATTTATGGCACTCACGCTCACATCTTTATTCATAACTCCACTACTGCTTTTAGTCATATGAAAGAATTGTCAATAGAGGCAATATATTTACTCCTGCTTCTGTATGTTTATACTTAGCATATTGCAAAACAGGCATTTCTAGCACAGCCTAACAACCTGATCCATAAAGATCTTATGGATTCGTAAGGTCTTTATGGATCAGGTTGTTAACGTAAGGACTCAGGGGTCAATGTTTAGGTCCTTATGGATCTTTACGATCCAAATTTCTTACATTAACCCCCAAGTGCCTTTCCAGAGTTGGGGCATTCAGTTTAGCCTATTGCACAGGCACCGAAGTAGTTCATGTTTCTCTCTTTAATGCGTCTTATTTTGCATCACCCACACAGATTCCTGTCCATTTTGTGTTTTTATGCTTGTGTTACGCATCAGGTCCCCCTGAACCCCCTCTCTGGGCTTGCTGCAGACAGTCCTGTGCTGCTGAGCAGCTCTGCTGCCCCGGGGGGAGAGGGCAGGGTCTCTCACACACGAGATGTGCCGCGGAGGGCAGGCAGGGAACCAGGCAGTTTTCACAGCAGAGCCCCACAGGACTCGTGCCGGTGCCCATGCTGCCGGCGGGTCTGGGATGGTCTGGGACGGTCTGGGGAAGGGAGGCAAACTGTGAGCCAACAACGAAGGTCCCTGGCGCGGTAAAACCAAGAGCCAACTGCAAAACCCAGCAGAAGGACCTCACGGCGCCAGCGGCTGAAGAATACAGGAGATCAACCCCACGCAAGGGAAATGCTAACGCTGACAGGCTCTGAGCTGGCTGTTGCCCGGCTGCGGCCAGCAGTCCTGCGACCCCACCACAGCCACGCTCAGCGCGTGCCCGGCAGCACAGCAGGGATGGAAGGAACAGAAAGCACCACCACGTCGCTGCGTGAGCCCCAGGTATGCCCGTGTCCTCAAGGCCACCCGCAGTCCCGGCTCCCCTTCAGAAAGGCCACACCAGAAGTACAAAATGTGCGGACAAGGGGGAAAAGATCAGTGGCCTGGAGTGGTACCCGTGTGAGGCTCAACTAAATGGACAGGACTCGTCAGTCTGGAAAGAGAAGACTGAGAAGGAATATGACAAAACCAAAAGTGGCACGGAAAAGACAAACAGGTATTATCTCCTTGGGAACTGATGCAAACACCACAAGACAAGGTGACAAATAGGACATCTTCATTAGACACACTCGCGCTGATCTGCTCAAAGCATGCCGCCAGGCTCTGGCAATCGACTCCAAATTGGTCTCCCAGGTACCTTCACTTGCATAGTCATAACCACAAATCAGCACGGCGTGCATCATCGGGCATTTGGCTTAACCCAGTCGGAGCACCCTACCCAGATCTGACTCTAATTGCAGTAATAACTCTTGGGTTACAGTTTACAACCACTCTTTTCTTCAAAGCTGCAGCTTCTCCCATCTTACATTAACCTACACCCCCTCTGCCTTGAGGTCTCAACAACCAGCCTAATTTTGTGGCTGGATCCTTTTCCTTCATACTTCAGACTACACGATTTTGCATGTACACCTTGTTTGTTACAATTGCATCGTTTCTGTAAAATTACACTAACTCCTACCCACCAGCAAAAAAGTCTCTTTCAAAACAAAACTTGGGAGGGTATTAAGTGACACTAGCAGAGCCAAAGCAGGTCAAAGAATTGGTATTTCCTTACTACCCAGCATGTGTTCGGTGTGGAGCTCCACACCAGCAAGTCACAGGCTCACACCAAAGGAAGGGTCCTGGAGAAAGCTGGTCTGGCTCAGAGCAGGCAGCTCCTCAGGCTGTGGTGGGCAAGTGCTGAACGTCTCCAAGGGCAGAGACCCCATGGCCTCTCAGGGCCCCAGTCAGTGTCAATGAAGACACCAAACGGTACGGGCACCTGTGTCCATCCCGGAGGAACGGGCTCATAACCAGCCACCAGCTGGACTCCGCATGGCCCACCCTTTGAGCCTGGTGGTCCAGCCAGCTTCCCACCTACCTCACCGTCCTCCTGCCCAAACCATCCCTGTCCCATGTGGCAATTACGATGCTGCAGAGACCACACTGAACACCTTCCTAAGCCCGGGGCTAACAACCTTTCCTGTGCTACCCTTGTTCAGAGCCAGCCGCCCTGATGGAGAAACCTGGGTTGGTTGGTAAATCCACGCTGGCCATCCCCAATCACCTTCTGTCCTTCCTGTGCCTGGCCAGGGCTTCCAAGGGGATTTACTCCATCACCTTCCCAGGGACCAAGGTGAGGCTGAGAGGCCACTAGTTCCCTGCAGCTCCCTTTTTCTCCACCCTTGGCGCAAGCACAAAGAGCTGATATGCATTCGAAGTATAATGCTACAGTTTCCTGGAAAGGACATCAGTTGGGCGTTATCCGGTAACCCACCTCCAGCCTGGGGAGCCCCTAAGCCGACTGCTGGTTTAGGCTGGAAGGGTTCCCTGGGGAGGCGTCACCGTGTGCATGTCCCTTCCTCACCCCTCCAGGGTTTGTCCTCACCCCTCCAGGGGCAGCAGCTCTGCCTATCGCTCCCAACAGGATCCTGCTGGACCCCCGAGGTCTGTCCGACCGCATGTCACCGCACTCACGTCTGTCCGCTCGCTGTGCTCCTCTGCAAATTATTAATACTCCAAACAAAGTTTCTACCTCCAAGGTGTTTTCTCTCCTCCCCTCAGCACCCTGCCAAACTCTCCTGAAGACAAGAATCCATCATTTGCTCACGTGTTCCCATGCCGATCTCTTTGCCTGGCACTCGGTGCATTGCAGCTCTTCTGCTCTCCACATGTAACTTCCACAGCCCTTTCAGAAGCTGGTTTGAAGTTTTGATAAATCCCGTCAGTCAACTCTCTTATATTCATTCTCTCTTATTAAAGAACTAAAATAGATTAGGGAGACCTGGTCTTCTGAAAATGAAATGGTTAAATCTCACCAGAAGTTATTTTCCAGCTGATAAATCTTCCTGGTTTCCATCAACAGTATAACCACTATACCACACGTAAGTTCATTGGTCTTCAGCTCTCCACACTGACACTAAGGTTTTGCTAAAGATGGCTCCAACAGCTCCTTCTTGCTAATCTCTTTTCCCTGATATAATAACTGTTTTGAGTGAAAAGAAAATGCACATTATTACTACCTACTCATCTGCTCCATACTTAAAATTCCTTCGGTAATTACCTACTGTTTTGTTTTTTTAAATCAGTTTGCTTCAGCACTCACCTGCTGATCCATTCTTTCGTGAAACTTCCCCAACACTTTACGCTGTTAATTCGGTTTGTTCCTTCGTCGCACTTACTGCCTCCTTGTGTGGCTCTGCCCCGAGCTCTGGGTGCCCGAAGGGGACCGCACACCGGTGGCCGAGGCGCCTGGTGCTCCGGCTGCCACGTCCCTGCTCTCTGCCGTCACCGAGGACTCAGAGACGGGGCTGTCATGGCCACGGGTCCCGGCGATGCCGCAGGCGCCCTCGCACAAGCCCTTTGGCCGAGCTGCCCCGTCAAGGGGCTGCCGCCCCCCGCTGCCTCCCGCCCCCGCGAAGGAGCACCCCAAGAGCCCGGAGAGCTGTGGGGATCGCAGCCGTGCCAGCCGGAGAGCCAAGAGAGACGCGGGAAGAGGCGTGCTCCTCTACTCAGTGGCTTTTAATTAAAAAAAAATAATGACAATGTTGATAAATTTATTAACCACTCCTCTGATGATCAATTCTGCCAGTATTTGTCCAACATGCGGAGCCTTGGCAGCCTCCCAACGGCAACCCGAAAGCTTGACTGTTCCCAGGCAACCACAGCCTCCAGGTTCACACAGGACAACTTTACAATATTACCATGTTTTCAATAAAAATTCTGCCGCACAAAGGAATTTCAAGTTGTCAAATAAACTAAAGTTAATAGTAAGTTAAATAGTATTAGGAGGGCCAATATTGACTGCCTTACTTCCATATTTTATCCAGTTTAAAAAAATTAGCATTTTTCTTCTATTAGGAACTGCAGAGTTTGCAGGCTGCTGCATTTAAATTCTGCAGGCTCCTTTGGGTCTATCTGGAAATTTATATCACGGTTCCCACAGAAAACAAAGACCCTGAGGCAGGATTCAATTACTTTGTCACAGCAGCACAAAAAGTAGGAAAAACTCTAAACCAACCCAGTGAAGGAGATGACAACAATTGAACACGTCCGTGCAATAAGAATCTGGGAGAACACAGTGGACTAAAAATGGTCTAACAACCATATAAAAATTACAACTTCTTGGTGCTAAGAAAGGCTTCTCAGTAAGAAAAAAATGGTCACTAACCATGAAAAATCTTATCCATACGTTCGCTTTGGTCTAATGGAAATTAAAACAAGGGTATCAACTAAACGAGCACTGTTGAAACTCTAAGGAGAAGATGCAGAGCTTTCATTAACATCACTAAGAAGGAAAAGGAAGATCTCAACAGAAGAAGTATGAACATCAAGAAATACAGAGAAAGAAAAATATTAAAAGTATGTGTTACTTAATTTCTAAGGTTTTTTGCTATGAAATTCAAGGTCAGGTTGTAGCAACCTGGTCTAATGGAAGATGTCCTTGCCCATGGCAGGGGGGTTAGACTAGATGACCTTTAAAGGTCCCTTCCAACCCAAACCATTCTGTGATTCCATGATTCTAAATAAAACATTTCACAAATCATTTTACATTGCCACAGTCATCCATAATTTACAATAAGTCCATCCTGAGACACGTGCCATAATTCCAGCTACTTAGTATATAGTACATATATATATACACACCCAGTACATGTTAGCATTTTGCTCAAAGTACCGGCAGGTGAGCTAGCCCAGAAGCTAACAATTTGGTGAAAACCCTACAGGAGGAGGTGGCAGCAGAGGAAGGTGTGCTCTCCAAAAGGAGGTGACCTGAGCTGCTGCCATTCAACTTACCATCACCCAGAGGCCTCAGCCTCCCACCGCACTGGAGAGACCCCACCAAGCGCTAGCGGTGCAGTGCCCAGAGCCACCGCGCTCACCCCGACATCGCCCGGGACAGCTCGTGGCCCTACCTTGACTCTGCTTTCCCTGCAGCAACTACAACACCTCGTTACACAGAACATGAACATCAAAACATTACTCAGGGAAGTGAATGACAACGCGTTTGCTGTACTGAAGCGGGCCCTGCTGCTCCAACAACCTCCCAGCTCACATCTGGACTATGACCTCTTCCCAACCGTCAGAGGATGCTGCGCCCGCTCCCCTCCGGTGCTCCCCATGCGCTCCCAGCATCAGCTCCCTGCCCCGACTCCCTCCTCTACACGTGGCTGCCTGCCCGACCCACACGCACATGCCTGCCCGACCCACACGCACATGGCTGCCCATCCCGAGCACACATATGGCTCCCCATCCCGCACATGCATCATTGCCTGTCCCGCACACACATCGCTCCCGTCCTGCACACACATGGCTGCCCGTCCTGCACACGCATCGCTCCCGTCCCACACACGCATCGCTCCCAGCCCGCACATGCATGGCTGCCTGTCCTGCACACGCATGGCTCCCATCCTGCACACGCATGGCTGCCCGTCCCGCACACGCATCGCTCCCGACCCACACACGCATCGCTCCTATCCCACGCACACACATGGCTGCCCGTCCTGCACACGCATCGCTCCCATCCCGCACACGCATCGCTCCCGTCCCGCACACGCATCGCTCCCGTCCCGCACACACTGCTGCCTGGCGTGTTCTGCCCCGGGCACTTGCTGCCTTCCCCCGTCACCACTCGAGGCTTCCTCCGCTCCAATGGCCACTCGTTACAGAAGTCAATTTTGTAAAACGATGGGTATGAAAAAAAAAAACTATGAATTTCCATCGATTAACCAGTAACAGTGAAGAGACAATCAGAAACAGGGAAAGGGATTTTGTTAGGCTAGCTGGCTGTTTAATTAATCAACCAAGCCTTTAACGATGCCAATGACCTGTGAATGTCAGGACACATTTAGAGAATCAGTGGTCGACAGCAACACCGAGCTACAAGCCAAATGCAGTTATGGACTGTTTCATTAAATCTGGGATCATCAGGAAAAGCACGACTTTTAACAGACTGACAGAAGTTTTCTTTACATTGAGAACTGTAAAATTACTGGACCATGGAAATGCACTAAATGCCATGTTTTAGAGTCGTTTAAGATTGCTTCATGACATCTGATTTGCATGATTTTAATTAATCAAAATTGTCATGGATATGCCACCATCGCACCAGCTAAGGGCTGAAGAAACGTATAGCAGAACAATAAATAATGACAAAGACTTGAATGGAGAAATGAAGTTGGACGGCATCCGGGGTCAATCAAACAGTGAAGTTATTAAAAGGAAATAAGATGACACCAATAAATTTGGCATCCTAATACCATCGAGTATATACCATCACAAGTTATACCACAAAATGCAACATGTTTCTAGACAATGAGATTCAGCAAAAATTGATCCTGTTTTTTAAAACTTCCCACACACACATACTCAGCAGAGGAGAGAAACTACGCAAGTTGCAATTCCTGATAATGACCTACACATGAGACAGCAAATTGGAAATATATTTAACAGCAAAAAGGCGGGGGGTAGAGAAAAAGATATGTTGTGGAAAAATACACTCTGTCAGATCACAGAACAGGGAAGAGAAATGACCTCCATCCCGCTCCAGTTCAGCTTCATTTGGAGCACCAGTCCCTAAATGAATCTGTGCCTTGATAAACAAGCACTAGCAGCGGGAAGAAACACCATTTACTTTCACTTGCTGGTAGAAACCCGCAGTGCTCTCGGAGAAAACCCCAGCAAACGCAAGCCGCCAGCGCCGGCCTGGGCACGGCCAACAAGGCAAAAGGCTTGAAGACAAAGCAGCGTCACGGCTCCAGGCTGATGATCCCCAGGGAGAGAACACCCCCAGGGAAAGGACCGCGCTGCCTCACCCCCTCGCAGGCACAACACTTGTTCCTGGCACAAGTCGACATTCCTTGAGGATCCCAGCAGCCTGCGACCACAGTACTGCAAAGGGACCATGGGAGCAACTTCGCAATCCCTGTCCTTGGCACTGGGGAGGCCCCACCTCGAGGGCTGTGTCCAGTTTTGGGCCCCTCACTCCAGGAGGGACATCGAGGGGCTGGAGCGTGTCCAGAGAAGGGCAACGGAGCTGGCGAGGGGTCTGGAGCAGGAGTCTGGTGAGGGGCGGCTGAGGGAGCTGGGGGTGTTCAGCCTGGAGAAGAAGAGGCTGAGGGGAGACCTTCTCGCTCTCTACAGCTCCCTGAAAGGAGGGGGGAGCCAGGGGGGGTCGGGCTCTTCTCCCAAGGAACAGGCGACGGGACAAGAGGAAACGGCCTCAAGTTATGCTGGGGAGGTTTGGGATGGATATTGCGGAAAATTTCTTCCCCAAAAGTGTTATCAAGCCTTGGACCAGGCTGCCCAGGGCAGTGGTGGAGTCGCCATCCCTGGAGGGATTTAAAAGCTGCGTAGAGGTGGTGCTGAGGGACATGGGGTAGTGATAGTTTTTGTCAGTGTTGTGTTGATGGTTGGACTCACTAATTCTAGGATTCTAATCCTCCATCATGCTTTATATTGGCCTGTGGACAGCCAGGCTCCCCAGGGAAATTCCCCCAGCAGAGCGGTGAGATAATCTGCAACGTCCTGCCTGGCATCCCCAAAGAGAAGCGGCATTCATAGAATCACAGAATCGTAGAATCACAGGGTTGGCAGGGCCCTCTGGAGATCACCCCGTCCAACCCCCTGCCAGAGCAGGGTCACCCAGAGCAGGTGGCACAGGAACATGTCCAGGGGGTTTGGGATGTCTCCAGAGACAGAGACTCCCCCACCTCTCTGGGCAGCCTGTGCCAGGGCTCTGCCACCCTCACAGCAAAGAAGTTCCTCCTCGTGTTTAGGTGGAACTTCCCATGGTCAAGTTTGTGCCTGTTACCCCTTGTCCTGTCCCCGGGCACCACTGACAAGAGCCTGGCCCCATCCTCCTGACATCTACCCTTTAAGTATTTATATCCTTTATATATTATTATTATTATTTATATTCTTTATATTTTTAAGTATTTTACATTCCCAAGTGCCCTGCTCCCCTTCTGCCCAGGGGCAGGGAGCAGGGCACAGCTCCTGCTCTGCCTGGGGCTGGAGATGCCCAGAGCCGGGGCACAGAGGGGAGGCACACCTCTGTACGCGCAGCCCAGCACTCTCTGCAGGCACCCTGGTGCCAGTGGGAACCCTAAGTGGCTCCAAGACGGGGATCCAGCCCTTCCAGCTTGGGACTGGCGATCCTGCTCTGTGCAGAGATGCACACTCAGCCCCATCCTGCGGGATGGTCCGGACGCCAAGGCAGTCTAAGGAGTGGGAAGGCAGCAGGGAGCCCTTTTGCTCCTCATTTCCCAGCTCCTTCTGCTTTGCTGGTTTCTCTAACAAGCCCAGCCCGGCATCCCTACTTCACACACACAGGGACAGAAACAGCTCTCCCACAGGAACACCGTGAATGTCCAGGGAAAATGCTGGAGGACGGAGACAGCTCCTTGTGCACAGGAGCCCTGGCGTCCTCGCAGCAGCTACAGGAGCAGAGCGCAGAGAGCCCTCTCCGGAGAGCTGCTCTCCACATCCAGCCGCAGGACAGCCACCTGCAGCCCAAGCCACTGGCCCACCAGGCCCACGGCGGGTGGCTGCACCACCAGGATGGGTGGTGGGACAGCAGACCCTACCGACGGGCAAAGACAGCTCAGCACCCAGCGTCACATTGTGGTAACGGGGGCCAGCAGGCGTTTCCAGGTCATCCCATGAAAGCACACAAGCTGGAAGGAGATCCCAACAGAGCTCCGCGATGCTTAATGCTCCCTGGTGGGAACAAAGTTCGTTCCGTGCCGCGTGTTGCACTGGAACAAGAGAGCCCAGAGCTGCCCCTGAGCCAGTCCGTGTACCCGCTGCTGTGCAACTGTCCTTGCTAACACAGCACAGCGACTGGCCCTGCACTAAAACCTCAGACAGAGGGACAGCAGAGGATGAGAAAAAGACGACACCAGAAAATACGTTTTCCCAACAGCCAGGGACAGCAAACCATGCTGTAATCACCCATGGAAGCAAACAAGCTGCTTTCTTGGGATATTTCGGACGAACAGTATCAAGGTGACAAGTCAGGCTGGGAAATGCTTACTGGATCTTTTAATTGTTTTGGTTCTTGGATTTGGAGCATTACACCACAGAATGGCTGAAGTAAATGCATTTAAGATGACGCATCAATGTCAGGACTCTTCAGTATCAGAAAAGTACCCAAAAGAATGACAGGAATTCAGAAAACAGTTCATACTTATTAGTTACTCTGAAGAAAAGATTGGTAAAACAAATATTTAAACACAACAATTACTTTAATGGATCACTACAGTGCTGTACAGTTACAAAGACAGACAACTTACGGTTATTAGTAAAACTGTATTGAAGCTCCTGCACACCCCTTTTTATGCAACGTATTAACTGGAAAGAAAGCATACACCGAAATGTAACTTTAAGCAAGAAAACAGAGATACAAATAAGAACATTTGCAGGCTGAAAAATTTGTCTTTATGTCTGTTTATACAGCACCTGGCATACTGACACTGCAGCCGCAAATGAGAACCTGCGCACTGCCATCAACAGGTATCACCATCTCTGCCAGTCATGAATCCATCAGCCAGCATCACCAATTCAGGTTGCTGCAAAGCTACAGGAAAAATCAGTAAGGTCCCTTGGGCTCACGTGCCAAGAGCGAGCGTGCACTCTTCCATCCCCATTGCCTTCACCGCTGGGGTAGCCCTCGGCTCTGCCTCCTCACCGGAGAAACCCCGGGATCACGATCACAAACCCCCTCACACCCAGCACACGCAGCCCGTCCCAAAGCACCGACACCTCAGACCCTGTTTGACTTCACTGAGAGCAGACGTGGGGCGGCAGCAGGGACTGGAAGCACACATTGCTCCTGTTTGACCCGTTCCCGAGGGCCGCGGTGAGCAGGTTCCCTCCCCGCCAGGACTCCCGGGCCCTGCCCGGCTGTGAGGGGAGCGGTGAGCCGCGTCCCTCCCCATGGCCGAGCCACCACAGGTTGTCAGCGCACCAGCCAGTCCCACCCCCCGCTGCAGCCACCGTCACGGGGTCGCTGCAGGCCTCGTTCCTCATCCTGCAGGGAATCCATTGACCAGACCCAGTGACATGAAAGAGAAAATTTCAGTTTGTGGATGGCTGAGAAAGGAATACTGCTCTGAGGCAAAGCCGATGGTGTGCACTGTCCCTGGGGACCCACAGCGTGTAACATCGTGTCATGCCAAATCTTCATGAACTGCTAGTAAACCAAAAGCCAAACTGAAAACAATGCTCAAATCTTTTTACTACATAGTTTGCCAAATATGACTTTATGGAAATAATTCCATTTGCTTTTTGAAAGAAGAAATGACCAGGCCAGAGATGAAGCAGGAGAATCTCTGATATCAGAGAGATGCTTTTTCTCAAACATGCTTCTACATTCTGCTGGGCTTCTCTTCAAAGAAACAAGCAATAAATGCGTGGTCACAATACCGAGAGGTCCCATCATCAGTAGAGAACAGGGGGTAGGCAGTAGGACAAGCTTTGAGATTTCGTGTATATATAAGCTAATTTGGAAACAAAAAGTATAAATTGCGGATCAAGATTTCTGCATCAGAAAATGCTACAGATGAGTAAATTGGATGCAGAACACTGGTAGGCAGAAAATTCAGCTTCCCGTAGCTGAAAGAATAAAAATGTAAATGCAAGATATATTCTAAAACCGTGCTCTGTTACCTCTTTTGTAACTGCACTGCTGACTCTGTAATCTGGGATTTAACATTTTCGTTTCCTCGCATAAAGCCCATGTTCTCACTCGGAGCTTGCCTACGGTGTAAAGTGGATTTCGGCGAACCAGAACCAGACTATTCTTTCACGACTCGTGACTCCCCACATTGAGAACAAATCCTCCGGGGCCTCTGCAAGTTGAGGAGCCCCAGAAGGGGGAACGCCTGCTGTCGAGGTACAGAGATCACCCCGGCTGGCCCATGGTCTCAGGGATGCAGAAGATGTCACGGGAGACCTGGGACCACCGAGGTGCTGGCGTGCCCCGGGTGTGCACAGGCACCGTCCCCAGTGCACCGTGGCCATAACTAACGAACAAACTGGATTTTCACACTTACAACTCACTCGCAGCTTGATCCCCACAGCTCTTGCCACATCCCAGCCAGGTGCCACAGCCCGAGATGAGGAAACACATCTCCCAAGGGTTTGCTACCCCACGCTCTTCTGTCATTGCCATCTGCGGCTGTACGACAGCCCGGGTATGAAGCAAGAGGTCCTGTCTGCTGTCAACTCAGCCAATGCAGCTAAAGAAAACGGACGGGGTTTCAAGCCCACCAGTTGTTCCTCAGGCTGGGAGAGCTTCATCTGCTTTTTCCAGATAGATTAGGATGTCTAATGAAGGACAGTGCTGCTCCACAGCCCTCTCCTGCCTCTGCCAAGAAGCAGACAGTAGACAAGTGGCCCAAAGTTCTAGAAAAAAAGCCCATGTTGCCACAAAAGTAGCTAGGACAAGACACAATGAGAGATGGGAAAAAAAGGAGGGAATCCACTGCAGAACCATCTTCTATGGGATACTTGGTGAGTCCAAGTTTGAACATCTTCAGATTTACAATTACTTACAACCCACTGACAAACTCTCACCTTTGACGTAATCTCACCCACTACAGCGAGAAGGGCCTTCACGCACTTGGCTTGTGCAGTCCATCCTGCCGCACACCCATCCACAACATTGCAAGTTTTTAAAAATATACTCTCTAATTAAATGCATAAAAAACTCCTGACACAGCTAGAGAGTCAGAGTGGAGCTGGGCAGTGAACCCGTCTCCTGAGCTGTGCACGACATGCATTCCAGTTCCTCCCTCTTAAAGCCTTTCTCTGTTAACTTCTTGCACTGCGTTTCGTCCCTGCATGACACTAAGAAAGAAACAATTTCAATTATGTTTCTTCAGCCCTTGTGTAGTTATCCATTTTTAAGGTATATGATTCAAAAACTCTAACCCCAGGCTGAGAAATGCTGGGGACAGAAAAAACCCCATTTAAAGCCAGAGGTGCGTGCTGAATAGCGCGGCAGGGCGGCGCATTCAGACCAAGCCCCTCTCTGCATGCCCAGGTCCCAGCCCTCCCCCAAAACCCAGGGAGAAAACATCATGAGTCACCTCACCCATGCTTGATAAAACTCTAGTCTGAAAACGAACAGCACGCTCTGCGTTACACCGAGTCTCCGCGAAATGTGGGCAACAAAGAACTCTAACAGCGTGTACTTTATGAAAGGTTACCTCGTAAATTTATTATTACAATTCAATTAAGCTGCTGAGGGAGGGGATGAAGAACACAGAGGGCGCTGAGGCTGTGCTGTGGGGTGAGCCAAACCCAGCGCACGAGAAGCGATCCCCCTCTCCCTCCCACCAGGGCAGCACTCGCAGAGGATGAGTGGGATCAGGGAACTGGTCCAACAGCAACGAACCCCAGAGTCCCCATCACTCCAGGCGCACGCCCAGATAAACCCAGAAGTAACGCATTAGCAGATCAGGTCCATAGTCATCAACAGCCACTGCCAAGCCATCAGCAGAGAAAAACCCAAGTGTGAAAGCGCATCAGGAAATTTTTCAGATGTAATTTAAAAATTCAGGGACACTTCTGAGGTCCCTGCAGGCACCACGTGGGCGCTGAGGAGCCCCAGCCACAGAGGGGCACGTGTCAGCCGCGCAAGGCAAGGGCAGGACCAGAGCCACAGCCCTGGCCCCAGGCTGTGACCAGGAGCACCGTGTCCCCGGGCGCTGATGGGTGGCTGCACCTCAAGGGGCTCCATGGTACGGGTGCGACTGCTGGTTCCTCCTGAGCGCCACCAGAAAGACACTGCAGAGGATTCAAGGGCAGTGCC
This sequence comes from Sterna hirundo, assembly GCA_009819605.1. Taxonomy (NCBI): domain Eukaryota; kingdom Metazoa; phylum Chordata; class Aves; order Charadriiformes; family Laridae; genus Sterna; species Sterna hirundo. The sequence continues at coordinate 261,588 of CM020437.1, read as the reverse complement.
AGCACCCTGATGGTGTGCAAGTCACCACCCTGGCCAGACATGGGCAAGGACAGTTGGCAGATTTCTTCGTCAGCAGACGCCCTCTGGGCAGCCCCGTGGTGGGGACCCACTGAGACCTCGCAGGTGTGGAGACCCTGCCCATCTCACTGCCGGCAGTCTGCAGCGGGACCCTGGGTGCCCTGGGGCAGACGTTCTTCATGGTATAGCACATCGGCACTGGCCCTACATGGCTCTATCTACACGACCCGTATTCCCACAGCACATGGGATACTCTTCCCAAACCCACTGCTGTCAGGCAGGGGAATGAGCCAACTTCAGCCCTTCCTTGTGCATCATTCACACCGATTTCACTAAAAGAGCACCTCTTAGATCAAAGTATCAAACGGGACGACACGCGCAGCCCCCGCGAGTGCCGACACCAGTCTAGCGGACGCCTTCACCTTGGTTACCGAGCCGGCACGGAGGCACGCGTCTCGGTGCAAGCACACCCCACCGAGGAGCGTGTGGTCCTGCTGCGCAGTGGCACTGTCCCAGTGGCAGCCGCTGGGCAGCCCGTGCCCACACCAGCCAGGACAGAGCCAGGCACCAGCAGGGCTCGGCTCTCGGCTCGCTGGCTAGGCTGCCGCGGGATGGAGGGGACACGACGTGCAGGCGGGATCTGCCTATGGGCCCATCCCACGGACACGGGATGCAACCGGCAAGGAGGGCCCCACAGTGTCACAACAAATCCCCAGGAGCAGAGACGCCGCTTCTCTCTGCTTGCGCTTCCCTCTGCCATCACACATTTTTCATTCATGCGAATAGAGTCGGGGGAAGTTTTGTGAAGCAGTGGGTCTGCAGCACTGATCATTTTTACTGTAAAATTGCAATAATTTATGTGGGGGTTTCACCTAAGATTTCACATCCAGATCTTTTTTGGAAATGTTGATAAATAACTTTGGACACTCATTTCGATCTGGGCATCTTCAGCACATCAGGTGTTGTGTCCCAGCACTGCCGGGCACAGGAACACCAACAGCTCGGCAGCTGGAGACAGCAGGAAGGCTCTTTTTGGGCTGATCCACAGAGAACCATACATTAAAAATGAAGCTAATCTCAGAATTTTCCACCAACCCAGATTTTAATAAAAATAATCTCCCCTGGAGATAGCTGTAATATAAAGCTCCAATACTGCTTCTCACACTGTGGCCCATGCTTTCTTTCCAGTAACTGTGAATTATGGCTCAATTATGTTCACTTTGCCCTCTAAGCACAGGCAAGGAAAGAGAGGGAGTGCTGCCCTCATGTCTTCTTTCCAAAAAAAAATTAAGTGCCTAGCACAAGCTTGTGCCTGCTCCCGAGCTCCTGGTCGCAGGCACAAGCAGGACCTCGCGCTCACGGCGCAGTATGTTTTGCAAGCACTTTCCCTCCGAGGATCTGTGAAATCCACCCTGCGCTGCCCGTGTTGGCCACAAACAAACCTTCAGCTCCCAGCACGGATCAATGGCTGAACCTTCGAGCTACAAAAGCTCTGGTAATTACAAGTCTGCAACTGTTTAGGGGACAGGGCGCAGAAAGACGAGAGAAAAACCCATTTTGACAATTCAGCCCAAGAAAAATGTGTCCATTATATCCTCCGTGCCTTGTTTAAGCTTTCCTCCATCCATTCCACTAGCAGTAACGTACGCCCCGTGCCCCACAGAGCCGTCCGGTCTCCTGGTCCCCAGCCCCATCACCAGCATCGCCACCTCCCTCCCAGCGGGTCCATCCCGTGGAGCCGTGGCAGCACCTCCTGCCTCCACCACCTTCTGCCCAGAAAGCTGGCTCCCGGCACAGGGAACCAGCAGAGCAGCAACCATCAGACAGATCGACAGTAGAGACTTTGCAAGAAAGGAGGTTTCTTCTTTTTAAGTAGAAAAAGCAACAGAAAGGAGAATTTCCCCTTTGGTCGGTGCAACTGGTCTGCGATCAGGGCAGAGCCCCTCGCTGGCACCCGTCCCAGCCCCGCATGCTGCCACGCAGGCACCTTCCCTTCTCCAGCCGGGCTGGAGGACAGCAAGGGACAGCAAGCTTCCACAGCCCATGTGCCGGGCAGATGGCAAACGAGAAGGCACAGAAACAACCCTGTGTCCTACTGCTCGACTCACGAAGCTGAAAGCACAGGACCAGTTATTCCAGAGCACTGGAGACAGAAATGCTGCAGGAGGAATCTCTCACAGGGACTTGAGGTCCATCACACAGGCCATGTCCAGTGTGCCCCACCACAAAGCTGGTTCTGGCATCAGACAGGGATGGACAGAAGCACCAGCAAATTATCCAAGGATGCTGGAGACCCTGGAGTGAACCTGACAGGCCAGAATGAAACGCAGGTCCCATTTATACGTTAAATGTATTTATGAGCATGTCCAGCTGGAAGTCAGGGAAGCAAAAGCATAACCCATGTTAATGAGAGAAAAATTCTAGCTCAGATGTGTGGTCATCATGGGTGAAACCTCCTTCTTCCCATTTCTCTCTCCATCACTTAACACCTCTGCCATCGCTGTCTCTGAGCCTCCAAGTAGAGCGTGACTCCTCGCCTCAGCTCGTACACTGATGACGCTCAACGCTGCTTTTGGCGCCTGCCCTTAAACAGCGAAGGGCACAGCCTAAACGTCAGGGTGAGGTAACTGCCATTGACCCACTTTACAGACAAGCTCTCTGCGAGGCTGAACAGCATCACGGAAAACAGAAATGAGGCGCGAATGCTCAGCTCCAGGAAAACACTTCACCCCTGCTCCCGCACCTTGTCCCAGTGAAACACGGACAAAGTGCATCGCGACGGCCTGTGATGCTCAGCACTGACCAACAGCGCAGCTACGGGAGCCCCAACCGCCCGCCTTCGCCCCCTCCCCTCGGCCCTGCCACACCAGGACTGCCCGTGCACCAGCCCAACGCGTGTGACAGCGCTGCCAGGGACCCTCCGGAGCCATTCCCCCACGGGAGTCCCGCTCCATCTGAAGGGAAGGATGCAAATGCAGAACAAACGTACAAGATGGAGGCACATGTCTCATTAGTCAGTGTCATGTTCAAATCTTCTCAGAGCAACCTGACGAGGAAGCAATTAACTGGAGAGAAAGAGCTCAGAGCAATGCCCACCTGCGCAGCAGGGATGGTGCCAGGGAGACGCCTGAGCCGGTGCCCAGGACCCGCAGGCTCCTCTGGAGCTGTCTGACGCCTGGAGGAAGGGTCCCCAGCTCCCGACCGCCCCAGGACTGGATGGACGCCGCTGACAGACAGCCCGTCCTCCTGCAGCCCCTGCACTGGAGGGAGGTTTGGGCACCCGCAGCTGCACCCCCAGCCCAGGCGTCCTCGCGCCAGGGAGCAGCCCAGCGCCTGCAGCACCCACCGCCCCGCTGCGGGGGACAAAACCCAGGGAACCCCAGCATCGCGCCGCATGGCAAGGGCCTCCCGCCCTCCCCGAGGAGAGACCTGGCTGCGGGAGCCGGACTGTGCACCGCGGCCACCAGACTTCGCAACTAACTGTCCCTGGCGCCCGAAACACCCTCTGCTCTGCAGAAGGAGCCCCCTTTCCCCACCCAGTCTCCACCAGGGCGGTGAAACGCCTGCAGAGCAGGACCCAGGGAGAGCTGACGGCTCTGCCCTGTTGATAAGCAGAAGGCTGAATCCGCTATGCTGCCACACACATGCATATTCACACGGCTTTCTTTAAATCAAGTTTTATGCAAATAAATTGCATTTATTCAAAACAACTCATTAAATAATTCACCCACATTGTCCCAAAGGATGTTGCACAACTCTTGGCAGCTAAACTTCCCAGTCCCCAAAATCATCAGCCACAGCCACGGATCCAGCGCGGTGACCCGCAGCTCTCCCGCTTCAGGCAAAAGCCTCCCTCCACGCACATAATAAAGCAAAGTGGATTGATTTAAGTCAAAGCGATCACCAATTTTAACCATGATAAATCAGCTGGCAGAAAATCTGGATATAAATAATCGTGTCTGATGTTGTTTTGCATTGGTAGTCCTTAGCTATTTTCCTAAAGAAAGGCTGAGTCGGATCAATTCTTAACCATTACATTAGATTAATTTGTAATTTAATATAGACTTTACAACCAAAAGTGCTTTTTCCTAAGTAGATACACTGTAACTGTATGCATCTATTTAAGCCATTATAACGTAAAATAAAATTTCAATTTTTTAATTTTACCCTAATATTTTAGAAATAGCATATTTCTTACTTAATAGAGGATAAGCAGTTTTCGATCTGTGATTTAAGTCAAAGTGGACTAAGATAAAAACTGGCATTAAAATATGCTAATTTAGCATGTTAAAGTATTTCTTAGTACTGAGAAATTAAATACAACTACTCTAAACTACCTGTGCTGGATTCGTACGAAATGCGTAAGCCACTAAAATATCCCTTGCTCCCACAGGCAACTGACATAAAAAGAGACTTTTATTGGTAGTCAAATTAACTGTTTCTTCACGGCCACAAAGATCTTAGAGCTCAGATCTTAGGGTGGGTCTCACCCTACTGAAATTGCCTTTTACGGCTGGAGTGGAAGGGGAAAGAAAGCAAGTTCTTGGCAGCTCCCTCAGCTTCCACCTGGCTCCTCACCTCTGGATCCGCTCACCTGGGAGCTGAACCAGCTGAAATGAAGGAAACGCACCGATTTACGGTTAAAAGTTGGGTTAGTACCTGAACTAGTTTCACACACTTAACCATGCCGGACGGGTGCTGCGCTGCAGCTGACCCCAAACCACCCAGCTCAGCGTAAGGGACGCTGGCAAAATGTAATGGTTTGTTATAGGGAGGACCTTGGTCCGCACCTCCACCAATCCCACCGTCTGGATGCTGACAGAGCGCTCAAACGTTTGCGTTAGGAAAACAGATGCAAAAAAAAGCTACAAAGGGACTTTAAAATATGTCATGCTTGGTGCTGCATTCAGCAGCATACGGTAACGAAGCATGGGGCTGCACAGTGAATAAGAAAGATAAAAAAAAGTGGAACAGCTGCCTCATTCATCGAGCGCTATTAATCTGATCTGAAAGAGCCCGGGTTCCTATGGAAAAACAATGTGCAGCTTGTAATCAAAAAGCATCTCAAAGCATGTGCATAAGTGGCTTGATTCTCCCCTAAAAGGGGTGAAAAATCCAATACAACTATTGACAGCTAGAGATTTTTACAGCAGCAGAAAGCAGATGCTTTGGCCAAGGATCAAAGTTTTCAGCACAGGTTTAGGCCACGCTGTGGGTTGATTCCTGACCTCCAGATCTTCCCTCTGCAGCAATAAAGTTCACCCGATTTTCCTTTTTTCCACTGCTCACGTGTCTGAGACAGAACAGAGCATGGAAAAAGGAATTTTAGGATCTAAGCGGCACTGGGAAACCAGCGAGAGGCGAAGCCCGGGGCAGAGGAGAGGAGCCTGCGCCCAAGAGCGGAGGGTGGTGCCATGGCCGGCGGCCACGCTCCTGCCCCTCAGGAGCCACCACGCCAAGCCCGGCTCCCCTCGACCCCCTCTGCTGCCGGCTCCCATCCCTCCCCGGGCACAGGCGGCAGCTGCGGCCTCGGGACACGGGGTCACGTCCTCCTCGGCCCTCGGGGAAAGGCCTTTGTGGCGAAGCAAGGCCTTTCTACTCCCCAAGTTAAAAATCACCTTGGAGAAGATGAAACGCAAGAACATGATTTTGAGCTTTTTACTCCTGCTTTGTCATAGCAGATAAGGACCTAAGTAGAGCGGGGTGTGGGTGGGTGTATATTTAAATCGCGGGCTCCATCCGCACTGGCAGGAGCTCACCACACATCCCTGGTCTCGGGTCAGTGTAAACAGCTGGAATAAAACACCTGGAGTAAAACACTGGATCTGTCCCAGGGCAGCACAAGTGCTGGCGCTGACTCCACGCAGGGCAGTCACCATTTCTGCCAGCGCCGGTGTCTGTGGACACCATTTGGCACCAGATCCAGCTGAAGGCAATCCAGACAAGAAGAAAGGCCAACGTCCCCCACAATGCAGGGAGGTCACGGACACGTCATGCCGCTGCTGCTGCTGCCGCCACAGGGGCCCATCTCCTGCCCGTGCTCCACCGGGGCACGATGGACCAGCACAGGTTGCTGCTGCAGGTTAAAACTAATGGGGAAAAGTGTTATTTTAACCTGCAGCAGCTCCTCGGTCTGGCTTTAACATGATTTAAAAGGGAAAAGAAAAAGAGTTGCCAGCACACAATGGAGAAGAAAAGCCCTTGGAAATCTCCAGGAGGAAGTCTCATCAGCTGTACATCGCTGTTCCTCTAGATCTTTCCGAGCTATTTCAATAAGCTCCAGCTCTCTGATAGTTAGCAGCTTCCTAAGTACCACTCTTCTGCAAGAGGCTCTTATCTCTCTATGTATACATTTTTCATGCGATGTGCTGAGCTGCGATTTCTTGGAACAAGTTTTCCCTGCTTCCAGTGAAAAAGTAAATAGGAAACCTGTGCCCCGCCGTTCCATAATTACACCCGTGGTGGCAACTGGCCATGTGGAGGGTGGCCAGTGCTGCCCACTGGCTGCTGCAGAAGGCGTTTTCCCATGGGATATATCCCAGGTTTGGTCAGACACCTTGCCGGATTTCAGCGCCAGCACACACTGCAGAGAGGACTTTGATGACAGCTGGAGGCACTTTTGCGCTCTCCTAGGGTTATTTCTGTATTGCCACCTTTTCCTACCACCGGGCCCCAAATAAGGTTGTGACTTGCTTCCAAAGCACTCCCAACCACAAGACGTTGGGAATCAGTTTTCAATCATGCTTTAACGATACAGACCCACAATTCATAACTATTTCAGAGACACAAACCTTAGCTCGGGCATGTTTCTGGCTCCTTAAAAAACAGACTATAATCTCAAAAATCTTGTGGGTGTTTCGGATAATTTTATCCTGGGTCTCCACCACCCTCTCCCACAGAGCAATGCACAGCCAAAAGCTGAGCTGAAATGGCTCTTCCCGGAGGATAAGCAGTCGCGGACCGACCGCAGGAGCAGGCAGGTGTGATAGAGAACCTCCACCAGCGTTAGGAAGGACCCTCAGGGCTTTCCACATCGGCCTCCTCCTTCCTCTGCCCAGGTTACGCTCCCTCCTAGTGCAAGGGCAGCACCAGTCTGCACCAGCAGCTCATGCAGACCAGGGTTAAAGGAGAGGGGCGGTTCCCAGGTTATCAAACTCCAAATAAATTGCTATACTGCGAGTCTCTACAGAGCCCAGGCTGTCAAAACAAATCAATTCCCTGCCCTACAGCCACGGTACGGAACGGATCTATGGAGGGAAACACCAGCACAGCACTGACAGCGGGCACGTGGAGCTCCACACCGGACACTGGCACCGCCAGCGATGAGCCCGGCTCCCGCAGCGCTGCCTCCCTGGCACGGCTGAGCGGGACAGTGGCTGGAGGCTCGCACTGGAACCGGTAAAACACCCGGGCTCCCCGTGCCATGCCGGACCCGGGGTTGCAGCCCCACTCCCCCGGTGGGGGTCTGCTCAGCCCTGTTCGGTTACAGCACCCCACTCACCCCTCCCACCCCTCTGCTTTGCACATCCCATCCAGCAGCGTTATGCCCCAAGTTCAGCCCTGCAGCACGCTGACACACACCAGGGCAGCCAGCAGCGTCCAGGGGTTTCCCAGCGAGCGCTGGATCCTGTGGGAGATGATCCCTGGAGCCAGAGGAGAGTGGCACTTGCCAGCCACGCTGCCTGCAGGCAGCTGCTGAACGCGGAGCACGCTGGCTCTGCCCCCTCTCGAGCTCAGCACCATGCAGGCCTTAATTACAGCATCACACGCCGCTGCTCAAAGACTACACTGCCGACCAGGCGATTTTTCTTCCTCCTTTGATACGACAGCAGCCTCTCATATTTTTCTGTGCAGCAGCAGCTGATGGCAAGGAGGGATTCTGTGCAACTGAGCAGTGCCCTGTGTCGATTCATATCACAGCGTACACAGGGCAGATCTACCCAAGGTCTGCACACTAACTACATCAGCCCTGGTGCCAGGGGTCCTGAGGGGAGCCGGGATGCCACAGATGGCAGTGGTGCCCCAGGCCTCTGCCACCGCGGCCCCAGGAAACCTTTCCTGCTCTGCCAACACTTGAAGCCACCCCGGGAGCAACATGGATTTGGGACAGCAATTTACAGAAAGCATACACGCCAGCAGATTTTCACTACGATTTTTACTATGGGATTTCTAACCCAGAACAAATGTTAAGAATAGTTTCATTCATCCTTTTCATACCAATTGCTTCCATGAGCTCCGCATTTCTGTCTGCTGAGGTGTCCACGCTCAGCGCCATGCTACTTAGCACGTGGCACCTGCACGGCTGTGCCGAATGAAGCTCTCCGTGTCTGCAGGAAAGCAGCCAGTGTGAGGGATGCACCTTGCCCAGGAAGCCAGAGCCGGGCTGCAGCCGTGCCACCAGTGTGGTGCTGCAATTGCCCTCCCAACTGCTTCACAGGAGCTGCCGAGCCAGCACAGGGAAACCGCCTGCAGCTCTTCACGTGCTCTTCACAGTTCTGCCCATCCTGTGTCGCGGGCCATCACCAGGGGCACAGCACACTGCAGCTCCACAAGAGGCTTCGGCACTCCCTGGCTCAGAAGAGATGTGTCCACTGGCATCTCCTACAGCCCGCAGCCTTTTCTCTGCTTTTCGTTTAGGGAGAGGAAACCGCACAGCAGGTAGCATGTTTTACAGAAGGGGCCTTTTATTTACAGACACAACAGCCCTCTTTTGCAAGCTGCCTGGTCAGAAGCGGTGTCCCTTGTTGCGTGACCCCTCTGCAGCACCCAGAGCCACGTCAGCAAAGGCACCGCAGCACCCTCCCCACCCGCCCTGCGCCCACCGCACCCCATCTCCCCCCGGCCGCAGGAAAACTGCACGTCCCTGTGCTGCCATCGTCGGCAGGCGGCTCATGGCCACCCCACCCCTGCCTCCCCGGGCTGCAGCGACGCAGCGCTGGTACTGCTTGCAGGATGGACTGCAGCCACGCTCAGGGGCTTGTGAATTCAAATCAAATCCCAAACGAATGGCAAGCCACGCCACCTCTTAGCAGCCTGCATTCCCACCATCAGTCCTGGATAAGCAGAAGTTCAGGAAAACTTTACCTATCTCTCTTTTATAACAGAAAAATTTATTTCTTCATTTCCCTTGGCTTAACAGAAGAATCAATGCTTTGTGCACTGGTTTTCAGGCTCTTCTTTCATTTGCATTAAGGAGATAACAAGCCAGAAAATATTAACCTGAAGTATCAGGTGACTGAGAAGCGGAATGAGGGCAGAGCCTTTTCTGCAGCCACGGAGGGAAATGAGCAACTCCATCCCATCGCAAAGGGAGGCCCTGGCCTCAGCGGAGACCTCTCACAAATGGAGGCTGGTCCCGCACCTCCGAGGCCCTTGGTTGTGGGACATTTCCTTGCTGGTCCCTGACACATCACCAAAGCCCTGTGTGGGGGAGGAGTGCTCCCACAGGAAAGATATGTCAGACCCCGCTGCCTGGACACCACAGGACGCCCTTCCACAGGGTGCAGATCCCTCAGCATCGCCCAGCCGCGACACAGCTAACGGGCCACATTTCAGCATGGTCCACTTTGCAGATGAGACCAAATTCTCTCCAGGGCTGCAAATCCGCCTTACCGACTGTGATCCTGCCAGTTTGGGAACCAATGGTCTGGCCTGAAACCGCCACGGCTGTCACCACAGGGCTGCGCCTAAACAGATGCCACGAGAACGGCGGCTCCCTCGTGGCAGTGCCTGCGTTCCCGGCATCACCACGCAACCATGCTCACACACACCTGCCATAGACGGACGGTCCCTCCAGCCGGTGTCCCCACACGCCCAGCTTCCCTGCGCAGCCCAGACCCAGCCCATACGCTCCCGAACGGTACCATTGCAAGAAACCCATCCACGGCTCCTTGCCTCTCCAACACAAACAGCTTTCTCTCTCTCCTCCCAAGTTAGCATCTGCCCCTCAAAGGGTCCCTTTGCTCTCGATATCACTCTTCCCCTCCACTACAGCACCAACTGTCCTTCTTCCTCCTCCTCCTCCTGCCGGGCCACCGCCATGACCTGTCACAACTTCCCTCTGCCTCGGGGCTCCCAGCAGACCGGCCACCCCCCTCGCACCTGCCGTCCCCCAGAACCTCCTTGCAGGAGCACATCACCCACAGTCTGGGTGGGAGGAGCAGGAGCCCGTGTCCCATCACAGTGGACCCCATGGTGGAGCCAGGCACCTCCCAAAGAGCTCAGCCCCCGAACACACGGGACACTGTGTGGCACACACTAGTAAGTCCTTCAGAAACAGCTAGTGGGAAGGGAGGGGAGGAAAAGAGGTAAGGACCCAAAACTGAAACAACAAGCTGTACCCATCTTGTGGCACCTTCCCTTCCCCGCACGCTTGCCTTGCACGCCTCAGCTGCCACACAGAGAGCTCACAGAGCGGACAGCAAGTTTTGTGCACCATGAAAAATATCCAGCTCGTAGTGGAGGGCCTGCCAGGGGCCATGCAGGACAGAGGACCCTTCAGGCTGTAGGGGCACCATGTGGATCCTGACCACAGTCCCAGGCACTACCCAGCACGGGGGCAGCACGTGCCAAGCACCGATTGTCTCTCACAGCCCCAGCCTCGGCCCCTGCCCAGGACAGTCCATGGTCCCCATCACTGCAGGGCCGTCCCATGCCCGTAGGCTTCGAGAACTGTGCAACTCCCTGGGGCAACTCTGCCTGTCAGAAAGGACGGCCACTGGCAAACTCTGTTGGTCAGTACTCTGCGGGGTTTATAGCCTGTCTATGTCCCCAGCAGAGCTCTTCACCTACACAGCAGGGAATGCAACCAGCTACTTCTGCACTGCGAGGAAGGGACTCTCCTCTTGGTAGTTATGATGTGCTCCCTTCCCACCCAAGCACACCCCCGCCTGGTTTCTGTAGTGCAAATGGCCTCATCTTCTGCCCCATCTCCACCTGCTTCTCTGCATCTCACATGCCTGTGTGGAGTAGGAGACATGTCCTGTTCCTCCCGTGCTCCAGGTTCCGTTTCTCGAGCTGTTTCTATGGGTGCCAGACAGGTTAACCTCTCTTCCCTGAGCTCAGAGTTGGTGCAGGTCGCTCAGACTGTTTAAGCTGGAAGTGCTGGCCCATCCTTAGGATGCAAACAGTGATGTGCCTGAAGAGACTGCCTTTTCAGAGACAAGGTCACAGCCTGGGGTGGAGATTTGCTCCAAACAATGGAAACCACTAACAGTGAATTCAAAGGCTTTAAGCTGAATAAAGACGGTGATGGAGAGCTGCAAAGGAACCTAAAAGAGGCTTGGAGACAACTCCAAGAGAGCTGGGAAACTTGACTTGAAAAGTCAGCTGCTTGACAGTCTAAAAACCCACATGGAAGCTCCAACCCTGACAGAAGACATGAGCTTGAATAAACTGAACTTTGACCAGCTGAAGTCCTGATCTCTGAAACTAATGGAGTCTGACTTGTTACTGAAAAGCAACCTGTCCACCCTGTGCCTGGAGATCCCAAAAGAAATAATCCCCATCTTTAAGCACCGCTGCTATAGCAAAACCCATCAGCCTTGTGCTGCAGCTGCCAAGCCAGACCCAGAGCCCCAGGGGCAGCTGCAGGAGGAGGGTACGGGGTCACTTCAGAATGGGCAAGGGCTGGAGTTCAGGGAGCAAAACCCCTTCACACACCAACCCCTTGCTGGCACCACACAATCCTGCGGAGGCCAGTTATCCCTGCTGGGGTCCCATCCCTTCTTCTTGTGTTTGTGCTCTTCCTAGAGCAAGCAGGGAAGAAAGCCTCTTCTCTTGGATGATCCCTAATGCACGCACAGGGAAACTCAAACCCTGGACAGGTCCAGGAAGGAGACACAGAGCCAGGTCAAAGGAGGCGAGGAGTGGTCCCATTACAAGGCAGGCATTTAATCGCCTCTCTTGCGGGTGTCGTCAGGGTCCTGTGCCTTATCCCGGCCCTTTCCTCAGCCCATCTGAGTGCCAGTCTGCACCTGCGGGCTGTGAGACCCCTCCCGGGGTGCAGACACTAACCCTGGCCAGAAGCGAGAGCCCCACACAGACCCACAGAGCGGCCACAGTGTCAGCCTCCCTGTCCGCTGTCCTCCAGGAGGGCCACCACAGCAGCAAAGCCAGACAAGCAAAGCAGCAAAAGCAGGGGAGAGACACCTCCGGGAAGGTGCCTGTGCCTCAAGGTCTTCCCGGTCTGTGGATGCAGACACAGGGGAACAAGAGCTCAACAGCAACTCCTCTGAAGTGCAAAGGCCTGTCTCAGCCCAGGGAAAAGGGTCTGAGCAGCAAGAGACCACCCCAGGAGAGGGGTCCCCACCTGGCCCAAGCGACAGCGTGCCACAGCCCTGCTGAGCCACAGCAGCCCTGGGAAGGAGAGCTGGGCTCCATCCGGATGGGTGCCAGCGCAACACCCACTCACTGCAGGCAGGAGCAGGACCTGTACGGGCCAGGAGCCAGAGCAGGGAGGGTCTAGGACCCCCCCTGCCTTCAGCTGGGTGAGGCCAAGGACCCCGCACCCTGTAAGAAGGGAGAAGGAGGCAAGGAACACACACATCTCTAGAGCATCTGTCCTGTGAGCTTCTCCAAAACACAGCGAACATCCTCCAATACATCCCAGAGCACCGCACGGAGAGAGGAGTGCAGTGACAAGCCCAACAGTGGCGGATGGGACAGGCTCAACTGCTCGTTCTCCCCTTGTCCCCTTTCACACTGGTCAGGCCCCCACCTGCTTGGATGTCACCCTGCAGACAGGGACTAAGCCTGCCTGCTCAAGGCGTGAGGAATGAGCACTGCAAGTGCTTGGATCAGACAGCTGATGCCCGGGGATGATGCACCGGAGCGAAGGGAAGTTCAGGGCCGGTCACAGGACACCATACAGCTCTTACAGTGTGTACCATTAAGCCAGATGGGTTTTTCCTGCCTCTCTTTATTTAAGTGAAGGTTCTTCAGCTAGGACAGGAGCCTGCAAAATATGCAGTTTCTATTCGGGAAGTCAGCCCCCATCCGAGACATAAATGCAACAGCCCTCTGCAGGCACTGCCTTGGACTGAAAGGAAGAGATGCCCCTGACACCAGCCTGAGCATGGCTGTGGGCTGGCAACAGCACGGGAGCACCGTGCAGGGAGCAGCACAGGGTGTCTGGCTCCCCTCACCCAGCAGCAGAGGGTCTGACAGAGCAGCCATCACACCGTCCTGCCTCCCACATCTCCCCCGGGGTAGACTGCGCCACAGGATGCCTGCACCTACATCTCCTTTCATCCTGCCTCTCTCTGCCCACAGCGCAGCCTCCGACTCCCACCTGGATCCCCCCAAATCCAGCACACAACCTGGGACGGGCAGCAGGGACAGGGCTGCCCCTCCAGGAGCACGGCACACGGCCTGCGAGCTCTCGCTACTCGCACTGCAAAGCCAGAGCCCCGAGCTGCGGCTGCAGCGAATTCCTCTGCACATCAAGCAGGCTCGCAGTGCGCAGGCTGCGCTTGCCAGGACGCGAGCGCTGTGGTGCTCTGATCTGCACCCACCTCCCCAGCACTCCCCGCTGCCCCTCTGCCAGCACCCCAGGCGCTGCGGGCCCGCCTCCCTCGGCGTCCAGGGGTAGCAGGGCCACCAGCCCCCAGCCCCAGGCAGCCCGGGCCTCCCCAGGGGCTCCTACTCTGCTGGCTCCCACCCCCAGCCCACGGAGGCTGCACCAGAAACATTTCCACTCTTCAGCTCTCTGATATGCATCTGCCCCTTGGGGAAGGGAGATCTGGGAGGGAAATTCCTACTTTATACATGCAAAGATGATCTGTTTTGCAAGAAGAGCCCCATTCCCTCCATTGCCTCAGGTGATCTTCGGTCTGGCAAGGCTGAGCTGCTTCACTCTAACTCTGGACTATCCCCTGGCTGCAGTGGAGGACTTGTAGGGAGGAAAGGGGTGGGGGGCTACAACACACCATCACACTGACTCCAGCATCGCTGCTTCCGCCAATGCCCACGCACTCTCACAAAACAAGGACAGGGCAGGGAGGTGCGGAGCAGCGCCCAAGGAACAGCAAAGGGCAAAGGTGGATACCGTGGCAGTGAGAGTCCTTGGACCCTGCCCTGTGCTGCATCACAGAGCAGGACCCGGGGTGAGGGCTGGGGCAGAATGAGACCCAAGTCTGTGCATCAGCTCAGGGATGGGTGTGCGCAGGGATGGCGGAGGAGGAGCAGATGTGCTGGGGCTAATACAGCAGTGAAGGGAAGAGCAGGTACCGTGTCCCTGAGAGCCTTGCTCACAACCCCAGCAGGGGCTGGGGCAGAGCGAGCGGGTGTAAAGCCCTTCTCGCAGCACAAGGTCAGTCCTTGCTAGAGCAGAGCGTCTGTCCGATTCTTCGACAGCAAGCGCAGTGCTGCCTCGCCTGCCTCTGCCGCTCCCCGGCGCTTGGCAGCTGAGCCTGCAGAGCTGTGCCTGCGAGTGTGCCAGCACTCAGGCCCTCAGCCCCAGTGCCACCATCCTCCAGCCAGATCTCTGGCCCCAGCCACTACCCCTCCGTCACTGAGCAGGACAACCCCCCCCCCCAGTCTCCAAAAGAGAAATCTTTCTCCACTGAAGAGGAGAGCTCTCACTTCCCTTAGTCCCCTCCACCCCCAGCAACACTCTGCTCGCCCCAAGTCTCCATCTCTTCCCACCCCTTATCCCAAAGGAGCACCCTCTCTCCTGCCCGCAATGCCTCGTCCCAGAAGAGCACGTGCTCCCTGTGCCTCGCAGCGCACCCATCCACAGGCAAGTCACTGCTCCCAGCACTCCACCTCCAACAAGCACTCTTCATTAGGGCCACAGTTACCACAGTCCTTCAGTGAACTTTTCCCTGCACTGACCAGGCTCAGTCTCCAAGCCCTCATTCCCACCAAGCACTCAACACCCCAGGTGGCCCCCAGCACTGCCCTGGTCTGTAACAGCCACCCCAAACCTTCCAGGGTTCGCTGCACCCTGACAGACACCCACCGTGCCACCCTCTGTGCCACACATGCTGCCCCACGTCACAGCCACCCTGGCCAACACACCACAATGCCGATGCTCTCCTGTGTCACACCTTGGCTCCTGGCAGGTCAGACCTGCACGTCCTGCCTGCGGCACCAGCACCGTGGCCTGGCACATCACACCGTACCACCGTCCAATGCAGAGGTGTGCCCAGCACACACCGTACCACCATCCGGTACAGTGGGGCACCCAGCACTCACTGCACCCTGCTGTGCTGCACCCTGACACCTGGCACCCGCTGCAGTCACACCTGCACCCTCTGCAGTCACCTCAGCACCCGCACGCAGCCCCCGCACACCCACGCCGGGCTGGGCACAGCCTGCGGTCCCGCACACCCTGCCCACGCCACCGGCGAGCGGCTGTCAGCTCCCGGCACTGCGGCTCCGCGCTCCCACAGCCCGGCCCCGCCGGTACCGTGCCGGGGCGGTGCTGGTACCGGTACCACGCCGGTGCTGGAGCCTCTCGAGCTGTGCCCGCTCCCCGCGCCCAGCCCCGCTGCCCCCCGCGCTCGGGGCAGGCGGCGGAGCACAGCCCGGTCCCGCTGCGGGGCCCCGGCGGCGGGAGCGGCCCCCCCCGGCGGCCCGGAGCGCCCCGGGAAGGCAGCGCTGCGGACGGGGCTGCCAGCTCGCTCCGCCCGCCGCCACGCCGGGCTCTCCGGGAAGAGGGGGGCCGGGGAGCGGGGAGAGAAGCAATGGGGAGCGGGGAGTGGGGCAGGGGGGCACCGGGGAGAGGGGCAACGGGGAGAGGGGCAGCCGGGAGTGGGGCAGCGGGGAGCCGTCCTGCCGGACCCGTGCCCGCCCGCCCCTCGCCCGCGGGGGTGCGAAGTTTGCCGGGTTGTGCTGGGGCAGCTGCTGGGGCAGCTGCTGGGGCGGCTCCTGGGGCGAAGCGGGGCCGCGGCTGGGGCCGGTCGGGGCTGGGGCGCGGGTTGGAGCGGGGTCGGGGTGTGGGTCGGGGCCGGGTCCGCACTCACCGTCTGCTGGAGGTCGGGGATGCCGATGCGGACGACGATGGCGCCGGGCGCGGGCTCCTCCATGCGCGCCGGGGCCGCCAGCTTCGGGGAGCGGGGCCCACCGGGGCCCCGGGCCGGGTCGAGCCGCGTCTCCTCCCGCAGGCCGGCGCCCGGCTCCCCGGCGACGGCGGCGCGGGGCTGTCGCTCCGGCGGCGGCGGCGGCTCTGGCGGCGGCGACTCCGGGCTCTCATGTTTGCTGCCGGCGGGGCTCAGAGGCATGCTCCGTGCGGCGCGGCGGGGCCGGCACCGGCACCGGGGGCCGCGCTCACAGCCCGCCCGGGGGCCCTGTGGGGTGAGGAGAGGCGGTCAGCGCGACCCGCGGGGGGACCCCGGCAGAGGACCCCCGCCCTGCACACGGGCACCCCACGGGGGGACCCCGGCACGGACCCAGCGGAGGACACCCAGCCTCCACTCGGGGACCTGGTGGGGACCCCCACACTCCACCCTGGCCACCCCCACAGGGACCTCGTACAGGACCCCTGACTGCCCCACACATAGATCCCCAACTCGGGGCCCTCACCCTGGAACCCCCAACCAACCCTGCAGGAATCCTGCAGAGGCACCCCCACAGGGTTCCCCATGGCAGGGACCTGCAGGGAGAGGCCCCCACAGGGATCCTCGGGTTGAGCGCCTTGCAGAGGACCACCCCCACCCTACATGGAAATCTCCATGTCAGGGACCTCACCATGAAGCCCCACACTATGCGGGGATCCCCACAAGTGCCCCCCACATCCCCCAGCAAGGGCCAACTGCCACTGCAGGCCCCCCCGGGCCCCACAGTGGGCACAGCCCTACAGACTCCTACCAGCCACCCAGAAGGGACCCCTCCTCATCCTGGCAGCAAAGCCTGGACCTGCCCCGTGTTGACCCCATCCCAGGGGCAGCAACACCCAGAGCCTCCGCTCCCCCAGGGAGGGCTCAGTGTGCAGTGCACACGCTAGAGCCAGCACAGAGGGTCTGGGCACAGCGCCCTGGGGCAGAGGACAGGTTGTCCCAGCTTCTGGGGCCTGCTCTGATCCCTTGATCAACTGCCTTCTCTCCACGCCACCACCGGTGCCTGTGGTTCGTCCCAATGGCCCTGTCCCGCATCTGCAACCATGATCCTCCATCTCCACATCTGCACCAGCCTATCTGAGGGCCTCCCTGGCTTCTTCCCCATCTGCCAGGGTGGACTCATGAGGGAGGCTGGACATCAGCAGGACAAGCAGGTCTGACTCAGGGGAGCTCAGCACCCTGCCTGTCTCTGGGTTTTATTGGAAAAGTCTTGGTTCTGGCCCTGTAAACTGTTCATCCGGCAGTTGCTGGAGTGCTGCCCAGTGTGAGGTACCCGACAGCCCTGCTCAGAGGCAGCCACCACCCAGCGCGTATCTGTGCCCACCTGCAAACTGCCGGGCTGGCCCCTGGGCTGCAGGCTCCAGCAGCACCTCCACGGCCATCAGGCAGGGAGCTGGGGCTGTCTGCCAGGGGTTTCCCGAACCGGCTTGTACTTGGACAACAGGATGCAGCGGTACCCTTGTGCCAAGTTTTGGGAGTGGGAGGACGGCTGACCCGTGTTTCCGCCCCAGAGACCTGTCTCGGTCAGGGAAGCCATGTGCGCGCATACTGAGTGGTGGCAGGCACTGCTACCATTAGCTCCAGCATAGAGCAGAGACACAAGCAGTGGCCCCCACGGGCTGCTATTTCTGCCAGTCCCCCTGCCAGTGAGGGCTAATTAATGCCAGGAGGACCCTGACTGCCCAGCAGGTCAAGCCCTTGCTCCCAGGCACGGCCAGGCCCATGACCGCCCTGCCAAGAGCAGATGGGATGCTAGGCTGAGCCCTGCAGGACTGTGCATGGGACCGTGTCCGGTCCATCACTGGCTGGGATTCAAGGCTTTAATCTACATGACAATCCTCAAACAGAAATAGCCCCCAAACCACTGAGAGCTGGACAGATTTACGGTATGGCCTGGATCTGTCCAGGAAATGACTAATGGCTCTTCCTTCGGCCCTCCCACCCTGAGGCCGAGGGACCGCACAAGGCAGGCATCAGCGAGAGCCTGACTGCCAGGGCGCCGGCCCTAAGCAACTCTCCCGGCTGGAGCAGCATCTGCTGCGAACGCCCTGCACCGCCAGCACAGGCAAGACAGGTGGGGAAGGATGCACCCACAGACCTGGAACTTTGGGGTCACAGCGGGAGTCTAACAGGTCCTGGAGCACGAGCACTGCAAGTCCGTGGCACTAGCCCCAAAACAGAAATCATGGCTTGATCATGACAAACAACGAGATCAGCCCAGAAGCACCCGGCCGGTCTCTGGGCTCCTCCGTTCCTTTGACCCACACCTGCACCCTGCCCTGGAGGGCTGCAGGTCCCATCTGGCTGCTGCTGCTTCACAGAGGCAAGGAGCAGGGAGTCTCCAGCTTCCCCTCCGCCCCGGATCCCCATTGCCCCTGGTCCCGCAGTGTCACCCTGGCATGGGACAAGTCGTTGTGCCCTGAAGGCAGGACACTGTGCCATGATAGTTTCGGCCACCCCCAACCAGTCCCTTTTTAAGGTATGACAAAACATCCTTGCCCAACTGCAAAGAAAGCCAAAACCATGCCTTTCCAGGGTGCCTGTCCCGCAGCAGCTCTCTGCTGTGTCTCCCTGGGGTCTGAGAACAGCTCTCTGGCAGGGCAGGGGGACAAGAGGAGACGAGGCCGGCGGTGTTGGAAAGCCCCCTGCTCCTTGGAGCACACAGTGTACCCCATCTGCGTCTCTCCCAGCCCCAGGCAGAGGCGCATCAAAACTGCAGCTCCGCAGGGCACATGCCAGGGCCCAGCAGCTCATGGGTCCCAGGCGAAGGGATGCAGGCTTGAGGCAGACAAGGCCACTTGGCGAAAGCGAAGGCTGCGGGGAAGAGGCTGGGCCCTGTGGCTTTGAGTCAGGGACACCAGGGACAAGGTGGGGCTGGCAAGGGGAACAAGTGGATGAAACAACCGTGAGTCACCAACAGCTGAGGAGCTGAGGTCCCTCTCAGCACAAAACACAAAGGAGTAAGAGTGGTCAGGAAGGGAGATGGCCACTGTGGTTTAACCCCAGCCAGCACCTAGGACGACGTGGCCGTTCACTCACTCCCCACCCCAGCAACGTAGACAGAAAAGGGAGAAAAAGGAGGGGGAAAAGAAAACCCTCACGGTTTAAGATAAAGGTAGTTTAATAGAGCTGTAAGGGAAGAGAAAACTAATAATTATAGTAACGGTAAAAGAATATACAAAATAAAGTGATGCAACACAAATTGCTATCACCACGCGATGATCGGTTGCCCAGCCCCTTCCGAGCAGCAATCGTGGATTCCTGCCGCTGGCCAGCCCCTGTTTATATACGGATCATGACATCTATGGTGTGGAATATTCCTTTGCCCAGCTTGTCCTGTCTATGCTCCCTCTCAGCTTCTATGGGAAGCTGAAAAAGTGCTTGACTTACTATCAACATTACTTAGCAACAACTAAAACAACGTGTTATCAACATTATTCTCATACTAAATCCAAAACACAGCAGCTACTAGGAAGAAAATGAAATTTATACCAACTGGAACCAGGACAATAGCAAAAATATCTGTAGAACAGAGTGGGAAGCACAGAAAGTCTGAGCTGGGAAGCCGGCAGCCGTGGCCTGCCCATGGCGGAGTCACACCGAGTGGCTCAAGGCCAAGAAGAAACCCCGAGTGTGGGTCCATGGGGCCTCTTCCCGCCTGCTGCCAGCAGCACCGGGGTCCCGGGAGACCGGCGAGGGGGGCCCAGCATCCACGGAGCTGGCCCGTCCTGGCACAGGCACCGAGACGTGGCAAGGCCAGGAGGCACAGCGTAGCACCGGGCCCCGGGAGTGCCCAGCACCCTGCGGCGAGGGGCCGGGGGCAGGACAGGGACTGTGCAGAGCTGGGGCAGGACCCGTCGCAACCCAGGCATGGCCCCGGGAGCCCGCAGTCTCAAACCTCCACAGATGATGCCCTGGCAGAGGAAGCAGGGCAGAGGGAATATGGGTCCGTATGGAGATGCTGTGCTGCAGGTGCCCGGCGAGGGTGGGAGAGGGGCCAACGATGGGCCGTGTCGAAGTCCTCGTCCTGGGATGGCTCCCTGGGGCTGGCAGCTGCCGTGGGACGGGCAGGGCCTCACCAGCCATGGCGGTGTGGGGGGCTGGCTCTGCCGGCCTCTTGGTCAGGCCTGAAAGTAGCCAAAGGCTGGACGCCAAACGCACT
Organism: Sterna hirundo; assembly: GCA_009819605.1. Lineage (NCBI taxonomy): Eukaryota > Metazoa > Chordata > Aves > Charadriiformes > Laridae > Sterna > Sterna hirundo. The sequence continues at coordinate 241,347 of CM020437.1, read as the reverse complement.
GTCCCCACAGCTGTGCAGCTACTGCCATGGGCTCCAGGCTGGGACTGGGCCTGATTTTTGTTAGCAACGTGGAAGAAGGGATCAAACAACACCTTAATGAAATGCAGTGTGAAACTGCAAGGAGGCAAGTGAAAAGGCCCTAAAGAGACTAGAAACAAGAGCAGGAGGAACACGAAGCTCTGCTAGGAAAAATGCACATAGTAAGGAGATAAATCATCAGAAATACAAGCGACGCATGGTCTGACTGCATCCCATGGGCACGCATCCACCCAGAGGCGGGCAGGCCCCGGAACAGATGGGACAACAGCAGCAGGCGCTCGTGTAGCCCTGGGGTGCAGCAGAGCGGGGGCATCTCCTGCAGCCAGGGCAGGTGCGTACCCCTGCCCCTTCACGGGGCTGCAGCAAGCCTGCAGCCAGCACCGGGGAACGCTTTGGACACAGACCCACCTGCCCGAAGGCGTTGGGGAAGGATGCCGAGTTCTGACCATCACCTCTCCGCAGCCGTGCCCGTGCCTTGCCGGCAGCGGGCACCGTTCTGCATAAGAACCCCCAAATGCTGCAACTTTCTCCTGCACGTGCGCCGCCACAGAGGGGCCTGGCTCCCACCCGCTGCCTTCCCCCCTCCGACACACCACCGCACAGGGATTTAAATGAATGCAATGCCACAAATGTCCCTTCATGTGCGTCAGCCAGCACAGCTTCAGCCACCCTCACATACCACCCTACAGTGACAAACCGAGCGGGACAGGATCTACCCCTTGAACCAATCCCACAGCCGGGGCGTCCCAGCGGGCAGAGGCGGCGCTGGCTCGTGGCCTCTCAGGGACAAATCTGCCTCCGCCAGCCTGGCAGCGGCACCCATCGGAGCCTGTGCCTGCAGTCTGCCGCCTGTACTTCTGTTCCAACAGTGCCATTCATTGATTTTATTTCTTTCCTTTTTTTCTGTCTTGTTATTTCACTAGGGGGAGAAATTAAATGCTCCAGAGGGTAATTGTCAGGATTACTCTTGCTTTTTTTCCCAATCTTCTGGTACCTCATTAGTTCCCAATAATGTTTAAGACACAACTGTGAATGGTTGGAAAAACGCACCGGCCACCCCCAGCCCCGAACTCCATTACAGACTTGCAGAGTCATTCACATTCATTTTCTCTTATTAAATCAACTTCTCTGCTGAGGAAAAAAATCACTTATCTTGAAAAAAGATACAAGTTGAGTATCTTAGAAATTATAATCCAATGAGTCTTATTCGAACACCAGGAAAAACGGATGAAAAATCATCAAAGCGAGTTACAAAATCTTTCAAGAAGATTTTATAGTGACAGGAACAAATCAGTAATGCTTCCATCAAAGAAAGTCACGCCTCACTAGTCTAGTGGAGCTCCCTGCACGTGCCACCAGGAGCACCAAGAAGTGAAACCCGGAGTAGAGCACTTTATTTGGATTTCCAAATACTCTGCCATAACCCTCACAAGAGGTTGTAAAGTCTAGCAATCTTTACCTCCTATACTGTGAGAAAAAGGGCTCCCAGATGGCCTGCCCCACTCTCCACCTTTCCTGGTGTTACAGAGTCTAAGCCACCTTCCCTGCCATCCCTCACAAATCCCGCCACCAAAGGCAGCCATCCCGAGGGCAGCCACACCACGCTGTTGAACACTGCTCTGGCGTCTTCAGAGCTCCCCATCGGTGCTCCAGGTCCCCCCAGGTTAGAGGTAACGCAGAACCACGGCTGTCACTCGGCGTATCACTGAATTACTCTCCCTTTGGAGGGAAGGCATCCATCTGGGAGAATCGTGGGAAATGCACAGTGCTAGCACCGCAGCGGGGGGACCTAGAAAGGTGCAACAGGTAAGATCTGTGGAAGACGAGCATCCCCAGGGCATGAAAAGGGCAGGAAGAAGAAACCAAGGCATGCAGCAGCAGGGGTGCCAGCTGGAACTGCTCCTGAGACGGGGCAAGCTGGCTCTGCCCCAGGAGAAGGGAAGGTGCTGCAGCCAACAGGAGCCCAGAGACAGGTGAAAAGACCTGTGGCTGTTGTCGGCACCAGCATCAGATCCCGCAGCCTGGGAGGAGAGTCCAGCGCTGTGGGAGGGTGGGAGGCTGCTCCTTCCGTCCTCAGGGACAGGGCTGCTGCATCCGAAATCCCCCTAGCAAACTCCAGCCTCCAGGGCTCCTCTCACTCTCTCTCCTCTTCCTGGAAGGCTGTTTCAGACCCTTCTTTGCTGTGATGGTTAGAAATGGCCTAATTTCTAGCCCACACATTCACGGCTAGTTTACCCTACTCTTGCGTCAGCATTGTCTGTTAGCCTGTGCAGCTCTTCTCTCCTCCTTTGTTTATGTAAGTATTTATATACGTATCACAGGCAGCAATTAGATGCACACTCAGACTTCACTTTGCAGGCTAAACAAGTGTCACTTACATGGTCTCCTCTTGCACAGCAGACCCCTTTCCCCAGGGACACGCTTGGAGGGACTGACAGACTCAGGAAGGGCCTCAGTCACAGGCACCAGCGGCAGGTTGGATTCATAGGGACATAAAATAATGCACTTCCAAAGGAGTCCTGTGCGTGGCTTGTGCCTTTCCAGGCTTCAAAACCCTCATCACCCAGAGCGCGCATCACAGGCAGGTCTCAGCTCCCACCCCAGCCGCAGTCCCACGGATGCTAAGTCTGCTAGGGAGCATTGGAAACGAAACAAGGATAATAGCAGCTGACACCTCAACAGCAACAGCGACAATCTTCCCAGAATTAAGTGAGATCTTACAAGTCTCAGCACGGGGGCAAAGCAGAGCTGCACACCTTCTGCATCTTCCTCTGTGGGGGTTGCTGGCCACCCAGCCATCCTGGCCACAAGCACCCGAGTGGGTTACCCTGCACCCAGCCACACTGTCTTGCAGAAACCTCTGAGCACCAGTCTACCACAACAAGCAACGCAGCCTGCCTGGGACCGGCAGTTTTCCCTGGCCGGATCAGGATTAAATTCCCTCTTCTTTCCAGCACCTGCTTTCCTGCTGTGCCCTGCCTCGGGCTTCACCTCTCCACTCACTTGCCCAGTGACTCTGTGACTCCAGAAAGGCCCAGCCCTTTGAGGAACAAGGTCTCTGGAGACAGCACAAGCATGGGAGCATCTGGCTCACCACATCCCCAGGTGTGCCAGCCCAGCAAGGGCTGGTGCTTCGGGCACGGCACAGGAGCCTGCAGGCAGCTGCTCTAGCGCGAGTCTGGCTCTCCTGGGAGAGATGGCAGGGAGCAAGAGCGCGTGCAGCACCGACTCGGCGGGGAGCAGGTACCTGGGTCGTGCCGATGTGTGGGAGAAGCACACCCCCCCCAGCTCTCCCGCACGGCCACACGCCAGCAGGGCACCAGCTGCAGCAGGTCCCCATGCTCCAGGGCTCCTCGCACCACAGCAGGGCTGTGGGGGGACACAGCAGTGACACGAGTCCGGGCCAAGGGGAGATCCGGCACCCTGCTGGGGTGTCGCTGCCAGGGTGGGTGCAGAGAGCAGCACACGGGGCTGTCTCTGCCAGGATCACTGGGAACAGCCCTGCGCGCTGGGGCTGTCGGGGTGGCGGCAGGAACAGCTGTTGGGGTGCAGCCAGTGCTGACTGGGACAGACTTCACCAGACTTACTCCAGATCAGCACCCAGGCAGCTGCATCGGGGACAGGGCAGCATGTCCACCCACCTGCACCGGCATCGGCCCTGCCCTGCCAAACCCTGCAGACACGGCCGCGGAGCCCAGGCCATGCCTGCCCCTCCGGAGACCAGCCCAACGCCTGCTCCAGCAGCTCCCACAGCACCCCAGGGTCTGCTCCTCCAACGGCACCGAGCCTGGCCCCAGCTCTGTGTGCAGGTGCTGTGCAAGCTCCTGGCCACCTCCGAGCCCTCCCACAACCAGGGAGCCCTGGGTCGAGTTTAACGGCCCTGCCCGGAGCCCCCGGCCCTCCCACGCGGCTGCACGGAGTCAAGCCCTCACCTCAAAGGAGCGGGGAGCCTCCGCTTTCGCTTGGCTGGCAATGCCCATGGGACAAGCAGAGCCGTCCTCTCACACAGGCCAGACGTTACTGATTTACCAGGGGTGGCTGTGGCTGCAGCTGGAATGCACGGTCGATGGTTGCAAACACTGTGGAAGGCACAGTGGCCTCCGCGGGGGGGACGGGGGGCGGGAGGGACTGTGCTGCGCTGCCCCCACCGTGAGGCCTGAGCTCGGTGCCCCGCGTGGGGCATCGGCGGTCTGGGGCTCCCACGGGCCAGCTCGCCCCCAACCCAGGGCTGGCTCTTGGTACCCTGCCAGCTCCGTGCCCAGAGCCAGGGCTCTGCGATGCTGGGGCCGTCCTCTTTGCTTATCAAGCAGGTCAGTCGGCCCCGCTGTTTGCCATGGCGCCGTCCCAGCCCCACGTGACAGGGAGCACAAAGCAGTCTGTACCAGCCCAGCCTTGTCCTTTGCCACCACTGCCTGTGTCCTCCAGAACCGACCCATGCAGGCAGGGGCAGGACTGCGCTTACCACGGCCCCAGACTGAGCGTCAGGATACACAGAGCTAACGAGGAGAGGGAGAGGGAGCGGTGCTCATTGATCAGCCTGCGCGTGTCCTACGCCTGACGGGTAATTCTCCTGCCAATTGATTTTCCCTCTCCCCATTTGCCAGGGTTAGTGGGCCACTGGGGATGTGCAGATGATTAAAGGGCAAGTCCCACGACGCACCGCTCTTGGGAGCAAACCCGCTGCGCCAGTGCTGGGCTCTCCCAGGGTGACAGCGGGGCGGTGCCCACCCCAGTGAGGAGCAGAGGGATAAGGAGCAGCATCCTACACCCATGCAGCGCAGGGCTGGGAACACCAGGGCTCCTCTGTGTCTCTGAGTGCCCAGCAGAGAGGCGGGGGCACCCCCAAACTCCCCCAGCACGTGCACTTGTGGGTCCTGTCTGCAGAGTTCTGGGGCAATAGCCTTTGGCACAGGGGTTCCCAAGAGTTGTCCTTAACAGTTGTCCTGTGGTCCCGCAGTCCCCCACCATCTGCCTACATCCACTGCGCACCGCTGCAGGAGAGGAACCCGCTGCTTGGCCACCAGCGAGTGCAGCGCCACAAAACCACAGCAGCCACTTCCCTGCCAGCCTAGCCCTGCGGCAGCCCCACTCGGCCAAAGCAAAGGCTTTCTGCTCACTCCTGCCACTGTCCCAGCTGGAGACGACTCCTCAGGTCAACAGGACAGGCGGTGGCAATCTCCGCCGCAACACATGTATGCGTCCTGCAGGTCACAGCCCTGCACGGACTCCCGTCTGCCCACCTCCCACAGGGTCATGGGTCCCCATCTCCAGGACACGGCTGCACCACCTGCCCCATCCCTGCCCCATCACCCGTGGGGGACACAGGACTGCCGCCCTTGCGGGAAGGAGCCAGACCCCTCGGAGGTGGCCTGATGGGCAGCAGAGCTCCCCGACAGCCTGCGCAGGGCAGAGCAGGAGCCAACAGCCCCAGCCAGGCCCCCCAGCTCCCAGGGTGGAGGAGCAGCGCCCACGGGCTGCTTCCAGCCAGGAGGCAGGAGCACAGGCCAGCAAACCCTCTCTCTGTCCCTGCAGTCCCCACACCGAGCACAGTACTATCTGGTACTGGGCACTGGCCACACAGCCCTGACTGTGGCTCGGGGCAGCACGGCCACTGCCAGGCTCAGCGCTGCCTGCTGCCTGGCCACATACCCCCTTGCCTTGGCAAGCTGGGCAGGTAGGACAGCAGTGTGGCAGGCAGGACAGGACGCACATGCTGAGGCTGCACAACACAGACGTTGCAGCAGCAATGTTGGGACATGGCGGTTTGGTCCTTGCCCCCACCCCTGTGCACGCACTTCCACCCCCAGGCTGGACATGCAGACACACAGGCAGCCCACACCGCCAGCCGGCCCAGGTTAAAACCAAGCCCACTTTGTCCTGATGGCTTTTAGCAGGAGCAGCTCACAGCTGTAGCTGTTCCTGTAAAGCAGAAGTGGCAATGAACAAGGACACGAGAGCAGGAATGAGGGGCTCGGGTGGAAAGTCTGTAACCCAGCTCCATAAGCCTGCACACACAGCCCTGGTCATACGTGTGGCCTCTCAAATCCGGGTTTCTGTCACACGCTCACCTCCCCGGGGTCTGCTCCTTGTACTCTGGCTGCTTCCGCACCCTCGGAGCCAGCCAGCTCCTGGCCTTGCACAGGAACAGCTAACTCTCAGGCAATTTGGGGTTTGTAGCATCCCAGCCTCAATCCCTGGGCTCTGTGCATCCTTAGCTGCCCACCAGGAGAGCATCTCTGTGCGGGGCTCCAGGCTCCCGCAGCAGCACCAAGATGCACGCGGCTGCCCTGGCCACAGCCAGCACCACGGGGACACTGCCCACCTGAGGACAGTCCCTCAAGCCTCCCAGCCTGGGCTCACTCCAGTACAAATCCAGAGTGGAGAACCACTTCCCAGACACCCCCTTCCCCTCTCCAACTGACTCATGTCTCAGCTCTCCCCAGGCTCTTCTCCATCCCCGTTGCGTCCCGGCCCGCTGCCCCCTCCCACATCTGTCCCAGTTCCCGGCAAAGCATCAGTGACTGCAAGTCCTTCCTCCCACGCTGCCCTCGCCCCTCCCTGTGCAGCACAGGCCAGGCAGCACCCCAGCCTGTCCCCACAGGACCCCACCTCAGGGGGCACCCTGCCAAAGGGAGAACAGAGCCTGGGGAGAGGCAGAGGTGGCTGAAGACTTTGAAGCTTGCAGGACCTATTCCCCTGTGACACAGCTGGGATCCATGGGCTCCGTGTGCTCACAGCAGCTGGCACCACTAATGGAGGCCTTCAGGGATGTGGTGCCAGCTGTTCTAGTGCACAGGGTGTCCCCAGAGCCCCATCACCATGCAAGGCCTGACCCAAGCCTGTCCCAACAGCGGTGTCTGCAAACCGCAGGTCCTTCCCTGACGGGCATGGAGATCCGGGCAGGGAGAGCATGCGGCTGGCCCAGCCCCAGGCCCTTGGGGTCTGCAGAGCCCATGGCCCGTGGGGCAGCTCAGCACCGAGAGCTGCCTGTGCAGCCTCTCCCACGCCAGGAAGGTGTCTCCGGAGCAGGAGCCAGGGGATTGTTGCAATGAGAACAGCCTCACCAGGAGGCACCGGGTATCCTGGGGGCTTCGTACACTCCCCCCGCAGTAACTCTGAGCTGGAGCAGCACGTAGCCATAGGAACATCACTTAACAGTCACCTTGGTAACCACAGCTACACGCTCTCATGGAGCACGTGCGAGGCCCTGTGCACTCCGGTCGGGGTCCCCAATCCTGCACCCACGTTGCAGCCTGATGCCTGCCCCATCAGCAGGTCACGCTGCCGTCTGGGACCAGCGGGGACAGGGACAGACATCTCCTCACTGGCAGCACTGCACCACCCACAGTACCACGAGAGCAGTTGGAAATCACCACCCAGACCAGAGCAGGGAGTCAGACCCTTCCAGGGTCCCGTGGACCAGCCTGGCCACAGACACCTCTGCGCAGAGGTGTGTACCAGCTGGACTGGCATCTCCTCCCGTCCCACAAGTCACTGGCATCCCTCCCGTCCCCATCAGCTCCTCCTGTGGACCCAGAGCATAAGGACCACAAACACGCACCCTCCCAGCCCACTGATGCAGGAGAGGAGCGTGCCTGGGTCGACACACGTTGAGGACACAGCCAAGATGAACAAGCCCCTGGAGCCTGCCCCACCACGGACAGGCTGGCAGAAAGCATATCGGCTCCCTCCATCTCCCCACACCACCGCTGGGCACAACTGCAGGTAAGCACAGCCCAGGAAGGCGGTACAGCCAAGGACAAGTAAACCCAAGCATTAAGTTCCCACACCTCCCACCCTCATCTCCGCAAGCCCCTCTGTGTCCCTGCACAGCGGGCAGCAGGCACAGACCCATGGCAGCACAGCCCCTGGATGTGGGGGTGGTGCCATGGCCCAGGCTGACCCAGCGTGCCATCCTGCACAGCTGTAGGGCTGCACCGACTTCAGGACTGCCCTGCGCCATTCCTCCACCCTCCAGGCTCCAGCTTAGGAGGAGCACGACACAGCAAGAAGCGAGAAACCCGAGGACCTCCAGGAATCACACAATCCGCAAAGCAACCTGGACAACCCAGCTCCTGCCAAGACCTACTGCCCCCTCACTATCGCCACCAGCCAGGTCCCATCACCGTCCTCTCGCTCAGCCCCTGCACCGCCCCAGCACCCCAGCTTTGCAGCTGCCCTGGCCCCCCCGCCAAAGCTCCAGGCAGCGGCGCGCAGGGTCCAGGGCTGCCGTGCTGACCCCACGTCTCGAAGCGTGTACCCGACCTGTTCCCAGGGACTCGGTGCTCCCGGTGCAGACACTATCCAGAGCTGGCGTCGGGGTGGCTGCCACCCCAGAAAAACATCCTGCCACCGCAGAAGCCCAGAGCGCCCACTGACCAGCCAGCCTGAACACACCGCTCAGCCTCTCCCGCTTAGCCCTTAGGTAATAGGATAACGCTGCCTCCATCTGTTTGTCTGGGACAGAGACGCTAATCGCCTCTCCGGCATCCCTCTCCTGCCTGCACCATGCCCAGCCCTGCCTCCCGCCATCCCACTGTGCAGAGGCAGCACAGGGCAGAGCTGCTGCACTGGCAGGAGTCGGGGAAGAGGCTCCAGGCAGCCGCCGGCCGGCAGCCACGACGGGGGCAGAGCGGAGAGGACGGAGCCGGGCTCCTGGCTCAGCCACAGCCTCCCACAGACGCCCAGAAGCCTCCCCATGTCCCACAGACTTGGGCTCCTGCTGTAGCAGGGAAGGACGGTCCTTCCCCTACAGGGCTAGGAACAAAGCTGTGCAACAGGGATTGCTTTTGCCAAGCCCAGCTCCACGGGGCCCTGCTCCCGCTGGCATCTGCTGTTCTGCAGCAGAACGATGAGGACCAGGTCAGAGCACTGCCTTCTGTGGAGCGATCTGCTGCAAGTGTTCAGAAATGATGCTGCCACAGCAATCAGGTTTGGGCCCTGCCAGTCATGGATGTGCTCTGGGACCACGCAGGACTGACTTCACTGAACACACGAGCCAGTAGAAGAGTAGCTTGGATCAATGCCCACATCTCAGTACAAACACAATTCATCCCCACCGCACATATTCCAAGACCGCACCTGCCCTGCACTGGCAGCTGGTGCTGAGACAACTGGCACAGCCCCACAGCCCTGCGGGGAAGCGCCCCTCGCAGCACCGCAGCTCCCCAGCCCTCAACTGCCTGGCGCAGCATGGCACGGCACGGCACAGCACGGCACGGTGCGGCACGGCACAGCGTGGCACAGTGACTCCCCTGCACGGAAAGAAGCAGCGCAGCCCACGCAGCACAGCCCACGCAGCGCAGCCAGCCCTGCGCGGAAACACGCAGCACAGCCCACGCGCTCGGCCCACGCAGCACAGCCAGCCCCGCACGGGCAGCCCGAATTATCTGGGGAATTTACAAGGTGAAGTGGCAATGCATTTCAGGGGTCCTGGAATGAAGCTGCAGGCTCTGAAAGGAGCCTACTGAAGCCAGAAAAAGCACCCACTATTCTTGTGCATTAGCATTTGATGTTTCTTTTGTTTCATCCTCTGGTTTCCAAGCCTTCACCCTGAAATTTGACATGCACAGCTTGCTGCACGCCAGGGCTCGGCCTGCCTAGTGCACAGGGCTGGGTGAGGCTGGGACTGTCTGAGCCCCAGCCCCACAGAGGTGTCCATATGGTGTGCACATGAACGGGGGTCCCTGCCCAGGGGTGGGACATGGCAAATGCCTGCAGCAAAGGGGGTTGCCAGGTCACAGCCTGGGGACGGGGGCAAAAGCTGGAGTCCTGCTCCCCTGCAAGTCCCAGCACTGGCTGCGCTGGTGCATGGCGAGGGGTACGTGGGAACACACCCAGGTGTGCACACCTGGAGCAGGAACAGCGTCAGCCAGAGGCTCCATTGGCAGGAACCAGCCCACACTGTGCCAGGAAGGGGCTGGGGTCTGTGCTGGGCACCAGAAGGCTGTTCAGAGGAGCACGCAGAGGCCAGGGCAGCGCAGGACTCAGGGCAGGAGACTGCGTCCACCATCAAGCAAAGAACGTAAGGCAGGCAGGGGACAGACCAGCCCCAGATCATGGGCAGACGTTTGTCATTTGCCATCTCCCACTCCCACGGGACACCTCTCCCCTGCCTTTCCCCAGTGTGTCCTGCAGCTCAAGCTGTTTCTCCCCCAGCTGCGGGCAGCAGTTTCCCTGCTCCCCTCTCCCTTGTTGTACCTCATGCTTCCCAGTCCCTAGTGTAGCTTTTCTCCCTCGGAGCCAGGCTCTGGCCCTACCACAGTCATAGCAAGCAGCTGCTGCGTCCTCCCCTGCCCACATCCATTCAGTGCCCCAGGAGGATGCATGCGCTGCCCCTGCCCTTGGCCTGGCAACCCACCATTCCTCTGATTCCCCTTGTGGCACATGAGCCCTGGCACCTGCCAGCAATGGTGCTGCAGGTTCTCTGTGCACATCTGGAGCTGGCTGGCCTCATGCCATGGCACTGAACTCCCCTCACGCCAGCCTGACAGCAGCCACAGAGGCAGCACTAAACGCCCAAAGACTGAGTGCAGCCAAAGAAAATGCTTTTCACGACATGCTGCACATTCACACCCAGGTCCCATCAAGACCTTGCCCCAGTGCGTAGAGCAGTCTGCATGCAGCACCCGGTCCCTGAGCACGGCTGTGGGGTGACACGGTCACCAGCTACACCAGCGCCGGGGATCCGGTGTCCTCAGGCAGGGCAGGAAAAAGCCCCATTGCATAAGGCAGCATCTGAGCAGCCAGAACTGGAATAAGCACCCGCGCTAGTGTGATGTCCAGGAACCTCCAAGACCAGTGGTATTTGTCCCAGACCGAGATCCTGGATCCCTGCTGGATGGGCCTGGGGGGATCCCATCAGCGAGGGCACCCTGGATCCCAGCTGGGTGGGCCCAGGCAGACCTGGTTCACCAGTCTCCCCCAGACCTTTCCTCTTGGTGCCTCCTCAAAGCACATCATGTAGCAACGACCTACCCCTGACTCATAACTGCTGCCGCACCACCTGCAGCCCGCCTGAGCACGCCCTGCCCCTCCAGCCTGAGCCCTGCCATCCTTTGCCAGCCCTCACAAGCCTTGTTTCTGCCCTCAGCTCTCCACGCAGCTTCCTCTGAGCACCACAGCCACGTCCCCATCCCCAGTGCCCCAGACAGGCCACCCCCTCCTGGGAGAGCGCTGCAGAGCCCTCACCAGCCCGAGCCCTCTCCCCACCACCTGTCCTCGGGAGGCCCAGGGCACTTCTGATGGCAGAAAGGGAAGGACAGAACAGCGCTTACCTGAAATGACTGTCACAGGCACGGGGTCACAGCCCTCCCTCTTCATCAACCTGCGGACAACAGAGAGCAAGGACAGCATCAGCGCAGTGCACCGCACGCACAGTCCCCGGGCAGACAGGAGACTCAGCCCTGGTGCGGAACCCGCAGGGCTGGGAACAAGAGCATCCCCAGAGCAGAGCTCCTACAGGACACTGGGAAGAGAGGCAAGGTCACCACCACCTGCCACCCCGCCACAGCACAGCGTCCCTGGCCCCCCTGTGCCCAAGCCCTCCTGCCTGCGCAGGGCCGTCCTCACCCCATGGACAGGCACGTCCGCTCCCCCCGAGGACAGCCACAGGGGCTCTGCCCCTTGCCCAGGTGGGCTGGGGGACTGGCAGACCCCTGCCTCTGTCCCACAGCGTGGCTCGGCGAGACCTCAGTGAGGGCAATGCAGCTTCCCGAGGAAATAGCTCAGACCCGAGCACCAGGGCAGGCGGACGCAGCCGCCATGGGTCAGGGGGGTCCACAAGTACTTCTCGAACCCCGGGTCAGGGAGGTCCTCAAGCACCTCTCCCACCCCGGGCCAGGGAGGTCCTCGAGCACCTCTCACACCCTGGGTTGGAGGGGTCCTCCTGCACCTCTCCCACCCTGGCTCATCCGCTCCCAGGCAGAGCCCTGGGCAGGACGCAGCCGGAGAGCAGAGGCAGGCTCGAGCTGAAATGCCAACAATGCTAAGGGTCAGCTCCTCCACAAGGTCGACCCTCTTGTTCTCCTGTTTGGGACAAGCAACAGGGGACCAGAGCCCAGCTGCGCCCACCTCCAGAAGACAACATGGCAAATGCCCCGGGCTAAATTCAGGAACAGATACAGGCAGTCAGGGAAAGAGAAAAGGGTATCCATAATGTCTGTGCTCTCGTATGTGCTGGAAACGTGCATGCTCTCTCTCCTTGCTTCTCATTAAAGATCCTTTCTGGGTGAGTGGCTGAAATGGCTGCTCTGTTGTAGAAAATTAAAAATGTATGACTTGGGATTTCTTGGAGCACGCCCGTTGTGCTGCAGCTGGTGTCAGCGAGTGCAAGGTGCTGCGGGGGGAAGGGGCCGCCGCAGGGATCCCGATTTTGCAGAGCACTCGGTGTGACACGCGGGCAGCTGGGTGCCACCAGGCTTTAAACATTTTATAAGATATACTCCAGCCTCCTCTGGCAGAAGGATCACAGACGCTGTGATGCACCTGGAAAACTTAGCGGCTATTGTGTGCCTGTGTAAAATGATGCTGCCCAGGCCCCAGTGGGGCTGCAGCACGATGCTCCGGACACAGCTGCCACTGCCCCACTGACCCCTCTCTTGAGAAAAGCTCACAGGACACCTGAGCCATGAAAACAGAGGAAACCTACCACAGCTGTTTATGTAGGACCTAAACAAAACAGCACAGGGCATGTGTGTGTCCTGCTTGCACATTTAGTGACCACAGTGAACTGAGTCTCTCTCGCGTCCCTTAGCACCGGGAATACCAAGGCTGAGCGGGGCTGGCAGCGGGGCAGGGGGCTGCTGTGCCTGCGGGGACATCGAACCTTGGCAAGCGCAGCCTTGCAGGGCTTCGGGGTGACATCCCCGGGCACAGAGGGGCACAGGGACACCGACACAGCCTCCCTCCCACCCACACACCATCTGAAATCCCTCGCTGCAGCACAGAGCATGGTCCAAAGCCAGGCCAGGGCACTGACCAGCCCCAAACCCTCCTGCCCCACCACGGCCAGCGGTGCCAGGAGACCTGATTGCTGCGATTAAGAAGCTCAGACGAGAGGGGTGGGTTGTGTGGTGCCGCAGAGCAAGAACTCCCCGTCCACCAAAGGCGCCTCCAGCAGCTCGTGCTCCCAGCTCACCCACCGCCTCAGCCCAGGGATGCGGTGGGTTGGGGCTGGAGCAGCACGGCTACAGCTACATGTCACCACAGGCGGCACAACCCAAACACCCCAGCATGCCTGATGGCACAGCTCCACACCCTCTGGGCCTCTGCGTAGCATCAGACAGAGAGCTGTCTGTGTGGCAGCCATCTGGAGCACGGCAGCCTTCCCCAGAGGCACACCAGGTCCCCAGGTTGTGACAGCTGCTGGCACAGCTCCGGGGAGCTGAGCTGCGAGCCCCCAGCGGCACCTTGTCCCAACCCAGCCGAGCATCGTCTGCCCTTTACCACCCTCCCTGGGTATGGGAGCGCTGGGGCAGCGCAGGCAGCACCGGCAGCAAAACAGGCCACAACCGAGCACGTGGGGAATAGACACTTCCCCAGCTGTCTAACGGGTGCAGGATGGGCACCAGGGCTCCCCGGGGAAATGCAGAACCGAGGGGGCTCAGAAACAGGAGGCAAGAATGACCAAAGGGCAAGAAAAACTGTCATAAGAAGAGAAAGGAAAGGGCAGAGATTGCTGCCTTAGAAGGAGGCAAATAAGAAGGGACACAGATAAAACACTATAACATCCTGAACAGTCTGCAGAAAGGAGACGATGCTTCTGCTCTTTTCATCTCACAGCATGAGGGCAGCGGAAAATGTTGTGGGATCTCACACTAAGAAAAGGAAATACTTCTCCACGCCGCCCGTGCCTAGATGGCTTCCTCACTGCCGCAGGAAGCCCCTGAGGCCCGGAATGGTGCAAGTTCCCAGCCAGATCTGGAGGTTTCTGTGGGTGAGGATACCAAGCAATGTCACCAGCAGCAGCAAACCTGTCGAGGCCGTGCAGCCCCTCCACAGGCTCTGCTGATGGCCAGCAGGATCAGCCCTTGGCACAGGCAGCCGGTCCCCAGCCGGCCCCCAACTGTGCCAGAGGGGGGCCAGGGCAGCGAGACGGTCCCAGAGGGTGGCTCTGACACGCAGAGTGACTCCCAGCACCAGCCTCGCTCAGTCTCCAGCAGGATGGATCTTCCTCCTGGCTCCACAGTATCTCCATCCCACCCTCACCTCCAGAGCAGATCTGGGCCAGCACAACCACCTCCTGGGCTCCTCCTGAGCTGGGGCTCTCCAGCACCATCTTTTCTGTCCTCAGGTGAGGAGGGCCTGGGGGAACGTTGACCATGGGAATATGCATCCAGTAACGCCAAAGGCACCGATCTGCTCGGGAAGCAGCTCAGGAGATAAATTAAATGCTTATAATATGAGCATCTTCTCCCAACCCTGATAACAGGCAAGGGAGATTTATGAGTTTATTATTGGACCTGATAAATTAAACTCTTCACAGAAGAATAAATTATGCAGATGATCTGCGATGTATTTAGACTGCAGCTTGCACACCGCCAGGATCCGAGCCCTCGCAGTCCCTGAGGATCCTGCTGTCTGTGGAGCCAGAGGGGCCTCATTCAGACTACTGGGGAGAGCTCCAGGGAGGCTGTTATTCCCCTTGCTCTTGAACGGCAATTCTGCCTTTCGCCATTTGCTTGTCTAAGTCTGACTCTTTTATCACGAGTGTCCAGATTCCCTGCTTTTTGTTCAGCTTTTCCCCTTTCCGGGATAAGAGGCAGGGACTGCAGGCTCGCAGTAACCACAGCAGCTGGTCCCCAGTAGTCTAACAAACACGACATGATCAGAAATGACAAGTCAGTGGAAGTAAAACTGTCCCCAAGACACAACTGGGAGCTGGGAAGCATCTGGAGACTCCTATCTCAGGAGGGTTGTGGGAATGCCTCTCTGCAGAGAGGGATGTCCACGGGGTTATGATACGGCAGATGGGACACACACAGATGCCTGTGATCAGGGTTCATACCGGGGGGACGTGCCCCGTTTCTGCCTCCCGAGGTCTCCCGGGGCCCTTACCCACAAAGGGACAATGCCACTTGGTCCCTCTCACAAGCACTGTCAAGGAGTCCATTCCAGCTGTTCCAGACGAGAAATGCCTTCTTGTCTCATCAAGCCTTCCCTGGCAATAGGGCAGCCACAAACCCAGGCCAAGGGCTGCGGTGCCACGAGCAGACACCACTGCACATCGCTGTGCAAGGCCACCGGTCTGGCCACACCGCAGCCAAACTGCCTGGCACAGCACAGCTGCTCCAGGTGGCCTCACAGGCCTGTGGGACTCGGGACGGAGGTGAGCAGACAGTCAGGGCAAGCTCAAGTTTGGCCATCACGTCCCAGCAGGCTCCTGTTACAGCTCCAGGGATCCGTGACCATGCAGAGGAGCAGGAGACATTAAGGTACAGCCTGCAGCCCCCGAGCCCCAGCATGTGATGTCCTGTATCCCCACGCACGCCGGGAGCTGTAGTCCCTTCCTACCGAGGCCAGGAAACATTACCTCATGCTGTAAGGACATGGTTGAGCCTCCGCTGAGCCTCCTCTGGGCAGGGGAAGGTCCCCCGGGCAGCCCTGCCTGCGGCCGGCTTCCGCCAGTGCCGAACAATAGCATCCAGGGCCGAGCACTTGCGGGGCCACTGCGTTTCCTGCCATTCTTTGCACTCCCCTGAGAATGTCTATAAAAAGCAGAAGAATCCAGACCTGGAAGTCTAAACCACTCCTTAAATAAGCCAGGAATGCCAGCCTCTCCCGGGGGAGGGAGCCCTGCTGTCCCCAGGAGGGAGCAGCTGTGGGGAGGTGGGACGCAGCCCAGGACCCATCAGTTCTGTCCTGGGGAGAAGAGCAGCCCTGAACCAAATGGCATCCTTGGGTTTCTCTAGTGCCAACAAGGTACCAAACCCACTCCTGCCCACCGAGGTCTCCCTGCTGTTCCGAAGCTTGCAAAGTCATCCTCCTTGGCACAAAAGAGCAGCTCCAAGGGCAGCTCCTTCCAAACGAGCAGCCCCCTAGAGCAGGGGCTGGGCTGGAGCATCACCTGCCCCGCCATGGGGGGCTCATGGCAAGGAGAGGCTGTTTGTGGGGTGCAGGCCTCGCACACGTCCTGGGGCTTGGCTCTGCTCGGGAAGGGGCTGGCTCTGATGGTCCACCCTGCACCGTCCCCGGCTCTGCACAGCCCCGTTCCCAGCCCAAGTCACCCGTGCAGTCACAGCTGAGCGCACACAACATCCAGAATCACAAACTCATGGAGCTGCTGTCAGTGAGGGCAGAACACGCTGCCGCCAGAGAACTTTCAATTTTTAATGATAGAATGAGTCTCCTGATCAACCTGCTTCTTGGGTTACCAAAGTCCCCATCCGCTCCGCTCCTCCTGACGAGATGGGCAGCCTGACCGCTGGAAGCGGCACAGACACCCCAGCCCATGAAAATTTGGGCTGATCCTGGAGAGACTTTCACAAAGCCAGCGCTGCCTCCCCTTCCCACGCTGCCAACAGGAGCCAAGGCACTCATGAACCAGAGCTGTTGCCTGTTGTCACAGTTACAGCAGCTCAGCTGCATTTAGGAGTGGGATGGCAATTTACTCTTTGTACTCGTTTTAGCTGCACGGCCTCCCCCTGCTCCAGGCCTGCCGCGGCAGAGGGGATTCCTGCCCCACAGCACTGCCAGCCCCAGCAGGCAGCCGAGCCCCCGCTGCACCCCGCGGCTCCTGCTCCCGTGTCCCTGGTGCCAGGGGAAAAGCCAACCACCGGATCCCACCTCCCGGGCCAGTGGTGGGCTCCAGGCTGAGGCCAGAGCAGGCAGAGGGGGCCAGAGCGGGGCAGGGCACGGCCGGTCCCCCTTGCTGCCCGGGAGGGGACCCTTTCCTTGCCCCACAGCTCCGCTCCCAGCTTGTCCTGGTTGCCCTCGCAGCCCCTCCTCACCCCCGCACAGAGGCAGAGCAGGGCAGGAGCCAGGAGCGCTGCTGGCCCTCCCGACGCAACCTCCCGGCTGTGGCCATCCCTGGAACGCTCCTAATTCCGAGGGCAGCGCCAGGAGCAGCTCCTCTCCCACATCCCCGCCGCAGGCGTGCCCCTGCCCTGGCTCTCACAGGAGAGCTCAGCTCTACCCCAAACCCCACCACCAGCCCCTGCCCCAGCTTTCACGGGAGAGCTCAGCTCTATCCCAAATCCCAAGCCCCACCGCCAGCTCCCGGCCCAGCTCTGCAGACCCCCACCGCAGCTCTGTGCTGTGCTCCCGGGCAGGACGCGCTTTGCCATCACCCCCCAGCTCCTGCGGTGCCTCCGCCAGGGAGCCTCACTCACCCTGCCGGGATGCCGCAGCTTCACCGCGCTCTGCGAGACGGGCAGGGGACCCCAGCCTGCCACCCCGGCCCCCTCCCCACCCCACGGCCCCATACCCGGCTCCTCACTGCTTCCACACTCGTGCCTCATCATTTGCATGTGCATGTGCACTTACGCACTCTGGTGCGGAGGCAGCAGTAATAATTTTTAGCTGGTGGAAATCTCAACAGAATATTCTGTTGTTCTGCTCGTGTGTCTGTTTGTGTGCACCTCCAGAACACAACAGTGGTTTAAGTGAACAACGCAGTACAAAACAAACAGTACAGATATGCATTATTCATATCATAATACTACCAATATTAAGAATACTTAGGTGTTAAATGAATATTTAGGTGTTACTTGCTGTACAACAACAAAAGGTTATGATCTGAAAAAAGGACCTTGTAATATTCTCCTTTGTGCCCTTTTTTGCCCTCAGCCCCTGTCGCCACACACCTTGCAAGTTTGGCAGAGTCAGCAAAATCTCCGCAGAGGGCTACCGTGCAGGTGCAAAATGCACAAGAACTTTGTAATGCATTTAAGTGTTAGTATAAGAAAGAAATTATAGAAACTCATTATGTGTTGTCTCCATTACTCGCATGTCACCATTGAGAGAGAACGACAATGAAAGTTTTCAGTGAAGTCTATAAGGTTCTTGGGGGGAAGGACCCCACCATGCCCCAGCAGGAGCCATCCCTGTCCCCACGCTGTTCCCAGGCACGTCGAGCCCCAAGCCTCCTCGCCAGCACACAAGCAATGTGCACACCCCACGCTGCCCAGGTGCAGCCCCACGTCCCAGGGTCTCCAGCTCCCGCTCCTGGAGCATGGGGGCCTGTGCACCCTCCACAGCTGCGAGAGCCGCAGCGAGCCCAGCAGACACTGACCAAGAGCAACTGCCTGTCCTGGGCAAAGGCACTTGCCGGGAGACCCAGACCAAGAGAAGAGCAGAGCCCAAGCCCTCAGCTCCTCTCCTGACAACCCAAGGCTCTGGCACAAACGCACAACAGCTGGAAGAACGCCTTGTACGCTAACACGGCGACACACGTTCCCACCGTGCCTTGCTATAGGTACAGTTGCAGACCTGGCCTCATGTTTGACTGTGTTTCTCACAGATGCCTGACAGATGTAACCCTTACATCTCCGAAGGCTTTGAGGATCCCTGCTCGTAGATGTCAAGGCAAGAAACAGCAGGTACGGTTCCTGTTTAAATCCTATTTGCTTAACTCCATTGCTCCCTTCATGCCAGCATCCCGATTCACACAAGCATCCACAGGCACTCGTGGGTACCGGTACCTGTGCGGCCAAAGCCATCTCTGGAGTTTCCTGCTTCCTTGACCCAGTTTTGGAAGAGTAAGAGAGTGGCAGACTCTCACTTTTCCAGCAGTTCCCCAAGACATCAGGGACAGGCAAAATTGCAAGCTGAGGCCCAGAAAGAAGAGCACGACCACACAAATCCCACACCCCGAGCCCAAAGAACAGCTCGTTATCTGTGACAGCCTGGGGTGGAAATGACTTACTACACAAATTGTGCTTACACACAGACAACAGCACACAGAAAAATGGTGTGCTGAGCATCATGCATAGGTAGGCGCAAAGCCCTGAAGGTAGATACACCCAATTATGCACAGATATACAAGGACCATGAACAGGAAAGTCACAAAAGCAATGGTACACGCTACAAAAGCAATGCCATGCCTGCACCAAAAGTCCCCTGTCTGCTTAAAAACTTCTGGACCATACCTCAGGTGTCATGGTCCCCACCTTCTTGTGGTCCCCATCCTCTGATGGATGCTGTGCCAGCATGCACTCTACCGATAAGCAGGGCTCCCAGTCCCCAGCGCATCCCATCCACCAACCATGGCCCCTACCCCGGCATGTTTGTGCTGCTGCAAAGCCCAAGCACATTGTTCACTGCAAATTTCAGTCCTTATCCCCCCCCCGCTACAACCACAGCCCCACAGCACATCACAGCCCTTACTCCCCTGCACAGGCACCCCAGTTCCGACCACAGCTCCTGTCCCGAAGCGCCGACATCCCACTGCAAGCCATGGCCCCTATCCCCCAAGACATTCCACTGCAATCCACAGCCACGGCCACCCCACGGATACAACCCAATGGAAGCCACAGCCCCACTCCCCAGAGCACACATCCCACCGCTCACCACAGCCCCCAGCTCCCAGGACAGGCACCCAAGTCACACACCGCGGCCCAAATTCCCTGGCACAAACACAAGGGACTGCGCACCACGCACACCACAGACGCCCCACCGCAAACCACGGCCCCCACTGGCAGCGGTCCCCCTGCAAACCCCATCCCCTGCACCCCCTGCGCGCCCCCCCCGCACCCGGGCACCCCCGCACGGCAGCGCACAGCCCCCGGCCCCGCCGCCGAGCCTCCCCCTGCCCGCGGGGCTGCCGCAGCCGCCTCTCCCGCCCGCCGCGGCACCGGCACCGGGTCCGGCCCGCCGGCGGCGGAGCCCTCCCGCCCGCGCCCCGCCGAGCCGACGGCCCCCGCCCGCCGCGCACCTGCGCGCCCGGACCCGCACCCGGAGCCGGACCCGCGCCCGGACCGTCCGCGGGCGCCCGGTCGCGCTCTCGGGGCAGCGCAGCCGCCCGCCCCCCCGCGCAGGGCTGACCTCCGCTCCCCGCCCCGGCCCCGCCGCCGCCCCCGCAGCTGCCCCGGGGCCGCCCGTTACCTGCGGGGCGGCGGGCGGCGGGGCCCGAGCCACCATAGCGGCGGCGCGGCCGGGGGCAGCGGGGCCGCCGGCAGCGGGAGCGGCGCGGAGCGGGGCGGGGGCGGCGGGGCCGGGGCGGGGAGCGGCGCGCGCGGCGGATCCTCCGCGAACTCGGCCCCCGCCGCCGGCAGCGGGTGTTAGTTTAAGGAGTTGTCATGGCAACGGGGAGCCGGCGCGCGCGGGAAGGGGCGGGCGGAGGGAAACTTCAGAGGCGGCTGCTCCGGCCCCGGCCCCGCACCCGCACCGCCCGCCGCACGCGGGGGCCACCGCCCCGCGCCCGCCGCCGGCACCCCTGGCTCTCCGCTGCCACGGCGCCCCCGAGGGCCCCCGCTGCTCCCCGACGCCCTCCAGCATCGTCCGCCCGCCCCGGCCCGTGGGGACGCGCTTGGTCCCGGCTCGGCCTTTCCCCGCCCGGGGAGAGCGGGCAGGCGGGGGGCAACGCCGGCCCCGTCCCACCCCCAGCCCGGGGCGCCCCGCGACCCCCGCGGCCGGGCCGTGACACGGGGCGCCCCGCGAGCAGGGCTGGGCTCCTCGCTCTGGGGCCCGGCACTGCCACGGACACGGCCCAGGCCCAGCCCAGCCCCGCGGCCCGGCCCCACGCACCTGCCCCGTGGCATCGCCTGAAGTGTCCCACAGCCACGCAAAGGCCCGCGGCCCAGCCCCGTGCTGCCAGTCCAGCCCCACTGAGCCCACCGCAAAGCACCGGGGCCAGTCCAGCCCCACTGAGCCCACCGCAAAGCCCCACCCGCTGACCCCAGGGCGAGGGATCAGGACTGCCCCAGCCCTGCTGCCCCGCCGGGGGTACCTGCCCTTCCCAGGGCTGTCCCAGCCCCACGGCCCCGGCAGGGAGCTGAGCAGCCCCAGCCCCACGTTGCTGGGGGGCTTCCACAGCCCGGCCCCACTGCCGTTACCTGGCACAGGCCCGCGTGCTCCTGCCCCAGCTGCTCTGGCTCCTGGCGCCTACGGAGCTGGAGCCTACAGGAAACCCGCATCCGCCAGCTCAGCCCCTTTCCTACCAGGAAGGGGACACCCCTGTCCCCGCCAGGCTACCGCCCCCCTCTGCGCCCTGCGTCCTGCTGCAGCCGGGCCGAGGCAGCAGACCGGGACACACGGATGTCCTGGGTCAGGACCTGGCCACGGGGTCCTGCGTGCACACACATGGCTGCATGTGTGTGTCTTTGGGGTGCTGTAGGGTGCTGAGCATCACAGCGAGTCTGTGTCGTGCTTGCTCCGGGGTCTGTGCACATCCACAGGGGTCAGGATGTGCCTCCGCATCCTATCTGGGGAGCCAGGAAACACCTTGCCAGAGCAGAGATTCTCCCTTCCTGTGGGAGCACCGCCGACCGGGAGGAAACCCTGCCGCAAGGCCGAGAACGGGGCGCAGGCAGCACTGCCCACAGCAGTGCCGGATGGACGGCCGGATGGACGGAGGGACAGACGGCGCCCTGGACTGGGGCGCTTACTGGGGCACACAGTCTGCCCTGGGCAGGCGCGAGCGGGTCAGAGCAGCCCGGAGCAGGGCGCAGGGCACAGTGCAGCGTCACCCCGCAGCAGCTCCCTTGGCACGGCTGTGGTGGGAGGAGAGACCCTGTCCTGCCCAGCGGGGACACCTCCTCCTGCCCTGCTGCCCTCCCTGATGTGTCCCCATGCCCCCCATCTGCCCAGCCTGGCGTGCCCCCGGCCCTGCTCCGCTTGGCAGCCCCCATGCGTGCCACAGCAGCAGCGGTGCAGCGCAGGGACATGTGTCTGAGTGGGCTCAGCTGAAAGGAGGGCAGGCATGCCCTCGACAGCCTGCACCGCACAGGGACTGGTGCCTGGCAGCTGCAGGGCCCCAGGGGCCAGCTCTCCTGAATGCCTTGTTCCCCTCCAGCAACAGCCTGCTGCCTCATCCCAGGCTCTGTCCCTGCCTGACCATCATCCCACCTTTGGGCAGTGGGAGTCACCCTGCAGCAGTCACACCAGGCTCAGCCGAGCCGCAGGAGACAGACCCATCCGTCCGGCCGCGGGGCCTCACCAGGCTCTTCTCCCCACCCATGGGACAGCTTTCCAGCATTCCCTGCCTCCTCCGCTGCCCATTGCTCCTACATATCCCTCCTCCACCCTCCGAGGGCAGCTGCATCAACCAAGGAATGTCTTCCTGCTACTTTCCAGGTCAGCGTTGCCACCTCAGAGGCTGGGAAATAGTGTCCATGCTTTGTCTGTGCCTTTGGCCTGGTTTTGATCATGCGATGTTTAGTTGCAAGTGTTTGGGTATTCTTTAGGTCATGGAAGCAAACTTCCCGGATTTCCTTCACAAGCCTGGAGAGCCGAGAACGCACTGTTCCTATAAAGCTGACACGTTCCCCCAGTTCCATGACTCTGGGCATTTTCTGAGCACTGCAGTGCTCACACCAGCAGCTCAGAGCTGGTGCTGGGATGTGCTCTGCAGCCCCACGGCGTCAGGAACAAATCCCAGCTCCACAGGAGGGAAACGGGCTCTGGGGTCATAGGGACGGGACCAGACCCTAGACACAGGGCAGTGGGATGGGTATGGGGCTTGCAGCCCTAAGAACCCCTTCTAGGCAAAACGACACGTGAATGGGTCCTGGTGGAGGTCCAACAAGCAGGGCCTGGCTGCACGGCACGGGGAGGGATCAAACTGTGAGGGACAGGCCTCGGTGGGGTGGGGTGGAGCAGAACCTTTGGCCAGCAGCCCCCCAGGAGGGCAGACGGGAGACCCTTTCCCAGGTCTCCCTGAGCTGTGGCGGGTCAGCCCACTCCTGAGCTTCTTCACAACGCAGCCCAGGCGCACGGCAGCTCAATACGAGCCGCGCCTGAGGTATTGAATGTGGCAGCTCCCCTTGAGACCAACCAAGTGCTAAATAGAGCTGGTATGAGCTGGGAGAAGAGACATTGCTCAGGGGAGAGTAGCCCAAAGTGTGCTCAGCTTAGGGGATCTCTGCAGCAGTCAGCAGGTGTGGTGTGGACAGTGAGGAACCCCGTGCCAATGTCTGTCTGAGCAACTGTCCCACTACATGCATGCAGCTGGACAAGGCAAGCAACCTCCGAGCCAGGGCAAGCCCGAGGAACGGGAAGCCATCCCTCCTTCTGCCCCACAGGGAAGTCCCAGTGCAGTCCTGTGGAGTGGACCCATGTTTGTGCCCACACACAGATGAGAAGCTTCTGTACACAACCCTGAACGACCACGGAGCCGTGCTGGTCCTGGCTGAGCCCTGGCCTCCAAGGAGGTACGCTGGCGTGGCAAGCACGCAAGGCAGTTGTAGTCCGGCGCGGAGCTTGGTCTGGGAGGCTGAACCAGCATGCAGACAGGTTCTGGCTCAGTGAAGTGGGAGTCCCAAGTCAGGGGCTCTCGATGGTGGTGCAGACACTCCGGGGGGAGACGGGCCCCCCAGCCCCAGGGAGCAGGCGCAGGCTCAGCGGGGCTGGAGGTCCCCACCTGGGGCTGGCACGGGGCAGGGGCTGCAGACGAGTGCTGTGCCATGGAGCGCGGGGCCTCAGCGTGCAGAACGGAGCTCGCTGCCTGTGTTGCTTTCTCCAAAGGTCAGAGAACAAGTGCAATGCAAATGCTGGCGAGTGGGAAGCAGCAGGAAGCCATGTCTCCCAAACGGGAGCGCGGAGCCAGGCGGAGGCAGGGCCCATCTGGTCCCTCCAGTCTGGCAGCCGGGAGGAGAGTAGAGACCGTGTAGGGGACCAGGGGAGGCAAGGGAAGGGGGCAGACATGGAAGGCAGCCAGATTGCCCAGCTCTGTCAGAGTCTGCTACCAGGCACAACGGGGCACCCCGCAGTGCAGGGCTGGAAAACCAAGTCCGGCAAAGCAGCCGAGGAGGCTCCGCAGGCACTCGTCCTCGGGGTGGTGGCGTACAGCCCACAGGAAAGGAGCATGGATGATGACCGTGGGAACCAAAGGGCCAGGCAGGCTTCGGGGTCTGTGGTGGGGATCCAGGCGGCTCCGCTTCCTGAGCACCATTGAGCAGACACGGCAGCTGTGGCTTCATGCGGGGATGCTACGCAACGCCCAAGGTACGGGTCTCACTGCAGGGAAGCAGAGGCAGGTGCTGTCTCTGAATCTCACACTCGGTGCATGCGCTGGGCTACATCTGGAGCAGGGAACTGCCTTCCCCGTGTCTGGACTTCTGGCAGTGCACTTTGCCGAGATCCTGCAGGCCCTGGCAGAGGCAAGTAACAGGGCAGCAGGGCCCAGCATCAGAGGGACGGCTCAGCTCCCCTACTTCACACTTGCTCTTTCCATCACTAAGTGGCCGAAGGCACAGGATGGGATGGCGGGGAGATGGGAGGCTGGCTGAAGCCCCCTCGGTTGCTGTCCTTTGGAGGGAAGGCCGTGGTAGCAGCGACTGCTCCGGTGCACTGCGCAGTGAGAGATCTGCACAGGAAAGCAGAGGGGCCGGGCTGGCAGTTGCCACGGGGCCGGCAGCATGCCCAGCACTCCTGGCAGCACAGAGGGGACCATGCCAGCTCCTTCAGCCTCCATCCAAGTCTCCAGGAAGGCCAAGACATGGGCAGGGAACTTCTTGGGCAGCTCTGGGAGAGGCGTTCACTCTGGGTTAGTTAGACTGAAAACACAGCTATGGATGCCTTGTCCCTGGAGATGTTCAAGGTCAGGCTGGATGGGGCTTTGAGCAACCTGATCTGATGAAAGATGTCCCTGCCCAGGGCAGGGGGGTTGGACTAGATGATCTTTTAAGGTTCCTTCCAACCCAAACCTCTCTATGATTCTGCGTGCCAGCAAAATGCCTCTCTTACCATACAGTGACACTACTTCTCCCAAGGCACTCCGAGTGCTTAGGGACTGCTTCCAGGGAGAGGAGCAATCGGCTCCAGCTGAGCACAGGCAAGGACAGGGCTAATGCCATGGGCAGAGTGTGCCCAGAGGCCTGTGCACTGGGCAGTACTCCAGCTGTGGGTTCACTGCAGCCCTTGGTGAGGGTGAGTCCTGCCGAACTCAATGCCCAGAGCTTGGTTAGAGTCACACTGCTGAAAGCTCTGGCTGGAGATGATGCATCACCCACCACCTGTGATGATACAAAAGCACCACAGTACAGATCCTCAGCAGCACTGGCTACCTCAGGCAAAGTCGCAGGTCTCTGCTGGGCTCCGAGTCCCACAGACTGGCGAGCCAAGGTCAAGGTCTGAGTCCTGATCTGCAGGGCCCACCACGGCCCCGACCGGCACAAGGAGCACGGAGCTCTGGGCTAAGGCCATGGCTGACAGCAGTGCTCCTCAGGCACACCGACACTGTCCCCAGCCAGGCTGGGACATGCCAGTTGAGGGACAGCCTGCTGCGAGCTCGCCAGGCTCCCCTCCTGCCCTCCCGGCCCCCTGCTCCGAGCAGCGCCGCTCCTCCATGGGCCACCTCCGATGGCATGGGCACAGAGCAGCCCAGACACTGACAGATGGCGTACGGCCTTTATCCCCCACATCGCCCTTCCCAAGGTAGAGAGCCCAGCGCTGCTTTTGTTGCATTTGGGGTCTGCTTGGACCCAGCATTCTGCTTTCTGCCTCTGCACTGAGTCCTACCTGACTGCTCATAGAATAAACTGGATATTTTCCATGATTCCTTCTCTGTGCCGTGTCCCATATGCTGGATCCCATGCTGTCCCCTTCATGGCCATTCCTGGATGTTCAATACAAAGCTGGTGGTCCAAGAACAGCTCTAAAAGGGGGTCAAATGCAGGACGAGGTCTTGTGTTTTCCAACTCTTGATGATAGCAGAAGGTGCAGCTGCCTCTTTTCCCTGAGCTCATGGTGTAGGAGCAGCTGCTGTGGGACTCTGAAATGTCAGATCTTCCTAGCTGATACAGATAAGCCTTGGGCTCTGCCAGCAGCAGCCTCTGAGCGTGCCATTAAGGGCACCCCATGCTCAGCCCTCCGCTTCCTGCAGCAGTGGCTTTGATGAGTGCATGTATCCAACTGCATCTCCCTGATTCGGGCTGTAATCTGTAATCTGCCTGGGCAGAGAGCACAGGCGTATGGCGAGGGGGAGCGAGGCGGCAGTCCTAGTATGCTGGCTGCAGCCTGTGCTTTCCCAAAAAGGACGTCACGCAGCACCACTGCGTCATCAGCGCATATAAGGCATCTCGTAACTTACCACATTTCCTGCCCTCGCCACTTGTGCTGTGCTGGGAAGTGAGTCCAGAACACCACCTACAGCCTGTGCACAGCTTTCGGCAGCATTATCCTGCTCTGGGAACCTCTCGTGCTGAGGTCTGGACACAGTCCCTGTAGTCCTGCTGCTAAAGAGTCTCTGGCTAACACTTGTTAGTGAAAATGCCTCTTCTGTACCAATGTCCCATGTTACCAGCTCCTCCTCTAGCTCATCATGCTGCATGGCAAACACCTTGTCTCTTGAGCACCCGGCTGTGTTGCAGTGGACTGCTCTCAGCACACACCTGTGGAAGGTGAAGCCTTGGCATGTGCCTCAGATGACCCTCAGCACAAAACAAACGTTACTGCAACAGTCAAGGATGATTTTACTAGGATGCAACCATCGACAATGCTGTGCCCAGGATTGGGCAGGTAGGTGACATAAAAAGCTTTACTTACAGGTCCCTGTGCCGTAAGGCAGAGTTATCCCTCTCCCTCCAACCAGATCACACCCATCAGGATACTGATACAGCCTCTGGCCACAGTCCTTACTCCAAACATCTACCCTAGCTTTTGTTTTGCTGTAATTTGCTCTGGTGCTGCAGACACCTTGGCATACTGAACTCTCCCGTGGCCTCTTTTCAGGGCGGCACTTTGACTCTTTCTCTGAATGTCAGTCTTTGTGCTTCTCCCAGGAATTGCAGACCACCTTACCTAGTGTGCAGAAACGCTGCGGGCCCCTGAGCATGGCGACATGCAGCTGCCTCGTGCCCATGCTCCATGTGGAGCCTCTCAGCTTCCCCAGTGCTTCATGCATGGGGTTAACCTCACATGTCAGCGGACTATTCCACCCCACTGGGCACGGCCCAGCCCTTTACATGCTCAGCCTTCTGAGCTTATTTTTCATATAAATGTATTTTCAAAGTATTCTCTCTACCAGCTTGCAAAGAGCCCTGAATGCAAATCCTGACCGGCTTTACAGCAAGAAACAACCGCTTCTCCTCTGGGGTGGCATCACCAGTGCTGAGGCGTACCATTTGCATACTCCCAGGATTCACAAACAAGCCAAACTTTTGCAGTCCTCATTGGAAAACAGATGCTGGTCTCCCAGATCAGAACAGTGAGCTTCTCTGCCCATAGACTGGGGCCGTATGGAACCGAGCCCCGTCTCCGCACTGCCCGTGGTTGGTGGTGGACCCCCACAGCAGCACCTACGCTGCCTGGTGCAAACCAGTAAGTCTGGTCTGAGGCAGGGCTCAGCCTGAACGAAGCACAGACAGTCGGTACCTGCCCACGGTACTTCTGTGGATGGCTCCAAGCCCTCTTGGTAACTCCTGATCCCAAGGCTGGGTGTGTTACTGTGTCCTCTGTGGGCAGCGAGGCACACTGATGGTCAGGAGCCAGGCCAAAGCCAGCCTAAGCACCACCTGCACTCGAATCTGCATCGTATTTGCACCCACTCTGCACCCACTGCAGGGTGAGTGAGCCGTCCTCCACGTGCCATGCCATAGTCCCTGTGGGGGGCTACCCTGTCCCCCATGTGCCATGCCATGGGCCTCCTCCAGCCCAACACCACCAAGCCATCAAATCCTCCTGGGGGCAGGCTTGCAAATGGAAACCATCTGCCCTTGGAAGGGGGAATTTGTAGGGAGACAGCTGGGTAGGGTGAGATGTTCGGAGCAGGACTGTCTTGGGATGGAGTGGGAGACGAGGAGGCTGGCAGAGGAGGATGGTGGCAGACCTGGATGTGTCGGACACGCTCCCTGCCCTGCAACAGGAACAAGTGCTTGCTGCCTGCATCCCCGGGGCTCTGCTGGCAGCACCTGCCCCTTCCTGCTGCTTAATCACCATTCTCTGTGGTAATGAGGCGACAGCTCCTTAAGGGAAACATGCCTGCTAATTAAGCCTTTAATTTGGTGACACTGCACATTTCCAGAGGATGCCTCTCTGCCTGCCTGCAAGGACAGCTTCTCCCGGCCTGGCCATGGCACAGCCCTCTGCCTTTGTGCCCTGGCCCTGCCAGAGCCACAGCCCCCACTCCCCCAGGCTCTCACCACAGAGGGTGGTGAAAAGCAGCCGCTTCCACACACCCCCACCTCAGCCACCACCATGCTGGAGAGCGGGATGTGCTGTCTGTGGAGCAGGGACACGCAGGGACACGTGCATGGGTGTGCAGGGAGGGCTCACCGGGGCTGTGCTCACTGCGGGCAGCGTTCACTGCAGGCAGCGCTCACCACGGGCCATGCACACACATGGGCAATGTCACTGCAGGCAGGACACACGCAGGAATGGTGCTCGCTGCAGGTGATGTTCACTGTGGGCAGCGCTCACCATGGGCCACACACACACGGACCGTGTCACCGCAGGCAGCACACAGAGGGATGGTGCTCACTGCAGGCTGTGCCCGCACACAGGCGGTGCTTGCCACGTGCCACGTGCAGCTGTGGACACTGGTGGTTTGGATGGTGCGTCTTTTCAATGTTCACTCTGGTATGTGTGTGGCTGGTTTGTGTTACGTCTTGCTCCGCTTGGCAAGGACTGGTTGACATCTCTGGTCTGTGTCACATCAGCCCCAGGGCTGTGGTGGCCAGGGCCAGGGCCAGGTAAGGGAAGGGCTGGCTGGCCAGCAGAGAGTGGGTCAGTGCCACAACACACCGGGAGGGCTGCCTGCGAGAGGTGAGAAGAGGCAGCAGCCTCAGACCTGCTGCAGCTACTCCGTCACTTCAGAGCAGGTCTGTGGAAATGACAGGAGTGCTGAGGTCCCCGGGCTGAGCTGGGGGGGTCTCTGCCCCCTCTGATGGCAGGTTATCAGGTGCAGGCAGTGGTGGTTCACTGCACCCCACGAGGGCTTTGCACAGGCAGCGCTCTCCAGCTGTCTCTCTTGGAGCGCTTTGAAGGGTGTAGGCATGGATCATGGCAGAGGTTTACACTCCCGCTCCTTGCTCCATCACACCCCATGGTAGAAGGGCCTCCTGCTCCCTTTGCGTCCAAGACACTGAATGCAGTGAGGCACCACCCCAGTCACCTGGCGCTGATGGTACCAGGGGCCTGTGGCTGGGGATATTTCTGCAGGGACTGGCTTTGGCCGTGATTTGCCATCTCCATGTTGCACCAAAGCACCTGCCTCGCTGGTGCGGGCTGGGAGAGGCCAGCAGGCAGACAAGGGGCTGCACGTGAGCCAGCAGCTTTGCCGACCAGGGGACCAGGAGCATCTCTCTTGGTGCCCACCTGCAGGTCAGCACGGCCCAGCATGGCATGGCCTGGTGTGCCCACACTGCACGGGTGTCCCACAGCCGCCGTGGGGGACACTGGGCTCAAGGAATGCTGCCCTGCCACCACATCCTCTGTAAGCACACAAGGCTGAGTGGGGCACAGCTTCTGGGGACCTCGCGGCAGAGCAGGAGTCACCGCATGATGTGGGACAATGTCCCTGTCACATCTGGGCTGTGGGGTATGAGAGTCCCCGCTGCCATGGCAGGTCGGGGACTGCATGCGTGGTGTCTGGCAGCACGTGGACCTCCAGAACGGGGCAGTTGGTGTCTCCACTCATGTCCTGGCAGGAGGAGGGTCACCGCCCTCCCCACAGCAGAGCCCGGCCCCGGAGTGGGATGGGACCTGCTACATAAAGCTGATGGCAGCCTCTCCCCTCCCGGCAGCGTGCTAATTAGTGAGGTGCTAAGCCCTGAATATTATTCATTGCTGTGATTACACATTCAGATAAGCACGAGTCGTGCAGTTATTGCCATGTGATTACAGCTCACTCTGGGATTAATCAGGTACCTCTCTCCCTCAAAAACCCTGGAAGTCAGTTGCAGCGATCTGCAGGAGTGGCCGGCAGGTGGGGAGGGAGCTGCCAGGATGGCGACAGAGATGGACAGAGGTGTGGGGACCGTGATGGCGACAGGAATGGAAACAGTGATCAGCATGGGGACGGGAATGGCGCCGGGGTGGACATGGCAATGGGACTGGGAATGGGTCTTGGGCTGGGGGCAGGGGTAGAGACGGTAATTTTGGAAAGGGCCAGAGCATGGGGCAGGGAGGTAGATAAATCAGAGGAGGCCAAGCACAGTTTGGCTGCAGGGAGTGATTTCGCAGGCACATATTAACACAGCAGGCTGCTATGAGACCACAGCAGGGTTTGCTCAGCTCATCTGATGGTGCTCAGTGTGGGGCACAGCTCTGCAACTCTGGGGCTCCCAGAGTGGTGCAGACACCCCCCTGGACAGGGAGGAGCCCCTCCGAGCCAGCAGAGAGTGACCCTCTGCACCAGAGAGAGAGCAGTCATCCCACCGCCAAGGGAGCAGCACAGGTGGGTGCTCAGGACATGCGTGGAGGCAGCTGGCCAGAGAGGGGCCGGGGCTGCATCTCACCCACGCAAGCACTTGCGAAGTGACGTACCTGGGCAGCCGAGTGCTGCGGACACAGGAGGCAGGATCCTTGGCATCCCTCCCCGGGGGCAGAGGACCCTGCCTGCTGGGGTGTGCTGCCAAGGGGCAGCAAGGCACAAGGTAGGGAGCTGGGGAGCCGGCATGGCTCATGCCAGAAGATGAGCAGTTGCCCCAGACCCCACTGGGGCAAAGTCACTGCCTCGTACCTGTACGCCTGTCCAGGGAGGATGTCCTGCGGTCATAAGCCCAGAGCATGAAATGCCCCAGGAACCAAAGCTCTGCTGGGCTGCGGGGCAAGGGCCACCGCTGTCTGCCTTGGGGTAACAGCCGTGGAGAGAATAAGCGTGTGAGGAGGTGCTCCGTTTCCCCAAGAAACAGAGACTGCAGAGAAGGGGCAACATGCCACGGCACTGCTGAACATGATGTAACTGCCCAAGATCTGCTTGGATGGAGCTCCAGGGACAGCATGCACACCAGAGTCTGCTGTACATACATCAGATTGCATCTGGGCACAGTGTTCCCCTCCTCACCATCCCTGGTGTAGGCACATCCTGGCATGCTCACATGGATACCGAGTACAAAGGAGATGCAGACGGGGCACGCTGCCAAGCCTGCCTGCCCAGCTTCCTAATCCAGCAGCACTAGACGATCATGCCTCCCCGGTCTCTGCCACGACTAAAGCTGTGCATGGCACCTGCTGCCAGTAAGACATAGGCAGACCCACGGCACCACCAGGCAGAGCAGCCGGTGAGCCCAGCTCTGTTCCACGGGGCCATCCTGAGCACAGGCTGAGGCATACAAACCCATGAAACAATCAGGAACACAATCCGCACGTGCAGCGCTCACAGACGGAGCGGGACCTGAGCCCCAGGCACCAGGAGCACACACTGCGCACTCACACCAGCCCAACCCTGGCATCATGACACAGTGACGATGTCACGGTACCCAAAAAGCAGGCACTACCACAGCCAGCTCGCACCAGTCTTCTTTGTCCCCATCCCCATGAACTGGTTCCTCGGGAACTCCGGTAACTTCAGGGTCTCATCCTCGTCTCACGTACAATCTGTTACATGGCCCAAAAGCCTGGTTCTGATGACTCTTGCCAACATATTTCACCTTTGGTACCGAGGGCACTTGTTCAGCAGTAAAGCTTATAGGCAAAAGGCTCCCAAGGGCAGTTGTGCCCATTCCTCTGGGAGCTGAGGTCACTCATTGCTGCCTGCTCCGGGCACAAGCACATCTATAAACGGCCTTTGCAGTAATGGCCAGTGAAGTGCAGAAATGGACCTGAGGGTGCTGGGGGACACAACTCAGCAGGAGCCAGTAGTGTCCCCTGGCACCCAGAGGGCAAACCGCATCCCGGGGGACATCAGACGCGGCATGGCCAGAGAGGGGATCGCCCCGCTGTGCTCGGCGCTGGCGCGGCCTCACCTGGAGCTCTGTGTGCAGTGCTGGGACCCACCATTCGAGAAGGACGTGAAGGTCCTGCAGTGTGCCCAGAGGAGGGCAACCGAGCTGGTGAGGGGCTGGAAGGCACGTCCTCTGAGGAGCGGCTGAGGACTCTGGGTTGGTCTGGTTTGGAGGGAAGGAGGCTGAGGAGCGACCTCATGGCTCTGCAGCTCCCTGAGGAGGGACGTGGGGAGGGAGGTGCCGAGCTCTTCTGCCCGGGACCCAGGGACAGGACGCCTGGGAATGGTTCAAAGCTGGGCCAGGGGAGGGTCAGACTGGACGTGAGGAGTCATTTCTTTATCAAGAGATTGGCCAAACCCTGGAAGAGGCTTCCTGGAGAGGCGGTCGATGCCCCGAGCCTGGCAGTGTTTAACAGGCAGTTGGACAATGCCCTTAACACCATGCTTTAACTTCTGGTCGGGCAGTTGGACTAGATGATCGGTGTAGGTCCCTTCCAACTGAAGGCATTCTTTTCTATTCTATCGTATGCTATGCTATGCTATGCTACTCTACGCTACGCTACGCTATGCTAGTCTAGTCTATTCTGCCTGCACATAGGCCAGCGCAGCCTCATGGCTCAGGGGGGGGAGAGGGCTGCAGGAGAGCGCAGGGGGTGCCAGGTGAAAGCTGTCCTGCTCTGCCTGCCCCTGTGTCTCTGCTCTTCACCAGTCCCCTGTGGCCTGTCCCTGCTGCCCCGTAGTTCATCTCCCAGCATTCCCAGGGATACCTGGCTCACGGTGTTGCTCTCCTGGCTCCTGTCGGTGCTGGCTGCAGCCCTCGGGGAGGCACTGGTGGGGACAGCAGGGACGGAGGCAGGCCCTGCAGTCACATCCAAGCATCTGGAGGTCTTGATGCAGCCTCTGGTGTGACAGCCCCGGTGGGGCTGCCTGGTCAGGAGAACCAACTGTCAGGTTGCAAACAAGCTCAGCAGCTATGGGCAGAGGCTTGGTGCAGGGTGGCATCGTGGGCTGGGGACATGGTGTCACTGCGCAGCGGCTGTCGCAGGCTGCCCGGAGCAGCTCCCAGCCCACAGCTCCAGTGCAAGCCCCGCAGCAGGATGCCAGGTCCTCGCTCCCAGCCAGCACAGACAACCTCCAGCTTTACTGCACCACCGAGAAGTCAGACATCAGAGAGAGTCACAAAGAGCTCATGGGGCAGAGATAACCTGACATCTGTGCAAAAGGTGTCATGGAGCAGATCCCCCATCCTCCCTTGCCCCGTGCTAAATCCTCTCCCACAGCATCCTCTCCGCATGCCCAGAGTGATGGACCAGCACTCACTGTGATACATGGGACTATTACTCTGAACACCGAGGCATTAAATATTGAGCAGCAGTTAAATGCTCATTAGATAGATTTAAACATTAAGACCCAAAGAGCCATTAAATATGCAGTGTGCAGGGTGGGGGGATCTGATGATTGACTGCACACCATCTCCTTTGTGCAGAGCTGCTACAAGCTTCCCAGCCCATCTGAAGCCTCTCTGCTGTAGACATGTCTGCTCCATCTTCCGAAATGTCTCGCAGCAGCCTCTTGCAGCTGCAAGAGGTGGGGGAGAGACAAGCTCTGGGAAGCAGCAGGGTGTGGAAGAACAGCTCAGCGCAGTGAAGAACAGAGCCCATCTCCGGCACAGGGCGGCCCCAAGCAGAGAGCAAGCTCCTGGCATACGGCTGGCCTCACTGCAGGCAGCTGTGGTGGCCTCAGTGGCAGCGATGGAGCTCTGCAGGCGGCTGTGGGGCTGTGCAGGGGCAGAGCCTTCCCCTTGGGGCAGGGTCCTGGGGGCACAGCATGGCACTGGGCAGCGGGACTTGTGTGCTCCCAGGCACCCTGCGAGGTTTCCTCTCTCACTGCCTCACCTTGCTCTGCCCTCGTGAGCACCCTGCTCTCCCCAATCCCAGTGCCCCCCCAGTCACCAGCACCCCAAATGCACTCCAAAAGTCTTACAAGATCTGCCCTGACTCCACGGCCGCTGCTGCAGCACTCGGGTTCGATCATCAGCCGCCCCAGCCCTGAGTCACAAGGACACAGGGGCTCCCACAGCCTGTGGGATCCTGCTCCAGGGAGCAGTGCAGAGGGATTTCTGGATGCTCTGGACTGCAGCCCCAGAGCTGACTGAGGCCTGACATGTCCCTACACCCCCTGCAGGATACACTGTCTGGGGGCCCAGCTCACCCTCCAGTTCCAAGCAGAGCAACAAGCAGCATCAGGCAGCGTCCCCAGCCCCGGCACCCAGCCGGGAGAGTGGGAGAGAAAGGCCCCTGCATGGCCCAGCCAGCTCAGGGGTGGCTGAAGATGGGGGGGCACCAGTGGGTTTTGGAGAGGGCGACTAGCAAAGGAGAAAAACTGTGCTGCCAGAAGCAGTTTCTTCCCCTGTAACACCTTTCCCTTAACTTGTTGTCCTTCAGCCTGCTCTCTCCAAGGCGTTCTTGGTCTGCTACATTTCCCAAGCCCACTCCTCTCCCCTCCGTCTGTTGTGTCCCCTCCTCGCTGCTTGGATCACGCACTGTGCATAACCTCAGCCCTCAGGAGGGCCCCAATTGCCTCCTGCAGCAAAAAGCTGCATTTGGCTCCCATTTGGGAAAAATACCAATTTCCCACGTTAGTTTGTTTGGCACTGAGAATATCCTGCTCTGTTCCGATGGGCCATGGCAAAGCCAGCATCGTCCTGCAGTCTGCTTCCTCCCTCTGCTCCTACTCACTCAGCTGCACTCCCAATCTGCTTTGCAGGAAAAGCATCTTCTTGCATGACATGCAACCTGCTTTATTTAAAGACCAGTCACAAATTATTTCTGCCAGAGCCCTAGTCCCAGCCTGTGCCTGCGCTTTGTGTTCGAAAGGCCTGCTGTCAGCACATCATCCCCATCGTCTGGCAATCGGAGTGCTCATTCCAGGGCGGCATGGAGCTGCATGGGTGCAGGCAGGGTGGCAGGATGGGGTGAGGAGGGATGGTGGGACATCATCTGAGCTTGGTTTGCACAGCCACAAGAATGCAAATTATCGAGGTAGGAACAAAGGGGGGGGGGCGTTGAGGGACCTCTTGAGATTGCAAAAGGGTAGTGTCCCTTCAGTGCCATGAGCTCAGAGGGGCATGGGGGGCAGGTCTTGGGCAATGGGACTGCTTTTCCTGGGAAGCATACCAGCTAATCCTGCCCTATTCTGTGGTCCAGGGAAACACAGCTGGGTCTTCTCCTCTGTGGCACAGCCCTCCAGGAGCGTAGCCCTCTAGGAGCTTCTGCCACTCAGTTCCCATCTTCCCAGCAAGGACCATGTGGGGACAAGTGTCTGTCACGCTCCTAAGGCAGCCCAGAGGGTGGTGGGGCAGGGCTGATGCTGCAGCACCCGCGGCAGAGGAAATGTCACCTCAAGGCCAGCTGCAGCCCCGCTCAGTGCCAAGCACGGTCCAGGCACAGGACAGACGAACAGATGCTCCAAGCGGCTCTTGGGGACCCTGGGATGTGGCAGTGCCCACCTGGGCAGCCGCGGTGGGAGGAGGTAGGTCCCCACACACTGGGTCAGGAGCTGCTGCCCCGTGTTGGAAAGAGAGAGGCCAGGAACGTGGCCAGAGCCTCCGGCTGCTCCTCAGCTCCTGGCCGGCATGTCCACGCTGGCGCAGGGCAGCAGCCTCTGAGGACAGGGGCAGGCGCAGCCCAGGGAGCATGGCCTGGCCTATGGCAAGCCCCATGGCGGCCGGCCTCAGCCTCCCCCTCACCAGCACCGGCCTGACCCAGCTGCAAGGCCACAGGACTGGCAACCAAAACACCAGCAGAGTCGCGGGAGGTCGTCCTCCCCCTCTGCTCTGCCCTGGGGAGGCCACATCTGGAGCCCTGTGTCCAGTTCTGGGCCCCCCAGTTCAAGAAGGACAGGGAACTGCTGGAGAGAGTCCAGCGGAGGCTACAAAGATGATCAAGGGACTGGACCATCTCTCTTATGAGGAAAGGCTGAGAGACCTGGGGCTGGAGAGGAGAAGACTGAGAGGGGATCTCATGAGTGCTCACTAATAGCTAAAGGGCGGGTGTCAAGAAGATGGGGTCAGACTCTTCTCAGTGGTGCCTGGTGACGGGACAAGGGGCAATAGGCACAAGCTGGAACACCGGAAATTCCATCTCAACATGAGGAAAAACTTCTTTACTGGGAGGGTGGCAGAGCCCTGGCACAGGCTGCCCAGAGAGGCTGTGGAGTCTCCTCGTCTGGAGATATTCCAAACCCACCTGGACGCGTTCCTGTCGAGCCTACCCTGGGTGACAGGAGTTGGACCAGATGATCTCCGAAGGTCCCTTCCAACCCCCACCATTCTGTGGTTCTGTGATTCTGAAGCCACTCTGAGCAGGGCTGCAAGAGCCGTGACAGCCTGGGTGGGCTGCAGTGAGCCAGTCCCTGCCATGCTGTTTGAGATTTTCCAGGAGCTCCTTCTTCATCCATGCAGGCTTCCTGACGTTTTTGCCTGACTTCCTCTTTGTTGGAATGCATCGCTCCTGAGCTTGGAGGAGGTCCTCCTTCGCTCCAGGGCTTTATTCTACAGGACTCTACCAAGCAGATCCTTGAAGAGGCCAAAGTCTGCTCTCCTGAACTCCAGGGTAGCGAGCTTATTGTGCGCCCACCTTGTCACCCTGATGATCTTGAACTCCAGCATCTAATGGTCACTGCAGCCAAGGCTGCCTTTGAGCTTAACATTCCCCACCAGCCCCTCCTTGTTGGTGAGAACAATGTCCAGCATGGCACCTCTCCTCGTTGGCTCCTCTGTCACTTGGAGAAGGAAGTTATCATCAGGGCGTTCCAGGAACATCCTGGATTGCTTATGCCCTGCTGTGTTGTCCCTCCAACAGATATCGGGGTGGTTGATGTCCCCCATGAGGACAAGGGCTTGTGAACGTGAGGCTGCTCCTATCTGTCTAAACAGGGTTTCGTCCACTTGGTCTTCCTGGTCGGGTGGTCTGTGCAGACCCCCACTGTAACATCACCTGTCCCTGCCTGCCCTTTAATCATGACACAGAAGCTCTTGGTTGGCCCCTCATCCATGCCCAGGTGGAGCTCCATGCACGCCAGCTGGTCATTGACACAGAGAGCAACACCCCCTCCTCATCTCCCCTGCCTGTCCTTCCTGAAGAGCCTGTATCCTTCCATTCCAACACTCCAGTCACAGGAGCCATCCCAGCACAACTGCCTGATGCCAACAGATCGTAGACCTGCAGGTGTGCACGTGTCCCTAGCAGCTATTTGGCTCAGCGTCCAGGAGACCCCTGTACAGTCCAAGGACACGGGGACTGCTGTAGGCACAGAGAGCAGAAAACGGGCTAGTACATCTGCTGGGCTACATGTGAGGTCCTGGTAGCTATAGGTAGTTGCCAAGTTTGGCCGTGTTTTTTTTTCTTGGGGTGTGGGAACAGTTTCCATATGTTACAGAAAGCCAGTGCCCCTTACTTTGAGTGACAAGCGTTCTCCTTCCCATCAGCTCTTCAATGATGCTATCAAACTGGCAGTTGCTTACAAGCAGAATTCGGGAGATTTCATGGATGAGGTCATGCGAGAACTGGAGGTAAGAAAGGCTCTGCTTCCCGCGCTCCTCCTAAGTGAGGAGCAGCTCTGCTTTTTTGCCTCAGGGAAAGCAGAGCCTGTGGCAAAGGGTGAAGCTTTGCAGGCATGGAAAGATTTAATCATAGAATCATAGAATCTTCATGGTTGGAAAGGACCTTTGAGATCATCGAGTCCAACCAAACAACCTACAATCTCTGCCACTAGAGCATGCCCTGAAGTGCCAAAAATACACGTTTCTTAAATACCTCTAGGGATGGTGACTCAGCCCCCTCCCTGGGCAGGCTGTTCCAGTGCCTGACCACCCTTTCAGTAAAGTCATTCTTCCTAATATCCAACCTAAACCTGCCCTGCCGCAGCTTCAGACCATTTCCTCTGGTCCTGTCATTATTCCCCTGGGAGAAGAGGCCAACCCCCACCTCTCTCCAGGCTCCTCTCAGGGAGTTGTAGAGGGCCACGAGGTCTGCCCTCAGCCTCCTCTTCTCCAAGCTAAACATGCCCAGCTCCCTCAGCCTCTCCTCATATGACCTGGTCTCCAGACCCCCCACCAGCCTGGTAGCTCTCCTCTGGGCACGCTCCAGCACCTCAATGTCCCTCTTGTCCAGCGGGGCCCAGAACTGGACACAGCACTCGAGGTCAGTGCCGAGTACAGAGGCAGCATTGCTTCCCTACTCCTGCTGGCCACGCTGTTCCTGATACAGGCCAGGATGCTGTTGGCCTTCTTGGCCACCTGGGCACACTGCTGGCTCATATTCAGCTGGCCGTCCACCAGCACCCCCAGGTCCTTTTCTGCGGGGCAGCTTTCCAGCCACTCTGCCCCAAGCCTGTAGCGTTGCTTGGGGTTGTTGTGACCGAAATGCAGGACCCGGCACTTGGCCTTATTAAACCTCCTACAGTTGGCCTTGGCCCATGGATCCAGCCTGTCCAGGTCCCTCTGGAGAGCCTTCCTACCCTCGAGCAGATCAACACTCCCACCTAGTTTGGTGTCATCTGCAAACTTACTGAGGGTGCACTCAATCCCCTCATCCAGATCGTCGATAAAGATATTAAACAAAACCGGCCCCAAAACTGAGCCCTGAGGGACACCACTGGTGACCGGCCGCCAAGAGGATTTCACCCCATTAATCCCAACCCTCTGGGCACGGCCATCCAGCCAGTTTTTCACCCAGTGAAGAGTACACCTGTCTATGCCATGATTCGCCAGCTTCTCCAGGAGAATGCTGTGGGGGACGGTGTCAAAGGCCTGACCAGAGTCCAGACAGACAACGTCCACAGCCTTCCCCGCGTCCAGAAGGCGGGTCCCATGGTCATAGAAAGAGATCAGGTTGGTTAAGCAGGACCTCCCTTTCGTAAACCCATGCTGGCTGGCCCTGATCCCTTGGCCACCCTGCACTTGCCGTGAGAGCTCACTCAAGATGATCCTCTCCATGATCTTTCCTGGTACCCAGGTCAGGCTGACAGGCCTGTAGTTTCCCGGATTCTCCTTCCGACCTTTCTTGTAGATGGGCGTCACGTTAGCCACCCTCCAGTCATCTGGTACCTGCCCCGTTGACCAGGATTGCTGATAAATGATGGAGAGGGGCTTGGTGAGCTCTCCCGCCAGCTCCCTGAGTATTCTTGGGTGAATCCCATCCAGCCCCATAGACTTACGTGCGTCTAGGTGCAGAAGCAGATCGAGATTTGCCTCCTGCTGGTGACACCGTGGGCTTTGTGTGCTGCTGGCATCTAGGTTGGAAGGGGTGAGGTGATGACCCTCTGAAGAGCCCGCGCTGCCCTAGGCCGAATTTGAAAGAACCACAGCAGAGCGCAGCTGTTGCTCTCAGGCTTCTCAGCAGTTCCTTCTCCTGCTCCTTTCCAGAACTTTGACCTGCAGAAGAAGAGTGAGAATTTGTCGGATCAAGAGGAGAGCTGCCCTGAAGAGACGCCCCCATCTGCCTAAGCCCCGGACCCTGACTTGTTTTCTCCCTTTGCTCTAGGTTTCTGGGGTTAGTTAGAGCTGGCCTTCACAGAGAAAGGGGTTTTTTCTCGTGCCCTGAGGGCCTCTGCCCTTCTTGTGGGGGACGGTCTGGGCCTCTGTCCTTGGCTTGGCCTGAGCCACTGCACGTCACGGTCAAGGGCAGGGCGAGAGTATCCACGTGGTTGCTCGTTACTGCATGCTTCTTCGAGGCAAAGCTCTCCGGGAGAGCTAAGCCACTCTTGGACCTGCAGGGCAGGGTCCTGCCCAGATGCTTTAACGGTACCCACTGGAGCAGACAAACACTAAAGAAATTTTTTTTCTAAAGCTTTGAGCTTGCATCCGTCCTGCGCTTTTGTTGTAAGGCAGCCCAGTTACTCCACAGCGCAAGTCCAGCTGCCAGCCCTCCCCACTGCTTTTGCAGCCTGGCCAGCGCTGCCTCTCTGCCCACCCTGTGATCTCTGCCGCAGAGTTTCTTTGGGTTTCCTTCCCCGTTCTGCTATGGAGCAGCCAGCTCCAGTAGACTTCTGAACACGGGGGGTTTCTCCCGCCGGGTCTGGTAGAGCTGAATCAAGTGGACTCTCACTCCCAGGAGGCTTGTCCTATCCCAGCCCGATGGATGTGGCTGCTGCTGCTCCCATGGATCTGCTCAAGAGACTTGTGCTGCATTCCGAAGAGACAGACAGACACACACAGACATAGACTTACACAATTAATGTGACCGGCAAAACAGATTGACATAGCCAGAGCAATGCCTTTACCCGCACCCACGTATATGTAACCACCACGTACATAAACATGAACTCAGTCCAGTTCTTTTCTGCCTTTCCACACGCTCAGGGCTGGACGTTTACAGTTTACTAGTGAAACATAAACACACCTTCACCCCTAGATTCATAAGCACAGCGTGTTCACAGATTCCTCAAATGACCGTATGGAAGTGAAGTCCATGTAATAGCTGTGGCTGGATGTCAAGCTCCTTACGCAGTCATCGGTGCAAACCTCGGGTCTTCCCAGTTCCGTGTCTCCTGGGTCACAAGAGAGTCCAGTTTCAATTTCACTGGTGCGTTGCACACACACACACACACACATGCAGGGATCCCACCAGAAGCCGGCCTAAGCCACTTTGTGTTCCCAACTGCTGTCCCCAAGACCTCTAGCCCCCCACGACCTGTGTTCCCTTCTTCCACTGCCCCCTCACCCTCCTCTCTGACCAGGCACATCCCCAGCCCTCGGGAGCGACTCTTGCCCTTTGTGCCCCACTGTGTGCCTGCAGCCCCACTCCGCAGGTGCTGGGCATGGAAGTCCTTCCCTTGCACAGGAGACGGAACTGGAGCGAGGCACGGCTAGCTGAGAAAATCGGCAACTTTATTTCAACAACGAAGTCATCGTCAGCATCCGCGAGCACTCGGAGGAGCGTGGGCAGGACAGAGCAGGCCTTTGGCAATGAGGCTGCCTTTGCACCAGCAGGCATTGCCCCAGAAGGAAACGCGGTGGAACGCTGCAGCCTGCGCTGGATCCTGTGCTGGATCCTGTGCATCCTGCTGCTCAAGCCTTTTCCCCCCTTAGGAACCGCAGGAGCTCCTGCAACAGATTAAAGAATTCCACCAGCTTCTGTCGTGGAAACGGGCAGGATCCAAACCTGCCCGATTGTGTTGGTGTTGGCCTTGGCCTCTGATAGGGGGTGGAAGCGAAGGCCGTCTGTGGTGTCGGGGTAGCTGTTGGTGCCGGGCGCAGTCCCATCTGGAGCAGGATCCAGTCGTAGAAGTGCTGCGTGGAGGTGTAGATGCCGGGCTGCCTGGCTCTTGCGCAGCCTCTCCCCCAGCTGGTCAGGCCGACAAGCCAGAAGTATTCCGCACTGTTGTCTTTGCACACCAGAGGACCACCGCTGTCACCCTGCAGCGGAGGAGAGAGGCCTGAGGTGTGTTGGGTGGCCACCGTCAGCACTAGGGCTGGCTGCTGGCTGTGTGAAAGAGCGATGTTGTGGGATTGGGATCTGGAGCTGTGGCTGCCAAGAGCACGGATGGGCTTCCTGGGCAGAGTCCCCGGCCTCTGGGACAAGGCGGACACGGGGCAAGGACGCGCAGGTGGGGAAGGGGAGGTGAGCCCCGGCAGGGGTGGGGAGCCAGCGGCGGGAGGGCGACTTGGCGGGCAGAGCCCGCCCCGGGGTGTGTTTGGGCGGCTGTGACAGGGCTGCCTGTGCTGCTGGGGCTGGGCTTGTGGCACGCTCCTACCTGGCAGGTGTCGATGCCACCCTGTGGGTAGCCAGCACACAGGTTGTGGCTGTGGATGGCGCCTCTGTACCACCGGCTGCTGTTGCAGAGGTTGACATCGATGAGGCGGACCTGGGCCTCCTGCAGGACATCAGCTGATTTTGCAGCTGTGAGCACAGAAAGGAATTAGTGCCCGGCAGCTCTTTGCCCGTTCTCCCCCCCGTCTGGTGAACCCCTTCCCCGGGTTCTTGGCTTTGCCTGTCCTGAAGGCCTTGTACCGGTGTTGCCCTTTGGTCTTGCGTTGGGTAATGGGCCGGGCCCCTCTCTCCGGAGGCCAATGTCCCCACGGCCCGACTCTGGCTTTCCCCTCTGCTCTCAGGAAGCCCAGCCTGTCTCCCCAGTGAGCCAAGCTTGCCCTCGGGACACGAGCGCTTTTGGGGAACTCACATCTTGCAGCCGTGGCACCCCAACCACTGACGTAGCAGGTCGTCAGCTCCGACACTCTCAGCGAGGCGTCGGGCACGCAGGCGAGCTGTGTGTAGTAGCTGCACTGGACGGGGTGGTTCAGTTCCAGCAGCGCAATGTCGTTGCTCTGTGAGATGTTATTATAGTGCTCGTGAAC
The DNA here is from genome assembly GCA_009819605.1 of Sterna hirundo. Classification (NCBI taxonomy): domain Eukaryota; kingdom Metazoa; phylum Chordata; class Aves; order Charadriiformes; family Laridae; genus Sterna; species Sterna hirundo. The sequence continues at coordinate 198,970 of CM020437.1, read as the reverse complement.
CAGGAGCCGCCGAATATTGCGCACTTGGACCTCCGGGCCCAGCCGAGACAAGCGGGTGGCCCCGACCACCACGCGCCACATGGTGATGTGCCTGGAAGGAGATGGAGCGGGGGCTCAGAGGGAGCGGAGCCATGTGCTGCAGCAGCCCAGCAGTTCCCTGCCTTCTGCTGCCCCGGGGAGAGGGGAAAGCCGCGCTGCGGAGGGTGCAACGGCCCTGGCGTGCCTTGGGCGTCGGCGATGTCGAGCCGGGGGCTGCTGGGGAGATGTGGCACGAGCGCAGCCTTCTCCCGAGCAGTGTCTGTGCCGGCCCAGGAGAGCCCAGGCAGCGGGCAAGGAACTGGGGCGGGAGCAGCACGTGGTGCTGGCACAGGGCACCTGCCAGCGTGGTGGGGACGGCCCCGTCCCCGATCCTCCTTACCTGGCGTTGATGAAGCAGTGTGCTGCCGTGAGGACCCACTGCGAGCTGATGAGGGACCCTCCGCAGATGTGCCCCGTGCCTGCTTCCCAGGGGTCCTGGATGCTGACGATCCAGGGCCAGGCCCCTGGCTGGGCGTCCGTGCCACCCACGACACGCGACGTGCCGTAGTGATGAGCCATGGGCCGGAGCCCGCAGGTCGCTCTGTAACCAGAAACTCGTGACTGTGCTGCTCCATGGCTTGCTGCTGCTCTGGCTGAAGGTCAGCCGTCCTCCCTCCCCAGCAGGCGCCGCGTGGGCAGCGGGGCCAGGGAAGCCCTGGGGCGCGCGTGCGCCCGCCCCTGTTCCTGCTTTGGCCCCACAGACGGGTTGTGCCAGCGGCCTGGGGGCTGGCGAGGCTCTGAGGCTCCCACGTGGGGTTGGGGAAGCTGTGCGGTGGTGGCCACGGGGGACAAGTGAACCCCGTAAGGGCTGCCTGAGTTCCCTCCCCGAGCCTCGGCCACTTACCCACAGGTGTCCCACGCGGTGTGCACGGGCCAGCACAGGGCCAGCAGGATGAGGACGAGGAGCAAAATCATGGCTGGCAGCAGCACGTGGCAGCTACAAGAACCAAGGGCTCGTCGCCACCAGAGCAGCAGCCGGCACAGTGCCCGCAGCGCTGGCGTTGCCCACGGTGCCCTGGTTGCCAGGGTTGATGTCACAGACTCCCTGGTTCCGCTGGGCACGGTGGTCTCTCGGGGGAAGGGGGAGCAACGTGGGGTGTCCCGAGCAGGAGGGGAGGCAGAAGCTGGGCTCGGACACCCCCGCCAGAGCCCCGCTGAACGCTCTGCCTGCGTGTGTGCCCCGTGGCAGGCGGCAGCGCCCGGCTCGGAGCACTGCCTGCTGACAGCCTGCAGGGACAAACCAACGTGGCATCCCAGCCCCTTCGGGACGTTCACGGCCACCCTGCGCCCTGCAGCCCTTTGCCGCCAGGTCCTTCCCAAAGCACATACACCAGAGAACAGACCTACTACAGGCAGGACGCATGTGCTCGGGTGCTGCAGGGCCCACCTGGTGACAGCCGCGGCGGGCGAGCAGTGATGTGCGCGTGGGACGAGCCCAGCACCGCCCCCCCGGCGCTCGCTGTGTGTGTGCGCACGCCTGGTGCACACACACCGGCATGTCGGTTTGTGTCGTGCAGTCTGTGTGTGCGTGCGCCATGTGTGGGTGCACTCGGTGTCCGGGTGCACTCTACATCTCCATACGCACATGGAGGTGCACACAGTAGAGCTGCAGTGTGGTGTAGCTGAGCCTGTGCGCACACCACGCCTGTGCACACACCGTACGTGTGTGTCCACAGGGCAGGGCGTGTGCCGTGTGTGCGGGCGTCTGTGCACGCAGGCAGGCTGTCTGTGCATGCACTTGGTGCGAGTCTGTGCCACGCTGAGTGCGCGTGCCTGCCGCTCGCCGTGCACGACCTGCTTGTGTACTGCGCGTGCGGCACTCGGAGAGTTCGTGTGTGTTGTGTGTGTTGGTGCGCAGTCAGTGTGACTGTTGGTGTGCAGCGTGGGGGCGTTCAGAGTTGGTGTGCAGCCAGTGTGTGTGTCAGTGTCCCTTGAATCACAGAATCATAGAACTGTCTGCGTTGAAAGGGACCTTTCAGATCATCGAGTCCAACCATTGTCCTAACACTGACAAAAACCGTCACTAAACCACGTCCCTCAGCACCACGTCTACCCATCCCTCCAATCCCTCCAGGGATGGCGTTTCCACCACTTCCCTGGGCAGCCTGTTCCAATGCTTGATAACCAACCCTTTTGGTGTAATTTTTTTCCTAGTATGCAATCTAAACCTCCCCTGGCACAACTTGAGGCTGTTTCCTCTTGTCCCATCGCCTGTTCCCTAGGAGAAGAGAGTCAGTGTGCGGTGCTGTGCACTGGGTGTGTGTTGCTGTGCAGTTGGGGTGGGTGTGTGTGTTGCTCTGCAGTTTGGCTGTTGGTGTCACCCTGTGCACCCCTGTCTGCCCCCCACTCTCCCGTGCCGTCCCTCACCATCCCTCGCCAGGGCCTGGCCGGGCTCTGTCCCCCGCATCTGCTGCAGGAGCTGCCCACCTACCCCTGCCCCTGCAGCCAGCGGGACCCCAAAGGGGCTCTGGGTGCTCGGGCTCCATATCTGCTTACCAGGACTCGGGGATGCCGAGGGGAGGCAGAGGAGGGGGGGAGGGAAGGAGGGAGCTGGCAGCGGGAGGAGGTGGCGGGCACAGAAGATGGGGGCAGGCCATGGGGTCAGTGTAGGGAGGGCGGCCGTGGCGTCGGCATGAGGTGAGGGCAGTCATGGAGTCGGTGTAGGGAGGGCAGCCATGGGGTCAGTGCAGGGAGGGCGGCCGTGGGGCTGCTGTGGCGTGAGGGCAGTGTGCCTGTTACACACGCGCAGGGGAACAGCTCCCAGCTCGGGTTGTCCCCCGGGAGCCACATCCCTGCGTCTCCCTCATCCTCCGTCTGCCGAGGCTGGGAGCTGGGCCCTGCTGAGGATGCCGCTGCTCCCCTCAGAGCTGTGTCACCCCCTGTGCCCTCCTCCATAGAAAGCTGTCGCTGAGCCGGCTCTGCACTGCTCCCCGGGTAGCGGGGTCCCCCACGCCGCGCTGATGGCACGCGTGGCGTTTCCAGGAGCCACTTGGCACTGAGGGGAAGGGAGCGTGCCCCCGAGGCGGGCTGGTGCCGAGGGCTGAGAAGAGCTGAGACGCGGGAAAAGCTCAGCCTGGAGTCGGAGGGCTGCAGACCACAGACCACAAGGACGAGGGTCCGCAGGGCACAGCGGGAGCGTGGCATCCGCGGGGTGGCTGCAGGGCAGCTGCTCTGCCGAGGGCAACTCGGGACCCTTCTCCAGCCCCCGCAGCGGCATCTGTGCGGCGCTGTTGTGAAGCCGAGCGCAGCTCCACGGAGGGACACCTTTCTCAAGCAAGCACTACCAATTTTCGTGCGCAGCAGCCTGGTCTCCGTTTTGCGCTTGCAGCAGCCTGTGACTGTGGGTCTGGGGGGGCAGAGCAGCAAGGAGAGGGTGCTGCGGGGCGCTGGCTGGGGTGCAGGGGTGTTTGCAGGCTGGGGTGCTGCAACTAGCAGAGGGGTTGGTGCTGTGAAATGGGGTCGCGGGGACGCTGGCGAGCGTGTGGAGAGCTCCTCTGTGTTGTCTTGGCGTGCCGGTTACAGAGAGCACTGCAGCAGCCCAGTGACAACAGGCAGAGCTGGAGCAGGGAAAGTGTCTGTCCACGGGGCCAGGCCTGCCTGGAGATAAGTGTGAAGCGCAGGGTGTCCACAGCAGGGGGACCAACGTGCCAGCAGCATACGCAGCCATAGCCTGGCACGCAGGACCAACACATGGACGATGGCTGCCTGAGCAGCAGGGATGCAGGATCGCACCAAGGAGGTGCAGGCACAGAGGGTCTATCAGCAGGGGGCACAGAAAGGGGGCTGAGCTGCAGGAGAGAGTCCGTCTCCCTTCCAGGAGAAGGGTCAGAGTCACTGCTGCCTCCTGACGCGGGGAGACCTGGTCCTGCCACCCCAGCGTGAGGAGATGCAGCAGGGGATTGCCCCCAGCAGAAGGCCTTGCTCTTCCTGGGCTGAGGGCGGTTCTGGGCAGACATCCCGCAGCTTCCAGGTGGCGGATGGATCTGGGACGTCCCTGCACAGCCCAGTACCACCCCTCACATGCCAGCTGGAGTCTCCTGACGGGCTCTCTCCGCTCCCGTTCCCGACATTATTTTCCATAGGCCATGTCTGCTTCTTCCCATCTGCACGCTTAGGCTGTAGGCTGGGTGCCAGGGGGTGCCAGAGATGGTCTGTGTGATGGGGGATGCTGCATGGGCATGTAAGACTCTCAAAAGAAAGGTGGGAATGGACTGTGGTGATTAGGTGCAGGGCTCAGGCAAACAAGCAAACCGGCCAGCAGCTTGCTTCTGTGTGATGGGCTCCTTCACCCGGCCTTGTCTCCCTTTTCCACGCTTGTACCTCCCCCTCACCTTCCCTGTCTCCTCCCTTTCTCTGCCCTTCTCTCCCCTCCCAGACAAGGGACCCACCCCCGGCTATTTCCCCCTTGCTCCCCGGTTTGCTCCATCTGTGAACAGCGTTGGTGTTTCAGGCCCTGTGAGCTGGGCCGCCTTGGACTTCCATGGCATTACTGGTGGGCTTTGCTGGGTACTGCTGTCCCTGCCAGAGTCCTCTCCCCAAAATGACCCCAACTCTTCCTTCAGTTATCTGTGAAGTGTGCCCTCCTCTCTCATCAGTTCCCCTTACACACCTGCAAAACGTGCTGCTGGAGTAGCAGAGTATGCACAGCAGACAGGTTGTGCTCTCTGAGGCTGCCCCCTGTCTACTCTACGCAGATACGGGGCACCACCTTCAGGTCAATTTTCAAAAACCAAAGCACCCCGAGTGAGCCCAGTTTGGTTGGCGCCCAGTTCTGGTGCCTGGGAAGCCATGCTGCGCCTCAGGGGCCTTGAGAGCAGCTCTTGCACTTTCAGAGGGAGCCTGCCCTGCCACCCTGGGCACCGGGCTGCCCCCTCAGCCGCGTGCCTGCCTTCCACCCACGCAAGCCAGGACGGCAGCAGGAGGCCGCGGCACCTCTCACCAGCTCTGAGGCTGCTGTGCTTGAGGCCGCTGCCCTCCACCCTCCGGGGACCCGGCCCTGCTCAGTGAATGCGATGTGCGTGGTTGCTCCTGCTGTTCCCCTGTGGCTGCCCTGTGCTCCCCGCCTGTGAGCACGGCTCCACCGCGCAGCTGTAGGAGGCTGGCTGAGGAGACGGGGCCGATGGAGGGTTGGCCTGGTTTCAGCTGGGATGGAGCTAGTCTCTCTTTCTAGGCATGGCTGCGACAGGAATGTCAAGCATACCTGTTGTTGTAATTGTTGCTGAGTGATGTTTACATTTTGGGAGGCCTTTTTTTCAGCTTCCCATAGAAGAACTGACAGAAGGATGGAATGGCCAATGAAATACTCCATACCATAGACATCCTGCTCAGTATATAAATGGGGGTCAGCCGGGGGTGGGAATCCGTGATCACTGCTCCAGATGATGACAATTCACCTGGCAGTGAGAGTGCCTGGTGTTACTATTGGTATGAGTAGCGTCAGTTGTCTTTTTCTATATCTTGTTCTATTAAACTGTCTTTATCTCAACCCAAGAGGTTTTTTCCTTTCCCTCCTTTTCTCCCTCTTCTCCCTTGCGGGGGGAAAAGGGCATGAGTGGCCGCGTGGTGGGGCTTAAACCACAACACGGATTTACCAAAGCCACTGAGAATGGCAGGTAGGGCTGAGAGCAGGAGCATCCGTCCCTGTAAAAAGCTTGAAATTGCCTGTCTTTGGCCATGCACACCAAGCGCCACAACTGCCCTTGTCGGCATTGGCCCGGAACAGCACCATAACTCAGAGACAGGGAGGACATGAATCCTGCCAGCGGGTGTTGCTGTGGCTGACACAGCCAGTGTGGGCTGTGCTGCGCCTGCCCATCACCGTGCTCTGTGCAGGAGGGTTGACACTGCTTGGCTGTGCTCGACTTATTTGGTTTGCCCATCACTGCTCGCCCGCCGCGGCTGTCACCAGGTGGGCCCTGCAGCACCCGAGCACGTGCGTCCTGCCTGTAGTAGGTCTGTTCTCTGGTGTATGTGCTTTGGGAAGGACCTGGCGGCAAAGGGCTGCAGGGCGCAGGGTGGCCGTGAACGTCCCAAAGGGGCTGGGATGCCACGTTGGTTTGTCCCTGCAGGCTGTCAGCAGGCAGTGCTCCGAGCCGGGCGCTGCCGCCTGCCACGGGGCACACACGCAGGCAGAGCGTTCAGCGGGGCTCTGGCGGGGGTGTCCGAGCCCAGCTTCTGCCTCCCCTCCTGCTCGGGACACCCCACGTTGCTCCCCCTTCCCCCGAGAGACCACCGTGCCCAGCGGAACCAGGGGGTCTGTGACATCAACCCTGGCAACCAGGGCACCCTGGGCAACGCCAGCGCTGCGGGCACCGTGCCGGCTGCTGCTCTGGTGGCGACGAGCCCTTGGTTCTTGTAGCTGCCACGTGCTGCTGCCAGCCATGATTTTGCTCCTCGTCCTCATCCTGCTGGCCCTGTGCTGGCCCGTGCACGCCGCGTGGGACACCTGTGGGTAAGTGGCCGAGGCTCGGGGAGGGAACTCAGGCAGCCCTTACGGGGTTCACTTGTCCCCCGTGGCCACCACCGCACAGCTTCCCCAACCCCACGTGGGAGCCTCAGAGCCTCGCCAGCCCCCAGGCCGCCGGCACAACCCGTCTGTGGGGCCAAAGCAGGAACAGGGGCGGGCGCACGCGCGCCCCAGGGGTTCCCTGGCCCCGCTGCCCACGCGGCGCCTGCTGGGGAGGGAGGACGGCTGACCTTCAGCCAGAGCAGCAGCAAGCCATGGAGCAGCACAGTCACGAGTTTCTGGTTACAGAGCGACCTGCGGGCTCCGGCCCATGGCTCATCACTATGGCACGTCGCGTGTGGTGGGTGGCACGGACGCCCAGCCAGGGGCCTGGCCCTGGATCGTCAGCATCCAGGACCCCTGGGAAGCAGGCACGGGGCACATCTGCGGAGGGTCCCTCATCAGCTCGCAGTGGGTCCTCACGGCAGCACACTGCTTCATCAACGCCAGGTAAGGAGGATCGGGGACGGGGCCGTCCCCACCACGCTGGCAGGTGCCCTGTGCCAGCACCACGTGCTGCTCCCGCCCCGGTTCCTTGCCCGCTGCCTGGGCTCTCCTGGGCCGGCGCAGACACTGCTCGGGAGAAGGCTGCGCTCGTGCCACATCTCCCCAGCAGCCCCCGGCTCGACATCGCCGGCGCCCGAGGCACGCCAGGGCCGTTGCACCCTCCGCAGCGCGGCTTTCCCCTCTCCCCGGGGCAGCAGAAGGCAGGGAACTGCTGGGCTGCTGCAGCACATGGCTCCGCTCCCTCTGAGCCCCCGCTCCATCTCCTTCCAGGCACATCACCATGTGGCGCGTGGTGGTCGGGGCCACCCGCTTGTCTCGGCTGGGCCCGGAGGTCCAAGTGCGCAATATTCGGCGGCTCCTGGTTCACGAGCACTATAATAACATCTCACAGAGCAACGACATTGCGCTGCTGGAACTGAACCACCCCGTCCAGTGCAGCTACTACACACAGCTCGCCTGTGTGCCCGACGCCTCGCTGAGAGTGTCGGAGCTGACGACCTGCTACGTCAGTGGTTGGGGTGCCACGGCTGCAAGATGTGAGTTCCCCAAAAGCGCTCGTGTCCCGAGGGCAAGCTTGGCTCACTGGGGAGACAGGCTGGGCTTCCTGAGAGCAGAGGGGAAAGCCAGAGTCGGGCCGTGGGGACATTGGCCTACGGAGAGAGGGGCCCGACCCATTACCCAACGCAAGACCAAAGGGCAACACCGGTACAAGGCCTTCAGGACAGGCAAAGCCAAGAACCCGGGGAAGGGGTTCACCAGACGGGGGGGAGAACGGGCAAAGAGCTGCCGGGCACTAATTCCTTTCTGTGCTCACAGCTGCAAAATCAGCTGATGTCCTGCAGGAGGCCCAGGTCCGCCTCATCGATGTCAACCTCTGCAACAGCAGCCGGTGGTACAGAGGCGCCATCCACAGCCACAACCTGTGTGCTGGCTACCCACAGGGTGGCATCGACACCTGCCAGGTAGGAGCGTGCCACAAGCCCAGCCCCAGCAGCACAGGCAGCCCTGTCACAGCCGCCCAAACACACCCCGGGGCGGGCTCTGCCCGCCAAGTCGCCCTCCCGCCGCTGGCTCCCCACCCCTGCCGGGGCTCACCTCCCCTTCCCCACCTGCGCGTCCTTGCCCCGTGTCCGCCTTGTCCCAGAGGCCGGGGACTCTGCCCAGGAAGCCCATCCGTGCTCTTGGCAGCCACAGGTCCAGATCCCAATCCCACAACATCGCTCTTTCACACAGCCAGCAGCCAGCCCTAGTGCTGACGGTGGCCACCCAACACACCTCAGGCCTCTCTCCTCCGCTGCAGGGTGACAGCGGTGGTCCTCTGGTGTGCAAAGACAACAGTGCGGAATACTTCTGGCTTGTCGGCCTGACCAGCTGGGGGAGAGGCTGCGCAAGAGCCAGGCAGCCCGGCATCTACACCTCCACGCAGCACTTCTACGACTGGATCCTGCTCCAGATGGGACTGCGCCCGGCACCAACAGCTACCCCGACACCACAGACAGCCTTCGCTTCCACCCCCTATCAGAGGCCAAGGCCAACACCAACACAATCGGGCAGGTTTGGATCCTGCCCGTTTCCACGACAGAAGCTGGTGGAATTCTTTAATCTGTTGCAGGAGCTCCTGCGGTTCCTAAGGGGGGAAAAGGCTTGAGCAGCAGGATGCACAGGATCCAGCGCAGGCTGCAGCGTTCCACCGCGTTTCCTTCTGGGGCAATGCCTGCTGATGCAAGGGCAGCCTCATTGCCAAAGGCCTGCTCTGTCCTGCCCACGCTCCTCCGAGTGCTCGCGGATGCTGACGATGACTTCGTTGTTGAAATAAAGTTGCCGATTTTCTCAGCTAACCGTGCCTCGCTCCAGTTCCGTCTCCTGTGCAAGGGAAGGACTTCCATGCCCAGCACCTGCGGAGTGGGGCTGCAGGCACACAGTGAGTGGGGCACAAAGGGCAAGAGTCGCTCCCGAGGGCTGGGGATGTGCCTGGTCAGAGAGGAGGGTGCTCAGAGCCACCGTGGGATGGAGAAGACCGGCACATTGAGGATAGGAAGCCATGATGTGAGATGCAGACAGCTCTGGGATATGCATTAAGCACACGAGCTGACGAGCAGGGCCTGGCATAAGCCTCAGGGAAATGAACCGACCCTGGGAAACTCCTGAGCATGACAAGAGACATTGCTGACCCCAGGGAGCAGAGTGAGAAGCCGACAGGAGTTACAGAGCCATAAGGAAGAGCCAGATTTCATGGGTACTTATGGGGGATGATGAGGGGAGGGCACACTTCACAAATAACTGAAGGAAGAGTTGGGGTCATTTTGGGGAGAGGACTCTGGCAGGGACAGCAGTACCCAGCAAAGCCCACCAGTAATGCCATGGAAGTCCAAGGCGACCCAGCTCACAGGGCCTGAAACACCAACGCTGTTCACAGATGGAGCAAACCGGGGAGCAGGGGGGAAATAGCCGGGGGTGGGTCCCTTGTCTGGGAGGGGAGAGAAGGGCAGAGAAAGGGAGGAGACAGGGAAGGTGAGGGGGAGGTACAAGCATGGAAAAGGGAGACAAGGCCGGGTGAAGGAGCCCATCACACAGAAGCAAGCTGCTGGCCGGTTTGCTTGTTTGCCTGAGCCCTGCACCTAATCACCACAGTCCATCCCACCTTCTTTTTGAGAGCCATTCCAAACCCTTTTCTGTGTGGCCCCGCTCCGTACCCGGTGGGGGTGGGTCCGGAGACCTGGCTGCCAGCAATGGCAGAAGGGAACACAGGTCACAAGGACCCTGCCGTTGGAAACACCGTGTGTCCGGGGCCAGCTTCTGGTGGGAGCACCGTGTGTGTGTGCAATTCACTGGTGAACCTGAAGCTGGATTCACTCACAAGCAAGAGGACATAGAGACCTGGAAAGATCTAAGGTCTGTGCTAATTACAGCAGTGTGCCCAGGTGGACAAGAAGGCCAACAGCATCCTGGCTTCTGTTAGAAATAGTGTGGCCAGAAGGACTAGGGAAGCAATTGTACCTCTATACTGGGCACTGGTGAGGCCCCACCTCGAGGGCTGTGTGCAGTTTTGGGCCCCTCACTCCAGGAGGGACATCGAGGGGCTGGAGCGTGTCCAGAGAAGGGCAACGGAGCTGGCAAAGGGGTCTGGAGCAGGAGTCTGGTGAGGAGCGGCTGAGGGAGCTGGGGGTGTTCAGCCTGGAGAAGAAGAGGCTGAGGGGAGACCTTCTCGCTCTCTACAGCTCCCTGAAAGGAGGGGGGAGCCAGGGGGGGTCGGGCTCTTCTCCCAAGGAACAGGCGATGGGACAAGAGGAAACGGCCTCAAGTTATGCTGGGGAGGTTTGGGATGGATATTGCGGAAAATTTCTTCCCCAAAAGCATTATCAAGCACTGGACCAGGCTGCCCAGGGAAGTGGTGGAGTCACCATCCCTGGAGGGATTTAAAAGCCGCGTAGAAGTGGTGCTGAGGGACATGGTTTAGTGGTGGACTTGGCAGTGCTGGGTTAACCGTTGACTCGATGATCTTAAAGATCCCTTCCAACCTAGACGATTCTATGATAAGTAGCTTGACGTCCAGTCATGGATTTTAATCAAACTTAATTCCCATGGTGATATTTAAGGGAACCATGAACATGCTGTGCTTGCGAATCTAGGGAGTGATGTGTGTGTGTTTCACTACTGAACATCAGTCCTGATCAGCTGGAGAGGAAGACAAGGACTGGGTTGTGCTTTTTGTGTTAAGTGGCTGCTGGTAAAGGTACTGTTCTACCCATGTTAATCTGTTTTGCCATTCGTGCCCATGAGGTATGTGAGCATGTTCTTGAACAGGACCTGGCTCTTTGGAAGACAAACTAAGTCTCTAGTACCTGCGCATGGGAACAGCAGTCAGATCCACTGGACTGAGACAGGGGAAACCTCCTGGGAATGAGAGTCCTCCCAATTCAGCTCCAGCTCTCCTGCAAGGAGACATTATCTGGGAGGAACATAGGCTGGATACAGTGTGCACAGACCTCACAGATGCACACACATGCACACACACGCCTGCACAGAGTACATGCACAGAAATGATGTGTGCGCACACTGTATTCATGCACAGGGTGCACATGCGCACAGGGTGCATGGAGACACACGTGGGTACAAACAGAAGGTGCAATGCACACCCCGAGTGTGTGCACAACCATACTCAAAACACACATTTTGAACACAGAGTGCAATGCACAGCGTTCACATACACACAGAGTGCATGTATACGCATACTGGGCTGGTACACATAAACACAGAGTGTGCACATGCACACACAAGACATACACAGGCAGTGCATGCACACCCTACAGCATCCATGCATGCACAGTGTGCACCCACTCATCCGCTCACATGCATGCTCACAGCATACACCCAGCCATGTGTGCACTCAAAGATCGCACCTCGCACGGCTGCACACACACTTACTTGTCCATGCATGCACGTGTGTGTCCATGCACACATACACATATGCAGGCATACACACATGTACACATGTGTGCACACACACCCAGAGTGTTGCATCAACACAAACGTATAGCCTGTTAACACCCCACATGCCCATGAGACGCTCATGTAGACACAGCCTATCACACGTGTCTCTCGGCACATGCTCCCACAGCCCCACAGCAGCCACTTGGGCCTCTCCTTCCATGCCTGGCTCCGTGGACGCTGTTCGTCCGCGTGTCCTACCTGTGCCCACAGGTGCCTCATGCAGCCTGGGGCAGTCACACCATGCCGTGCTCAGTTTCATTGTCGGGTCTCTGAAACTGTCCCCACACCGTGCCCCCCTCCCCAGGCTCAGAGCCCCAGCTGTTCTCCTCTCAGTGCCCTGACGGCCAGGCCCCCGATCCCCGTGGCCAGGCACTGCAGGGCAAGCACTGCCATGCCCTATGAGCAAAGGGGGCTCCACGCATTACGCAGCAGTTTTGCCTCCTGCTGCAGCACCAGCCTCCTCTGCTCTGCATTGACCCTGAATAATTGATGGCAGTGAGCACAGCAGCAGCAGCAGCCACAGCATCCTTCTCGTGCCAGGGGCCAGGCTGTCAGGAGGCACGGGGCTGGGCGCGCAGGAATGCCCGGCACTATGGGGACAGACTGAACTACGGAGGACAGGGAGCAATGGAGAGCAGAGTTCACCGGTATGTTACAAAGTGGTTGTAAAAATGGGATGGGTCTTAGGAAATGCTGACTAGTAACAACAGGAAAAGCCAGACCAGACTGACCACACGGCCTGGATGCAAAACACAGGCACATCTACGTGAGAACACCCAGACTAGGACATTAGCCAGCCTTAGCCCTGCTTTGTCTTTGGGCTGAGAGTCCTCACCTCTGCCTGCTGTGTGGTTAGTCCCAGACCACCACCTCTGGTCTTGCCTTACTCTTTTTTGGAGAAACTGACCAGCTGGAGGCTTCAGGACTTTCACCCTCAATTCTGTCCCTGTCTTCCAAGCTTCCTCCATTTTCCAAAAGCAGACACCACAGGGTACAGCCTTCCTGGGGTGCAGAACTTCTCCTCCTTATGCTCCTTATCACTCGCTTCCACCAGAGAGCTGCTGTTGCTCTTTGCACTGTCCCTTCCTCACTCTGGTTACCAGTCACTGACCTGCTCCTACGGCCGGGCACAACCAGCCGTCCCTGAGCCCGAACACGGAACTGCCACTGCTGCGTGGAAACAGGCTTTAAGAAGCGCCCGGGCTCCCACAGCACCCAGCCTGCCCCAAACCAGGCCGCGCTCTCCGCCCGCCCCAGGGGGGTCTGCGCCCAGCGGCATGTGGAGAGCAGCGCCCTCACTCGCTCTCCCGGAGGGCGGGAGCAGCGGCCTGGGCCGGCGCAGCTGAGCCTGCCGCCCGCCGCAGGAGGGAGGCCGGGGACGGGCCCCAGCTGTTGTTAACAAACCACCCTCGACCGTGGCACCCGGGGGCGGGCCCGTGTCCCTGGTGGCCGCCTGCGGCGGGCAGGGCGGTGCGGGAGGCGGCGGCGCGGGACCGGCGGCGGCCTACAGCTCCCGACGTGCCCCGCGCCGCCGCCGGGTCACGTGCCCGCCTGCGCGGGTCAGCTGGCGGTGGCGCGGCGCGTTCGGTCCCGCCCGTCCCGGAGCCGCCGGTGCTGCCCGGGCGGGGCAGCAAGAGGCGGAGCGGGGCGACGGGTCCTGCCGAGCCGAGGGCAGCCGAGCGCGGGGGGCAGCGCCGCAGCCCGAGCTGACCGCGCGTACCGCGGGGCCGCCCCGGGCGGCAGCGCCATCGCCATTGCCATGGGGCCGCGGGGCCGGGCCCTGGCGCTGCTGGCCCTGCCGTGGGCCCTGGCGCTGCTGGCCCTGCGCGGAGCCGCCGGCGCCCCCCCCAGCTTCGTCCTGTTGCTGGCGGACGACTTGGGCTTCGGAGACCTGGGAAGCTACGGGCACCCCTCTTCCGCCACGCCACACCTGGACCGAATGGCGTCCCGAGGGCTGCGCTTCACCAGCTTCTACAGCAGCTCCCCGGTGTGCAGCCCCTCCCGGTACGTCCCCCGCCGGCTGGCGGCTGCTGCGGGGCCCCGGGCGGGCATGCAGGAAGCTCCGAGTCTGGGCTGGGCACCCGGCTGGGGAGCTGTAGCGCTGGCAGGAATGGGGGTGCCACGTCCCAGGAGGCCCAAAGGTCCGGCTGCAGTGTCCCCATGGACAGGGGAGGTGGCAGTGGCAGCCGGGGCACCGGGGAGCTGCACTGCCAGGCCCCGAGGAACGGGGCACCCTCTGCAGCAGTTGGGCACCACGACTGCGCTGTGCCCAGCATGTGACACCTGTCTCCTCTGTCTCTCGCCCGTAGGGCAGCCCTGCTGACGGGCCGGTTCCAGATGCGCTCGGGGGTTTACCCTGGTGTGTTCAACCCGGACTCGCGGGGAGGCCTGCCACTGTCTGAGGTCACCATTGCAGAGGTGCTGAAGGCTAAGGGCTATGCCACAGCCATGGTTGGAAAGTGGCACCTTGGCCTGGGGGTTAATGGCTCCTTCCTGCCCATCCACCAGGGCTTTGACCACTTCTTGGGGGTACCCTACTCCCATGACCAGGTGAGAGGCCTGTCGAGCCCTGAAGGGTGTCCTGGGGCTGGGTGGGGAGAGGGACTGAAGGATGAAGCTTGCTTGAAAACACATAGGCAAGGCTAGTGCTTGCCTGGGCAGATGGGTGTGGGTGGCTGCAGGCAGGAGAGGGGGTGCTGGTGGGGAAAGCCCGTCTCTGTGGTGCTCCTATGATGGGTCAGTTTTGCAGAATGTGGGTGGCAGTTGTGCGTGGGGACGTGTGCCCTTTGTCAAGGTCAGCTTCTGGGCTACAAAGAAACATCTGAATTGCTGCCAGGAGAAAACGATGTTAGGGCAGCGTGGTCCTTGCTCAGTTCTAGGGTGGGCAGACCCCTGGGTTTCTGGGAATGGCTGCCCAAAGGGTGCCCGTAGGACCTGGTGGTGGGCTGCTGTGAGACTTTGCTCCACTCCCTGTCCTGCAACACAGGGAAAAGACAGTGTTATTTATTCTCTCCAGGGCCCCTGCCAGAATCTCACCTGCTTCCCACCCAACATCAAGTGCTTTGGGACTTGTGACCAAGGCTTGGTGCCAGTCCCACTGCTCTGGAACCAGAGTATCGTGCAGCAGCCGGTATCTTTCCCTGATCTGGTGCCGCTCTACAACAAATTCTCCCGGGACTTCATCGCTGACTGTGCGCGACACGGCCGTCCCTTCCTGCTCTACTATGCCTCCCACGTAGGAGAAGGGGAGGGCTGTTCCAGGCGCAAGGGTGGGGAAGGGAGCCTTTGTCCTGTGGGGAGAGCAGGGAAACATCTCAGCTCCTGCAGCCTGTGCTGAGCAGTCAACACCTGCTCCTGGATGACCTGCAGTTGCTGTTACCAAGGTCCAGGTCTTGTGGCAGCACCATTCTGATAATGTTCTTGGGCTGCTTCTTTCTGGACCTTTGCCCACTTCTCTGGGACAGGAGTTCACCTGGGAAAACGTCCCATTCTGGGGCTCCACATCCTCTCTTGGGGCTCAGCTCCTTTCTGCCATTTCTGGGAAATGTTTCTGAACTTGGGGACAAGCCTCCTCTCATCTTATGGGTATTGTCACATATCTCCATGTCCTAGCTGGGGTGCTCACTGTCCTCGGGTGAACTGGGAACCAGCTGCAGCTCTAGGAGTTTACATAGCAGTCTTCTCTACTCCTTCTCCAGCATACACACTACCCCCAGTTTGCAAGCCAGGAGTATGCAGGGCAGTCGCTGCGGGGGCCGTTTGGTGATGCACTCTTGGAGTTTGATGGCTCAGTGGGGCAGCTGCTGCAGGCCCTGGAGGAAAATGGTCTTGCAAACACAACTTTGGTGTTTTTCACCTCTGACAATGGGTGAGTGGGCTCAGCAGGGAGGACTTTGTGACTGGTAAGATTCTGCTGCTGTGTCGTGGGGGAAATGTAATGAGGCATTGGTTGGCTGGGGCAAAAGGGATGTGGTGTGGCATTGCCAGGTGAGACTCCAGTGACCTGAAGTGAGGCAAGAGGTGAATGCTGCTCTGGAGAGGACCCAGTGCATGATCTGCTCCTTGTTCCGGTGGCTCAGCTGTTCCCCTCCTTGTGGGCAGAAACCTCACAGGGTTTGAGCCAGGAGCATGCAGCAGCCCAAATGTACCCCGATTCCCTTTGTGTGTGGGTAGCATTGGTCTTCTTCACCTGCCCTACACCTCCTGCCTCGCAAGGCTGAGAAGGAGGTTAGTGTGACTTGCTGGCACCATGTCTCTCTCGTTGTGGCCCCGTTGGCAGCATCAGGGAAGGGGTAGCTTGAACCTGTGAAATGGATGGTAGGTCATTCTCTTTCACAGCCCCTCCACTATGCGGATGGCACGTGGAGGCAGCTCTGGCCTTCTGAAGTGTGGGAAGGGCACAACATACGAAGGCGGCATGAGGGAACCAGCAGTGGCTTATTGGCCAGGCCGTATCACTCCAGGTGAGACTTGGCACTGCTTGTGCCTTTTGCGTGCTGATGCCAGCCAAGGCAGGGGTGTCATGGCCACTTGGCTGCCCCGGAACAAGCAGAGGGCGGGAGAGAAGTGAGAATGGCAGGGATGGGAGTGGGATCGGGTGCTTGATCCTTTCCTTGTGCCTTGCTGTGGTGGGTGACAGGAGTGACGCATGAGATGGCAAGCACCCTGGACATCCTGCCAACCCTGGCTACGCTGGCTGGAGCAGCTCTTCCCAAAGTTGCCCTGGATGGCTATGATCTGAGTCCAGTGTTGTTCGGGTCAGGGAAGGTGAGTCCTGCGGGCTAGCATTGTGCATGAGGGCTGGGTGTGGGGCTGGAGCTGCATGCCTGATGAGTCAAACCAGATGGTGGTCAGGGGAGACCCATGAGCTGGGACCTTTTGTCTGGTAGGGTCATGCCATGGAGTTCCTGGGCTTCCCTAGGCTGCTCAGCTCTATCACCTGCAGCCTGTTGCCAGGCCGAACCCCCATGGCTGCAGTGGATGGACAGAGCTTTGAATAGGGAGCAAACGGGATGCTGCTGCTTGTCAGCTTCCCCCGCTCTGGCCACGTTCTGGCTGTAGTACTGGGGCTCCTGTGTGACTCCCTGGAGTCTCTGCCTGGTCTGTTCCAGGCTCTTCAGCCTCGTGACTGCACAGGTGAGCCTGGCTCTGCTGCTTCCCACAGAGTCCCCGTCAGATGATGTTCTTCTACCCGCCGTCCCCCGATCCACTGCACGGCCCCTTTGCTGTCAGGCTTGGGAAGTACAAGGCTCATTATTTCACACAAGGTTAGTGTTCCCACCTCTCCTCTGCGCGGGCAGCTTTGTGAAGTCCTGTATGGTTTTGCTGTCCAAAGTTCATAGAGAAGAAACTGAGCTGTGGGTTTCTTTTGCAGGTTCCTTTCACAGCGATACGACCCCAGACCAGGCCTGCCACGGGCTGACCCCACTCACCCCTCACTTGCCCCCGCTGCTCTTTGACCTGGAGTCAGACCCAGCCGAGAACTATGATCTGCTGCAGAGTGGCGTGGGGCCAGAGGTTCTGCAGGTCCTGAAGGAGATCAAGCTGCAGAAAGTGCTTTTTGAACAGCGCATGGAGTTTGGGGAAAGCCAGATCAGGAAGGGCAGGGATCCCACCCTACAGCCCTGCTGCGTACCAAACTGCACTCCTAAGCCTTCCTGCTGCCATTGCTCCTAGCCTCTGGCTGCTCCATCCCCTTAGGCTGCTCCACACTGTAACTCTATCCCAAACACACCAGGCTCCCCCGAATGCCCCCGACTAACCAAGCTGAGTCTGAGCTACCCTGTAGCTTTGTGTCAGTGACACCTCTGACTAATGGGGTGCTGGGGTAGCAAACTGGGTTGGGGAGATTCCCAACCCTGCAAGGAGTGCAGGTCAGTGGACCCTGTGCTCTGTGTTGGATGTTCAAGATGAGGCCTTTTGACAGAAACCCTGACTTGTTCAGGGAGGGACCATGATACAGCATCATCTCCAGAGCCAGAACAGCTCCTTGCAAACCATGACCAAGATGAAGCAAAGGGCATGCCCCAGAGTCCAGAGATGCCAGTTCAGCTGGAGGCATGCTGTGTGCCTTGGGGGGGGAACAGAGCTGGGAGCTGCAGCACCATCACTCACCAGGGTCCAGCAGAACCGCAAGAGGAGGATGGGATGGATGGTCCTGGCAGCTTGAGGCAGGACCTTGCGCAGCCAGGGCAGAGGGGACACGTCTAGGCGGGACACAGGTCAGGGTGTGCGTGCTCAAGCACCTCCAAGTCCTTCATGACTCCAGGAGGTGGAGATGTGGCTGGTGTTGGCAGGCCTGCTCCTCTTGTAAGGTTTATGGATGCTGGGGCTGAATCAATCAAGTGGGCTGCAACCGCATGCCACCCACATGGCTGAAAGGGTCTCTGTCCTCTTGCTTGTGAGTGAGTCCAGCTTCAAGTTCACCAGTGAATTGCACACACACACACGGTGCTCCCACCAGAAGCTGGCCCCGGACACACGGTGTTTCCAATGGCAGGGTCCTTGTGACCTGTGTTCCCTTCTGCCATTGCTGGCAGCCAGGTCTCCGGACCCACCCCCACTGGGTACGGAGCGGGGCCACACAGAAAAGGGTTTGGAATGGCTCTCAAAAAGAAGGTGGGATGGACTGTGGTGATTAGGTGCAGGGCTCAGGCAAACAAGCAAACCGGCCAGCAGCTTGCTTCTGTGTGATGGGCTCCTTCACCCGGCCTTGTCTCCCTTTTCCATGCTTGTACCTCCCCCTCACCTTCCCTGTCTCCTCCCTTTCTCTGCCCTTCTCTCCCCTCCCAGACAAGGGACCCACCCCCGGCTGTTTCCCCCTTGCTCCCCGGTTTGCTCCATCTGTGAACAGCGTTGGTGTTTCAGGCCCTTTGAGCTGGGCCGCCTTGGACTTCCATGGCATTACTGGTGGGCTTTGCTGGGTACTGCTGTCCCTGCCAGAGTCCTCTCCCCAAAATGACCCCAACTCTTCCTTCAGTTATTTGTGAAGTGTGCCCTCCCCTCATCATCCCCCATAAGTACCCATGAAATCTGGCTCTTCCTTATGGCACTGTAACTCCTGTCGGCTTCTCACTCTGCTCCCTGCGGTCGGCAATGTCTCTTGTCATGCTCAGGAGTTTCCCAGGGTCGGTTCATTTCCCTGAGGCTTATGCCAGGCCCTGCTCGTCAGCTCGTGTGCTTAATGCCTATCCCAGAGCTGTCTGCATCTCACATCATGGCTTCCTATCCTCAGTGTGCCGGTCTTCTCCATCCCACGGTGGCTCTGAGCACCCTCCTCTCTGACCAGGCACATCCCCAGCCCTCGGGAGCGACTCTTGCCCTTTGTGCCCCACTGTGTGCCTGCAGCCCCACTCCGCAGGTGCTGGGCATGGAAGTCCTTCCCTTGCACAGGAGACGGAACTGGAGCGAGGCACGGTTAGCTGAGAAAATCGGCAACTTTATTTCAACAACGAAGTCATCGTCAGCATCCGCGAGCACTCGGAGGAGCGTGGGCAGGACAGAGCAGGCCTTTGGCAATGAGGCTGCCCTTGCATCAGCAGGCATTGCCCCAGAAGGAAACGCGGTGGAACGCTGCAGCCTGCGCTGGATCCTGTGCATCCTGCTGCTCAAGCCTTTTCCCCCCTTAGGAACCGCAGGAGCTCCTGCAACAGATTAAAGAATTCCACCAGCTTCTGTCGTGGAAACGGGCAGGATCCAAACCTGCCCGATTGTGTTGGTGTTGGCCTTGGCCTCTGATAGGGGGTGGAAGCGAAGGCTGTCTGTGGTGTCGGGGTAGCTGTTGGTGCCGGGCGCAGTCCCATCTGGAGCAGGATCCAGTCGTAGAAGTGCTGCGTGGAGGTGTAGATGCCGGGCTGCCTGGCTCTTGCGCAGCCTCTCCCCCAGCTGGTCAGGCCGACAAGCCAGAAGTATTCCGCACTGGTGTCTTTGCACACCAGAGGACCACCGCTGTCACCCTGCAGCGGAGGAGAGAGGCCTGAGGTGTGTTGGGTGGCCACCGTCAGCACTAGGGCTGGCTGCTGGCTGTGTGAAAGAGCGATGTTGTGGGATTGGGATCTGGAGCTGTGGCTGCCAAGAGCACGGATGGGCTTCCTGGGCAGAGTCCCCGGCCTCTGGGACAAGGCGGACACGGGGCAAGGACGCGCAGGTGGGGAAGGGGAGGTGAGCCCCGGCAGGGGTGGGGAGCCAGCGGCGGGAGGGCGACTTGGCGGGCAGAGCCCGCCCCGGGGTGTGTTTGGGCGGCTGTGACAGGGCTGCCTGTGCTGCTGGGGCTGGGCTTGTGGCACGCTCCTACCTGGCAGGTGTCGATGCCACCCTGTGGGTAGCCAGCACACAGGTTGTGGCTGTGGATGGCGCCTCTGTACCACCGGCTGCTGTTGCAGAGGTTGACATCGATGAGGCGGACCTGGGCCTCCTGCAGGACATCAGCTGATTTTGCAGCTGTGAGCACAGAAAGGAATTAGTGCCCGGCAGCTCTTTGCCCGTTCTCCCCCCCGTCTGGTGAACCCCTTCCCCGGGTTCTTGGCTTTGCCTGTCCTGAAGGCCTTGTACCGGTGTTGCCCTTTGGTCTTGCGTTGGGTAATGGGTCGGGCCCCTCTCTCCGTAGGCCAATGTCCCCACGGCCCGACTCTGGCTTTCCCCTCTGCTCTCAGGAAGCCCAGCCTGTCTCCCCAGTGAGCCAAGCTTGCCCTCAGGACACGAGCGCTTTTGGGGAACTCACATCTTGCAGCCGTGGCACCCCAACCACTGACGTAGCAGGTCGTCAGCTCCGACACTCTCAGCGAGGCGTCGGGCACACAGGCAAGCTGTGTGTAGTAGCTGCACTGGACGGGGTGGTTCAGTTCCAGCAGCGCAATGTCGTTGCTCTGTGAGATGTTATTATAGTGCTCGTGAACCAGGAGCCGCCGAATATTGCGCACTTGGACCTCCGGGCCCAGCCGAGACAAGCGGGTGGCCCCGACCACCACGCGCCACATGGTGATGTGCCTGGAAGGAGATGGAGCGGGGGCTCAGAGGGAGCGGAGCCATGTGCTGCAGCAGCCCAGCAGTTCCCTGCCTTCTGCTGCCCCGGGGAGAGGGGAAAGCCGCGCTGCGGAGGGTGCAACGGCCCTGGCGTGCCTCGGGCGTCGGCGATGTCGAGCCGGGGGCTGCTGGGGAGATGTGGCACGAGCGCAGCCTTCTCCCGAGCAGTGTCTGCGCCGGCCCAGGAGAGCCCAGGCAGCGGGCAAGGAACCGGGGCGGGAGCAGCACGTGGTGCTGGCACAGGGCACCTGCCAGCGTGGTGGGGACGGCCCCGTCCCCGATCCTCCTTACCTGGCGTTGATGAAGCAGTGTGCTGCCGTGAGGACCCACTGCGAGCTGATGAGGGACCCTCCGCAGATGTGCCCCGTGCCTGCTTCCCAGGGGTCCTGGATGCTGACGATCCAGGGCCAGGCCCCTGGCTGGGCGTCCGTGCCACCCACGACACGCGACGTGCCGTAGTGATGAGCCATGGGCCGGAGCCCGCAGGTCGCTCTGTAACCAGAAACTCGTGACTGTGCTGCTCCATGGCTTGCTGCTGCTCTGGCTGAAGGTCAGCCGTCCTCCCTCCCCAGCAGGCGCCGCGTGGGCAGCGGGGCCAGGGAAGCCCTGGGGCGCGCGTGCGCCCGCCCCTGTTCCTGCTTTGGCCCCACAGACGGGTTGTGCCGGCGACCTGGGGGCTGGCGAGGCTCTGAGGCTCCCACGTGGGGTTGGGGAAGCTGTGCGGTGGTGGCCACGGGGGACAAGTGAACCCCGTAAGGGCTGCCTGAGTTCCCTCCCCGAGCCTCGGCCACTTACCCACAGGTGTCCCACGCGGCGTGCACGGGCCAGCACAGGGCCAGCAGGATGAGGACGAGGAGCAAAATCATGGCTGGCAGCAGCACGTGGCAGCTACAAGAACCAAGGGCTCGTCGCCACCAGAGCAGCAGCCGGCACGGTGCCCGCAGCGCTGGCGTTGCCCACGGTGCCCTGGTTGCCAGGGTTGATGTCACAGACCCCCTGGTTCCGCTGGGCACGGTGGTCTCTCGGGGGAAGGGGGAGCAACGTGGGGTGTCCCGAGCAGGAGGGGAGGCAGAAGCTGGGCTCGGACACCCCCGCCAGAGCCCCGCTGAACGCTCTGCCTGCGTGTGTGCCCCGTGGCAGGCGGCAGCGCCCGGCTCGGAGCACTGCCTGCTGACAGCCTGCAGGGACAAACCAACGTGGCATCCCAGCCCCTTTGGGACGTTCACGGCCACCCTGCGCCCTGCAGCCCTTTGCTGCCAGGTCCTTCCCAAAGCACATACACCAGAGAACAGACCTACTACAGGCAGGACGCACGTGGTCGGGTGCTGCAGGGCCCACCTGGTGACAGCCGCGGCGGGCGAGCAGTGATGGGCAAACCAAATAAGTCGAGCACAGCCAAGCAGTGTCAACCCTCCTGCACAGAGCACGGTGATGGGCAGGCGCAGCACAGCCCGCACTGGCTGTGTCAGCCACAGCAACACCCGCTGGCAGGATTCATGTCCTCCCTGTCTCTGAGTTATGGTGCTGTTCCGGGCCAATGCCGACAAGGGCAGTTGTGGCGCTTGGTGTGCATGGCCAAAGACAGGCAATTTCAAGCTTTTTACAGGGACGGATGCTCCTGCTCTCAGCCCTACCTGCCATTCTCAGTGGCTTTGGTAAATCCGTGTTGTGGTTTAAGCCCCACCACGCGGCCACTCATGCCCTTTTCCCCCCGCAAGGGAGAAGAGGGAGAAAAGGAGGGAAAGGAAAAAACCTCTTGGGTTGAGATAAAGACAGTTTAATAGAACAAGATATAGAAAAAGACAACTGACGCTACTCATACCAATAGTAACACCAGGCACTCTCACTGCCAGGTGAATTGTCATCATCTGGAGCAGTGATCACGGATTCCCACCCCCGGCTGACCCCCATTTATATACTGAGCAGGATGTCTATGGTATGGAGTATTTCATTGGCCATTCCATCCTTCTGTCAGTTCTTCTATGGGAAGCTGAAAAAAAGGCCTCCCAAAATGTAAACATCACTCAGCAACAATTACAACAACAGGTATGCTTGACATTCCTGTCGCAGCCATGCCTAGAAAGAGAGACTAGCTCCATCCCAGCTGAAACCAGGCCAACCCTCCATCGGCCCCGTCTCCTCAGCCAGCCTCCTACAGCTGCGCGGTGGAGCCGTGCTCACAGGCGGGAGCACAGGGCAGCCACAGGGGAACAGCAGGAGCAACCACGCGCGTCGCATTCACTGAGCAGGGCCGGGTCCCCGGAGGGTGGAGGGCAGCGGCCTCAAGCACAGCAGCCTCAGAGCTGGTGAGAGGTGCCGCGGCCTCCTGCTGCCGTCCTGGCTTGCGTGGGTGGAAGGCAGGCACGCGGCTGAGGGGGCAGCCCGGTGCCCAGGGTGGCAGGGCAGGCTCCCTCTGAAAGTGCAAGAGCTGCTCTCAAGGCCCCTGAGGCGCAGCATGGCTTCCCAGGCACCAGAACTGGGCGCCAACCAAACTGGGCTCACTCGGGGTGCTTTGTTTTTTGAAAATTGACCTGAAGGTGGTGCCCCGTATCTGCGTAGAGTAGACAGGGGGCAGCCTCAGAGAGCACAACCTGTCTGCTGTGCATACTCTGCTACTCCAGCAGCACGTTTTGCAGGTGTGTAAGGGGAACGGATGAGAGAGGAGGGCACACTTCACAGATAACTGAAGGAAGAGTTGGGGTCATTTTGGGGAGAGGACTCTGGCAGGGACAGCAGTACCCAGCAAAGCCCACCAGTAATGCCATGGAAGTCCAAGGCGACCCAGCTCACAGGGCCTGAAACACCAACGCTGTTCACAGATGGAGCAAACCGGGGAGCAGGGGGGAAATAGCCGGGGGTGGGTCCCTTGTCTGGGAGGGGAGAGAAGGGCAGAGAAAGGGAGGAGACAGGGAAGGTGAGGGGGAGGTACAAGCGTGGAAAAGGGAGACAAGGCCGGGTGAAGGAGCCCATCACACAGAAGCAAGCTGCTGGCCGGTTTGCTTGTTTGCCTGAGCCCTGCACCTAATCACCACAGTCCATCCCACCTTCTTTCTGAGAGTCTTACATGCCCATGCAGCATCCCCCATCACACAGACCATCTCTGGCACCCCCTGGCACCCAGCCTACAGCCTAAGCGTGCAGATGGGAAGAAGCAGACATGGCCTATGGAAAATAATGTCGGGAACGGGAGCGGAGAGAGCCCGTCAGGAGACTCCAGCTGGCATGTGAGGGCTGGTACTGGGCTGTGCAGGGACGTCCCAGATCCATCCGCCACCTGGAAGCTGCGGGATGTCTGCCCAGAACCGCCCTCAGCCCAGGAAGAGCAAGGCCTTCTGCTGGGGGCAATCCCCTGCTGTATCTCCTCACGCTGGGGTGGCAGGACCAGGTCTCCCCGCGTCAGGAGGCAGCAGTGACTCTGACCCTTCTCCTGGAAGGGAGACGGACTCTCTCCTGCAGCTCAGCCCCCTTTCTGTGCCCCCTGCTGATAGACCCTCCGTGCCTGCACCTCCTTGGTGCGATCCTGCATCCCTGCTGCTCAGGCAGCCATCGTCCATGTGTTGGTCCTGCGTGCCAGGCTATGGCTGCGTGTGCTGCTGGCACGTTGGTCCCTCTGCTGTGGACACCCTGCGCTTCACACTTATCTCCAGGCAGGCCTGGCCCCGTGGACAGACACTTTCCCTGCTCCAGCTCTGCCTGTTGTCACTGGGCTGCTGCAGTGCTCTCTGTAACCGGCACGCCAAGACAACACAGAGGAGCTCTCCACACGCTCGCCAGCGTCCCCGCGACCCCATTTCACAGCACCGACCCCTCTGCTAGTTGCAGCACCCCAGCCTGCAAACACCCCTGCACCCCAGCCAGCGCCCCACAGCACCCTCTCCTTGCTGCTCTGCCCCCCCAGACCCACAGTCACAGGCTGCTGCAAGCGCAAAACGGAGACCAGGCTGCTGCGCACGAAAATTGGTAGTGCTTGCTTGAGAAAGGTGTCCCTCCGTGGAGCTGCGCTCGGCTTCACAACAGCGCCGCACAGATGCCGCTGCGGGGGCTGGAGAAGGGTCCAGAGTTGCCCTCGGCAGAGCAGCTGCCCTGCAGCCACCCCGCGGATGCCACGCTCCCGCTGTGCCCTGCGGACCCTCGTCCTTGTGGTCTGTGGTCTGCAGCCCTCCGACTCCAGGCTGAGCTTTTCCCGCGTCTCAGCTCTTCTCAGCCCTCGGCACCAGCCCGCCTCGGGGGCACGCTCCCTTCCCCTCAGTGCCAAGTGGCTCCTGGAAACGCCACGCGTGCCATCAGCGCGGCGTGGGGGACCCCGTTACCCGGGGAGCAGTGCAGAGCCGGCTCAGCGACAGCTTTCTATGGAGGAGGGCACAGGGGGTGACACAGCTCTGAGGGGAGCAGCGGCATCCTCAGCAGGGCCCAGCTCCCAGCCTCGGCGGACGGAGGATGAGGGAGACGCAGGGATGTGGCTCCCGGGGGACAACCTGAGCTGGGAGCTGTTCCCCTGCACGTGTGTAACAGGCACACTGCCTTCACGCCACAGCAGCCCCACGGCCGCCCTCCCTGCACTGACCCCATGGCTGCCCTCCCTACACCCACTCCATGACTGCCCTCACCTCATGCCGACGCCACGGCCGCCCTCCCTCCACTGACCCCATGGCCTGCCCCCATCTTCTGTGCCCGCCACCTCCTCCCGCTGCCAGCTCCCTCCTTCCTACCCTCCTCCTCTGCCTCCCCTCGGCATCCCCGAGTCCTGGTAAGCAGATATGGAGCCCGGGCACCCAGAGCCCCTTTGGGGTCCCGCTGGCTGCAGGGGCAGGGGTAGGTGGGCAGCTCCTGCAGCAGATGCAGGGGACAGAGCCCGGCCAGGCCCTGGCGAGGGATGGTGAGGGACGGCACGGGAGAGTGGGGGGCAGACAGGGGTGCACAGGGTGACACCAACAGCCAAACTGCAGAGCAACACACACACCCACCCCAACTGCACAGCAACACACACCCAGTGCACAGCACCGCACGCTGACTCTCTTCTCCTAGGGAACAGGCGATGGCACAAGAGGAAACAGCCTCAAGTTGTGCCAGGGGAGGTTTAGATTGCATACTAGGAAAAAAATTACACCAAAAGGGTTGGTTATCAAGCATTGGAACAGGCTGCCCAGGGAAGTGGTGGAAACGCCATCCCTGGAGGGATTGGAGGGATGGGTAGACGTGGTGCTGAGGGACGTGGTTTAGTGACGGTTTTTGTCAGTGTTAGGACAATGGTTGGACTCGATGATCTGAAAGGTCCCTTTCAACGCAGACAGTTCTGATTCTGTGATTGAAGGGACACTGACACACACACTGGCTGCACACCAACTCTGAACGCCCCCACGCTGCACACCAACACTCACACTGACTGTGCACCAACACACACAACACACACGAACTCTCCGAGTGCCGCACGCGCAGTACACAAGCAGGTCGTGCACGGCGAGCGGCAGGCACGCGCACTCAGCGTGGCACAGACTTGCACCAAGTGCATGCACAGACAGCCTGCCTGCGTGCACAGACGCCCGCACACACGGCACACGCCCTGCCCTGTGGACGCACACGTACGGTGTGTGCACACGCGTGGTGTGCGCACAGGCTCAGCTACACCACACTGCAGCTCTACTGTGTGCACCTCCATGTGCGTATGGAGATGTAGAGTGCACCCGGACACCGAGTGCACCCACACACGGCGCACGCACACACAGACTGCACGACACAAACCAACATGCCGGTGTGTGTGCACCAGGCGTGCGCACACACACAGCGAGCGCCGGGGGGGCGGTGCTGGGCTCGACCCACGCGCACATCACTGCTCGCCCGCCGCGGCTGTCACCAGGTGGGCCCTGCAGCACCCGACCACGTGCGTCCTGCCTGTAGTAGGTCTGTTCTCTGGTGTATGTGCTTTGGGAAGGACCTGGCGGCAAAGGGCTGCAGGGCGCAGGGTGGCCGTGAACGTGCCAAAGGGGCTGGGATGCCACGTTGGTTTGTCCCTGCAGGCTGTCAGCAGGCAGTGCTCGAGCCGGGTGCTGCCGCCTGCCACGGGGCACACACGCAGGCAGAGCGTTCAGCGGGGCTCTGGCGGGGGTGTGCGAGCCCAGCTTCTGCCTCCCCTCCTGCTCGGGACACCCCACGTTGCTCCCCCTTCCCCCGAGAGACCACCGTGCCCAGCGGAACCAGGGAGTCTGTGACATCAACCCTGGCAACCAGGGCACCGTGGGCAACGCCAGCGCTGCGGGCACCGTGCCGGCTGCTGCTCTGGTGGCGACGAGCCCTTGGTTCTTGTAGCTGCCACGTGCTGCTGCCAGCCATGATTTTGCTCCTCGTCCTCATCCTGCTGGCCCTGTGCTGGCCCGTGCACGCCGCGTGGGACACCTGTGGGTAAGTGGCCGAGGCTCGGGGAGGGAACTCAGGCAGCCCTTACGGGGTTCACTTGTCCCCCGTGGCCACCACCGCACAGCTTCCCCAACCCCACGTGGGAGCCTCAGAGCCTCGCCAGCCCCCAGGCCGCTGGCACAACCCGTCTGTGGGGCCAAAGCAGGAACAGGGGCGGGCGCACGCGCGCCCCAGGGCTTCCCTGGCCCCGCTGCCCACGCGGCGCCTGCTGGGGAGGGAGGACGGCTGACCTTCAGCCAGAGCAGCAGCAAGCCATGGAGCAGCACAGTCACGAGTTTCTGGTTACAGAGTGACCTGCGGGCTCCGGCCCATGGCTCATCACTACGGCACGTCGCGTGTGGTGGGTGGCACGGACGCCCAGCCAGGGGCCTGGCCCTGGATCGTCAGCATCCAGGACCCCTGGGAAGCAGGCACAGGGCACATCTGCGGAGGGTCCCTCATCAGCTCGCAGTGGGTCCTCACGGCAGCACACTGCTTCATCAACGCCAGGTAAGGAGGATCGGGGACGGGGCCGTCCCCACCACGCTGGCAGGTGCCCTGTGCCAGCACCACGTGCTGCTCCCGCCCCGGTTCCTTGCCCGCTGCCTGGGCTCTCCTGGGCCGGCGCAGACACTGCTCGGGAGAAGGCTGCGCTCGTGCCACATCTCCCCAGCAGCCCCCGGCTCGACATCGCCGGCGCCCGAGGCACGCCAGGGCAGTTGCACCCTCCGCAGCGCGGCTTTCCCCTCTCCCCGGGGCAGCAGAAGGCAGGGAACTGCTGGGCTGCTGCAGCACATGGCTCCGCTCCCTCTGAGCCCCCGCTCCATCTCCTTCCAGGCACATCACCATGTGGCGCGTGGTGGTCGGGGCCACCCGCTTGTCTCGGCTGGGCCCGGAGGTCCAAGTGCGCAATATTCGGCGGCTCCTGGTTCACGAGCACTATAATAACATCTCACAGAGCAACGACATTGCGCTGCTGGAACTGAACCACCCCGTCCAGTGCAGCTACTACACACAGCTTGCCTGTGTGCCCGACGCCTCGCTGAGAGTGTCGGAGCTGACGACCTGCTACGTCAGTGGTTGGGGTGCCACGGCTGCAAGATGTGAGTTCCCCAAAAGCGCTCGTGTCCCGAGGGCAAGCTTGGCTCACTGGGGAGACAGGCTGGGCTTCCTGAGAGCAGAGGGGAAAGCCAGAGTCGGGCCGTGGGGACATTGGCCTACGGAGAGAGGGGCCCGACCCATTACCCAACGCAAGACCAAAGGGCAACACCGGTACAAGGCCTTCAGGACAGGCAAAGCCAAGAACCCGGGGAAGGGGTTCACCAGACGGGGGGGAGAACGGGCAAAGAGCTGCCGGGCACTAATTCCTTTCTGTGCTCACAGCTGCAAAATCAGCTGATGTCCTGCAGGAGGCCCAGGTCCGCCTCATCGATGTCAACCTCTGCAACAGCAGCCGGTGGTACCGAGGCGCCATCCACAGCCACAACCTGTGTGCTGGCTACCCACAGGGTGGCATCGACACCTGCCAGGTAGGAGCGTGCCACAAGCCCAGCCCCAGCAGCACAGGCAGCCCTGTCACAGCCGCCCAAACACACCCCGGGGCGGGCTCTGCCCGCCAAGTCGCCCTCCCGCCGCTGGCTCCCCACCCCTGCCGGGGCTCACCTCCCCTTCCCCACCTGCGCGTCCTTGCCCCGTGTCCGCCTTGTCCCAGAGGCCGGGGACTCTGCCCAGGAAGCCCATCCGTGCTCTTGGCAGCCACAGGTCCAGATCCCAATCCCACAACATCGCTCTTTCACACAGCCAGCAGCCAGCCCTAGTGCTGACGGTGGCCACCCAACACACCTCAGGCCTCTCTCCTCCGCTGCAGGGTGACAGCGGTGGTCCTCTGGTGTGCAAAGACAACAGTGCGGAATACTTCTGGCTTGTCGGCCTGACCAGCTGGGGGAGAGGCTGCGCAAGAGCCAGGCAGCCCGGCATCTACACCTCCACGCAGCACTTCTACGACTGGATCCTGCTCCAGATGGGACTGCGCCCGGCACCAACAGCTACCCCGACACCACAGACAGCCTTCGCTTCCACCCCCTATCAGAGGCCAAGGCCAACACCAACACAATCGGGCAGGTTTGGATCCTGCCCGTTTCCACGACAGAAGCTGGTGGAATTCTTTAATCTGTTGCAGGAGCTCCTGCGGTTCCTAAGGGGGGAAAAGGCTTGAGCAGCAGGATGCACAGGATCCAGCGCAGGCTGCAGCGTTCCACCGCGTTTCCTTCTGGGGCAATGCCTGCTGGTGCAAAGGCAGCCTCATTGCCAAAGGCCTGCTCTGTCCTGCCCACGCTCCTCCGAGTGCTCGCGGATGCTGACGATGACTTCGTTGTTGAAATAAAGTTGCCGATTTTCTCAGCTAGCCGTGCCTCGCTCCAGTTCCGTCTCCTGTGCAAGGGAAGGACTTCCATGCCCAGCACCTGCGGAGTGGGGCTGCAGGCACACAGTGGGGCACAAAGGGCAAGAGTCGCTCCCGAGGGCTGGGGATGTGCCTGGTCAGAGAGGAGGGTGAGGGGGCAGTGGAAGAAGGGAACACAGGTCGTGGGGGGCTAGAGGTCTTGGGGACAGCAGTTGGGAACACAAAGTGGCTTAGGCCGGCTTCTGGTGGGATCCCTGCATGTGTGTGTGTGTGTGTGTGCAACGCACCAGTGAAATTGAAACTGGACTCTCTTGTGACCCAGGAGACACGGAACTGGGAAGACCCGAGGTTTGCACCGATGACTGCGTAAGGAGCTTGACATCCAGCCACAGCTATTACATGGACTTCACTTCCATACGGTCATTTGAGGAATCTGTGAACACGCTGTGCTTATGAATCTAGGGGTGAAGGTGTGTTTATGTTTCACTAGTAAACTGTAAACGTCCAGCCCTGAGCGTGTGGAAAGGCAGAAAAGAACTGGACTGAGTTCATGTTTATGTACGTGGTGGTTACATATACGTGGGTGCGGGTAAAGGCATTGCTCTGGCTATGTCAATCTGTTTTGCCGGTCACATTAATTGTGTAAGTCTATGTCTGTGTGTGTCTGTCTGTCTCTTCGGAATGCAGCACAAGTCTCTTGAGCAGACCCATGGGAGCAGCAGCAGCCACATCCATCGGGCTGGGATAGGACAAGCCTCCTGGGAGTGAGAGTCCACTTGATTCAGCTCTACCAGACCCGGCGGGAGAAACCCCCCGTGTTCAGAAGTCTACTGGAGCTGGCTGCTCCATAGCAGAACGGGGAAGGAAACCCAAAGAAACTCTGCGGCAGAGATCACAGGGTGGGCAGAGAGGCAGCGCTGGCCAGGCTGCAAAAGCAGTGGGGAGGGCTGGCAGCTGGACTTGCGCTGTGGAGTAACTGGGCTGCCTTACAACAAAAGCGCAGGACGGATGCAAGCTCAAAGCTTTAGAAAAAAAATTTCTTTAGTGTTTGTCTGCTCCAGTGGGTACCGTTAAAGCATCTGGGCAGGACCCTGCCCTGCAGGTCCAAGAGTGGCTTAGCTCTCCCGGAGAGCTTTGCCTCGAAGAAGCATGCAGTAACGAGCAACCACGTGGATACTCTCGCCCTGCCCTTGACCGTGACGTGCAGTGGCTCAGGCCAAGCCAAGGACAGAGGCCCAGACCGTCCCCCACAAGAAGGGCAGAGGCCCTCAGGGCACGAGAAAAAACCCCTTTCTCTGTGAAGGCCAGCTCTAACTAACCCCAGAAACCTAGAGCAAAGGGAGAAAACAAGTCAGGGTCCGGGGCTTAGGCAGATGGGGGCGTCTCTTCAGGGCAGCTCTCCTCTTGATCCGACAAATTCTCACTCTTCTTCTGCAGGTCAAAGTTCTGGAAAGGAGCAGGAGAAGGAACTGCTGAGAAGCCTGAGAGCAACAGCTGCGCTCTGCTGTGGTTCTTTCAAATTCGGCCTAGGGCAGCGCGGGCTCTTCAGAGGGTCATCACCTCACCCCTTCCAACCTAGATGCCAGCAGCACACAAAGCCCACGGTGTCACCAGCAGGAGGCAAATCTCGATCTGCTTCTGCACCTAGACGCACGTAAGTCTATGGGGCTGGATGGGATTCACCCAAGAATACTCAGGGAGCTGGCGGGAGAGCTCACCAAGCCCCTCTCCATCATTTATCAGCAATCCTGGTCAACGGGGCAGGTACCAGATGACTGGAGGGTGGCTAACGTGACGCCCATCTACAAGAAAGGTCGGAAGGAGAATCCGGGAAACTACAGGCCTGTCAGCCTGACCTGGGTACCAGGAAAGATCATGGAGAGGATCATCTTGAGTGAGCTCTCACGGCAAGTGCAGGGTGGCCAAGGGATCAGGGCCAGCCAGCATGGGTTTAGGAAAGGGAGGTCCTGCTTAACCAACCTGATCTCTTTCTATGACCATGGGACCCGCCTTCTGGACGCGGGGAAGGCTGTGGACGTTGTCTGTCTGGACTCTGGTCAGGCCTTTGACACCGTCCCCCACAGCATTCTCCTGGAGAAGCTGGCGAATCATGGCATAGACAGGTGTACTCTTCACTGGGTTAAAAACTGGCTGGATGGCCGTGCCCAGAGGGTTGGGATTAATGGGGTGAAATCCTCTTGGCGGCCGGTCACCAGTGGTGTCCCTCAGGGCTCAGTTTTGGGGCCGGTTTTGTTTAATATCTTTATCGACGATCTGGATGAGGGGATTGAGTGCACCCTCAGTAAGTTTGCAGATGACACCAAACTAGGTGGGAGTGTTGATCTGCTGGAGGGTAGGAAGGCTCTCCAGAGGGACCTGGACAGGCTGGATCGATGGGCCAAGGCCAACTGTAGGAGGTTTAATAAGGCCAAGTGCCAGGTCCTGCCTTTCGGTCACAACAACCCCAAGCAACGCTACAGGCTTGTGGCAGAGTGGCTGGAAAGCTGCCCCACAGAAAAGGACCTGGGGGTGCTGGTGGATGGTCAGCTTAACGTGAGCCAGCAGTGTGCCCAGGTGGCCAAGAAGGCCAACAGCATCCTAGCCTGGATCAGGAATAGCGTGGCCAGCAGGAGCAGGGCAGTGATGCTGCCTCTGTACTCGGCACTGACCTCGAGTGCTGTGTTCAGTTCTGGGCCCCGCTGTACAAGAGGGACATTGAGGTGCTGGAGCGTGTCCAGGGGAGAGCTACCAGGCTGGTGGGGGGTCTGGAGACCAGGTCAGATGAGGAGAGCCTGAGGGAGCTGGGCATGTTTAGCTTGGAGAAGAGGAGGCTGAGGGCAGACCTCATGGCCCTCTACAACTCCCTGAGAGGAGCCTGGAGAGAGGTGGGGGTTGGCCTCTTCTCCCAGGGGAATAACGACAGGACCAGAGGAAACGGTCTGAAGTTGCGGCAGGGCAGGTTTAGATTGGATATTAGGAAGAATTACTTTACTGAAAGGGTGGTCAGGCACTGGAACAGCCTGCCCAGGGAGGGGGTTGAGTCACCATCCCTAGAGGTATTTAAGAAACGTGTATTTTTGGCACTTCAGGGCATGCTCTAGTGGCAGAGACTGTAGGTTGTTTGGTTGGACTCGATGATCTCAAAGGTCCTTTCCAACCATGAAGATTCTATGATTCTATGATTAAATCTTTCCATGCCTGCAAAGCTTCACCCTTTGCCACAGGCTCTGCTTTCCCTGAGGCAAAAAAGCAGAGCTGCTCCTCACTTAGGAGGAGCGCAGGAAGCAGAGCCTTTCTTACCTCCAGTTCT
The DNA here is from genome assembly GCA_009819605.1 of Sterna hirundo. Taxonomy (NCBI): domain Eukaryota; kingdom Metazoa; phylum Chordata; class Aves; order Charadriiformes; family Laridae; genus Sterna; species Sterna hirundo. The sequence goes on along the minus strand of CM020437.1, from coordinate 166,267 downwards.
CGCATGACCTCGTCCATGAAATCTCCCGAATTCTGCTTGTAAGCAACTGCCAGTTTGATAGCATCATTGAAGAGCTGATGGGAAGGAGAACGCTTGTCACTCAAAGTAAGGGGCACTGGCTTTCTGTAACATATGGAAACTGTTCCCACACCCCAAGAAAAAAAAACACGGCCAAACTTGGCAACTACCTATAGCTACCAGGACCTCACATGTAGCCCAGCAGATGTACTAGCCCGTTTTCTGCTCTCTGTGCCTACAGCAGTCCCCGTGTCCTTGGACTGTACAGGGGTCTCCTGGACGCTGAGCCAAATAGCTGCTAGGGACACGTGCACACCTGCAGGTCTACGATCTGTTGGCATCAGGCAGTTGTGCTGGGATGGCTCCTGTGACTGGAGTGTTGGAATGGAAGGATACAGGCTCTTCAGGAAGGACAGGCAGGGGAGATGAGGAGGGGGTGTTGCTCTCTGTGTCAATGACCAGCTGGCGTGCATGGAGCTCCACCTGGGCATGGATGAGGGGCCAACCAAGAGCTTCTGTGTCATGATTAAAGGGCAGGCAGGGACAGGTGATGTTACAGTGGGGGTCTGCACAGACCACCCGACCAGGAAGACCAAGTGGACGAAACCCTGTTTAGACAGATAGGAGCAGCCTCACGTTCACAAGCCCTTGTCCTCATGGGGGACATCAACCACCCCGATATCTGTTGGAGGGACAACACAGCAGGGCATAAGCAATCCAGGATGTTCCTGGAACGCCCTGATGATAACTTCCTTCTCCAAGTGACAGAGGAGCCAACGAGGAGAGGTGCCATGCTGGACCTTGGCTATGTTTTTACCTTCACTACATTGGTGCCATCTGCAGCAGACACAAAGTAAAAGGGCAAACTGAACTTCCGGGCGAAGTTGAAGCTTTTCTGGGTCACCTTCGTGTCCGCTGGGGGAGAAAAAGGAGAAGTGGTCAGTAAGACATCGCTGTAGGCAGAATGCCAACAGATGCAGGAGTGGTGGAACAGATGGAGACCAGAGCCTGCTTTCACTGTCAAGGCCTTTTCAGTGTAGTACAAGGCTAGGAGTGTCCTCCCCAAAAGCTGTAGTGTTTTAAAAGCAGCAGCACGCCATTAACAAAAAGAAACAAAAAGAAGAGAGTTCTTGTTGGTTTATCCATGGTACTTGACTAAATTACAGATGGATGCTGATGTGCTATAAATGAATAGCGCTTTGCAGCTTAGAACATATCACTTGCTGTGCGACAACTGTGAAGGCTTTCCAGGCACATCCCTATGATTTTTCTGTGTCCACGTGACTCGGACACCATCGCCAGTACTAGTTATGCCTCTCCCTCCAGTTTGGCCTTTCTAACCAGAACTCTCCACTGCCCTTATGCCATGTTACCTATAATTCTGTGAGTCAGGGGCACGCTCACAGTGTACAAATGACTCAACTGTTATATATGTTTACTTAACAGGCAGTTACGTCCAGCTACCCCAACCTCAGTAGGCCAGAGGTTTTACTTCATTTTTAGCACAAATCTACTGCATATTTACAGGAGGTGCTGACACAGCGCCAGCAGCTCAAAGTTGTAACAGACAGACAGCCTGTACGCCAGCACAGGAGGGTGACTCCAGGTGATTTTCTCATAGAAGCAACAGCTGAAGTAGTTCCGTCTCCAGATGCTTCTCAGTGAGCGCTGCCCAGGCAGCTGCCCAGGCAGCCTGCTTTGCAGGAAGCTGGATCAACCGTTCTGCAGACTGGGCCTCCATGAAGAGCTGTGGACTGATCATTTCCTAGTCCAGGTGGAATACAGCAAAGAAGGAAAGACAGAGGACTTAGTGCTCTATGTGCTCTTAGTGCACGTAAAGCACTAAGAGCAGGATTCATCTACACAGAGGTTCTGTCTACAATATGGCTGTCAACACCAAGTCCATTTGCCTTGGACCTCCTGTACAGTCCGTGGAACCAGCGGACTCAAGGCTGGCTTGACACATCCTATAGGAAAGGCTTTTACTAGGTAAGATCAATCATGCCCTAAACCACACCTCTGAACCAAATGAACTTCCTTAGACTACAGGGGGAGCCCAGACACCTTATTCAGGTGCAGACACCTATTCATAGCTGCAATGATTTCTGCCACGAATGTCAGCAAGGAAGCCCATGTCTGACACTGCACTTGATAGAGAATAGCAGGAGAATGTGGTCCTAAGGGTATGTGTTCTCTCATTGATGCTGAGCAGAGAGCTGCTGTGTTATGCGCTCTCACAGGGTGCCGGAGACAGATCACAACCCCAATGACAGCAATAATGAATGCCGAGCTGGCTTTCCTAAGAGGAGGGAATCATCCAGTTGCCTGCAGAGGAAGGTGAACAATTTTGGCAGCAGGTACATTTAGGCACTTTAGCACAGAGGAGTCCCACGGAATCTTGTAGGCTGAATTAGCAAGACAGACAGTTACTGACTACATCAGGGGAAGCCACGTAATAATTTATGCTCTTTTTCCGGAAAGACATCCAACAATTTTTGACTAGGTACTGGTCCAATCAGCTTTTGGGTTCTTACTGGATGAAATGGGCAGCGTGGTAAGGACAGAATCGGGAGGACATCACTTGAATAAACCTTAAATGGATCAAATTTGTATTTTTAATTGCTAGTCAAACAAGGACAAGAGCCTATAAGACAGCATGCAAGGTCAGTAGAGGACCCAGCTATTCCTTTGGTAAAATACAGCAGATGGGACTGCGCCCGGCACCAACAGCTACCCCGACACCACAGACAGCCTTCGCTTCCACCCCCTATCAGAGGCCAAGGCCAACATTCTTTCTCAGCCAGGTCAAAAAAGAATCACATCACAATCCAGAGAGGTTGAAAGAAGAAGATATACTCACCATCAATTTTGTTGGCCACCACAACGCAAGGAATCTCTGGGCGGAATTCTCTCAGCTCCTTGTACCAGCTGTTTAAGTTCTTGTAGGTGACTTTCCGCTGCACATCAAACACCTTCCAAAAAAGAACCAGTTATCATGGGGCCAACAGCAGGACGGCTCCCAATCAAACCACTGCACCAAACACAAGTACAGAATCAAGAATTTTCCCAGGAGGACATCAACAAAGGAAACCGGCCTTTGTTAGAAAGGAGGAAGGAGAAAAGGGAGAATATCCAGCAAGCCTTGAAACATGTAGCCAGTCCATTCCTTTGCATGATGCAGGAAACAGTCCCTTGTTTTCCTTTACATTCTTATTTTGTATTACAACAAGCAGTCTATCACCCATGATGGTGAACAAGCACTGGGAAAGATCTGTTCTGCTAAGCAGGGTCAGATGGGAGGCTTCTCTATTTTAACAATTAACAACTAAAATATCAATGAAGTTGACTGATGCTCACAAGTGATGAGAAGTAGTTGAAAGTTAGAGCAACAGTACAAATCAAGAGACGTAAGCGGGTCAGGAAACAAGACTGATTTGAGCTACTACATGGGAAGCGCAAAGTATAGGAAAATAGAAAGGACAGAAAACCAGAGGAGAGTGTTGTATGTAGTCCCCTGCAGAACACGTCAGAACAGTTTTGTACTACATAATCCTCCAGTAGTCTCATCACAGAACAAGGAATGCCTTCTCACTCACACCACCTCTGACAGGACTGCTTGTAAATGAGTACATTCAGTTGTACGTACCACCTTACTGGAAACACGGTGACAAAAGTAAGGAAATTTAGAAGACGGCAAAGCCACGGAATATAGTAAGAGTGCTATCAGGAAAGACAGAAGAGAGCTAAAAATACCCAACTACACTGGTTTTATCGGAAAGAAGAAAGAACTATATAGGAAAGTTTTTTAAACCGCTGTAAGAGACAAGAAATAGAAGCCAGAGTAATCATAAAAAGTAACATACGGTCCAAGCATCAGCCAGGACTGTTACTAGTCAAAATTCTATCAGATCACAGCTGAGGCACTACCCTTACCATGATACAAGCATGAGCCTTATGGTAATAGGATGCATGCATGCTCTGGAACCTCTCCTGTCCAGCTGTGTCCCAGAAGTCTGTAAGACACAAAAAACAACCTGAGAATGACACAACTTTCCAAGTTCTATTTTCCTCACAACTTAAACCCAGGATGCAAAGCCCTGTTCTTCTACTCAGGGTCACAAATTAGCTTTCACCTCACTGATCAGAAACATTCCAAGGCTAAGAGATTATGCAAAACCAGGACCTTTTCTTAGCTAGGCCGAGTTATGAGGTGTGCTGACACTAAACATCGCTATCAACACCTTAGCAAAAGTGAAGTCAGCAGTGACGTGACTTATAAAGGACAGTAAGACAAAGCTAGAAGGCAACCGTGCAAAGAGTGATAACAATGTATGGTACTTTGTTACTAGAATTGACAACAGGAAACAAAATCTATACATCTTGAAACAACTTTATTTCTGACACACCAATAAATAGCTAGGTGCCTGACAGAGGAAATGCTCCACCGCCTCTTGCTGCTTTTTCCAGGGGCACGACTCCTTCTAAAATTATGAAGGGTAAGTCAGTTAGCCTGAGACAGACAGGTCCCGGTTCTTTACTTCTTCATAATAAAAAAGTTCATGACTTCTTAAACTGCCCAAAATATAGTCAAGTACTCATCAGAGCACATTTGCATTCATTTTGTGTAATTTTGCTTAGCTTCTAAAACTGCCTGATCCTTTTAATGTGCCATTTCAGAATCCTCACTTACAAGGAAAAAAGAGGTGCCAGTTACCACCACCTACTGAGTCTCCCTCAATTAGCTTCCCAAACAATGCGGCAGCTCTCATGAGAGCACTTGGCATGGCTTAGGGAAAAACGTGATTTTTCCTTTTTTAGTCACTGGAGTGACTAAATCCTCCAGAACTTGCTTGTCATACCCCATGTCACTCCACAACATAGGAATTTATTAACCTTAAAATCCTTGGGAAAAATAAGATTCATAAAGAAATACACTACACTTTAATGCAGTCCTAACTCTACCACACAGAATTTGGTGATGGCCACTAAGAACAGCTCAGCAGAGTGAAAATTAAACTAGTAACGGAAGTGGTAATTCAGCATAATTTAAAGTCTTCAGATCAAACTACCTGCCTTTACAAATCACACCTCATGCCAGGTCTTCTCTGCAGGAGAGCTTGGATGATCAGCATTGCGTTCATAAAAGGTGAGGACAGAAGACCCTGTGAATTCTGTATAACAGGCCAGACAAATTACTTAAACTAGAGCAAGCTACTTAACAATCCATGTTAAAAATAAGTCCCCAACATATGAATCCATATTTTTGCAAGTTGCCTGAATAGTAATTTTACTTCCTGGTTAAAAAAACCAAACGACCTTATCTTTTATTTGAGTTTACCTAACATCAACTAGAGTCTGTTAAATATGTCTTGCTATGCTGAAGCCTCCTTTTGTACCAAGTTCCTGTTCTCTGATGTTTTACCTTCTCCTTGAGAAGGTCACCAGACCGAATCTCCCATCAATAGGCCCTTTTTACCACCTTTCAATTGTTCTTGTGGGTCTTCTCTGAAACCTCGTCTTGGGTTTAAGTGGCAAGGTTTTTGTAAGGGGGAAGGCTGCAGGCGTGGCTGCTGTGAGAAGGTATCAGAAGCTGACCTCACATCACGCAGAACCAGTTTCAGTCAGCTCCAAGACAGACCCACCTCTGGCCAAATCACACCCAATCTGCAATGTTGGTGAGAACATCTTTAAGAAGGGATAAAAAACCACTGCACAGCAGCTGTAGGGAGGGGAGTGAGAAAATGTGAGTGAAACAACTCTCCAGACCCAAGGTCAGTGAAGAAGGAGTGGGAGGAGGTGCTCCAGGTGCCGGAGCAGAGAGTCCCCTGCAGCCCACGGGGAACACCATGGTGAGGCAGGTGGTGCCCCTGTGTCCAGGTGTCCTCCACCTGGAGGACCGTGGTGGAGCAGATGTCCACACTGCAGCCTGGGGAGGACCACACGCCACATCAGGTGGATGTGCCCTGAAGGAAGCTGCACCTCATGGAGACCCCACACTGGAGCAGGCTCCTGGCAAGAGCTGTGGGCCTGTGAAGAGCAGCCCCTGCAGGAGCAGGTTTGCTGGCAGGACCCGTGGCCATGGGAGACCCACATTGGAGCAGTGTGTTCCTGAAGGGCTGTACCCCATGGAAAGGACCCGTGCTGGAGCAGTTTGTAAAGGACTGTATCCCATGGGAGAGACCCCACGCTGGAGCAGAGGAAGACTGTGAGGAGGAAGGAGCAGCAGAGGGAAAGTGCTATGAACTCAGCGCAATCCCCATTCCTTATTCCCCTGCACTGCTCAGGGGGAGGAGGAAGAGGTAGAAGATTTAGGAGTGAAGTTGAGCCTGGGAAAAAAGGAGGGATGATGGAGTGCAGGTGGTTTTAGTTTTGTTTTACTTCTCACTATTCTACTCCGTTACAATTAATTGTCAATAAATTAAATTAATTTCCCCAAGTCAAGCCTGTTTTGCCCATGATGGTAACTAGTAAGTAACATCCCTGTCCTTACCTCTACTCACAAGCTTTTTCATCATATTTTCTCCCGCTGTCCTGTTGAGAAGGTGGAGTGATAGAGTGGCTTGGTGGGCACCTGGTGGTCAGCCAAGGTCAACCCACCACAAACCTCCACCACTTTTCAATGCTTTTATTGAATCGCAGAAATAAGAATTAGACACAGTCTTGCTGTAGTAGTTTCAAAAAGGAGTCTTAGTGTAGTGTTTAAAATTTGGGATAGCTATAAAATCTCTGGAATTAATATTCTGATTTTATATCCAAAGATTACCTTAGCTGTTTGGAATACAGCCCTCTTTTGAAGCTCAGAATCAGCTGTTCATCGTCTTTCTTGCCTCCCAGGATTGTTTCTAATTCTCCCTATGAACTTATATGGAACCATATTAAAAACCATCCCAATTTACCTGCACTAGTTTATTATTGAAACTATTGTTACTAACTAGGTTAGGAACAATGCAACCGGCAAAATAGGTGGGTGATATTTCGCTATATTACAGACAATAGTTGTTTAAGAATTGCAGCATTTCCTCACTGAAACTGATGATGTACACTGATAAAACTCTGACAAAGAACGATCTCTGTACTTGTAAAACATATTTCAAACATGAACCAACTGAACAGAATTCAGAAGAACCATAAAGAATGACAAGGGATCTAGAAAACCTAGAAAAGATGAGAACAGAGAATAAAGCGAGGTTGTTTACCCTAAAAGAGAGAAGACATAGAATCACAGAATCACAGAATGGTTTGGGTGGGAAGGCACCTTAAAGATCATCCAGTTCCACCCCCCTGCCCTGGGCAGGGATACCTCCCACCAGCCCAGGTTGCTCAAAGCCCCGTCCAACCTGGCCTTGAAGCCCTCCAGGGATGGGGCAGCCACAGCTTCTCTGGGCAGCCTGGGCCAGTGGTTCCTGAGTGTCACCACCATCCGCATAAAACATTTCTTCCTTATGTCCAATCTAAACCCACCCTCTTTCAGTTTAAAACTGTTGCCCCTTGTCTTGTCACTACAGGTCCTGGTAAAAAGTCTTTCACCGTCTTTCTTATAAGCCCCCTTCATATATTGCAAGGCTGCAATAAGGCCTCCCCAGAGCCTTCTCTCCTCCAGGCAGAACAGCCCCAACTCTCTCAGCTTCTCTCCATAGCAGAGGTGTTCCAGGGCCCTGATAATTTTCGTGAACCTGCTCTAATAGGTCCGTGTCTGTCTTGTACCGGGGACCCCAGGGCTGGCTGCAGTGCTCCAGGTGGGGTCTCAAGTAGAACAGAGGGAGACAATCCCCTCCCTCAACCTGCTGGCCACACTTCTTTTTATGCAGCTCAGGATCCATTGGCTTTCTGAGCTGCATGCGCGTATTAACGGCTCATGTCCAGTTTTTCATTCACTAATAAAGGGGAAACATACAGTGTTCAAACATGTAGAAAGCTCATGCAAACAGGAAGGGGGAAAACTTGTTCAGTGTTCAGCAAAACACAAGAAATAACTGGTTTACCTTGAATAAAGAAGTATTGAGAAAGAAAGACTTTCTAGCAGTAAGAACCCTGATATGTTGCAACAGATGGCCTAAGCAGTCTTTGCCATTGGAAGTCTTTAAATACACTGTATATAAATATAAATAGATATAGATATATATCTCAGTGAAGAGTATCATTAAGTAAAGAGTTTCTCCTGTGCAGAGATGTGCAAGATGACCTCTCACAGTCTCTTCCAGAGCTGCAAGACTCTGACAACACAGAAATTGCAGTGATACAGGCAGCAGTACAGAATATCAACTCAAACCACAGAATAAAACAATGTTTTTCTTGAACTTCCACCTGTAACACACAGTGAACAATACTGTGCTGTCAGAGGCTAATTCACGTAAGTTAAAGCAATGCTCCATTGACTTAAACATCAGAAAGTTAGCACTTGTAGTAAAATGGAAGTTATGGGATAGTTGAGAGTACAACTGATAAACAGATGACTGATAAAACTAGGATGTTTGCAGTCTATCAAAAAAACTAACAAAGACTGAGATAAAACAGGTGGTATTTTATGATAAGATCATACAGGCTAGACATATCCAGAGAAAGAATTTAAATATTCAATAAACTTGAAACATAGCTGTTGGTAAATACACTCAAAGTAATTAACCAATCAAAAATACCCAATAAAAAAATGACCAATAACAGAATGTGTTAAAATGTATTAAAAACCCCCAGGAACTAAAACAGTAGATCTAATAAAGTAATCTATGGCATGGATTTTTAGAATTGGTGCTGATAGGCAGCTATATCCCACTGTAGACTATTTTGTAATTAGCATACGGCATATTTCTTCTCACTCATTTACTATATTGACAGAGTAAAGGAGTCTGAAGGCAATTTGATACTGCAGCTAAACTGATATAATACCTACCTCACAACAAAGAGCAAGCCCACGCTCCACTCTTCCTTCCTTTGCCAGTATGTTCCCACCTGCCCCTTTCACCAGCACTGGTGTGGATAAGCCTGCACGGTGAAATGTTTTAGGAAGCCAAAAGAGTAGAAACCCATTCGCTTACTTTGTGAGTGGTTAATATGCATGGTTAGCTTCCTGAACTGACTTGACAATGGACAGGACTAGGCCTGTAAGCGAATGCTGGTGGTACACAGGGGAAAAGGACTGCAACCTTCACGGGCAGCTATCTTACCTTCATGATAAAATTTAAATCCTTCTTAGCATAGTTCTATCATGCCACTGCATCCTGAGCAACAAGCACTTTGACTAACAGTGACTAACACAGCTAAATCAGGTTTCTTGCACCAATTACTCTGACAAGTACTCAATCCCTTGGAAAAAAAAAAAAAAAAGATAATCTTTGACTTAGATATCCCCTTGTCTGGAAGTCAAATGAAAAAGATTACTGGCATAGCTGAAGAACATGATAACTGAACAGTGATCTGGCCTGGTAGATGAGAGCCGTGGCTATTGTCTACCTAGACTTCAGTAAGGCTTTTGGAACTGTCTCCCACAAAAGCCTCATAGAGAAGCTGTTGATGTATGGGCTGGATGACCAGACAGTGAGGTGGACTGAAAAGTGGCTGAATGGCCAGCCCAGAGGGTGGTCATCAGGGGCATGAAGTCTAGTTGGAGGCCAGAAAGTTAGCAGTGTACCCTAGGGGTCAATACTGGGTCTGATCCTGTGCAACATCTTCATTAATGATCATAGAATCATAGAATAGTTTGAGTTGGAAGGGATTTTTATAGGCCATGTAGTCCAACCCCCTGCCATGAGCACTAACACCTTCCACTAGAACAGGTTGCTCAGAGCCCCGTCCAACCTGGCCTGGAATGTTTCCAGGGGTGGGCTGAACGTTTCCAGGGATGGGGATCTGGATGATGACTGAGCACTGGCACAGGCTGCCCAGAGAGGCTGTGGAGTCTCCCTCCTCAGAGATATTGAAAAGCTATCTAGACATTGTCCTGGGCAACTGGCTCTAGGTGGCCCTGCTTGAAGAGGGGGTTAGACAGGATGACCTCCAGAGGTCCCTTCCAATCTCAACCATTCTTTGATTCTGTGATCCCTTCATTCCCCTGTTTCCCTGCCTACAAACCACTGTTTGGCATCCTCCTGCCCACCACAAGGAGTTCCCCTCCCATGTTTTTGAGTCCGTACACTGCTGCTTATGCCGCCAGCATCATCGCGGTTTCCCTCTGTGCACAGGGACAGCATCACCCCACCCCCGGGTCCCACGGAATGCCTGGCAGGGCGCTCCCCACTTACCCACGAGGACCGTCTGCCCGTCCACCTGGGCACGGTGCTTGTAGAGCGTCAGAGCGAAGGTGGAGAGCTGCTGGGGGCGGCTGCGACCGTGTTAAGGAGCCGTCGGAGGAGCATGACCCCCCCCACACTCCGCAGCGACTACCGCCGCCGCCCGGCCGGGCCCGAGGCGGTTCCCCGGGCCGGGCGCCACCTGCGGAGGGCGCAGCACAAGGATACAAGCCGTCGAGCAGGAACCTCTCCAGCAGCCTACGGACAGACACCGCACACGCGTTAGGCCGCGGTACCGACCCGCCCCCCCCGCTCTGCCCTCCCCTCCCCGCGGGGAACCAGCCGGGCGGCCACGCACTTGGACTTGCCCACGGCGCTGTCGCCCAGGCAGATAATCTTCACGGTCTCCTCAGCGCCGGCCGCGGCCTCATCCTGGGCCTGCTGGGCATCCGCCATGACACCGCCCCCGCGTCCCCGCTGCTACGCGACACGGCGGGCCCCGGCCCAGGACCCGCCTCCATCAGGCTCCACCTCCCCTCAGGACGCGCCGCCATCAGGACCTGCCGCCATCAGGCTCCGCCTCCAATCAGGCCCAGCCTCCCTCAGACCCCGCCTTCCCCAGGCCCCGCCCCGGCCTCACGTCCCGTCCGTGCGTCTCTCCCTTGTTAGTACGTCACGTGTGCGACGTCGCGTCTCGTTCGACGTCACCGGCGCGACACTGCCGGGCGTGGGTGTCATGGCGGCGGCGGCGGGGGGACGCTGCGGGCGGCCGCTGCAGCTGACGCTGGCGCTGCTGAAGCCGGACGCCGTGGCCCACCCGCTGGTGCTAGAGGTGAGGCCTGGGCGGGCCGCGCCGCGCCGCACCGCACCGCCGGCCCGTCCCGGGGCGTCCCGTGGGGTCCCGTGGGTGAGCGCCGCCCGCCCAGCCGCTGCGCCTCTGCCCGCAGGCCGTGCACGAAACCATCCTCAGGCACCGGTTCCTCATCGTGCGCGCCAAGGAGCTGCGCTGCGGACGGGAGGAGAGCCGCCGCTTCTACCGGGAGCACGCGGGTAGGCGGGCTGGGGCTTGCACTGGGAGCAGGCCGGCAGCGCAGCGGGCTCGGCCGACGGACGGGCCGGTGCCGGTGGAGCCGGGCTGTGTGACTCGGGCCCTTTCTCTCGCAGGGCGGTTCTTCTATCAGCGGCTGGTGGAGTTCATGGCCAGGTACCTGCCGTGCCCGCAGCCCGGCTGCACGGGGAGCAAGGGGGAAGCTTTGCAGGTGGAGCATTGTCTGGCCTGAGTGACGCTTCTGCACCCGGAGGGGTCCACCTTGACGTGGGATGCATCTCCCTAGGAGCTGGTGCTTCTGGTGTCCCAAGGGGGAAGGGTCTGGGCTTGAGGGTGGAGAAATGTCAGGACCAACTCCACTGTGACAAGAGTAGTGCTTGGTGGGTGGCATCCCCAAAGGCTGTGGGCACCATCACCTAGGAGGAGGTCATTCATGCAAATGTTTTGCTTCTGAGCCGTGCCTAGTGTTGTCATAGGTCTGTTTCCCCTTCCAGAAAGCACTGTATGGCAGTTGCACTTCCTTGCTTCTTTGCACTTACTGCATTTGTAAGAATGAAAGAGCTTTGTCCGTTTGTAACCTTATCTACTTCTGCTTTTCCCTGGTCCTTTTCTCAGTGGCCCTATGTGGGCTTATATCTTGGCCCATGAGAATGCTGTTCCCCTCTGGAGATCCCTGATGGGACCCACCAAAGTATTCCGAGCCCGAAACAGCGTCCCAGATTCCATCCGAGGAGCTTATGGCCTCACTGACACCAGGAATACCACTCATGGCTCAGGTAGACCTGTCCTTGGCTGAGTGTTGGGTAAAGACTGGAGCTCAGGGAGGCATGAATGATGGTATTTTGTCTGCTTTTGCTTGCTTTCCATTCCGGGAGTCAAAGTTAATGATTTGCTCACTTCCGCAGACTCCACTCACACCTGTCCTGGTGCGGCCGAGCCTGGTGCTTTTCTTTCTGGCTTCTTTGGAACATAGCACGTGTTTGCTGTGCCAGGCTGGCATCTCTCATCTTCTCTTCCTCTGTTTTCTAACAGATTCACCAGCATCAGCCAGCAGAGAAATTGCCTTTTTTTTCCCAGAGTTCAACGAACAGCTCTGGTACCAGCGGGAAGAGCCACGTCTGCGCTGTGGGCAGGTGTATTACAATGCAGAGGAGCGTGTCCACTGTGTTGTCGGGGATGAAGAAAAAGAGTTGACCTGAGTTACCTGGGGGTATGGTTTGCTGAACTGGAAGTAGCTGCTAGGCATGCACTGTTTGGGTCAGTCCCATAACAAGACATAAAGCTGTGTCGGGCTTTTAGGAGTGTGGGGGAGGGAAAGACCTAATGGACGTTATGTAGTGCTACCTGGGATAATGTTATTCATGCAGCATACAGGTACTAGGGCATTTTAGGAAAAACTTCTCAAGTAGCAGTATTCCAACCTGATACAGAGGTCTGTCCGTGCCATCCGCTGGTCCTTCGTGTTTATTTGGGTATGAGTGGTACAGGTGAGTTCATCAAAGGGCTAGGTGGAAAGGAGGTGATAGTTCCAGTTAGGATATGATTGGTTTTGCTGATAGTAGGCCTCAGATTCTTAATATTTGCTCTGTTCCCACAGTCCCTTAAGGAGAAAAGAGGGGAAAAAGAATATGAAAAGTGCAGCGGTAAGCTGGGCAGTATTAACTGTCCTGTCCTGCAAGGTTTCTCACCTGCTGACAGGACCCAGGCTCACCACTGATAGAGGAGGACACCAGGACAGAGACTGAAAAAATGCAGGGAGGACAGAACTGCTTGCAGATCATCCTCCCATCGGTTTTTCCCTGCAGAAGGTTTTCCAGATCTTCTTAAGGCTGCAGTCACAACTCGTGTTATGTCAGAGTGCCACCCGTGTAAATTACAGTGCAGTATCACCAAGTATCTGTTGTCTCTTTACGTGAAATTTTGCAGGGGGGGGTGGGGTGCTCAGGTCCAGGGGTGAGTTGCTTTAACAGAGCCTGTTAAAAGTGTATAAATAAGAATGTATTTTCTTAGAGGCATGTGCCAGAACACAAACGAAGCATCCAGTGTGGAAGGATACCTAATAGTTGCCACCTTGCACTACTATTTCTGATAGGAAGCCTATTCTTTGAAAAAAATTCCTAATGTCTTGGGACTTTTATCCTAGGCGAAAGAACCCATTTTTCTTTTCTGCACTTAGATGGGAATGAACCCATTCTGACACCTCTTTTGTTCAAAATTGAGGGAGATGTTGTATTCCTCTCTTAGCTCTCTGATCAGAGGAATGATGTTTGTAGGTCTACCTATGGAAGGAGAACTGAATTCTGTCAACTTTATTTCATGTTTATTTGACAGTTTTCATATGTGGGCTCCTGTCCCTCCACAAGATGCACTTTTACTATGTGACATGTTTTCAGTAAAGCACTTCTCCCATGTGCTGTGTTTTCAGTTAAACAGTCGGGAGTGGTCAAAAGGCAACTGAGCATTAGGAATGATGAAGAAAGGGACTGAGAACACACTTCAGAGACTTGCATGTATCTCAGCACCACTTGACTCCCTCACTGTGGCAGCAATTCGACATCTATTGTCACCCCAGCCTTCTGATACCTGGAATCATCTTACTTTAGCATGTAATAACTTGATTTCTTAGCTATTTGCTCTGGATTTCATTGCTTTTCTGTTGTTTTACTGACAGGTTTGAAGAATGTATGGGCTGGTGAGGTGTCTCTTCCCTCACAGAAGACATGTGGATATGTCCAATCCGCAACTTGGTGCAATTCTGGCAGTTTGATGGTTGTCACAGTAGAAAGGCTCACTGAGGACATGGTTGTTACCCTCACAATCTAAGACTGCGCTTGGTTAATACCTTGGTACTTTCAGTGCTGAGATGGATTGAATCTCTTTGGCATGCAGTCTTCCCTGAATAGCATTACTTCTGTTTTGCTGTGATTTTATTCTGTGGCTTCTTTCTCAGGCATCTCTGTCTTTACTGTTGAAAACAACAGGCCTGGTATAAGACCAAAGCCATGAATTCTTTGGAATCTTATGACTTCCTTCTAATTAACACTGTGAAATAAGATGCGTCTTTATAAGACAGACAAGTGATTCATGCACTCAGATCAAAGAGGCATATCTTGTCTTTATCATAATTGGCATTTTACTTCTCCACAGTCCTGGGGACACCAGCTGCTGAAAAACGGATAGATGAAATGCAGAAAGGGAAATACTAAATATCAATAGAGCTCCTGAGGTGGGTATGGTCTGAATTAAGGCCATTCTGGGAGGAAGGAGAGGACTGACCTGCCGCTCATGTACCCATGTGCCTCCCCATGCATCCTCTGCAGCTGCGCTCTACTGCAGCAACACCCTGGAGTCCTCACCCATGATATACAGGTTCTAGCACGTGTGCTGCGTGTGTACCTGAGTCATAGAATCGTAGAAATCTGGGTGTTGGAAAGGACCTCTAGAGATTGTTTTTCACCCTTACAGTAAAAAAAAAAAAAGTTTTCTTATGTTTAAGTGAAATTTCTAGTATTTCATTTTGTGCCTGTTTTCTCTTGTCTATTCACTGGATACCACTGGTTTTCTTTACTGTCTTGCATCAGGTATTTATACACACAGATAAATCCCTCTGAGCCTTCTCAAGGCTAAACGGTCCCAGCTCTCAGCCTGTCCTCACATCGTATTCAAGCTTGATTCCAGTTTTCCCCAGGCATTCTAGGATTGGGGAGCCTAGAGCTGGTCATGCTACTGTAGATGTGGTCTCACCAGTGCCAAATAGAGGGGGAAAGATCTCCCTGGACCTGCTGGCGCAAAGCTCTTGCTAATACAGCTGAGGATGCTGTTGCCTGTCCTTGCCACAGAGGTTCATAGCTGGCTCGTGGTTAGCTTGTTGCCCATCAGGACACCCGGGTACTTCTTTGCAAAGTTGCTTTGGCCGCCTAGTTGAGTGTTAGCACATGGAATTATTCCTGCCCAGGTGCAGGACTTTGCATTTCCCTCTGATGAACTTAATGAAATTCCCATTGGCCGGCCCATTTCTCCCTGAAGGGGCTGCAGTCCAGGGAGGAACCGTGCCAGAGCAGGGACTCCTCTGAAGAACTGAGGCCTGTTGAGGACCCATGTTGGAGCAGGTGTACCCCTGAGGGAACTTCAGCCCATGGGCGTGCCGTGTCTGAGCAGAGGAAACAAAGGGAAGAGCAGTAGGAGAGAAGAGTAAGAAGCAATGAGTGGCAAAAGCACAACACACTGACGCCAGCATCCTGTGCTGCCCACCACCTCACCAAAGGGACAGGGAAGAGCTGAGCGTAACGTATGGGGACAAGGGGAGTTGGGGCTAGGAAGTGGGAAGAGAAAGTGTTGGGTTGCAGCTGAGCCTGGGAAAGGGGAGGAAAGCTGCTTTCCTAAGTGTTGCTTTAATTATTTGTCATCTTGGTTTTTCCTCTGTATCTGAAGCACTAATTAAAAGCTTATGTTAATTGGCAATAGATTACTGAAATTCCTCTAGCTGAGATTGTTTTGCCCATGGTAGCAGGGATTAAAGTCCAGGCCTGAGCTGAAGCAGAGCTCTTGGGCCCATGGGCAGAGTGTGGGTGGAGGTCCCAAGTGGGACTAGTCAGGGACCTTAAGATGCCTTAATTAGTGCCCTCAGGCCCTCACACTTTTTGCCTTTCTGCCTTTTGGGATTCTGAACTCTTCCATCTTGCAGTCACTGCATCTAAGGCCACCTTCAGCTTTCACAAGCCTGACCAGTTCTTTTTTGTGAGCACCGTGGCCGGCAGCGTGATGGATGCTCTCAACCCCCTACCCAAACTAGCACTGGTTTGGTACAGGCTCCAAAGCAGGTAAAGGCCTGAGCTGTAGCCAGGCCAAGAACTCCTGTAGTTTCAGTCTGTTCTCTGAAAACCCACAAAGGAGCAACACAGTGAGCACTGATGCATGTGAGCTTGGAACACCGACCATGCAATTAACACATGAGTAGTGGGTGGCTTTTGCAAGACAAGGAACAAAGTTGTGGGTACAAGGAGTCTCATGCATACCTGTCCCATCCCATGTAATTTGACTATGAGCCAACCACTTTATTCCATAAATATGATAGCCTAAGTGAGCCTTCTTTGAGCTCTCCCTACTTGTCTGCGTGGCCGTGATCTCCCTGTGAGCTGGGGGAGCTCTGAAGGCTGCTCCTCGAGGCAGAGAGATCTTTTGCCAATGGTAGGTCTTCGGTAAGTGACTGACAGCATGCTGCGTTAATACTAATGAAACATTACAGATCAATGTAGCTATTAAATGTTATTATAAACTTTGTCTGGATAATTCTATTAGACATAAACTGTTGTCCAAGTCTGAGACTATGATTGGACCAAGCCACACCTAATGATCTGGATGAGGGGATTGAGTGCACCCTCAGTAAGTTTGCAGATGACACCAAACCAGGTGGGAGTGTTGCTCTGCTTGAGGGTAGGAAGGCTCTCCAGAGGGACCTGGACAGGCTGGATCGATGGGCCAAGGCCAACGGTAGGAGGTTTAATGAGGCCAAGTGCCGGGTCCTGCATTTCGGTCACAACAACCCCAAGCAACGCTACAGGCTTGGGGCAGAGTGGCTGGAAAGCTGCCCTGCAGAAAAGGACCTGGGGGTGCTGGTGGACGGTCAGCTGAATATGAGCCAGCAGTGTGCCCAGGTGGCCAAGAAGGCCAACAGCATTCTGGCTTGTATCAGGAATAGCGTGGCCAGCAGGAGCAGGGAGGTGATGGTGCCTCTGTACTGGGCACTGGTGAGGCCTCACCTCAAGTGCTGTGTTCAGTTCTGGGCCCCGCTGTACAAGAGGGACATTGAGGTGCTGGAGCGTGTCCAGGGGAGAGCTACCAGGCTGGTGAGGGGTATATACCCTCTTTTATAGAATCATAAAATCATCGAATCACTGAGGTTGCAAGGGACCTTTAAGATCATCAAGTCCAACCTTTAACCTACCCTGACAAAAGCCACCTCTAAACCATGTCCCTAAGTGCCCCATCTACCCTTTTTTTAAACACCTCCAAGTGTGGTGAATCCACCACCTCCCTGGGCAGCCTATTCCAATGTTTAATAACCCTTTCAGTGAAAAAATGTTTCCTAATATCCAATCTAAACCTCCCCTGACATAACTTGAACCCGTTTCCTCTCATCCTATCACTTGTCACCAGGGAGAAGAGGTCAGCCCCCATCTCTCTACAGCCTCCTTTCAGGGAGTTGTAGAGGGTGATAAGGTCTCCCCTCAGCCTCCTCTTCTCCAGGCTAAACAACCCCAGCTCCCTCAGTCGTTCTTTATAAGGTTTGTCCTCCAGACCCCTCACCAGCTTTGTAGCCCTTCTCTGGACACGCTCCAACACCTCAATGTCCTTCTTGTAGCGAGGGGCCCAAAACTGAACGCAGTACTCAAGGTGAGGCCTCACCAGTGCCCAGTACAGGGGGATGATCACTTCCCCAGTCCGGCTCACCACACTATTCCTCATACAGGCTAGGATGCGGTTGGCCTTCTTGGCCACCTGGGCACACTGCTGGCTCATATTCAGCCGGCTGTCGACCAACACCCCCAGGTCCTTTTCTGCCGGGCTGCTTTTGAGCCACTCTGCCCCAATCCTGTAGCGCTGCATGGGGTTGTTGTGACCCAAGTGCAGGTCCCTTGTCCTATCACAACAGGACTTGCTAAAAAGTTTGTCCCCATCTTTCCTGCAGGCCCCCTTTAAGTACTGAAAGGCCACAATAAGGTCTCCCCGGAGCCTCCAGGCTGAGCCCCCCCAGCTCTCTCAGCCTGTCCCCACAGCAGAGGGGCTCCAGCCCTCCCAGCATCTCCAGGGCCTCCTCTGGCCCCGCTCCAACAGCTCCGTGTCTCTCCTGTGCTGAGCCCCAGCGCTGGGGGCAGCACTGCAGGGGGGTCTCCCCGAGCGGAGCAGAGGGGCAGAATCCCCCCCTCACCCTGCTGCCCACGCTGCTGGGGATGCAGCCCAGGCTGTGCGGGGTTTCTGGGCTGCCAGCGCACGGTGCCAGCCCATGGCCGGCTTTCCCCCTGCCGCCAGCATCCCCAAGTCTTTCTCCTCAGGGCTGCTCTCCATCCCTCCAGTCTGTATTGACATCTGTGATCTGGCTCACATCAGTCATGGAGTGGGTCGTGCACTAAATACAGACCTATATCTCCCTATGCGCCCACTCCATGGATGGGTCAGGAAACTGTAGCTTCCGGTAAAAGCCAGGGATATCAAACTGCCCTTCATACCTATAACAACCTGTCTACCTATCTGACATGGCTGTAGTATACGTATGGTGTAGATATACTGCCTCAGAGTAGAGCAAGTATTTGGGCAAGAAAGCACAGTTGATATTACAAATGGTTGTGGAACTTCAGCTTTGTATTTCCTCTTTCAATAATGTTTTCATAAAGTTTACTGTTATTCAGGTATTTCATAGTGACTGCTAAAGTACTGTTAAATTATTTACCTTTTTCTCCTTTTAATACTTCAACAATTTTTTGTGTATTTTTTCGTCTAGAGCATGAACATGTTAAAGATGGGAACTCTATATAGAACAAAGATAGTCTTTCTCTATGTCTCATGCTACGTCTTCTACATTGTGATGCAATTGATTACAGCAATGTAAACACCTTCAAAGTTTTGCACAAGTGACTGCCTCAAACTTTTAATAGCCCACTTTGTGCCTTGTTTACGAGTCTCAAAAAACACACTACTTGAGGAAGCGAAGTGCTCAAGGCTTTTAGTAATTGACACTGAAACCCTCGTGGCGTGTTCTCTGTGGAGAGAAGCCTGTGGGGAATGGGTACCGAGCAGACAAACTGAAAACAAGAAAACTTCTCCCTCAAACTTCAGCCTTCTATTTAAAGCATCTTGTTGAAGTGCACTAATTGGCCCCTGGGGCAGACGTGATGCCCAAGGCCTGGGTGAGAAGCCTTGTAGGGCCGGCTCCATGCTGCAGGGGGATGGAGCTGGCCGTAGGAAGCGGGAGGAACAGAGATGGGGCAGCAGGTGCCGTACTGTCCGGGAAGTACCAGGCAGCAATCATTAGACAAAAGTTCTGCTCCATGGACTTTCCTTGTCACTTTGTGAGTACAAGTTGGCCAGGAAGAAAACGTGCCCTGGGGCTGGTGCCAGGACCCCGCTTTCCATTTTCTGGGACTCTGTGTAGGTGTTAGACCTGCCCCCAAGCCCCGCAATGCAGGGATGGATGATACCGCAGGATAAGAAGTCACTTTACATTGCGTGATCATGGTGGTTGAGTTGTGCATGCTCTTAGTCCATGACAAACACAAGTAAATCAGGTCAGCTTTGGCCAGTTTTATAGTTGGATCATATAGGTGCAACCCTCATTGCCTTTTTTTCTAAAATGTGAACACAAGTGGTCAGTTAAACTGAATAAAAGTTTTAAGGCAATGCAATTTTCTTCAGCCAAAAAAAAAAAATCTCCTTTTCAAGGATTAGGAAAAAAGTCAGACAGTAATCCATTACCACCCTCGCAAGATGCAGTGTGAGGCTTTTGTCCTATCTTGGGTGGGCCAAACTGGAAATGCCAAATTCTGTTTGTTTTTGTTTCTTGCCTCATCCAGATAACAGGCAAGTACAGCAACATAGCTGCAAACAAAAAAAAAAAAAAAAATCCCAAAGGAAACTTTTTCCCTGAGGAAATCAATATGAAAAAACCTGAAGTATTGTTCTTACAAAACCTGATAAGAATGTAATTCCAGAAATAAGACTTGTGCTGGTGGAAAGGAGCCCCTGGTCCAAGCCCAGCAGAGCAGGACCCATTAGCACAGGTTGCTCAGGGCTGTGGCCAGTGAGTGCTGGGTATCTCCAAGGACAGAGTCCATGGCGTCTCAGGACTTTGATCCAGTGCCTGAAGGATTTTTCCCTGACGTCCAGTGAGGATGTCTCCTGTTACAGCTTGTGCCAGTTGCCTCTTCTCTTCACAATGCACCTGTGAGAAGAGCCTGTACCCATCATCTCTCCCCACTCCCATTCGGCAGCTGCGGACATCGGTCAGGTCTCCCTTTGGCCTTCACCTTTCTGGGCTGAACAAAGCAGTCTCAGCCTCTCCTTGTCCTCCTCTGTGACCTCCACAGGACCTACTCCAATATGACAACGTCTGACTGGTACAAGGGCATTGGAAGCTCAGGACACTCAACTATACTGATGTCATAGTAAAACTATAAGCTCTGCTAAATAACTCTGTTACAACTGTGTTGTTTATAAGAAAATCATGCAGAATGTTATCCATGGAGACTTTTTAAAAGGGGTGTTCAGAGGAAAAAGAGGACACATAAGCCTGAGATATGGTTTGTACGAAATCTGTTTGAACTACTGTTTGGATGACATCTGCAGTGGACAATAGTACCAAAACTGCATCAGTGATAGTCAAAAGTCACTGAGGGAATAAACAGAGCACAAGCCCATTGCAGCCAGCAGGGAGAAACTTCGCCGTTAACAAACCACTAAGCTCCTGAGCCAGATATGGCCACAGAAAGCCAGCAGAAGTGTGTGCAGAAAATGCAGGATGAAAAATGCATTCAGCTTGCCTATGTCAAAGCAACAGCATCCCTCTGCCATCCAGAGGGACCTGGACAGACTGGAAGAATAAGCCAGAAGGAACCCCATGAAATTCAATGAAAAATGCCAAGTCCTGCACCTGGGAGGGAGGAGCCCTTGGCAACAATACAGTATGGGGTTGTCTGGCCAGGCATCAGCTCTGCAGAAAAGCCCCTGAGGGCAGCAAGCCAGACATGAGTGGTCCGTCTGCCCTGGCAGCAAAGGTGGCCACTAGCATCCTGGTCTGTGTGAACAGAAGTAGAGTAGAATGAAGGAAGTTGTGATGTCCCTCTACTCAGTATTTGTGAGATCATATCCAGGTCCTGCATGTGGTGCTGGGTTCTCCGAAACAAGAAATACACCAACAAACTCAGAAGAGTTCAGTGAGGCGCCACCAAGATGGTCAGGGCTGGAGCGTTTGCACTGTGAGCGGAGGCTGAGGGAGCTGGGCTTGTTCAGCCTGCAGAAGGAATGGCCTTGGTGGGGACCAAGTAGCAGCCTTCTGGTACCTATGGGGAGGTTATCAGGAAAACAATTCCAGGCTCATCACAATGCGGCATGGAGGGAGGATGAGAGGCAGCAGGGAAAATTCAGACACGAGGTTTCAAGTTGATAGAATCATAGAATGTTCTCAGTTGGAAGGGACCCACAAGGATCATTGAGTTCAACTCTTGACTCCACACAGGACAACCTAAACCATTTATATAAGCATTGCCCAAACACTTCTTGAATGCTGGCAGGCTTGGAGCCACAACCATTTCCCTGGGGAGCTTGTTCAAGTGCTTGACCATCCTCTCAGTGAAGAACTTTCCCCTAAAATCCAGTCTGAACTTGTCCTGACACAGCTTTAATCCATTCCCTCATGTTTTATCAGCAGACACCAGAGATAAATCAGCATCTGCCTCTCCGCTCCCCCTCATGAGGAAGTTGTAGCCAGCAATGAGGTCACCTCAGTCTCTTCTAAGCTCAACAAACCTAGTATCCTCACCTACTCCTCATAAGTCATGTCCTCTGGTCCTTTCACCATCTTTGTTGCGTTCCTTTGGACACATTCTAATATTTCCATATCCTTCTTACGTTGTGGAGCCCAAAGCTGCACACAGGACTTAAGGTAGAGTTGAGTATAGTGGGACAATCACTTCTTTGAACCAGTTAGCGCTACTGTACCTAATGCACCCCAGGATACAATTGACCACCAGGACACACTGTTGACTCATATTGAGCTTGCCATCAACAAAAACCCCTAGAGGTTTCACACTTGGAAGTTCAAGAGGTTTCCTTCTACTTGGATGTAAGAAACAAGAGTCACTCTGAGGGTCAGTAAGTGGTGGAGCAGCGTCTCAGAGAGGCTGTGGCATCTCTGGCCTTAGAGGTTTTCCAGACCAGACTGGATACAGCCCAGAGAAGATTTATCTAACCATGGAGCTGGCTGGGCTTTGAGTAGGGGTGGGATCCAGCAAGCAGAATCCTGCCATCCTGAACGCCATGGATTGCACAGTTTTCCTTGTCCTGGTGTCCAAAGGAAGCATTTATGCACATGTGGAGACCATTAAGAGGGAGCTGGCAGTATTGCTATAGTGAGCTGTGGTGCAAGTGATGGTGGGTTTTGCTTGAGAAAGAATCCTTGAGCTAGAAGAATGCATCTCTCAAAACAAGTAAAGAAACATGACTGGAGAAGTTCCCAGTTTTACAACAGCGCACACATTTTTTGGGAAGTGCAACACTTATGCTCAGAGAAGGTAAGGGCCTGCACCCAGTTAAGAGTGATTTCCAGAAGTGCTGAGTACTTAGAGGAGCTGTGCCCAATTCTTGTGGTTACAATCCCAAATTTAGGCATTTGGTTTAAAAAACAACTCCTTTAACACTTCATAAATTTGTGGAGATTTGATTTCCTCACTGGACCCTGAAGGCTGTATTTGATATGCCTCAGTAGACCAGAGGAGGATACAAACATCGATATTTCTTCTTATACAGTCTGTCCTGAAGGCATTACCGCAGAAAATAGACATGGATTACCAGAACTGAATACCGAGTTTCTGGCATCTGGCAAGATTTCTGTATATTTTAATATTTGTGCCAAGTGTTTATGGTCTCAGCAAAGCCCTATTTCAAATATCATTGTGGAAGGGGGTTTCTCCGAGTGCTGACAGCATGTGTCTTCATCTGAAATCCTGGGAGAGCAGCCAGGTTATACTGGAATGCCACGCTGCTGAGTTTCGGTATGAAACAAGGAAATGTTCATCATTGCCAGAAGAGAAAGGTGTAATTTTGTAAACTCAAAGCAAATGGCTGTGTCACAAAATCCTGTTATCATGGTCCTTCTACCCTGTCAGCCCAGCTTCCCTGAAAACACGCCCTTAGGCACAGAGGGCTCATAATTACTGCTGTTCAACCTTTGCAATCTCAGCGATCCTCTCCGACACAAATTTTCCCCTCATTGAGGTAGCGGCTCCCTCTAGAGTCTAGGCTGACTGTCACACAGGATATTCCTGGTCGTGTAGGGTTGTTGCCTGTGCTTTCCCTACTTCCCAAATGATGATAGAATCATAGCATCATAGAATCCCAGGTTGGAAGGTACCTCAGGGATCAGCTGGTCCAACCTTTCTTGGCAAAAGCATGGTCCAGACAAGATGGCCCAGCACTCCATACAGCTGAATCTTAAAAGTGTCCAATGTCAGCTCCTCAACTCTTGACGTTTCAGCTACAGAGCTTATTATAGGATCAGCTCCTAATGCCTGATCATCAGGAAACAGGGGCTGCAAAAAGACTGCAATAAAGCAATGCTGTATTCATGCTGCAGAATCATGTCCCAGCCCTGATCTCTAGATCCACTCCCTGTTGCAGTCTTCACATTTCCTGGGTTTCCCACTTTACATTTCCATGGCACTATGCGGTGAACTCCAGCTAAACCTGCTGTTCCTACCAGGAATGGCTGCAGGCTCAGAGCAGGCAGCATTCACCCTGTGAAAGTCCATGTAACCCTGCTGCCTAGCTCTTCGAGAACTCACAGGACTCTACTTGTGCCTTAACTAAGCCCAATCCAGATCACAGTCCTACCATGGCCATGTGCTCTCCTAGTCCCCTGGACCACACTGTCCACTTCAGAGAGCCGGGCACAGCCTGGGCCGGGTGGGCATGCTTATTGTACATCGCGGGAAAGCATGGATGCGGTGCAGATGCCACCTTATGGCTGTGTTGCCCACAGGTTTCTTGCTGCAAGTGTGGCCAACAGCCAGCCCTCCTCGTTGCTGCCTCTTTGCTGGCATTGGCCAGTGTAAGCACCTCATAGTCCTAAAACAGATAAAACAGGGTCATAAAGAAGGACTCAGGGCACAGGGACTGCAGCTTTCAGCCTCCTCAGCCACCCTGCCATGCTCCAGAGCGCTCACGGTCTGGTGTGCTGGAGCCCAGGCACCCCAAGAGCTGCCACTGGGCTGGAGCAGGAGGCCAGGGCTTGAGAGCCCTGCCTGGTCTGCACTTGGCAGAGCCTGGAGCGGAACAGGAGATCAAGGTGAGTCCTGCGCCAGGAGGGCTTTGTCCTGTGGGCTTGGATCCCGCTTGTGCAGGCTGACTGGGGGAATGCTCCTCGCTCCTGCCACTGAACAAGAGCTACCGCTGAAAGCCTCTCCCCCAGGGCCCTCGCAGGGTTAAAAGCCTCTCCGCTGTCGAAAGCCTTGAGGACACACAGGCTTTTCCTCATGCAGGTAAGACAAACTGGACAGCACCTGGGGACACAGTTTTTCTCTCTTACTAAGCACTGGATGCCGTCCAGTGTTTGCTCTTGGACTTGGAGGTAAGGGAGGACTGGGAGGGCAGGGCTGCCCGTGGTGGGGTAGGTCCTCATTCATGGTGGGACCCTCACAGGGGTCCCTATTGGCACACTACCTGGGGACAAACCCATACTGGCGCCCAGGGCTCCTGGGTGGTCTGGGCATGCAAGCGGGCTGTGGCTGCTGGTGATGCCTCAAACAGAACGATCCAGTCCTTTTCAGGAGAAATTAATCCTGTGTTATTCCTGGTTCCGTCAGTCCAGTCATCACCTCAAACTGGGACTGGACCGTACCCAAGGCTCAGGACCTTACCTCCCATGGCTATATCCTGGAGACATTCAAGGTCAGGCTTGATGAGGCTCTGAGGAATCTGATCTAGTTAAAGATATCCCTGCTTACTGCAGGGGGGTTGGACTAGGTGACCTTTAAGGGTCCCTTGCAACCCACCACATTCTATGATTCTATGACTGTATATGCTCCAGGCTACTGGTCTGCTCACCTGAGTGCAAATGGGATGCGGTGGCTTGGGGAGGAAAGCCACATCCTCCTGCAGGAGCAGAGCTGGCTTCCCTGGGTGGGCACGGAGGACATCTGGCCTCCTGTAGGAGGAAGGGTGACATAATGCACCCGAAAATGCTGGAGGTACGCAGAAGTGCACAGCGGCGAGGTAAGCTGAGCTGGGTCTCAGGCTAGTGCATTGCCATCAAAGGGGTACCTTCCCTCCCCCAGAGGGGAGCTGCCTCCCCAGCATTGATGGCATTAGTGCTCCCTCGCTGCCCCTTTGTCCAGACTTTCTGGACTGATCAGCAGTACGCAAAGGTGTAGCTGCACTGGGAAATATTTGGTTATTAGTTAAACATCAGTTACAAAGAGGAATTGTCTTCAGTGCGAGTGAGAGAGAGAGGAAAGGAGCTGAGACGAGCTGGAGACTCAAGGCTCATTCTTGTGCAGTCCAAGGGAGAAAGAGAGATTTTCCTACCATATCTTCCTATTTCATTGTGTACAGGATGTCTGAAGACAAAGGGTTTAAATCTGGCATTTCTTGTCATGTGGCTGTGTCCACTGACTGCTACGTTGCTCCAGACCACAGTGAAAAATTATGGTTGTTCCTCTGCACGACTCCTATGCCTCTACCATAGCTCTGTAGCTCCATGCCTAATCCAGCTTGAATTTGTCAGCATGGGGAGAGCGTCCTCTGCAGCTCTCCAGAACTTACTGTCCCTCCTGCAGTGGAACTAACAATTCCCCATGCGCATACGGTGACTTACATGTCATCGCTGTGTACCTACATCAAACCAAGGGCTTGTTGGTAGCATGTGATGGGCTCACACGCCTCTTGCTCACCTGCTCTTATTTCTACTTGTTGAGCCCCAGTTCGGAGCATAAGCAGGTGACTAATCCCTACATGCCCGACCTCCTACTATTATATTTATTCTTATTTTTATCACTCTGGTTCCTGAGGTCCCCTATTCCTCCTATGTAACTGGCAGGTCCCCACGTTCACTGGTGCCAGCTTCACCATAATTTGTCAGCAGACTCCTGCCTCTGGCTAACAGCTCAGTAGTGAAAACACCCAACAGGTCCTGGAGAGAGCCTTCCTCTCACACCTACACCGTGGAGGTGCTTGTGCCCTAACAAAGAACACCAACTGCCCTCACACTGTGAAAGTTCACACACAACATAATTTTGAGTTTATACGTGCACATTGTGCAGCTTTGCAGACAGGGGCAGCTGGAGACCGGAGATGATTCCTAGGGAACGCTGCTGCAGATCTCCCAGCTCTCGTCCCTCTCAGGCACCTGCTCCTGGCTGCAACACTGGGCCAAACAAGTTGGGCTTTTCTTGCATCAAAATGCATATGGCAGCTGAAGGAAGAGCGATGTTCTGAGATTTCCAGAATATTAGATTAGTCCTTATGTACCTGTCCAATGTATGCAAAATTAGTAACATAAAAACCCACCAAAGAACTATTAAAGAATATGTTCATCTGGGAGATGCTGGAGAGCTCGACCAGTCAGTGGTCGAGCTCTCAATATTAAAATTTTTAAAAAATTAAAAAATGTTTTAGAACTGGAGACCAAGAACTTGGCTCTTCTTCTATTTAGCGAACACTGATACTCATCACAGTGCACAAGTAGAAGCAAGGAGAAAATACTGTTAGAATAGAGGCTCCTTAATCGGAAAGAGAAAGACCTGAAAATTATGAATGAGACAGAGCTGACGTTCGAGCAGTTCTAAGGGGGAAAAAAGCACACGACTCTTAACAGTGCTGTGACAGTTTCTTGCGGTAAGTAGCTATGAGAAAAAAGCTCCCAACAGAAGCAGTGAATTCTCCATTGCTCAACGCTTTAAAATCTTGACTGATATGTAGATACGTGCTTTGGACAGAGAAATTAACAACAGATGAATGAGTCTAAAGCAAGCATACCAACATGAAATTTAATTGTGTAGTTTAATCTAGTGAAGAGACATGGCAATTGACCTCGGTTGCTAAAAACACATCTATATAGAGGAGAGGAATGCTTTTTTTTTTTTTGGTCGTATTCACTTTGGTCTTACATAATGGCAATGGGCCCCTCCATAGCCATCAGGTGGCATCGTTAATGTTTAGTAAATGGAGAGCGACGTGAACTGATAGCGTGTCTGGCAATCCTGAGGACAGGAAGTTCGTCGCGGTTACCTGTGAGAAGAAGCTGCTCAAGGCGCCCTGTACGGAGGCAGGCAGCCCTTGTTTCAAAGTGTATGATTTCCAAGTTGGAATAGCAGGGAACTAAATCCTTGAGTTCAGTGATATGCAATCCTCCCTCGTTCCCCAGCCATATCCCAGTGTTGTCAGTGAGAACCCGCCCAGAAGCCAGCACTGGTCCCACCACAGCTCCTGGCAAACACTTGCTCAGCGACAGCCAGTACAGTAGCCAGTTACCTTATTCTCTGATTCAGAAACAGTTTACAGTGCTAACGTCCACTGAAGCAATCGAATGGAGCCAAAGAAAAAGCTGCATAGGGATAACAGGATTTTATTATGCACAGCCCCAAGACCGCCTGTGGTTCTGCAAGGTGCCCTGTATTGTCACGCAGCCACAGTACAGCCCTGTTTGCCCTCTTATCATCATATATGTGAGCTTAAGTCTTTCTGGACCCTTCTCCTCACCCAGCCGAGAGCAGCCCCTTGTTCTAGACTGGCTGAGTGCAGTGTGTGCCCTCAGTGCTGAGTGCTGGCTGGGATATATCTGCACCCCAAGACAAGGTGATTGCAGGTGGTTTTTAACCCCTCTCTCAGCCCCATTTCTTCAGCAGCCTCACAGAGGCTGCTGCACCAGGGTGTATTTGCGTACCAAAGCACCTGGAGTACATCTGCTGGGCTTCATGGCACTGGGCAGCAGCAGCCCGGCCCACAAGCACCCAGCAAGCACCACCTTCAACAGCCCATGGCTGAGCTTAATGAGCAGTAACTGCTTCCCCATGCCTCGTCCATTATGTGGACGTGGTCATCATAGCTTCACATACCAGTAAGTAAAACCCTTGTGTCCAGGTGAAAATTGAAATAGGATGATGGACGAAAGGTTAGAGGCCCAGGCCAGTGGACATCCCTGATGGCTTAAATTCATCCATGGCCCAAAAAACAGCATGTGGTGAGTCATCCTCAGGTGGAACCTCTGCTTTTCAAAGTGCTGGTTCTTGCAGAATCAAGCACCCCAAAAATGGCAGAGCAGGAAACAGGATAAGAAAAAAAATTCTTTTAACTGGTGCAGGGTGATGTCACATCCCCAACCCGACAGCTGGGGAAGAGCAAGCTTAGTGGCCGTGGCATCTAAGGAATGATGCAACCACATCCAGTGGGGCAGGGAAGCATGTGGTCACCATAAGTGCAACCAGGAGGAAAAGAGAGATGAGCTTGGTATATTCATGAAGACAGGGGGTTGGGCTGGCAGGAGAACCCCGGAGGTGTGGCTTAGTCTAGATGCACACCGTTCCTGGTTTCTTCTGCGTGATTCTCTTGCAGTTAGGTATACAACATCGAATGGCAACTCTCTGGACTCGAAAACCCTAGTGGCTGTGAAATCTCAACATGGGAAGCTTTCAACCACTATAGAGATGGGACTAAAGCCATTGTACCAATGAAACCCTTGCCTTGTGCGAGTGCTCCAGTCCCCTGCCTCACAGTCACTACAGTATTCAGTCCCTCACAGTGCTCGTTTCTGCCCACAGACCAACCCAGCTGGCCCCATGGCAGTTGAGAACCAGACTCATGTGACAGAGTTCACACTCCTCAGCTTTTCCCATGGCCAGCCCTTCCTCTTTGTTCTTTTCCTGGCTGTTTACCTGGCCACGCTGCTGGGGAACTCTGCAATACTCGCCCTCGTGTTCCTGGATCCCCATCTCCACAGACCCATGTACTTCTTCCTCAGTCATTTGTCCTGCTTGGATATTTGCTACTCATCGGTGACGGTGCCCAAGATCCTGGCGAATGCCCTGCGCCCGCAGGCAACCATCTCCTACCGTGGGTGCCTGGCCCAGATGTTCTTCCTGATGTGGTGTGCGGGGACCGAGTGTGTTCTCCTGGCTGTCATGGCCTATGACCGCTACGCAGCCATATGCCAGCCCCTGCGCTACGCCCACACCATGAGCTGGGGTGTCTGTGTGGCGGCAGCCACTGGCTGCTGGCTCTGGGGGATGCTGGACTCGGCCGTGCACACCCTCCTGGCCACCAGGCTCTCCTTCTGCAGGGCTGCCCGGCTTCAGCACATCTTCTGTGATGTCCCCCCACTACTGAGGGCTGCCTGTAGCAACACCCACCCCAGTGAGGTGGCACTCCACGCTGCCAGCATCTTTGTGGGCCTTGGCCCCTTCCTGCTTGTCATCATCTCCTACCTCCGCATCCTGGCCACCATCATCCAGATGCCCGTGGCCACCAACCGGCGCAAGGCCTTCTCCACGTGCTCCGCCCACCTGCTCGTGGTCACCCTGTACTTTGTGACAGCCAACCTGAACTACAACCGGCCCAGCGCTGGCTACTCCCCGGCAGCTGACACGCTGGTCTCCGCACTGTACTGCATCGTCACCCCCATGCTGAACCCCCTCATCTACAGCCTCCGCAACCAGGAGGTGCGGGGAGCCCTGCGGAAGGCCGTGTGGGGACAGGGCATGCTGGGCTGCCTGGGCAGCGACGCATGAGCAAAGCCAGGGCTGCAACAGAGTGCTGGTGTGGCACCGGGGCAGCATCGCCGGTGGGAAGTGCAGCATCTGTGGGAAGACTATGGTGGCAGCAGCAGGCTCAGGGCTCCCTGCCCAGGCCGTGGCTGCTTGTGACCACTTGTCTGACCCTCTGCACATCACTGATGTGCAGAAATCCAGTGAAATCAAGCTGCGAACAAAGCTACAGTTCCAGGATTATGTCTTTATTTTGCAAGTATCATATGCTGAGCTCAGCACAGGACCTGTTGCACCTAGACTGCTACCAGGGAGCGCTGTAAAAGGCAATTTCATGTGGTACCAGACAAGTGCTGGGCCCGGCCATGAGCACTGCCTTGGGGCTGCCCAGGATGCTGAGCCAGGCCCCGCACGGGACACGGGGCGATGTTGGATTGCAAAATCTGTCCTCCACAGAGGGGCTGTCACATCATCCTCCTTCCACACATGCTCTGGCACCAAGTCTGCTGGGTTTCTCCAGGCTGCCGTGAAAGCCCTGTAGCATTTTGTACGTTAGCACAGCAGCCAGCAGTTTAAACAGGCCACCCATTATTCTCACCGCTTTGGTCAAACAGCAAGTTATCAGCACTGAGCTGTGAGCTGGCATTGCTTAAAACCTCACCAGAAATGCTTGCTTTGCATTATGGACATAAAAAAAAATCAAAATGTAGTTGTGAGTGGTGTGGCTGTGGACGATAGTGGCTGAGGGCCGGAGGTGACGTGCGGCAGCCTCATCCATCTGCCACTGCCTCAGCTCAGCCTCGTCTTGCAGGGGATCTGCAACTGCGTCCAAGCTCAAGCGATTGCATGGGTGTTTTGGTAATCCCACAGCTGGCCAACTCTGCAGGCAGGTTCACATTGGCCAGCAGTGTCCAATGCCACGGCAGAAGCCACCAGTGAAGGGTCTGCGTGGAGGGAAGCTGGCACAGGCTGTGCGTGCAGGCCCACACCTGCAGTGTTTCGGCAGCTCTGCCAGAGGGCCATGTTGGCTGAACGGGCCCAGAACATGCTCATCCACAGCTCATTTACCAAGAGATACCCTGCAAAATCCAGTCTGTTCCCAAAGAAACCTACTGGGGAGTAAATGGGCCTATGAGGCGTACAGCTTGTTGGGAGCAGTTTGCCAGTTCTTAGGGCACAACACACACTGATTTTATTCTTCAGGGAAAAAAGTGGTTTTGTAACCCATGTGTTGGGATGGCCTGTTGCTCTTACCCAAACAGGCTGCAAGCCTCTCAGCCAGCTCTACTTGCTGTACACCCTTCTTGATTGTAAAAAATTACTGATGCACACCTAGTTCAGAGTCTCCCTGGGACACATAAGAGAGTCTGCCACAATAAGGCCCATTCTGAAGAGACCCCTGGAAAGGAACATCAGGAAATAAAGGGTGAACTGCACAAGTTAAAAAATAGTAGGAAAGTTATTTCAGAGGGGAAAAAAAAAAAACAAAACACCACAACACAAAAAACCCCAAATCCAACCAACCAAAAATTCAAACTGAAAGCCTCCAGAAAATTTATGTTAAACTTGAGAATTTCAAATCTGAATCACACTGTGTCTTTCCCATGTCTTGTTCAAGTGCAGGACGGTCCAGAACCAACCTGTGAACCACACAGAACTGTAAAGGTGTCACGGAGGGACGCTCTGCAGCCCAGCTGTTGGCAGTGGCACTGCACTGGGGTGTGCTCCTGCAGCTTCTCACACGCTGTGCTACTCCAGCGTCTCTGATTTATTCCTCTTGTGATGGTACCTACATACCACAAAGGAAGAACAACCAACTCCCACAGTGGCATGTGGAGCATCTAGCCTGGGATATACTGGTTCAAGGGAGGGCTTCAGTTTGCATTGGATTATTACTGAGAACTGCTTTAAAAATTAAATGTAAAAAATTCCCTCTTATCCTGCTTCCCACCTGCTCAGCCTTTTCCCCACACCTGTGACAAAGGAGGGCTAGAATCAGGGGCCCTTTTCACTGTGCAAGGAACCGAGCCTACAACGGATACAGGGGATTTGTGCCATCTCAGAATAACCAGGATGCAATTTTAGTCAGGCCAGAACAGAAGCAGTTTATTTCTAGAGCTATGGGTGAGAACACAGCACAGCAGAGTGACAGATGCTGCTGATACGAACTCTGCCCAAATGAGGCAGTTACAGAGTTTATATACCTTTTGGTTATGCAGCTCATTCTTCACCAAACTGTGTCAGATAAGCAGGATATTGTAAATAGAAATAGCATTCTTCAGATAAGGAGGCTCTAGCCAGCACACCCCTTAAGAAACAATTCACTCCTTTGTTAATTAAACTGGTGAGACCATTATCTGCAAATATTTCTTAACTAGTGAGTCCTGCAAAGGCCTATGAGGTGTTAACTATTTTCCTGCCACACTGGGGAGGGCCTGACTTCAGCACAGGGACTCAAACCACCCAACAGGGGAGAGAACAGGCCGAGCCAAATACTGGATGGGGGAACCTACCTCTAGCACTGACTGCGAAGCACACTGCAGCCCCTAGGCTACGGACAAGCTGTGGGACTGTTCTTCCCGCCCCACCTGCATTGCGCATGCTTATTTATACTGTCAGAGTACTTAACAGAAAAATGGAGCGCTCTTAAAAATATTCCACTGCCTGTATCTAGCAGCACTTGTTCTGAAACCACTTGTTCTGGAGTCTCCTTCTCTGGAGACTTTCAAGACCCGCCTGGATGCAGTCCTGAGTAATGTGCTCTGGGCACTCCTGCTTTAGCAGGGAAGTTGGACTAGATGATCTCTTCCAACTCTGAAATTCCGTGATTCCGTGCAAATTCTGTGATTCTGTGATTGATTTGCTAGGTTGAAAGGATTTCCCCAGTAGAACATTCCTCTGATGGGCTGCCTGGACGAGGACCAAGACAGTTATTACCATACTCTTCGTTAAGTGAAGCCTTCTAGTATTTTTCTCTTGCTCCAAGACAGATTTTCCAGAATAACTTTTCCCTGAAAAGAATCTAATTTTTACACTTCCTTTACCAAGGTTTACCCGAGAAATTACACATCCCGACAGAGTTCTTGACTCGTAGAGGAAAACCAAGCAAGTAATATCCTACCTTAGCAAAATCGTCCTATGTTTTCATTGCGCCAGCACACACTTTTCTTGTTTAATGGAACAGCTCATTACAGCCATGCTTGTGTTCTGTGTGCAGGAAAAGTCAGCAGTGTTCACTGTGACAGTACAGTGTTCCCAAGCCCCAGCCCTGAAATCTGCCCAGATAGAACAGGTTCATGTTTCTCTACCCCATGCTGCAAAAAGCAAGTTGATCCTGCAAGTAGAAACCCTTCTTGGGAACAAAGGCAAGTTTGGCCTTCACAGTGCTCTTCTCACTGACCCCTGGATAGGATGAGATTCAGGACCACAGCAATTTTAAAAGGTCCCATAGGTCATGTCCCTTCTGCCTTGGACTGGATTAGAGTTCGTGTTTCTTTTCTGCGAATTGCCCCGTTGGGAACAGTAATGGACACACCTCTCCTGCAAGCTTGCTGGTTGACATGTGGGACAGCCTAGGTAGAAAAGATGTCTTATATCACGCTCACATGCTCTTAAACCATCCCACCTTCCCCATATGGAAGCAGATGGGCACCAAAGTCCTCTTGGGCACAGGCCAAAACGTTCCCTCAGACACTGACAGTTTGCTCCTTGGTATTTCTTGCATGTAGACACACCAGGCCCAGCCAAATTAAACTAATAACACGTAAAAGGCTGAAGCAGACAGGCAAAAGTTTGGAAGGAAGCATTTGGAAGGAAGCTAGTTTCACTACAGAAGCTTCACATAATTTGCTGGAAAAAGGCCCACTTTGCCCCGGCACTGCCCCCGCCACCAGCCTTCATCCACCATCTCGATGTGGGTGATTGTGTCGTCAGGATCAAAAGAAATCTCATCATCTCCATCTGCAAAAATTGTTCACAAAAGATAGTCACAATGCAAAGATAACCACAGAGAGAACTGGTTTTACACCCCTCCTCCCACCACCCCCAGGAGGAGAATACAGAACAAGGGTTCTGATAGCCCTCAGAGTTCATCTCATCCAATTCCCACCAAACAGCACAGATGAAGCACAGGAGGAGCAAGATGAAGCTTCTGTGTTCTGTGTTCCCAAGTTAGGTCTCATTCTGCCTCACAAGAGGAAGAATTTAAACCACCAAGTAGAAATCTTTTCACCACTGCTGACAGTGTAAGCCACCACCTCCCTGCCACACTGCCCCAGACAGCTCCCAGTGCCTCCCCCCCAGCCTGGATGGCAGACCCACCTCCTTGGTAATCATAGAGAGCCACTGCACAGGTTCCAGATTTCTCCACCTCATAAATATTGTCTGTTTCTCCTGCAGAAGACAGGACGGTCAGATGAGAAAGAGGCTGAAAGCAGCCATATAGATCTGGTCAGTGCTATACTCCACCCAGCTGTCAGCCTTGGGGTGAACCACATCCAAACCCTATCAACAGGGAGAGCTGCACCATGGCTCAAAGCAATATATGACTTACCTCCCCTTCTGCAAGGAGAGAGGCAAGGTCCTGATGCTTCATGTTCCTCTCCCGAGAAAAAGGCTGGACATAACTCCAGCCTCTCCACTTACCATCTCCAGTACCAGCAAAGCTGTGGCAGAAACATCAACAGCAGCCCATGCAGTTTGCTTATGTGCTTGGAGGAAGACTACCCTGCACTACTCATGCCCAGGAGACACCACCAGATCAGGTTGCATGAGCACCGGCCATTTGAGCGAAAAGGTTGAATTAAGAGGGCGCCCCAGGCCTCAGTGCAGCACTGGCAGTCACTTGCCAAGAAAGAGTGCACCAAGAGCATCAGCCCAGCTCCAGGTTCCTCAGAGCCCACAGCAGTCCCCTGGTCCTCCTGCCTGAGTCCTGCTCCAGCAGAGATACTTGCTGCCTGGCCCAGCATCCCACGCAGCTGATCTCATACCTTGGAGCCAGGCAAGGGAGTGGGAGACAACCAAGTCTCCATCATCATGGGCTGTTACTCTGACCTCAGTAGACTTCAGGATACAAATTCCCTCTAGAGTCTGTCCCATACATCCAGTGAGGTGAGTGGACAGATACAAGCTCCTCAAGACATGGACTCTTCCATCAGTACTCACCCAGGTGGGGCTGGCTCTGGCTGGGCTTCTCAGGAAGGATGTTCTCATAGTCCTCACCTCCGTCTTCTCCATCATCATAGATGGCATCCAGTTTTCCCAAGGGTGCCGGCAGCTCCTCATAGTCAGCACCTCCATCGGTACTGTCACAGTACTCAGAGGGCTCTGGCAGCTCCTCATAGTCTCCACCAACATCCAAACTTTCACTGTAGATGGGCTGATCCTGGCTAGGGAGCTTGCCCAGCTCTTCGCCCAGATCTGCTGGCCTTGGTGGCAAAGTGGGTGGTGTTTCCTCATCCTCCTTTTTTGCCTCCTGCCATGAAGTGAGAAAGTAACAGGAAAGTCACCTGCAAAGCATCTGCTGCAGACAACTCTCCCATGACTGCACAGCACCCAAACACAATGGCCCCTGCTCCACTGCAGGTGTCCTTTGTGCTACCATGACACGAATGGAGCATCATCGTCTGCACAAGGGAGAAACAGATCAGCCATTAGATCTGTGCTGAACTGGCGTCTGAGATTGCTGTGAAGACCCTCATGGCTCGTGTTTGAACCTTTCTCACATACTCAGCTACATCTCACTGCACTGCCGCTGCACTGACCACTCCAAGAGCCCGTCTCATGGTGCAAGGTGCTGTGCAGCCATGTCTCATCACCACCCCAATACGTCTCCCCTCACTGCTTCCAAAGCCTCTCCCACGCTGTCGCTGCACCCCACTTCTTCCTGCAGGGCTGCCTGTAAAACACAGCCCCCTTTCAGGTGCAATCCCCTCCGCCTGCACCCCTTCCTGGCTCTCCGCAGCCCACCATGGCACCTGTACTCCTTGTGACGCAGCCCTGTCTTGGTCAGCATTCCCAGGCACCCTTGCTGGCATGGTTGTAGGGGCTGCCTCTGTGTGGTCCTTCTCTCTCTGTGGGATTTCCTGCTGGAGAAAAGTCATCAGATCTCCTCAATCCCTTTGAATGATGTCCAGAGCAATGTCCATTCCCATTCCCAACAGAGCAACTCAGAAAATTTTTCTTCAGCTGCAATCTGTTCCAGCTCACAGAGCAACTCTTAGTTTTCCTCCACCTGAGATCTGTTGCAGCTCCCATAAACCTGCCCTAGGGACTGGACACCACCAGCCTGTAACAACTACAAGGTCTGCAGAAAGTAGCTTCAAGGAGGGAGTGTCAGGGGGTGCTTTGTTGGTGAAACCTTATCTGCACGTTGAATGCAGAAACAGCACAATGTAGAAGGAGTAAACATGAGTGTCTGGGTGCAACCTCCAGATGGAAAAGCCTGAATGCAGTCTGCTGGGATGGCAACACTGGGGAGGTGCGATTTCACTGTGTTTGCCAGGTGCTAGAGGCAAGAAGGAGCCTAGGCCAAAGCACAGGGGGTCACGGCTGGCTGCAGGCATGTCCTGATCTGTGTGCCAAAAGGGCAAATCCCGTGACAGCTGTGAAGTTGAAATGCAGTCCCTGGCAGTTGCAGGGAAGCAGTTCAGGCAAGAGATTACTGTAAAGAGTTCAGGTAGAAGGACATGAAGCTGCACGATCCTGAGGAAAAGTCTGCTTTGCAAGCCTCAGAGGATACGGCAAGATGGCCATGGCTCACCTTCCGCCGAGCTGCCTGGCACTCCCGAGTCTGCCGCCTCACCCGGTCCTCCTCTGCCTGCCTTCTGCTCTCCTGCTCTGCTGACTTAGCCATGTTTTCAAATCTTGACCTCAGGCTGCTGGTGCCACTGGCAGCTCCTGTGGAGAAAACAGCTGACCAAGCTTGCCAAATGGCTCCCTTCATCACCTCGAGCACCCAGGAGAAACCCAGACCTCTTCCTCTCCCAGAGAAACTTGCAGTTCAGCCACCTTCTCCTGCCCCTCAACACAGGTTAAATCCACATCCCACCACAGCACATGCCTGCCAATGTGCTGCCACAGAGGGACCACAAGGCCCGCAGCGTCCCACCAAGCCCAGGGCTGGTACTCAGTTGTCTCACCTGCCTCCACTGGCCTTGTCTTCTCATATGAGGAGGTGGGATCTGCCATCTCATTGAAGCCAGCAGCACTCTGCAAGAGGAAGTGAATGAAGTGTCCAGCTTATCAGGCAAGGCCAGAGCTGAGATCCCCTGCTGGGTTTGGCTAGTGGTGATTTGCAAGCTTTGCTCCCAGCTGTGTCTGTCCTCATCTGTACAATTGACACAGGCAGAGGAGGCTGCACAGTGGCAAGACGACTGCTGCATGGGACAGCAAGGCTGGGCATTCAAGGCAAAAGCATTGGCCGGTAACATGGCAAAGTGCTGAGCGGACGCCTGGCAGTCTACCATTCCTGAGGTCCAGGGACCTGATGCATCTGTCCCCTGCACTCCCAGTGGTATGAGGAATGGAAGCACTTCCCTATTGGATGTACAGCTGCAGCTGCCTAACCGTGAAAAACGTGTTCCTTCAGCAGGTCGTTGCCTGCAGTATGTGTGTATAGTAGCACAGGCTGGAAAACATCAAAGTGAAAACACAGAATCACAGAATCTTCATGGTTGGAAAGGACCTTTGAGGTCATCGAGTCCAACCAAACAACCTACAATCTCTGCCACTAGAGCATGCCCTGAAGTGCCACATCTAGACGTTTCTTAAACACCTCTAGGCATGGGGACTCAACCACCTCCCTGGGCAAGCTGTTCCAGTGCCAGTTCACGAGTGAACATGAGAGATATCGCTAGCTTTATGAGGCGTGAAGAGATGCCTAAAGTGGTAATAGCATCGGTGGGGTGTTTGCAGCAAAAAGAAAGTGAGATAGAGAGGGTTAATCTACCGTCATGAGAAAACTATTTCATAGAAAAAGGAAACTGCAGGCAGGATCCAGCTTTCAGACCAATACTGCTACATTTAGGGTTCTGCCTGCAGGTGTCACCACTGGACTGGAGCTCAGAGAGCTGCTCTGCTCTCCTTAAAGAAAACACCTGAGCAGGCAAACAGCACTGCAGGCTCAGAACCGGGTCTACACAGAC
The DNA here is from genome assembly GCA_009819605.1 of Sterna hirundo. NCBI lineage: Eukaryota > Metazoa > Chordata > Aves > Charadriiformes > Laridae > Sterna > Sterna hirundo. The sequence continues at coordinate 128,370 of CM020437.1, read as the reverse complement.
CACAGCAGAGACTTGGACGTGTTTATATGAAAGCATTTAAATTTAGGAGTCTTAGTGTGAGAGCTGAACCCTACACTTAGTGTTCAAAACTTTATCAAAGGGCAGTTAAGGTTGCCTAGTGGTACATTATGCTCTGCTCTGGAGCCATTAACTCAGCACTACTCCAGTGCCCAAAAACAAGGCAATCAGGTACTTGACCAAACATCCTTATTTTTACCATCTTTTAGTATGCTTCAATATTCTCAAAATGCACAAATTCATGTTTCGCTTTGAGCTGATCAAGAACTGCTTATCCCCTCTCTGCATCCTGCTCCTCAAATGACCCACAGCACTGACTTTTGCACAAGTGCTCATGTGATTTTCCATGCTTTTTTTCCCCACATACATGATGCCTTGCCTTTTGACAATGCACTTCCATTTGCTGTTGTTAAATTCATAGGCCATGCTAATCTCTTCCTTGGGCAGGATGCCATTCCCACTCTGCTACTGGCCCAGCCTACACATGCAGCATCGAAAGGAACACGCTCGGTTGTTACAGGTATGTGTTTATGTTCTTCCTTGGCTCAGGGCCCTGCAGAGAGGTCCTCATCTGCTTCCTCCAGCTCCCGAGTACGGCGATGTTGGTGCCGTACCAGGCACAACACTGTGCCACCAGCACTGTGCACAACAACAGAAAAAGGGTGGTTCAAGGTACTCTCCTCCAAAAGCCCCAAAGCCCCACCACCACCCAGGAATCTCATCTTGCACGCAAATCATCATCCACTGGCAAGAGCCCCTTTCCTGAACAAGCTTGCAGTGCAGCCTGCCAATCCACAATGTCAATCCAAGTGCCTGAGACGGTCTGCATGTTGACTGCAGATGAACCTTTGCTGGGTTTCAGCTCAGACAGGAAACTTGAACCAGCAAACTGGATGACCTCTTCTCGCACAAGGTTGCTCCCAGTCCCATCCCTGCTGGGTGTTGTTAAGGTTTGCAGGCAGATGATTAGGCCCTGGCCTGAGATTTAGCTAACTGACCAGACCATAAGAAACTCCTGGCCAGGACAGAAAAGCCTGCAGAAGGTAATAAGTAACAGAGAAGCTGATGAGTTAGTGCCATAAGGAATGCCCAGATTTCCCCAGTAGTTAAGGGGGAGTAACCAGGAGTTAAGGGCCAGTCACTCACACAGGGAAGTCTGCAAGATGTGTACTCGAGGGACCAAAGATTCAAGCCAGCTTCTGGGAAGCCTTGTTTATGTGTGGGTGTGACAGCTGCTAATAAATCTTATGCCTCGAGCAAGAACAGCTAGAGTGATGGCACCCATAGCGATACCACCTTGTCGATGGAGACAGTCCGATGCAAGAACCACTCTGTACGCATACCACTCTGCGCAACCACCACCTACCCGTCAGTGCTGGGGACACGACACCAGATGGGCCTTCAGTCTGATCCAGCACCTCTCCTGTGTCAGAGACAGTTCCTGCACGGTGCAATAGCCCGTGGCCTCTCAAACTCCTCATAAGGCTGCACTCACAAAATTTCATCTCCAAGGAGCTATCGCTGCTCATCCTGACTGTATGGGTACACACAAGGCCTGCAGGAGTGAGGGCAAGCAGCCAGGCAGAGCATTCCCAGCATCTCAAACGGTACTAGATATCCAGGAGGGCACAGTCAGATGCCCTTACAAAGTTCTTTGCTGGCTCTGCTATTAAATCCCACCCCAAGAGAAAGCAGGAGCACGACTGTTCAGCCTGAGAGGGGAAAGATTCAAAAGCAGCTGTGAATGGAAAAACTTCTTCTTCCTTGCATTATGGTCTCCCCAGGCTGCATTCCTCTGCACCCTCTGGTATGTACACTGGGCCAGTTCCCTCATACTCGCAATAGCTGTGCACTGAAAACTGGGACCTCATCTCCATCTGAGGAGTCTCTTCTCTCGCAGCAGTGCAAAGAGCAGTGATTAGCAGGAAGCAAGTGCAGGATGCAGCATCTAGTCTTACCTTATCTACTCTGTCCTTCTGGACTCCGTAACGGCCTCCAAACCCCTTGGCATAGTCTGTATGGAAAAAATTAGGCTGTTTTATAATATTTTATATTCTGTGTGCACCTCTGACGTCAGTATGCTGTGACCAGTAAAATTAGTTAGTTTTGCATCTTATCACATGTGGAACTAAACAGAGACAATACATGCGAAATGCTCTGGACAGTGGCTTTTAAGACTAATCCTTCATTCTTTTCGGCAAAGCGCACAGGTCTTCAGTGCTTTAACATGGCAAATCTGCTTCCAAGGCACCGGGGTGAGAAGCCAGACATGCCACTCCAGTGCAATGTGGCCTTGTTTGCTGAAGTTAAACATACAGTAGTCGAGCCATTCCTGGAACCTGCTTTGCCTCCTTCCCATGCGCTCACCTTTTGAATGATCAGGAACACACCTCAGAGAAAGCACAGTATAGTGTGGGAAGCCTGACTGAGGGACTTTCATTCAAGGTCCCCCACCAATGCAAGCATGCACCTACTCTGGCAGAGTTTACCCTTGTGTTTTGGGGGTTCACAGTGTTCCAGCTGCTCCACAGCACGCTGTACACATTTAGTTTTCAGCAGCTGGATCTCTGTCAAGTATGAACCACTAGCTCCAGATCCGTGTGTGCTCCTAAGAAAGTGTGCTGCCACCTCTCTGGCAGCATTGCCCTACCTGTCTGGGACGCATGGGGTTGCACATCCTCCTGATGGTCCCAGCCAAGGGCACTCTTGTCTTGACGATCCCTCTGGATCCCAAACTTCCCACCAAAGCCCACAGAATAGTCTGCAGCCACGGAGATCCAGATCATGGCATGGAAGAGAATCAACAAGGGAGGCAAAGAGGAAAGTGGCAGCACAGTGAGCTCAGGCTGTTCTTACAGGGACAACAGTTTCCCCTTCCCAGGACTCCAGAGAAAGACATGGAGCGAGGCCAGATTTCCCCACTGGAGGCTGCAGCAACTGCCCTCCCTCCTCCCTGAGACATGTCACCTGCTATTAGCACCTGCCGGGGCTTCCCCTGCACCCTTCTTTTGGTGACAGACTGCCCAGGAGATCCCTGTGCCCATAGAAACCTGCTGCTCCTCTTCATTTAGCCTGAACTTTTTCCAGCAGTCATGCAATGTGCAATGGCTTTTCTTATCTGCCACATTCCCTTGCTGCAAGCAGTGGTCACCCGACAGCTCCCCATAGCTTCTGCACCATTCATGCAGCAGGTTGCAAAAACCAAGCACAGTGCCCCACAGCCCCGGTGAGCAGAGTCCTGACACAGCCCCCAGCTCCACTCCTGACACCACCTGCTGCACTGGGCTGCCCGAGCTCACCTTTCTGAGAGTCGTGCTTCTCTGCCTGGCTCTTGTAGTCAAATCCCACTGCTGCTTTGTCCACCTTGTCCCTCTCCACACCGTAACGGCCACCAAAGCCCTTGGAGTAATCTGAGGTGGTACACTGGAGTGAAATGCTGCCCCCAGCATGGGGCTGGTGAGGGTAAATATGGGGAGAAGTCCTGGGGATGAGCATCAGGGAGGAGGAAGAGCAGCAGGGACGATGAAAAACACTAAAAAATGCAAGGGGTTTGGACCAGACAGAGTGGATGGCAGGGAGCACCATGAGGGCCACTCAGAATGAGGGCCCATGGGGTGCACAGGGCAAGTGTGGGTCATGGCAGCATGCCAAGAGGGCAAGGAAGAAAAGCGACATGCCAAGGGCAGCTGGGGAGGCAGTGGGAGCTCAGCCACCCAAGGATGCAAAGCCAAAGCAAGACTTGGGCACTAACAGCCTGGGCATCCACCCAGTCACGCATCCCCAGAGCAAGGATTTCAACCTGTGGTCTGCCAGACTCTGAAAAGCTCTGTGATTAAGTATATTGAGCCCTTGAAAGTACAGAAGAAATGGGAAACTTTTGCTGTACAGCTTACATTTTCTATAATGGAATCTCAACTTCTACAAGGAAACCACTAACTCTGGATGCTGCAGCAAAGGCTGAACCCCACATTTCTGGAGACATGCTCCAGCTCTCCCCCCAGACTGTCTCTGTCACGCTTGACCATCGTGACAGAGGCACCACACATCTTCCTCACACCTTCCCTTTTCTCATCGTCTAAACTATTAATGTATTAACTACCTCAACTGTGTTCAGTTATTCTCTAGGGACTAGCTTGTTATTATTGGCTGACGTACTAAGAAATTTCAGCCTCCATCCTAGGTGGTGGCCATGTAGAGATACTTTCAGAGACCTGGTCTGCCAGCTCTGTTTCCAAATCCTGCCCCTCAGGAGGAGTAAATCACAGTCAGCTCTCTTTGTTCCCTGACTCTATTCTTACAGGTTTGCATTTCACAGGAATGAGCTGGGGCTTCTCCAGAAAGTTCAGCCTTATCAGCCCATGAAGACTCTGATCTTTAAGGTCCCTTGCAACCCAAACCATCTAGAGAAATACGTGTGAAAACATTTTGTATTCAAGAACGGCTCTCTGTTTCATAGAAGTTCAGTCAATTAAGGATGAATCGCTAAGTCCCAGAAATGTCTTAAACTTATCTCAATTAAACTATTATTTAACCATTAGGCCATTATGAAATGGATCTTTTAGGATGCTGTTTTCAGCAAATATAGATTTTATGACCATTAGCTTGATGGTGAAGTTTCCAGTACAGACACGTTTTTATGAAAAACAATCCAAACACCTTACCCTATTTCTAAAATTTTGATTTTGTTCTGAGTGATTTCTGTCGTTTTTCACAGCCTGATGAATATCTGTGTCTACAATCTAGTATACAATCTCTTCTACAGGAATATGTTAATGTTGCACAACTGCATGTGATTTTAACTGCACAACTGCATGTGAATTTAAGATCAATCAAGAATGCCTCAAAAACATCTTCCTCCTTTTATAGTTTCCTCTGAAATGAACATGATTCAGATCTTCTTTTCTTACTAATGGATTCCTCACACTTATCTGAAACAGTAACAGACCTTGCTCTCTCATATCCTCCTGGTTGCAGAGTATTAAAGTATCATTAGTTTCAGTTCTTGCAACGTTCTTAATGAATATAGCCGTTTGTATGTACACGTGAAGGTTTGGCTGAACCATCTCCAGAATTCTGCAGAAGTTTGGGTGCTGTACAGGCTTTTGTTTCCATATCCATTGTTGTGCCTTTTCTTAACATGCTGCTTTTTTATCACTCACTTCTCACGTCCCACAGTGCCTGGGCTCCCTCTGGAGCAGTTGCCCAGGAGTTTCAGGGGAAAGGGAGCATCAGCCATCCATCGGGGGTGCATGTGGGGGTATCTTCTCTGCTCAGCCAAGATGTGGCAAAACGCAGAGACAAGCAGAATGTACAACAGAAGGGCGGTGACAGGACAGCAGGGAATGCGGCTGCGAGGGTGACTGCCTGGGAACAGGAATCAGAAACAAGTGACAGGAGGGGGATAACAGAGGGGACTGTGCCACAGCAGAGAGCACAGGACACTGCGAGCAGAAGAGAAGCTGGGCAAAGTGTCAAAGGCTCACAGGTGCCCATGGACTTGCCTTTCTGGGACGAGTGTTTCTCCACCTCACCCTTGTATTCAAAGCCCAGTGCTGACTGGAACAAGAAAGGGAGGAATGTCAGTCGTCCTGAGGACCAAGCTGAGTCTCACGCACCCTCCCCCAGGGCTGGCACCCTGTTCCCTCTCTTGTGCTGCAACACGCAGGCTCATGGCCACCCCTTGGCTGGCACGGGCCGCCTCAGCCTCTCACACCACTCTGCTCTCCATGTGCTCAGCAGCCCGCTCAGAACAGGCTCTCGCAAGAGACCCCGCGCTCCAGGCAAGAGGGCCACCATCCTGACCCCACAACTTCTCAGCAGGCGAGGCGGCTGGGCAGCACCTGACACCAAGATGTGCACAGGAGGGACACCATCCTGCTGTCCCCACCCAGTCCCGCCATGGCCAGTCACTGTGCATGGCACAGCTTGGGGGTCTGGGGATGCAAAACACCACAGCCCCCCAAGACAAACACAGTGCTGCCTGGATAGGACAGTGCAAGCACATTAATGGACACCAATGAGTTAATCTTCACAAGTGCCCTGCAACTTGTCAGCAGTCATTGTCCTGCACATAGGAGGTGAGCTGCCTCCTCCAGTGTCGACCTGCTTCGTGGCATGCTGAGCCTGGCACCCACCAGCACTTGGAAAACAGCAGCCACAGTCGTCAGCGTCAATGTAGCTCAGTGTTTTAGGGGCAGCAGCGAGCACAGGCCACAGGTACGTATTCCAGCTGCCCTGTCCAACACACCTTGTCAGCGCGGTCCCGCTGGACTCCATACTTTCCCCCAAAGCCCTGGGCTGCATCCGTCTGCGAGGAGTGCTTCCCAACATCAGCAACATACTCATGGCCCACTGCGCACTGAAGAGAGAGACAGCATGACATGAGCACCCGCAGTCAGACTGTCAGGGTGGACAGACACAGGCACCACACTGCTGCTCTGCCCCGCCGCCAAGATGCCTGTGGCCACGAGGTGACAGGTCCAAGCTGACTGTGCTGGTGGTGGTGATGCCTTCTGCAGGGCCTTTGCCAGTACCAGTCTTCCTCTGAGACCTGTGATGTAGCTTCAAGGGCAGCCATCCCACAAAACCAGCCCCACTGCCAGCTCATCACACAAACCGTGGGATGCTTAACACCTGCTGCTCCCAAATGCCAGTGAAGCAGAGTGGTGGATAATCGCATAGGGAAACTGAGGAGAAAAGTGCAGTTAGGCAAGCACAACTGAAACCCCAAAGGCAGCAGGTCTGGCACCTGCTCCCTGTTTTCTGCATCTGAGAGTGAGGGTCAGCAGATATGGCTGACGCCAGCCTTTACACCCCCCATGGGCCAGGCCAGGGTCCCACTGCTCCCTGCAGGAGGTGGCATGGCCGGTAGCTGCTCATGGTCCTCAGGAGAAGGGCAAGAGGCTGAACGCTTGCAACATGCTGGTAAGGCTGGATGAAGGCCAAGGAGCTGCTGAACAAAACCATCCTCACTCTGCTCCGTCAGAAGGGTCTGAGCATGGCTGCTCCATTTTGGCCTCCTGGATATGTCCATTTCTCAGCCTACCATCCCGGTATCATACACACCCTCAGTGACCCCATATATTGAATACTACTACAACCTTATCATCTCACTTCTGAAAAAAAAATAATTAAATGCTGAAAGGTACAGGAAGAAGCCTGATGATGATTATCAGAAAACATAAAACAGATTTGACGTGAGAACAGAGAATATGCAGTAGGGCTTCATCCTGGGAAGATATGACAGAGATCTGGAATGTAGAATGTGAGGAGAGAATTATTATTCATTAGTTCTCCAAGGACAAGTAGGGAGGCACCTAATTTAATTGTTATGCAGCAGGTTTGAAACAAGCCGCAAAGTCCTCCTTCACAGCTATGGGGAGTGTTGCAAAGAGGTTGTAGAGCCAAGTTATACAAATGGGTTCAAACAGATCCTGAAGACAGATTACGGGCTAGCTAGACACGTGTGAATCTGTGCAGCCATGCCAGCTCTCTGTTCTCTCCCTTCAGGGTCAGGCCAGGAAGCAGACATGCTCTTCTCTTTATGAGAAAAAGACTTTTCCACTGGGGCCCAAGGAACCCCTCTACAACTGTTACCTTATCCATTCGGTCACGCTCTGTTCCAAATTTTCCCCCATAGCCGTAGGATGCTTTGGGGCCAGTCTCCAGCTCCTTCTTCTTGATGATCTCATGTTCCTCTGACACCTTGTTCCTCAGCTGATGGATGCTGGTGAGACAGAGAGAGTCAGGGCAAGTCACTGTGTGACTGTGTGGACCCACGCAGCCAGCTGGAGTATCCCCGAGCCGCTCTATCAGCCAGAGCCCAGCACAGAGCAGAGCGTAAACCCACTGCCAGCTATGCCCATACTGGGCCCCTCTGCGGGAGCCACACAGGTGCAGCCACCGCCCTGCGACAAGGGGACGATGCCACCCTGGGGGCTGGTGAAGGACCCAGAGCCATAGGCTCAGCCTGCAGCCCCATTCAGGGCTGCACCCTCTCTTCGACAGGGGCCCACGCTTCCCTTTCTCCATGCGCTGCCCCAGCAGTGTGGGCAGCACCGGGATATCCCCCGGGAGCCGCTGGAGAGGGTCAGCTCTGGGCAGGGCCGGAGCAAGGGGGTCCTTCCACAGGGAGAGCCGCTGGCTGGCACCACTGGAGACTCAACCCCGCGCAGCGCCACAGTGAATTCTGCCCGTGGCGCAAGGCCAGCGCCTCAGGCGAGGGGCCCGGGCGCAGCCGGCAGAGCCCGGGGGAGTGGCCCCCAGGCAACCCCGGCCCGGGTGAGGGCTCCGCCGCCCCGCAGCTCTCTGGGGCCGCGGGTGCGCCCCGGGAGAGGGGCCCGCCCGGCCGGGAACGCTCCCCGGGCTCCCCCACGGCCCGGCCCGGCCGAACCCCGCTCCGCCCCCGCCGCGCACGAGCCCTTATTTGGCCGGTTTCGGCCGGCACTGACGCTTACCCTTCCGGGCCGCGGTGGCGGCCCGCCCGCAGCCCCGCACCCCGCCGGGCCCCGCCCGCAGCCCCGGGCCCCGCACCCCGCACCCCGCCGGCCCCACTCACTCGATGTGCTCGGCGCGTCCGGAGCCCGCGATGGTTTTGGCCCCCCAGCGCTGCTCCTTCTCGGAGATGTCGTTCTGCGGAGCGAACTGCAGCCGTCAGCGGCCACGGGGCTCGGACCCCCGCCCCCGGAGGCTCCGCCGGGCGGGGCTGCCACCCGGCCCGGAAGGGAAGGGAAGGGGGCGAAGGGGGCGCCCGGGGGTCCCGGAACCCATCCCCGCCCGCCCCCAGCGTCTTGCAGGGCCGGGATCCCGGGGCCGGGGCTGCGGGGAGCCCCGACCCCCTGCCTCGGGGAGGAGCCAGCACACACAGATGCTGCGGACATTAATTGTTCAGGAAAATAGTGGAAGAACAGTGAGGTGAACGTTAGCTTTGCTATGGCAGCACCTGTTGGCTCTCTGGAAGGCCTGAACATGTATTTCAGAAATTGAAGCATCAATAAACTCTTTCCTGATACAAGGTAAAGCTAAAAATACGTATATACAAAACACAATAAAAAAATAATACAGAGTCATATTCTGTTCAGACTTAACTCAAATGCTTCCACAAATAGAAGAAATTAAGTAAAACCAAATAATTTTGACAGTACAGAACGTTTTTTACGTTAATAATTTGGAACTTTGAGGAGGGGGCTTGCTTTTCTGTCCCAAACTAGAATTTCTTACCGGAAATAACTACACAAGACTGAACCTCGGAAGCACAGGAGTCTTGTGTAACAGAAGAGAGTGTGCAACAAGAAACTCTTGGAAAGGAAACCAAAATCTCAACAGGCCTCAGACAGCCTTACAGCACAAGGCTGTAAGTCGTGGCTGGCGCTCCGCGGCAGCGGGAGGAGCAGGGCTTCTGCTGTGCTGTGTGCTCCAAAGAGGTTTAGAAAAAGGGTATAAAGAACGAAATGTCAATGTTTTGACATAGTAAAGGACTGTTTAGGTTAACCAAATATAGGAGACAAAGCCGTGCAGAGAAATCTTGTGATGCCAAATCAGTGGGTGATAAAATTGTAAAGGTTAGTGTTAATAAGTATAAAAGTAAAGCATATGGAAAAAAAGATCCTAATTATATCTGCACAGTGTTGGTTCAAAAATATTTGCCAGTCCAGAAGGAATATGAAATATGGAATTATGTGCAATTATGTAGAAGAGTAGCAAATACAGAGTTGGCCAAAACGCCAAAGTGCGAGGGACGTATTAGCAAAGGAACAGAGAATCAAACAGAAAATGAAAATCATGACACTGTGTGTATAGATGAGGATCCTGCAGGCTGGGCTCTTCTATTGTCTCATCATCTCACCTAGAGAACTGGTCTAGATAGAAAACAAGGCTATTTAGAGGCATGGAGCTGCCTCTGCACAAGGTGACCATAAATAGAGTAGGATTCTTCCATCTGGAAAAAAGACAAATGAGTGCAATGCTGGAACCCTGTACAACTACAATGTGGGAAAGAGAAATTGTAAATCTTTGCTATTTCTTGTAACAGAAGTTGTGGGGAGGTCTCAGTGAAGTTAGCAGGGAGCAGGTTTAAAAGAAACTAAATATTCCATACTAAGTGATATTACTTGTAGTCAGATGTGGGGTACACTGATATAGGAAGTTCTGGAGACTAAACATAGATACGAGTCAGAAATGGCTTAGAGAGGCAGACGGACAGTGCCTGCAAGGGGCTGGTGGGACTTGGCTAATCCCGCACAGACAGCGGTGCTGCGTGCCGTGCCAGGCCGTGTCGTGCCATGCCAAGCCCCAGCCCAGCTGACCAGCGTATGCCTAGGGCCAGCGAACCTTCCACACCACCACCGTTATTATGGATTACCACAGACACTCACCACAAAATCAGGGTCAGTGTCCCAGTCGTCTCCCTGGGCCTCAACCTTCACTGACACGTCATGTCCCACGACTGCTTTCCACATCTGCACAAGGAGGACACAACATCACCCAGAGCCCAGCACACGGGCACTGCTGGCCCACGCCGTGGCATGTCAGACCACAGCAGACGTGGGGTAACTTGGGCTGGAGGGGACCTTGCAGACCACCTGCCCTGCTGACCTCTCTGTCCCTCGTATAGCATGGGTGTCCTGGTTTGAGGTAAAACAGAACCAACTCTCTGTTCAGTAATTTTACTTCTCAGCTAGGCCTCTTCTAACTCTCTGAAATTAACAGCATATAGTGCAGAAAAACCATTTGTTCTCAGAGTGGTAAGACCAACGTTTATAGTTCATGCCAAGGCATGGTGTGTAGAGAGGCTCTGCTTGTACTTACTGCTACAACAGCCAGCTCAGCTAATTTCATTATTTGCCCCATTGGAGGGTCGCAAGCGGAGAAGCGTAGAGGGGTTGAACCCGCAGGGAGGGCAGACAGGACAGGTGACCCAAAATCAACCCACACGGGTATTCCATCCCATCTGCCCCATGCTCAGTGTAAAAGCTGAGGGGTCAAAGGGTCAGCCTCTTTCTTAGATGGCCAGCGAAAGAGGAGGACTCTGTCTATTTGTTTGCCTTTGATCCCAATCCGTGCATTCCTGACTCCAGCTCTGGAATCCAGTTCCTACCCATCGCTAGCCCAGTCTGGGACCCCCCCAGTGCCTGATGGTGACGTCATCCTGGGAGCTTGATACGGTTTTGTTTATACTGTATCTATTGTATTATTTCCTTTTTATGTTATTATTAATATTTCATTAAAGTAGTCTAGTTTCTTCTAAACTCGTAAATCTCTTTACCCCTTCTCCTCCTCCCCTTGGAGTGAGACGTCAGGGAGAGCATCTGTCACCCGTCAGTGGCCGATCTGGCCAAAACCACATCAGGGCACCCCAAAATAGCTGCTCTTGAGCCCCAGCACCTCTTTTAGCAAAACAGACAGAGGTTTTAAGTGTAAACCACAGCCTTCATGCACACTGGCTCCACAGTTAAAACACACACCTTATTTTCATCTAAGTCAGCACTAGCATCCAACTACTAGATTCTGCTTTTCCAACGTACACTAATTCTCTGTGTTTTGGGAGACCGTTCGCTGCTTTAACCTCCCTCCTGCTAAGCACAGTCACAGCACAGCACCAGAGGCTGTGGCTTGCTCTGCCACCATCACACAATGCTCCGGTACCCGAGGTTGGACTCCTCAAGTTTCTTGTCTGTTTTCCAACCTTTTAGTCACCGCGTAGCATGCTAGAGAAGGTTCAGGGGAAAGCTGTATGCTGCTATGACGGTGCTGGTACAGCAAGCTGCGTGGCGTTTTTGTCTGTCATATGGTAAAATCAGGAAATGGGGCTAAAATCATAAAGCATGCAGGGCTGCAAAGGCTGAAGCTGTGGCGGTACGGCTTGTACAGGCTGCCCCGAGAGGCTTGGATGAAGCGATAGGCCCAGGAAGAGGAAGTTAAATAAAAGTAATGCGAAATCTAAAACTCACGCATTTAATTTTCAAGGTGACAGTGAAAAAAGCTGATGAAAAAGCCCCTCCCAAGCAACACAGTTTCCACAAAATGAGAGACAGAAGATTATGGGCCTTGCCTGCCCCTACACACGTAGGGGCTGAATGTGCTGCAAAGACCGGACCACTGAGAGCCCTGTTTCACATCACTTAAACCTGCAAACAAACCAAGAGGAGGGAACGGAACTGCTTTGTGATGGATCCTCATTTAACACCACACTTTTATTGTGTGCTTCTCAACAGCACTAACCCCTTAATCCCACAGCCACGCAGTAGCCTACAAACTGGTCCCCAGTGCCCAGGACAGCTGCTTTCCGTGCAAGCAAAATGTTTATGCTGAACAAGTAATTAATTGTACAACACAAAAAGATGTTAAGTGAATAACCTTCCAGTTCTGTACAGTGCACTGTTCAGTTCAGTTTCAAGCTGTGCTTACCAGTCATCTAGAGAATCATCATTGTAAGACCAGGGAGCAAAGACAACAGGAACTAAAAGAGCACAGAAGAGATGAGACTTTCTTTTGTTAAACAAAAGCCAGATAGCTAAGGAGAGGATGTAGGCCCCAGGCAGATTTACTGCGAAGATGTGGCTTTAGGCCTTCCCCTGTTTGCCTCAGGGAATAAAAAAAAAAAAAGGAAAAAAAAAATTAAAAAAAGTTTTCGTATTCCGGAACACAGCAGGTCTGTGACATGCTCGGCTGTGCTCGTGTGCACTGACAGTAATCTTATGAAAAACTGAATATGGGTAATTGCAAATAGAAGCAGGGGAAGCAGGAAGGCTCATGTGGACAATATAGCACAATCTAACAATACCTTTCATCTGCATTTCCCCTCCCTCGTTTATTAACATCCAAAGATTTTTAAAGTTTGTGGCTCATTTTTGTTAACGATAAAACAGCAGCAATAACCAGCTAGCACAGGGCTGTTCAATGAGGCAGCCGATTTGAGCAGAAAGCTCAAATGAAGGTGGTTCAGGGCTTTAAATACTGCTGTAAATGGTTCATGACCACCTGCTCTCCAAAGCCACTCACCATGGATCTTGGGAACCATGACAAACCACAGAACTGTAATCACACCACAAGGCTCCAGATACCCTTTATAATGAGGAATACCAGTCAGAGTAGCAGCTCAACCCTTTAGATTGTCCCATTTTCCCCCTTGAAATCATCCGCTACACCACAAATATAGGGCTACTACATGTAGCACGGTTGTGCTGGTTGATTTGGAAACGTGGTTCTTTACAGCCTCAAACACAAGAGCAACAACAACCAAAGGAACAGACGGAGAAGCAAACGCTGAGGGCTATCAACTCACACATGCTGGATCAGGAAGGCGTTCTCTTTGCTCACCAAACCCCTACATTTTGTTGTTTTTCACTTTCCAATCTCAAAACCCACTCAGCTTTCTTACCTTAAAAGCCTCACCAGCTTCTACTGGCAAACTTGCTGCTTTTTGCTCAGGCACCTGATGCTAGCGACAGCTCTTGGACTGCTGTGTGCCCCGAGTTCCTGTTTTAACTTCAGCTATCTTCACTTCCTGCGTCCCAGCCCCCAGCCGCTCAAGTCATGAGTACCAAAACCTGCCCTCGCATGCTGACGACAAGGCCTATACCCAGGGTACAAACTGCTGACTCCATCAGCAGCGCTTGATGGGACACCATTACGTTTCTTAGTGTGCAAAGCAGAGTGTGATCTCCATTTCCACCTCTTCCAAAAAATCATTTTGCCGTAAAAGCACAAAAAAAATTAAAAGGCCGAAGCCCCTGGGCTTGGCAACTAGAACGAGATCCAAAGAAAGCAACCTACTGCTGACAGAACTTGTTATGAAATTTGTATCAGTTCTTTACAGCACAATAAAAATATATATACACATACATACATAAAAGCCCTTCTAGGACCACCCCCCCCCAAAAAAAAAAAAAAGAAAAAAGTAAATAGCTTGCACTAGGAAGATGGAAAGCATGTAATTAAAGAATCCTAAGCACTTAGAAATCAAACTCTTGGTACGTTGCTTACTGGTGGGAAATGCACAATTCTGGAATGAGTAGCATGAATCACGCTAGTTTGACACTAGATAAACATCTCAAACCAAAATAACTTCCTTTCTGAATAAGTCACGTGGAACAAGAAAAGCTCCTAGAGTAGTCATTTCTATTTGACACAATGGCAAGATTTACAGGGCTTGGAATACAATAGGGTAGAACAGTTCAGTTGTAAGGGACCTACAGCGATCACCAGGGGAGATTTGGCCTTTCACGTCTTCTCCCTGCCCATGCAAACCGCGGCTCTGCAATCTCCCTGCGAAGCCTGACCTGGCTTTCAGAGATTGTACAATTCTGTTTTCCTCTCACGCTCCACAAGGAGCTTCCTATTCAGACAAGCTGGCTTTCTGCCCCATTTGCTTGACTTTCAACACAGTGGAATTGCCTGCTCAGGTTCTTCTAAAAGGTGCTTCTTAAATATTAACCAGTACTCACTGACTCCTAAGCCCAGATTCCCAGGGGACACTGCTAAGTAGCTCCCTGAGTAGCTTAAAGTTTGCTCTCTTGAAATCCAGGGTGGCAACTCTGCTGACCTTTTTTTCTCATTACACTGAAAATTTTAAACTCAACTATTTCACAATCAGTGTGGCCAAGACAGCTGCCTGCCATCACATCTCCCATGAGCCCTTCTCTATTCAGCAAGTCTAGGAGCGCATCTTTCCTAGTTGGCTCATTGAGTACTTGTGACAAGAAGTTATCTTCCACAAACTTCAGGAATTTCCCAGACTTGCTTGTCACAGCAGCATAGAATTCCCAGTTGATGTCTAGGAAGTTGAAATCTCCCATAAGGACAAGGATTGCTGATTTCTCCTAATTACCTACAAAATAACTCATCAGTGCCATCATCCTGGCTGGGCAATCAATGGTAGACATCCACTGTCTACTACCCAACATCTGCTTTGTTTTCCATCCCCCTCATCCTCACCCAGAGGCTCTCAACCACATCATCCATAACTGTAAGGGCTGTACAGTCAAATCTCTCCCTTATGTATAGCGCAACTCCTCCCGTAGCCCTCCATCCCAGCAGTCTAGTCGTGGGACACATTCCACCAAGTCTTACTAATACCAATGATATCGGAGCTCCGGGAACTGATCAATGCTTCCAGTTCATCCTGTTTGTTTCTCATACTGCGTGTCTTGGTGTGCAAGCATTTCAGATGTAGTCTTCAGCCCTCAGTGCTCCCTGGAGCAGTGTAAATGCTCCCATTATTATTGCCACGCTCAGGCGATGCCATGCCAACCCTTGGCTAACCTTCAGCTCTCCTTCCCCCGTTGATTCTAGTTTAAATCCCTGTCAACGAGTTCCACCAGTTTACAAGAAAAAGATGCATTTCCCCCATGGGGACAGGTGGACCCCGTCAGGCCCCAGCATACCTTGTGTTTTTAAAGACTCTCCCATGGTTATAAAAAAAAAAGTTCTGGTGGAGGCACCAGTTCTGGAGGCCTGTATCAATGGCTTGACCACACCTGTTTCTTCCAGTGTCTCTTCCCATTGCTGGGAGGATTGAGGAAAACACTACCTGTGCTCCTGAATCTTTTAGCTTTCTTTCCAGAGCCCTGAAATCTCTTTTGATCAACCCTAGACTTCTTGTTGCAACATCATCAGTACCCACATGAAAGAGGCGGAGTGGGTAATAGTCCAAAGGCTTTATTAAGCTCATCAGTCATCGGGTGATATCCCTGATTCGGGCCCCAGGGGGGCAGCAAACTTCCTTGAAAAGAGAGTCTGTTCTGCAAATGGTCTGTTCTCCATTCTGCTCAGGAGGGCGTGACCTACGACCATAACTCACTGTTGTTTCTTCTCAGCACCGGTCTTAATGCAGCTCTTGTTGCAAGGAGTCGGTTGATTTGACCTTGGTGAGAGTAGTTGCATAGGTTCCTCCTCTTCTGTCTCATCATGTGCTTTGTCTACCATACCCAGAGCCTCACACCTATCCACCCTCCCCCTGGCACAGACACATCCTGGGCCGGTCTCAGTAGTGGACATGCTGAAATGGCTTGCGTAGCGGAGATGGCAGAGCACAGCTCTATCGGAATCTGCTTCTCAGAATCTATTGGAGATAGATCAAAAACACGAGGCAGGACAGGTCCACCAAATACAGAAGAAATAAAAAGTTAAAATGTTTGAAACAGGAAACATCAGCTAAAACGCCACATCTTCATTAGGTCAAATCACAAAGCTGTTAGGTCACACTATGATTCTCAGATCGGGAATTCCTTCTGAGGTTTTATTTTATTTATTCATATATTTAATCTAAGCTGTAACTGTTCTACCTGAAGGTATAAAATATCTAAATGTCTCTGAACCAGCAGAAGCTTGGCTTATTTCAGTTCAGGAAAACTTGCATCATGGGCTTTGAGGAAACATACTTTGCTTATAATTCTTGCTCCTATTAATTAAATACAGTGGAAACATTATCTGTGGTGTAACAACCCCCCACTACTAGCTTTTGTTACAATGGTGGTGGTGGATTGTAGTAGTGAATATGGACAGAGGCACCTGTTTTTTGCTCCAGCAAGTTGAAAGAGGACAGGATGTTTTAACTAGTCTCATCTAAGTTAGTAACATGTTTCCAGCTTGCTGTTGCTAACTCCTTCGTCGTTCCTGGGGTTGCACAACTCTAACAGGGTGCAGTATTCAGTCAAATGTGCCTAAATGCAAAGAAAAGTAAACCCAAGCAGATCTTGTTTTATTGGAATTGCTTTCACTATTAAAGTGCTATTTCCTCTTTTGCCATTGCAGCAAAAGCTGAAAAAGGCTGAGAGAGGCGAGATGAGGAAAAAGGTCATCTCCACAGGCATTCAAATAATATGAAGAAATAGAGCGTATGCAATCAACATAAAAGAAAGCGTATACAAAGGTGACCCACAGTCCCGTGGTGGTCCTGTAAAAGGTATGATACAGCAGCACCATACCCTGAAGAGATCTGACATTTACACGACAACATTATACAAATTCCATCTGAAAAATAATCTTTATTCTATATACAGGAGCACATTCCCCAGGAAGCTATAGGCAAAGTATTTGGTCACTGAATTTTATATAGTTGAGGAATTCCACACAGATCATCAAGGGTGGTGCACAAATGGATATATAGTGCCAATGTTCTGGACCTGCCAATCATTTTTAGCTACCATAATAAAATCAATCCATCCTCAAATGGGCTTTGTTCACTGCTACAGAATCTTAGTTTACCAGCAATATCAAAAGAACTAGTTCTTTCCCATGGGAAAAATGTGACTTAACACACTAGCAAGAGGCAAATACCATCCTTCTGGCAAGTATTCTGAACAGAACCACCACTTGGTCTCTGACAGGGAACTCGACTCATTCAGCATTCTCCCTTTGGAAGACAGCAGTCTCAATTCCAGGACGTATTCAGGAATTCTTTAGAAAACACATATATCCTATAAGATCAAGTCCATTTGCATCAGTTTGCTTTAGATTCAAACAAGTCCAGTGACCAGCACTAACTTTCTACAACAGGCTTTTCCTAAAGCAGAGATGCCGGAAGTTTTTAGAACTCTATTCCCTTCCTCAATGTAAGGGGGGACAGTTTACTTCTGGAGCTTCTGCCTTTGATTTGGGCCCACATACCACATTATGAAACTCTTCAACACAGCCTGTACAGGTCTGATCTTGTGACAAGGGTTCAGTGGATGAGAATGCAGGAGCACTGCTGCTCCCGTTTCAAGAGGTATGCAAGCACCTTCCACGGTGAGAGGTGCACAAGTGCTATAAGCAGCAGGGTTATTAACTGAGAGCTAAGAAGTTTCTTGTTTCCCATTCCTTTTCAATAACTAAATTACTGACATTATTTTACAGCTTGTCAGGGCAGACATATGACTGTTTTTAAATGGAATGCTCAGCAGGTCCGGACATACTAATTTTGGCCTTCCTTCAACAGGAGATGCAACTGAGCAGAAAAGACGATTTTGAAATTCAATTCATGTTCCTTAAAGTGTCTACAACTTCCTTAGGATATGGCATTTCAAACAGCACTGAGCCACAGAGCAAATCTAAGGGATGGAAGAAAGGGAAGAAACTTCTCTTTCTTATATCTAGCTACAGCGTTTCCCCAACCCAACTCACTGATTCAGTGGGGAAGGTCCTGCAGTTCCTAGAAGTGTTGAAGTACTGCAGGAACTCAAGAATTTTTTTCTTATTCCTACCACAGCACGATACTATACAAAATGAGTGGTGCTTCCTCTAGGTACCTGAGCAGATGCTGTCCTTAAGGCTCGTAGCATGAGGACCCTGGCTCAGAAAATGTACCACTCGTTTAAAAACACTGAAGGAATGGCAGATGTCCGGGAAACAGATCCCAGGCATCAGCACTGGCTGCTGTGTACTTGCCAGCAAGCGACCTAGGTGCAAGTTGCTGGGGGCAGCTGCTCCTTAAGGGCCAATTTGGAAAAAAAAGGCAGCTGGGTGAAGTGCTACCCTGTTGATAGGGAATGCAGGCCCAGGGATTACACAGGGGGCTGTGGCTCAAGAGGCGGCTGTTATTCGTGTTCATAGGTGGCCTGTAAAACACAGGAAGAGCAGGACGTGGACAGCAAGCAGATAAATGGCCACTAGCATAGGCAAGTGCGTCCGGGATTGGAAGAGAGAGCGTAACAGGCGTCGCAGTCCAAGGATATTCCGAGTCTGGAAGAGTAAAAGAGAGACCAGTCAGTACCAGGAATGGGTAAGTCCAGCTGCCTTCATCCAGAGCTCTCCTGACCATGAAGTTTAAGCTAATGAGCATCAACCTTCCCAAACCTGTTCCACTGTCAGATTCGGCCTCTAGAGCTGATCCTCAGTGAAATATTCCCCTTCCCCTGCTCTCTGCAGGTTTCTCATGAACTAGCTCCCTCCAATTCTGCTTGAGAAAGGGCAACAGAATGCAGAACATATCCCTCTAACATTTGGTCCCTACAAATTTCCAGCCCTTTCAAGTGAAATATAAACAAATGGATCAACAGTACTTTTCTGCTAGAGCCTTGAGCTACTAGAATCTTTATTCAATCTCTATCCTAGAAGAAGAAAATTATTATTTATTTGTTGTGTTCTTTCACCCTTGCAGCTGAAAGGGCTTCTGAAGCTGTTGAACAAGCTGCTGTAGAGTGACCTTACTCTACAGGGGCTCTTCCAGGAGTCCACAGACAATGTAACATCTACTAGAAAAGTTCCAATAGAAAGAAAAAACTGTCTATTCTAGTAACAAACCCCAAGCAAGAGCACAGAGCAGCATCCGGTTACGGCTCCTGCCATAATTCTGGTGATGCTCCTCTTGAGAGCACCACCCCCAACTCTTCAGCAGGGCTTCACGGTTAGCAAAACAGGACAGGTGACTGCCAGGCTGTCCATCAGTACAGTGAAAAAGCAGCTTCCAGCCTGACTGATGCAGCTTTGAAAGACGATGAGTAGGGAAAAACTGAGGTGGCTGCTAAACAAAAGGGTAGACTCTCCAGACATTGCAGATGCTAGGTTCAGTAACACGTACACTTCTTATGCATGAGATTACACATTGTTTGCATAGGCTTTGCCTGTTTGCTCCCCACTGAGGCCTTGAATATTCCACAAGGAACCTGGGACCACCTTTTAGGCACAAACAATGCTGGTCTACAGTTTTAGTGACCTCTGAAATTTAGTCTGCTTATGTAGACTGTAGCACAGTCGCGATCAGAACAATATGTGGCTTCTAGCGTGGAAAACAGAGGAAGATAAGAGCAGAAACCCACACAGGCACGAACAGATTTAAACGTGCCTACAGAAGGATTTAGCTCCTATAGGTTCAGTTTTCAGTTCACATTTTCTTGTATCAGCCAGGGCTCACATCTTTGACAGCTACGAATGTTAAGTCTTACTTTGCTGAAATTATTATCCATGGAGTCAATCAGCAGGGAATGCTCGTGACCTGGAGTCATATCAATGCTAGCATTTAAGGATGACGTCCACTCACTTGACTGCAACCTGTCACAAAAAACCATGAAATTAAATTCAGTTTCTTATGATGCCCCAAACCCAACACTGTAGACAAGCTTAGGAAAGGACGTATTTTGCAAAAAGTAATGAACCATTGCAAACAAGCTATGGCCTCACTTGACAAGAACTGGTTTCATTTGTGCAAAGGTGGTGCCTCCTGAGCTCAAACTGAGCAGGAGGACTGGGTGATCCAACTAGCAGTGGTCCTCCTTCCTCCACCAGGAGGCTGGTGAAACCGTTACAGCGTAGGCATATTGTGCTCTCTATACAAGTTATACTTGCTCAATGCCAGCCACTTCCTGCACCCGCAGTCACAGAGAAAAGTAAAACTTCCATACTGCGTGATATGCAGATTACCATTCCTCTCCAGTAGAGAGAACAACTCGTCTGCTGGCAGTGGAGTCCTTTCTTACCTAATTTATATCCTGTCCTTCAAAACTCATTACTTTTTTGGTGCTGTTTTTTTCCTTTTATCTTTCAGGAATTTAGAACTCCTTAACTTAACTGAGGTCTTTGTGTTAACGGGGTCTTTCAAGTGAAATTTCATAGCGTGTAACTTGAAAGAAGCCAGGGCAAATGATTTAAGTGTATATTTTAAATTCTGTGAAATTATTCTGGAAGCCAGCTCTGGTCTCAATAGCACTGGTTCTTCCTAAGTATTTTCTAGTGACGGATATTCAAGATTGATAAGATACTATTAAAGGATGAAATGCAGAAATAGTACCATCAAATCTTTGGGTTATCATTAGTTAGTGAAGTGAAATCAGTTGTAGGAGGCTTCCATAGACTTTAATGCTACAGAAAGCGCTACAGTTGTCTGAGTTGTGTAGCAATTACCAGGGAACTCCATCCAGACCATTATTTTTTGGCTAAATCGGCATGTGTGTGAGAAGAAAGCCATTGTTTTCATGTAAGAGACTCCAATAGTGAGGTTTATTTTAACTACAAGAAACGCACAGCACAAATGCCTAGAATCAAGTGATAAAACCCACTTTTATAGTCAATGAGAAGAAACAGGCATTTCTAACATGCGACTCACTGCATCCTAATGCTAACATCTAGTCTAGCTCAGCCTCCTTTTCTCTGCTGACTATAAGGACATCTGTCAAGTAACCTGAAAGACACAGTGCATTGGGTATAAATGGCAAGGTTTTGGTAACAGGGAGTTGCAAGGGAGAGCTGTGTGGCGGGAGGCCATGAAATGCCCTGTACCAGTCACAATTGGTTCCAGCTGGCTGGCAATGAATGATCACAGAATGGTAGGGGTTGGAAGGGACCTCTGGAGATCATCTGACCAGCCCCCCTGACAAAGCAGGGTCACCCAGAGCAGGCTGGACAGGAACACATTCAGGCGGGTTTGGAATATCTCCAGACGAGGAGACTCCACAGCCTCTCTGGGCAGCCTGTGCCAGGGCTCTGCCACCCTCCCAGTAAAGAAGTTTTTCCTCATGTTGAGATGGAATTTCCGGTGTTCCAGCTTGTGCCCATTGCCCCTTGTCCCATCACCAGGCACCACTGAGAAGAGTCTGACCCCATCTTCTTGACACCCACCCTTTAGCTATTAGTGAGCACTCATGAGATCCCCTCTCAGTCTTCTCCTCTCCAGCCCCAGGTCTCTCAGCCTTTCCTCATAAGAGAGATGGTCCAGTCCCTTGACCATCTTTGTAGCCTCCGCTGGACTCTCTCCAGCAGTTCCCTGTCCTTCTTGAACTGGGGGGCCCAGAACTGGACACAGGGCTCCAGATGTGGCCTCCCCAGGGCAGAGCAGAGGGGGAGAATGACCTCCCTCGACCTGCTGGCCACACTCTTTTTTTAATGCGCCCCAGGAGACCATTGGCCTTCTTGGCCACAAGGGCACATTGCTGCCTCATGGTCAATCTGTTGTCTGCCAGGACTCCAAGGTCTCTCTCTGCAGAGCTGCTTTCCAGCAGTGATTCCTCACTGTCTGCCAAAACTACAATCAGAGGAGGATACTCTGCCTCTGCTCAAACGTATTTAATAAAGGGTGGTAGCTGCTAGGAGAAAGAGGAAATGAGCAAGAAACAAGGAGCAGCAGAGAGAGTTAACTACATACTGACACCAGTCTCCTACGCGGCCCTTTGCCTCACCAAAGGGACTGAGCGTAATGTGCGGTGTAAACAATCGGACTGGATACTAGCAACAAGGGAGGAGAGGTGTCTGGACTGAAACGGAGCCTGGGAAAGGCAATGGGAAGTGTTTTCTCCAAGTGTTTAATTGTTTCTTAATACCCAAATTAAGTAAAAGTTTGTTAATTGGCAATAAATTAAAATTGAGTGACGTTCTTCGAGTCAAGACTGTTTTGCCCATGACAGACAGATGCTTATTGAGGAGACAAATCCCCTGGAAGTATGGAAAGTCCTCTTCTGCCTTCACCCAATTCCCAGTCTCCAAATTACATTTTCCAGCAGTTAATTTAATTCACTGAGAAAGCTGGCATCTCATTTCTAGTCAGAATTTGTCTTAATGTCTAGTCAGTTGCCTCATTCTGTCTCTGTCTACAACTGAAGGATAGATAGCCTGAACATCAGGAAACTCTTTTTTACTGTAAGGGTGTCTGAGCACCAGCACAGGTTGCCCAGGGAGGTTGTGAAATCTTCAGCCTTGGGAGAGATTCAAAAGCCATCTGGACATGGTCCTGGGCAACTGTCTCTACAAAGCCCTGCTTGAGCATTGGACCAGATGACCTCCAGAGGTCCCTTCCAATCTCAACCATTCTGTGACAGACATGGTATAGTTGTTTCTGTGCCCCCACTGACATTTGACAGAAGGATGTAATGAAGTGCAGATGAACACAGAGCTAGGATCACCATACTTTCAGTCTGATACTGCCTGTTTGCTCAACGTCCCTCACCTCCTGATCTGATCCTGTGCAGCAGCCAGTGCCTCCTCTACAGCAAGACGACGGTCTCGTTCTTCTTCCAGTTGCTCCTCTAAATACCTCAGATCCTGCTTTGTGTTGCTATGTAAGTTTTCCATTTCAGACAACCTGTCAGAAAATAACCAAGCGTGTGTCAAAAAAAGGTTAATTCATGGACTATTCTGTTTCTGTTGTATTCACTGATGCAGTACATGAACAGACTCCAATTCCCTTCCACTTTACAGAGAAGACTTCGTCATCTTTTATTAATATTTGCTAATAAGTCACCTCTTATTAATAAAGAGAAGATAAATCTCTTGAAGCTTCTGTGTCACATCAGGAAGAAGTTCCTTGGCCCTGTCATCCATGGCCCCACCTTCTGAAAATTATTTTGAAAGGGTGTGAGGAATCCTGTGCTAGATCTTAATTCCAGAAGGTTACAAGGAGTCGTGTGCTAGGTCTCAATTCCAGACACACTCAGGATAACAGCCTTGAGACCAGGACCACTAAGCAGTTACTAAGGACCCAGTCCATCAAATCAAAGATGCTAGATTGGCTGGTGATGGTCAACTGGAATTGCTGCTGCATGTCATCTCTTCATTTTTTGAAGTTCTGTCCAAAGAGATAACTAATGACAGCTGTCAAGGGCATGTAACAGTTCCTCTACTTCCACAAGGTCCTAGTGTGGAACTGAGTTTTTCCAACACTCTGACAGAGAGCAGCAGAAATAGGCTCATCACTAGCCTAAACACCTCCATCAGGACTAACATCCTCACCCCTGTTTTCTCAGGCTTTCTTTACCTCAGCTGCAACTCCTGCAATTCTGGTGTGTAACTGCCTCTCTGAGGCTCATTCTTTTCTTGGGGTGCTCCTGGAGCAGCATCTGTTGCAAACATCTCCTGAAAGAAAGCATGAATATATGGCAGATACAATGCTGCTCAGTTAGCGAAACCATCTGCAATAAGCTTTTGCCTCCCTGGCACCAAGACGACCATCCTTACCAAGCCCTTGTCTGCAGACTGCAGCTCCTGGAGCTGTCTCTCAAGCACCAAGCAGCGGTTCAGAACCTCACTGTAGTGCTGATGGCTCTCACAGATGTTCCGACTGCTACCGCGCAGCTGCAGGGAGAGGGCATTTTTCTCCTCAAAGACCTGAGAGAGCTGAGAAGACAATACAACTGCTAAGTAAAGAAATCGTATTTTTGTGAAAGCAAAAGTTGTTCTCTGTGTAAATGAGGGTAAGATTTCTATTGAGAAGATGGGAACTGACACGCTGCATGTTACTAAGGTCCAAAGACCAGTGATAATCTCCACAGTAGCTTGTGGCTAAGGTTTCCAGAACAGGAGCCCCAAAACATCAACACGACATACAGAATAACACTCTTCCAAAACAAGGTTTCTAAAGAGCTGAGATTGACCTAAACCTTTCAGAAATATCATAAATAAATTATGATTTTATATTCTTGCTTTCTCCTTGAATGCAACTCTTTCTGAAGACTGCCAAATTCTGAATCTTCCATTTCGATGTGGGAATTGAACTGCTTGTCATTTTGCACTACGACATAGAAACTTTTTCAAGATCACAGGCAGCACTGAAGATCACAAGTGTGCCTTCCAAAGGAGCGACTGCCTTCAGGAGTCTAGAAAGCAGGACGCTAGAAAGAACTCCTGACAACAGAAGTGGAACCTGGAAACAACTTTCTTCACATAATCTCGCTCTCTGGTCCCTTTGTCTGGTCTCCTTCTCTCTCCCCTCCCTGCCATCCTTCCCCCATTATCCCCCCAGTCTGTTCTCTCTCCCTCCCTTCTCTCCTCTCTTTCTTTTCTTTCCTCCCCTCCCCTCTCCCTCTCCTCCTCTGTCCTCTTCCCTCCTCCTTTCTCCCTCTGGCAACTTTAGAAATAGGGCACTAAAATTCAGTGGCAGAAAAGTTGCTGATTCAGACACTACTCTCACTGATCCTCCTGAATGTGATCTATATATGGCCTGGAATATCTCTCTGGTCCCTTCAGGTCAGCTGTTTCAGTTCTGACCTCTCCCAGGCTCTTGCCCACCCCCAACCGACTCTCTGCAGAGAGAGCAGAGTGAGAAACAGAGAAGGCCTTAATGCTGTGCAAGCACTGTTCAGCAACAGCTAATACATTGGTGTGTTATCAACACTGCTCTAGCCACAGATCTATTACACAGCACCCTGGGGGCTGCTATGAAGAAAACTAACTCCATCCTAGCCAACTCCAGTACACAGAGCTTTTAACATCATCACCCACAGTATTCACATTTGGTAACTAAGGAGAAAAGGACCCGGGGGTGCTGGTGGACGGCCAGCTTAACATGAGCCAGCAGTGTGCCCAGGTGGCCAAGAGGGCCAACAGCATCCTAGCCTGTATCAGGAACAGCGTGGCCAGCAGGAGTAGGGAAGCAATGCTGCCTCTGTACTTGGCACTGGTGAGGCCTCACCTCGAGTGCTGTGTTCAGTTCTGGGCCCCGCTGTACAAGAGGGACATTGAGGTGCTGGAGCGTGTCCAGGGGAGAGCTACCAGGCTGGTGAGGGGTCTAGAGTCCAGGTCAGATGAGGAGAGGCTGAGGGAGCTGGGCATGTTTAGCTTGGAGAAGAGGAGGCTGAGGGCAGACCTCATGGCCCTCTACAACTCCCTGAGAGGAGCCTGGAGAGAGGTGGGGGTTGGCCTCTTCTCCCAGGGGAATAATGACAGGACCAGAGGAAACGGTCTGAAGTTGCGGCAGGGCAGGTTTAGATTGGATATTAGGAAGAATGACTTTACTGAACGGGTGGTCAGGCACTGGAACAGCCTGCCCAGGGAGGGGGCTGAGTCACCATCCCTAGAGGTATTTAAGAAACGTGTAGATTTGGCACTTCAGGGCATGCTCTAGTGGCGGAGATTGTAGGGGGTTTTTTATGTGTGTATGGTTGGACTCGATGATCTCAAAGGTCCTTTCCAACCATGAAGATTCTATGATTCTATGAACTAGACAAATTAACTGCTACCTAGTCAAAAATTGTCCGGACCACTAGATTTAAAGGCAATGACCAATGGCTTTACAGCCAGCAATGAGCAGAATAATCCTGGGGCCTGCCTGGAGCACGCATTGGTCAACATTGACAGCAACAGTTCTGACACAGAGTATAGCATCAGCAAATTTGCAGCCAATATTGAATGTTGGGGAGTGGCTGATATGACAAAGATCAAAAATTCCATCTGGAGGGACCTTGAGAAATGGGCCAACAGAAATCTCAAGTTCAATAAGAAATGTAAACTTCTACACCTGAGGCAAGACCCATGCATCAGTATGGGATGGGAAAAGACTGCTGAGGCAACAGCTCTCCTGTAAAGGACCAGGGAGTTACAGCAGCTGCCTAGCTGAAAACAAGTCAAGACTACATCTCCATTGTGAACAAGGCAAATTGTCTACTGGGCTACATTAGGAGAAGCATGGCTAGCAGATTGAGGGAAGTTATTACCTGCTCTGCTTGGTACCAATAAGACTGTACTTGGAATACTGGTACTGGTTTTAGGTCACTCATTTTCAGCTGGGGAGGCCCCAGATGACTGGAGATTAGCAAATGTGAGACTCACCTACGAAGGGCCAGAAGGAGGATCCGGGGATTACAGGCCTGCCAGCCTGACCTTGGTGCTGTGGAAGTTTACGGAGCAGATCATCTTGAGTGCCATCACATGGCACATATAATAAGGACAACCAGGTGATCAGGCCCAGTCAGCATAGGTTTATGAAAGGCAGGTCCTGCTTGACTAACCTGATCTTCTTCTATGACAAGGTGACCTGCTTAGTGGACGAGAGAAAGGCTGTGGATGTTGCCTACCTAGATTTTAGTAAAGCCTTCGACACTATTTCCCACAGTATCCTCCTGGAGAAACCGGCTGCCCATGGCTTAGACAGGAATACTCTTCGCTGGGTAAAAAACTGGCTGGAAAGCTGGGCCCAAAGAGCGGTGGTCAATGGAGTTTAATCCAGTTGGCAGCTGGTCACAAGTGGTCTTCCCCAGGGGAACTGGGACCAATTCTGTTTAATATCTTTATCAATGATCTGCAGGAGGGGATCAAGTGCACCCTCAGTTTGCAGAGGACAACAAGTTGAGAGGGAGTGTTGACCTGCTTGAGGGTAGAAAGGCTTTGCAGAGAGATCCGGACAGGCTGAATCAATGGGCCAAAGCCAACGGTATGAGGTTCAACAAGGCCAAGTGCTGGGTCCTGCATTTGGGTCACACCGGCCCCATGAGTGCTCCAGGCTGGGGGAAGGGGGGCTGGAGAGCTGCCGGGCAGAAAAGGACCTGGGGGTGCTGGTGGACGGCTGGCTGAATATGAGCCAGCAGTGTGCCCAGGTGGCCAAGGAGGCCATTGGCATCCTGGCTTATATCAGGGACAGTGTGGCCAGCAGGACTGGAGCAGTGATTGTCCCCCTGTAACGGGCACTGGGGAGGCCCCACCTCGAGGGCTGCATCCAGTTTTGGGCCCCTCACTCCAGGAGGGACATCGAGGGGCTGGAGCGTGTCCAGAGAAGGACAATGAAGCTGGTGAGGGGAGATCTTCTTGCTCTCTACAACTCCCTGAAAGGGGGGGGCAGTGAGGGAGGGTGGGTTGGTCTCTTTTCCCAAGTAACAATTGATAGGACAAGAGGAAACGGCCTCAAGTTATGCTGGGGAGGTTTACATTGGATATTAGGAGAAATGTCTTCACCAAAAGGGTTGTCAAGCATTGGAACAGGCTGCCCAGGCAAGTGGTTGAGGCACCATCCCTGGAGGTATTTAAAAGACATGTATATATGGCACTTAGGGACATGGCTTAGCGGTGGACTTGGCAATATTAGGTTAATGGTTAGACTAGGTAATCCTACGGGTCTTTTCCATCCTAAATCATTCTAAAATGGATAGAGAAATGGGAAGGATACAGGAAAAGGCTGCTAAGGTTGTCAAGCGATTGGAGCACATGATGCCCGTGAGAGCTGGGCTGCATTAGCCTGCTAAACAGGAGGCTAAAGGGTCATTTTACAATAGATTACAATTAAATTAAAGACAGTCATAAAGCAGACAGAGCTAAAATCTTTCTGACAGTGGCAAAAAATATAATAAGGGGCCATAGCTACAGACTGTGGCTTGGAAGAATCAGACTAGACATTAAGAAAAACATTTGCATCAAAAGTGTAGAGCAGCATTGGACAAAGGCTCAGAGAGGTTCTGGAATCTCTATTCTTTCACCACGCAGCTAGGCAAAGTCATGGCTGACCTGATCTAATGCTGGTGACAGTGCTACTTTGAGCAGCAGAAGGATGTACTAGATCATCACCAGAAGTCTCTTCTAACTAATATTTCTGATTTTAGGTTATTTCACTAAATGCCCACAAGAACAGAAAGATTCATTCCTGCTCCCTGAGCCCTATTCAAGCCTACCCTCTTCCCCACATTCCTCATCCCAGATTCTGCAAGCAAATACAAGATAATAATCGGTACCTTGTTGTTTAACTGCTGAATTCTGAGCTCTTTTTGGTGTAGTTCTTTCAGGCTGTCATTTAGCTGGGCCTGGAGATGTTTTGTCTCTGTTTCTAGGCTTGAGAAGTCCCCTCTCAGAACTTCTGAAGAAATCTGCCAGAGAAAGATCACTGAAAAATATACTGCACACATGACAACCCACTCTTGTATTAGTCCTCTCCACTTAGTATTCCAAAGTCAAAGCCCAACATATTCCTATGCCTGGAATTTGATCTGCTCAAGCAAAAGGGAATAAACAGAAATATCCTAAAAGCCACCCGAAAATCCAAACAATTAGGAAAGATCACTGAACTTGTACATATGATGGGCCTCTTCAGAAGTTGTCTTAAAGCTGTCCACAATACAAGAAGGGTGGGGGGGAAGTGTATAAATGAGAACAAGAAAAACAAACAAAAAACCAGAGCAATGTCCACACTATTCTCAGTCAACACAGACTAAAAGGCTAGCACTGAAACATTCTCCAGGAAAGGATCACATGCACATTGTTCTAGCTTTTTTCTTTCCATGTATGTATGTGTGTGTCAAAGGGATAAAGGGAGATTTCCTCCCTCCTCCACTGACACAAAAGCTTCTCACTGGAACATTACAGACGTAGGCAGGAGAGTTCTTTCCTTACTCGTAATGGTATTGTACACGCAGCAGGCAAGCATCCTTCCCTAGACCAAGCAAAATACTCAACATACTCCACTCTACTTTTAGGACTGTGATACAAGGGAAAGAAGGCAGAAAGTGGAATGTTCAATCCTCAGCCCAGAGGACTGAATCCCCCAGAGAGGCTGAGGATTGTCAGGATTGTAGATTCCTGTCACAGTAAAAACAGCAATAAATATTCAATAGAAAACTTAAAAATTGGAATGTGACATTAAAAGAACTAAACCAGATCTCAGATTGAAACACAGTGCAAGAAGCAATTCTAAATTAGCCATAAAGAATGACCTGAGAAGTTCTATACTGCTTAGAAGGACCTAAGGTACCTAAGAAGCCCTGTCTCTTCTACTGTCTTTCTTGAAACATTAGAAACCATGAACTAAGGGAAGAGCACATAAGGGTATGACAGAGTTTTCTTAGCATTTTCAATGATCGAAGTTGCATTGTTGGCAGTCCTTGGAGGCCACACAACAAAATCCAATACTGCAGTCTATACAAGCTGAATACAAGCAACACGTACTACTTTGGCTGAATTTCAAGCTTCACATTTCCATGCAATAAAGAATCTGTGTATTTCCACCCACCTTCGTTTGGTACTGCTCCTCTACAATTTGAGACTTGCTGAGGGGCAGTTTCATTTCTTGCGTGATCCTTTGTAAATGGCTCAGTTGCTTGTCTTTTTCTGCTATGACCATCAGGTACTGCTCCTTTATGCTGCTGTTCTGCTTTTCCCAGGTAGTTTTCTCTTGTCTGCCCAGTACAACACAAAGCAAATTACCAGTATCACTTATGATATTCAGGTATCCAGCTCAGAACAAGCCGAGGATGATTCTACTTCCTATTGTTACCCCATGCCAGAAAAGAAGTTTGATATCTAAACCAAAACAAAACAACCCATTTAAGTAGACGAACCTTAAAAGCAGGTTTAAGGAAGTATTCTCTATTTGGCTCAACACTGCAGATTAACGCGCACACTTTTAGTATTCCTGGATATTGTTTTGATCTGGCTGTACAGACAGTTTTGTCAAGCAAGTCATTGACAATGCCACTTGCCATCATAACATTATCACTGCCTCAGTCAAATATGCACCAGAACCACAGCACTGGTCCCAACATGCAAACCTGAGGCCTTTGCTTCATTCACACTGTAGAAGCCAGACAGGAAGTAAGTCTCCTTTTCTTTTATCAGGAGATAAATAACATTTGTAAGCTACTTCAAACTGTACGAGATCTGAAGTGTTAAGTTTGAGGGTCAGATTGGGGACAGAGAGAGTATCCTAGAGTCCTGAGGGAACTGGCTGATGTCACTGCCAAGCCATTGATCCCTGAATGCGTTAAAGAGACATTTAGATGTGGTGTTAAGGGATATGGTGTAAGGGAGAACTTTGCAGAGTGGAGTTGATGGTTGGACTCGATGATCCCTAGGGTCTTTTCCAGCCTAAATGATTCTAGGATTCTATGATATTTGAAAAGCCATGGGAGTCAGGTGAAGTTCCTGGTGACTGGAAAAAGGGAAACATTGCATCTATTTTTAAAAAGGGTAGAAAGGAGGACCCTGGGAACTACTGCCCTGTCAGCCTCACCTCTGTGCCTGGGAAGATCATGGAACAGATCCTACTGGGAGCTACACTAAGGCACACAGAGGACAGGGGGGTGATTCGAGACAGCCAGCATGGCTTCACCAAGGGCAAGTCCTGCCCGAACAACCTAGTGACCTTCTATGATGGAGTGACTACATCAGTGGACAAGGGAAGAGCTATGGATGTTGTCTACCTGGACCTCTCTAAGGCCTTTGACACAGTCCCCCACGACATCCTTCTCTCTAAATTGGAGAGGGATGGATTTGATGGGTGGACTGCTTGGTGGATGAGGAATTGGCTGGATGGTCGCATCCAGAGGGTAGTGGTCAACAGTTCAATGTCCAGATGCAGATTGGTGACAACTGGTGTCCCTCAGGGGTCCGTGCTGGGACCAGTACTGTTTGATATCTTCACCAATGACATAGACAGTGGGATCGAGGGCACCCTCAGCAAGTTTGCCAATGACACCAAGCTGAGTGGTGCGGTTGACACGCCTGAGGGACAGGATGGCATCCAGAGGGACCTGGACAAGCTCAAGAAGTGGGCCCATGAGAACATCATGAGATTCAGCAAGTGCAGAGTCCTGCACCTGGGTCAGGGCAACCCCCACTATCAGCACAGGCTGGGGATGGAGTGACGCTCTGCTGAGAAGGACCTGGGGGCGCTGGTGGATGAAAAGCTAGACATGAGCTGGCAATGTGCGCTGGAAGCCCAGAAGGCCAACCACATTGTGGGCTGCATCAAAAGAAGTGTGGCCAGCAGGGCGAGTGAGGGGATTCTGCCCCTCTGCTCTGGGGAGACCCCACCTGTAGTACTGCGTCCATCTATGGAGCCCTCAGCACAAGGAAGACATGGACCTGTTGGAGCAGGCCGGAGGAGGGACCTGAAGATGATTAGAGGGCTGGAGCCCCTCTCCTATGAGGACAGGCTAAGAGAGTTGGGGTTGTTCAGGCTGCAGAAGAGAAGGATCCAGGGAGACCTTATAGCAGCCTTTCAGAACTTAAAGGGGATCTAATAGGAAAGATGGGGACAAACTTTTTAGCAGGGCCTGTTGCGATAGGACCTGGGTTGCAAAGGGGTATTGGTTTTGAGGGTAAAAATCTACCCTTAAAAAAGGGCAGATTTAGGCTAGGTATAAGGAAGACATTTTTTACAATGAGGGCGGCAAAACACTGGCCCATGTTGCCCAGAGAGGTGGTCGAAGCTCCATCCCTGGCAACATTCAAGGTCCAGTTGGACAGGGCTCTGAGCAGCCTGATCCAGTTGAAGATGTCCCTGCTCATTGCATGGGGGTTAGACTAGCTGACCGTTAAAGGTCCCTTCCCACCCAAAGTATTTTATGATCTTTCCACAAAAAAACCCCACCCCTTTCACTCCAGGTTCAGTCATTCTTAGATGGATCTCTGAAGTACATGAAAGAATTTTTTACCCATTTCTACAACAGAGCATATTTGTCTGACTAATTTTAGTTCAGTTGGAGATGACAATTTACTAGACTTGAATTACAGACTTTTTAAAAAATAGAAGATATAAAGTAAATGAAACAAAGGATTAGACAGTCATACAAAATTAGTATTTTCTAAACAACGACATCAATGGGTAATAAAGGGTGTTCACCATCAGCTTGGAATGGAGAGTTTTGTAATTATATACATAAGCTCCAATACAAGAAACAGCCTAAGTTTCCTCTCAAACAAATTATATCAGCCACCACTGGATGAAGGAAATAAAAATTAAAAGGTCATTGATTTATTTCACACAGGCACTTCCTTCCAATATGTTGGGCTGTAATCCTTCACCCTAAGTCTGAAGCAAAAGCAGAACCAGGGAAATGTGCGCCCACTCCTGAAAAGGGCAAAGTGATTTAATCATGCCTGGCACAGGTGAGGCTAAGGTTCTCAATGCTTTCTTTGCCTTCTGCCCGCAATTGCTCTTTGAATGAAAGAAACAGCACATTTGCATCTGAGGCAGTGAGAAGACAGGTAATACTCACCTAAGTTGCTGGAGCTCCTGCTGGTAGAAAATACTTTCTTGCTTCAGCTGTTCTTGGAGACAGTGCTGTTTATCTGCCTCTTGCTGATATTCCTGTAGTTGTGCTTTTAAGCGGGAATTTTCAGCTGATTCTACCCCGACTAGTATGTACTGCTGCTGCAGGTTCTTCAGCTCTCTTACCTTTAATTAAAGGAAAACATCAGAACTTATGACAACTGAGCAAGCAGCTACGTTTATTACTTATAAGGGTTTAAGAGAATTTCTCATTGTGGCATCTGGACAAAAAAAGTCACATTCAGATAACAGAGAAACTAGAAATAGAATCAGTTATTACAGCAGCCTGCTAAAAACTACTCAGAAAAAAAAAACCCTCAGAGAACTCTAATGTTAATGAGAGTAGTGAGTTTTGAGACCTTCCATGAAGATTTAACATAAATTAACAAAAAGATCCCAGACTACAATGTTAATTCCCTTATTTGGAGGAAGACATAGTGAGACAGAAGGAGCTGGTTAAGATTAACTGCTGAAGTTCGTATTTTCTGTAAACCAGGGAACTGAGGAACTAAAATCCTCTTGACAGTCTACTCAGACTGGAATTAGAAATAAGTTGTCATTACACATCCGTCACTGTAATCAGTTTTCGAAGACAAGAAGACGTGACTGACTCTGGAGACAGGTAAGCACTTAACAAGTCAGGAGATCCCTCTACTGAGGATCCATCTTAGTATTAGCAGTGCTACACAGATACGCAAGTTCAACAAAATAGCAGTAGAGGAGACATAATCTACAAATAACTGAGACATAAAATGGACAAGAAGGAAGACATGATTAAGAACTGTATCAGAAAGTCTGTTGTGAATTAACAGAAGGGAAAACTAAGACAGACTAAGTGACAGTGAAAAATGATTGTAAAAGTCTGTCATCCAACTACAACTCTAAAAGTTGCTGAGTCGCACTGTGCCAGAGGCTATACAAACACAGACACGTTACACATGCAAGCAAGGATGTCAAAATGAAGATGCAATGCCTTGTATTTGTCTTGACAAGCAGCTGCCATGAGGAGAAACAGGCCCAAGTCTTTCCTCTAGTCTCTTCTAAGACATCTAAGACAAATCAAATCCATGAGTTTCCACAGATGTGGACTAAGCAGGTTAACAGGGAACCCATATCTTATTTCTATGATTCCACATTTAAATCAAACTAACCATAGAAACCACCCTGCAAAGTTAACAATGAAATCACAGCTTCCGTATGTCAAAGAAGATAACATAGATGGCACATACTAAATCCATGGGCTCTGATGGAGTGTGCCCACAAGTGCTAAGGTCACTGGGAGGCAACTCAATTACCTTTAAAAGGTCATGGTGTCTGGGAACGGTTCCTGAAGACTGGACAAAAGCAAATGTCATCCCTACCTACAAGAAGGAGGAACTGGGGAACTGCAAGTGGTCAGCCTCATCTCCATTCCTGGGAAGATGGTGGAGCAACTAACTCTGGAAACGGATAAATGAAAGTACAGTACAGATACATGAAAAAACAGGTTGCCCAGAGAAGTTGTGGAATATCCACCAATGGCGATATTAAAAATCCAACTGGACACTGTCTTGGGCAACCTACTCCAATTGACCTTGTTTGAGCAGGGGGGTTGGACTAGAAGATCTCCAGAAGTCCCTTCCAACCTTTGGGGAAGAGTGGCTGGAAAGCTGCCCCGCAGAAAAGGACCTGGGGGTGCTGGTGGACGGCCAGCTTAACATGAGCCAGCAGTGTGCCCAGGTGGCCAAGAGGGCCAACAGCATCCTGGCCTGTATCAGGAACAGCGTGGCCAGCAGGAGTAGGGAAGCAATGCTGCCTCTGTACTTGGCACTGGTGAGGCCTCACCTCGAGTGCTGTGTTCAGTTCTGGGCCCCGCTGTACAAGAGGGACATTGAGGTGCTGGAGCGTGTCCAGAGGAGAGCTACCAGGCTGGTGAGGGGTCTAGAGTCCAGGTCAGATGAGGAGAGGCTGAGGGAGCTGGGCATGTTTAGCTTGGAGAAGAGGAGGCTGAGGGCAGACCTCATGGCCCTCTACAACTCCCTGAGAGGAGCCTGGAGAGAGGTGGGGGTTGGCCTCTTCTCCCAGGGGAATAATGACAGGACCAGAGGAAACGGTCTGAAGTTGCGGCAGGGCAGGTTTAGATTGGATATTAGGAAGAATGACTTTACTGAACGGGTGGTCAGGCACTGGAACAGCCTGCCCAGGGAGGGGGCTGAGTCACCATCCCTAGAGGTATTTAAGAAACGTGTATTTTTGGCACTTCAGGGCATGCTCTGAAGGGCAGAGATTGTAGGTTGTTGGGGTGTTTTTGTTTTGGTTTTTTTTTTTTTTTTTGGTTTTTTTTTGTTGTGGTTTTTTTTGTTGTTGTTGTTTTTTTTCGGGGGTGGGTGGGTGGGTGGGTGGGGGTGTGTGTGTGTATGTATGTATGGTTGGCTGGACTCGATGATCTCAAAGGTCCTTTCCAACCATGAAGATTCTATGATTCTATGAACTATTCTGTGATGAGAGAGATCTGTGTTTCACATTGAAAATACCAGATCTAAGTGTGCTGAATTTTAAGATCTGAAGATCCAAATCTCCTATGGGGCTTTAAGTAAGAGCAGGAAGAGAGAACAAGGACTTACTACTCTGTCTCTGTCATCCTGCAAGGAGGACAGTGCCTTCTTAAGACTCTGCACTTCTGAAGGAGTGGTGGAATTGCTCCCTTCTGCTTGTTGCTTCAGTTCTTCAATCTTACGTGTTTTACCCAATTCATCCAGCAGACGGTCTCGCTCATTCTGCAGGCTTGCCATAGCCTTGGAGAAAGATTTGACTTGGTTGGAAGAGCTTTCCAGTTCCGAAGACAAATGGAGAAGCTCATCATCTTTGGCTCTGAGCTTTTGATTAAGTTTCTCAATCTGGGCTAAGAGACCTCTTTCATCAGTGGCTTTCTGCAGTTCTGTCAGCTCAGATCTCACTGTATCTCGGTCCCTGGCCGTGGAATGTTGCTCCTCTTGTAGCTGAACCATCTGTTTCTGAAGATTCTGCACTAGACTCTTTTGTTCCTCTAAGTCTGCAGAGTATTTCTGTTTCAAAACATGAAGTTCTTCATTGGCCTGGTCCCGGCTATCCTGAAGAGAGCTCATGGACTTCCCAAAAGACTGAATTTGAGCTCTGAGATCTTTATTTTCATCTGTGACTGCAAGAAATTTCTGTTCCATTTCCATCAAGTCCCGTGCCAACTCTGCTACTCTCTCTTCTGCTGTTTCTGTTTCATTCCTCATTATCCCTGCATCATGATGTAGATGCTTCAATTCCTTTCGGAGCCTGTCCTCAGCTTCTCCCACTCTTTTGGCTGCATCCCTTTGAACACATACTAGCTCCCCCTCAAGTTCTGTTATCCTTTTCTGTGAGAGGGAAAGCTTATGACTCAGTTCTTGTGCCTCTTCCTCTCGGGCCTTCAGTTGTGCTTGACACTCCATGATGGGACCCCCCTCACGTAATGCTGTCATCTCACTCTGTACCTGAGACAGAGAGGATGTAAGGGTTTCAATTTCTTGGGACATATTGACTTTATCCTCTCTCAAGGCTTCCTGAGTATGCTCGGACTCTCTCAGCTGCGTTTCTATGATTGCCTTCTCCTTTTCCAGAGTTTGGATCCGCTGAAGTTGTGTTTTGAGAAGTTGTTTCTGTTGGGAGTCCTTTATTGAAATCACTTGGTTCAGGTCTTCTCTATACCGCACCAACTCTGCATTCAGCTTGGCATTCTCGGAGTTGAGGTCATCCATCCGGCTATGAAAACTTCTGATTTCTTCCTTGAGCTTATTGTTTTCAGCAGCAGCCTCTTGAATTAGCTGGTCTTTTTCCAAGATTATAACAAGATGGCGTTCCTCAAGTTGCTTGTAGTCTCTCAGTATGCGGTCTCTGTCATCTTGCAGAGACGACATGGACTTGGTGAATGAGTCCAGTTGTGCCTTCTGCTGCTTACTTTCTTCTCTGCTTATATTCATCTGTTCAGTGAGATGATCAAGTTTGTCACGAAATTTATTCTTCTCATTTTCCAAGGCTTTTTTATCTTCTTTCTCCTTACTTAGCCTATGCTCCAACTCTTTAATCTCTTCAGAATGTTGCTGCTGTAATTCAGATAGAGCAGCCATAACTGCTTCTTCCTTGGCAGACAGCAAAGTAATGATCTTTTGATCCTTGGCACTAGTTTCTTCATGCAGCTTATTTGTTAGGTCCTTGGAAGCTTGCAGATCAGCCTCAAGCTGTTCGCAGCTGAATTTAAAATTCTGGATACTGGTCTCTTGTTGCTTGACCATACTCCTCAGCTCTTCTCTGGCCAATTCACATTTGGTGAAGGAATTCTGTAAGTCAGTAAGCTGGTCTCTCAGGCTGTTTATTTCTGACTCCAGTTTCTGCTGTTCATTCTGAGACTTGCTGTACAGTTTCTGAGACTCTTCAAGCTGAGTCAAAAGCTCCTTTTTTTCCTCCTGCAACATTTCGCATGTCTTTTGATAATGCTGAATCTCCTTCCTGGATTCAGACTCCCAGTCTTCCTTGTTGTGTGCCAGCCTGAAAACAGAGAATAGAAAATAGAAAAGCCACAAAGTTAGTTTTACTTTAAGAAAGCAAGCTGGAAATATCTAGATGATTAGTTTTCCCTCAATTTAAAATTCAAGGCAGTTTTTAAAGCTCTGACTGCACTACTGTTTGAAGGGGGCAGTGCTGGGGGAATATTTTTTAAAAGTTGTCCAGCAAGATGAATCTTTATGTCAATATTGAAAAAATGGATGAGGTTAAACACTGAATGTTATCATCTCCTTTTCATGAATATAAATTTTTTCTCATCCATTGTAGTAACACACACACACAAAAAAAAATCAATTAAATTGCTGTTCTCATATGCCTGATGTTCATTTCATAGAATCATAGAATCATCTATGTTGGAAGGGATCTTTAAGATCATTGAGTCCAACCATCAACCCAACACTGCCAAAAACACCACTAACCCATGGCCCTCAGCATTACGTCAACCCGTCTTTTAAATACCTCCAGGGATGGTGACTCAACTACTTCCCTGGACAGACTGTTTCAGTGCTTGACAACCCTTTCGATAAAGACATTTTTCCTAATATCCATCCTAAACCTCCCCAGCATAACTTGAGGCCGTTTCCTCTTGTCCCATCGCCTGTTCCTTGGGAGAAGAGCCCGACCCCCCCGGCTCCCCTCTCCTTTCAGGGAGCTGTAGAGAGCGAGAAGGTCTCCCCTCAGCCTCCTCTTCTCCAGGCTGAACACCCCCAGCTCCCTCAGCCGCTCCTCACCAGACTCCTGCTCCAGACCCCTTGCCAGCTCCGTTGCCCTTCTCTGGACACGCTCCAGCCCCTCGATGTCCCTCCTGGAGTGAGGGGCCCAAAACTGGATGCAGCCCTCAAGGTGGGGCCTCCCCAGTGCCCGTTACAGGGGGACAATCACTGCTCCAGTCCTGCTGGCCACACTGTCCCTGATATAAGCCAGGATGCCAATGGCCTCCTTGGCCACCTGGGCACACTGCTGGCTCATATTCAGCCAGCCGTCCACCAGCACCCCCAGGTCCTTTTCTGCCCAGCAGCTCTCCAGCCCCCCTTCCCCCAGCCTGGAGCGCTCATGGGGCCAGTGTGACCCAAGTGCAGGACCCAGCACTTGGCCTTGTTGAACCTCATATCGTTGGCGTCGGACCATCCATCCAGCCTGTCCGGATCCCTCTGTAGCGCCTTCCAACCCTCCAGCAGATCAACATGCCCACCTAACTTGGCGTCTTCTGCAAACTGACTGAGAGTGCACTCGATCCTCTCCTCCAGATCATTGATAAAGCATTAAACAGAACCGGCCCCAATAGCAAGCCCTGGGGAACACCATATGTGACCGGCCGCCAACTGGACTGAACTCCATTCACTGCCACTCTGGGCCCAGCCCTCCAGCCAGTTTTTTACCCATCAAAGAGTACAACCATCCACGCCATGTCCCAGCATGCAAAGATATAGCATTTTGATCACAAGCTTTAGAGAACAATTTTAGTCATGTAAGAACAGTTTGATTTTGAATTTTGGAAATTCCCAGAGGTCTATTTTGGTACATTTCCATAGCTTCATCTTTCCCTCAAAATCTATTTTGGGATTAAATTGGAATTATGTATCCCAGTGTTCTCTTTACCTGCCAAACTTAATCTCTGAATGCAACAACTCTATGCAAAGGACTCTTTCAAATTTCAGATTAATAAAGACTCTAGATAGTACTCAGATGGCTGCTGCTTGTCACAGAGAACAGATTTAACACAGGTACCCTAATGATAAGAAGGAATATTTTACAGTGTTAATCTCTCTGTATCACGGTGCAGACAACAAATAGTAAGTCCCTACGACATTAACTCCAAACTTCTTTTCTATCCAAACCAAGTGATTCAGAAGGTAAGCCTTATGTTTATGGCTTTATTAGGAAGACTAATTCTGCTCTCCATCTTAGGTACTCATTAGCTTTGCCAATCACATGTCACATTTACCATATTTACATATTCAAAATTCTTTCTTTCTGGTACACTGCAAAAGCAAAGGGGGACCCTACCTCTCCTCTGGCTGCTCCCTTGTCAAAAGAAAATACAAGAATACCAGCTGAGGCATTACGACTTCTGTTACCTGGATATATGAGTCTGAAGTTCTTCCACATGTACGGTCATCTGCTTCATCTGGTCCTTTAGCATAAGACAAGTTTCCTCTTTTGAACGTATTTCTTCTTCCTTCTTTTGAATAGTTTCAGTGAATTTCTTCTCCCACGTTTTTGATTCATCTATCACTCTGTCCCTGTCATCCTGAAGGGAAGACATGCTCCTGGTGAAGGCCGCAAGCTGGGCTAGTGTTTTGTTTAGGCTGCCTTCCAATTGCTTGGTTTCTTGATCCTTTGTCTTCAAGGAGTTTTGAAGATCAACAACAGTTGTTTCCACATAGTCTTTCTCCCTCTGCAAAGTTGCCAGCTTTTCTTCCATGTTTTTAATTTCCTTTGAGTGCTTGTCCTTTTCCTGTTCCAGTCTTCTCTCAAATTCCTCATCTTTCTTCTTCATTTGAATTTTAGTATTCTCTTTGTTTGCTTGCAACTCTTCTTTCACTTTGACACTCTCTGCTAGAACCCTTGCTGCCTCACTCTGGGTGTCATCCAATACCACTCTGCAGAGGGCAAGCTCTGTTTGGGCTTTCTTGGTGTCTTCAACTGCTTTAGCTACAGTCTCTTTGGCTGCTTCTACCTCTTTCTGAGACTCACTCTGCACAAATTCCAGAGCTTTAACAGTTCTTTCTAAACTACTGTTCTTTTCCTGGCTTTTAATACAGTCCTTCTGCAGCTGCTTAATCTCCTGCTGTTTCTGTTTCAGCAGTTCTTGAAGCTCCTTTACATGCGTGCCACTGTCTCCCCTCCAACTGCATTTTAGCTTTTCTACAAATTCCTTTTGCTTTTCTGAACTTGCTTTACTTTTCTCCTTTACCATCTGACATTTCTCCTCCTCCAGTTCTTGCATCATTCTCTGCAAACTGTGAAGCTCATGTTTCAGTTGCTCATTTTTGATCTGGAAGTCTGTTGCATCTTGCTGATAGTTTCCAATACTCCCATTAAGTTCTGCCAGCTGATTCATGAGCCTTTCTTCCAAATCATCCTTGCCAGCCTCTAGCGCATCCTTCAGTTCTGTCATCTTGACAAGGTCATCTTTGGTTTTTTGGACCGTTTGTTCCATCTTTGCTACTGTGTCCCGAAGAGCATTCAATTCATGGACTTTTTCTTCCATTTGGGTCTCTAAAGCCCTTTTCTCACCTGCTAAAGTCTCAACACACATGCGGATGTCACCCAGCTGCTGCTCTGAAGCCCTCCTATTCTCTTCTAGTTCTGTGATTCGCTCTGTGAGCTCAGCTATCTGCTGTATGTAGGTACCAAGATCTTCACAAGGGCTACCACCTTCAAAGGCTTTTTGTTCCAGCTCTGCAGTAGGAGACTCTGGTCCAAAACTTATGTCCACTTGATTTGCAGCCCTCTCCACTGGTGGTGGTGTGGCAACTGCTTGATTTGTTTCTTCCCTTGCTGTCGTCTGAGCAACACACTTGTCTACCAGTTCTCTGCTTTCCTTCAGCTTAGATTCTGTTAGCTGCAATTGACACTTTAAGTCTGTGATCTCTTGATTAAGAGACTCCTTTTCAGCCATTACTGTCTCAAGCTGAGTAGAAAGAGACTGGTAGTCCCTCCTAGAGCTCTCCAGATCTTCTTTCAGACTAGTATTTGTAAAGACATCTCCAGTCCTGTGTAGCTCTCCATCTGTAAAACGCATCTCTGCTCTAAGCTTCTCGTTCTCCTCCTCTAGTTCCAGGATCTTTTGTTGCTTTGATTTTGCAAATTTCCTCATTTTCTCCTTCATTCCATCAATTTCCTGTCCGGCTTCCTGTAGCTGCTTATCCGTTTCCTCTTTTTTTGCTTCAACACTTTTCAGCTTAATGAAAATTTCCTGCTTTTCCTGCCTAACAGTTTCCAAAACACGCTGAATCCGCTCAGCCTCATTACTCGCATTCTCATAGGACTGCAGGAGAGTTTCATATTCTTTCTGAAGCTCCCTGTATTTTTCATGCCACTCGGAACTTTCAGCGGCTTGAAGGCATTTCAAGGATTGCATCTCATTCTCTAGCTTCTCTTTCTCTAGAACAACCCTATCTAGAGTAAGTGTCAGGTTTTTACAGCATCCATCAAGATTCTGATTTTCTGTAAGTACTTTATCAACTTCTGCAATAAGTTTTTCTCGCTCTTCAGTGAGCCCTGCTAACTTCTCTGTTAAAGTATCTGTTTCTTTAACATGGCCACATATTTGGCTTTCCATGTTTGTTAACTTAACGCAAAGATTTTCAATAGTAGTTTTAGCGTTAGCCAGCTCCTCTTTTAGAGATCTGCTCTCCTTTAGTGCCTCTTTTCTAGAGATAAGTGCAGCTTGCAGCTTTCTCTGCATTTGATTCTTCTGCTTAGCTGCTTCTGCGCCATCGTCTTGCTTCTCCTGAATTTCAAGCAACTCTGTTTGCAGTCGCTTGCTTTGTTCCTCGTGCACCTGAGCTTGAGTTTCCAACTCGCTACATAGTTTCCTGACTGAATCCTCTTTTTCTAGCAACTGTGCCTGCACATTATTGAGAGCTTCACTTTTCTCCCTTAACTGCAACTTGAGGAATTCCATTTCTTCATCCTTTCGGTGGATAAGTGTTTTCAGGTCTTCCAGACTGCCCTCTCTAGAAATTTTTGCTCGACTCTCGTCCAGTTCCGTCTGAAGACTTGCTGCCTTAGCTTCAGCTTGGTCAGAGGTTCTCTTCAGCGCTTCTATGTCCAGAAACAACTGTGCTATTTGCTCTTGCAAATTAAAGATTAATTCCGATTTGCAAGCAATTTCACTTTGCATATGACTAACATTATATTCCAATTCTTCTTTCTCCGCCTGCAATTTTTCAAGTTTTTTCTCAAACTTTTCCCCAGAAACATCTGCAACTGGTATAAGCTTGTTATCTGTTGTATTTTCTGCTTCCATGCATGAAGAATCCAACCCACCTTGATTCCCAAGAACACTCCCTGTTGATCCTTTCTGTTCTTGGAGTTGTCTGAGCTGAGCTTGGATGCTCTCCTTCTCTTTGCTTTGCTTATGAAATTGTTCTTGTAGGATGTTGTATTCATCTTTCTGCTGTTTCAGCTGTTCTCTGTGATGCCTGTCTTTTTCTTGAGCCTTTTTTATAGTGTCTTTGCGAGATACCAGGGCTTCCTGAAGTTTTTTTTGAAGTTGTTCTTTTTCTTGTTCAAGAGTTGAAATCCTCTCTTTCAGAGCAGACTTTTGGTTTTCTTCAAGATTCGTAGCTGCTGAACTATCTTTTTCATTTTCTTCATCATCTTTTGGGCTTTTATTGGTTTCAGTTTCTTTGTCCGCAATTGTCTGACTCTCCGTGATTTCATCTTTAACTGAAACAATATCTGTTGTACCTTGCAAGCTTCTCCTCATTTCCTCAATCGTTGCCTGCAATCGTGCTTCAGTAGTTTCTTTATCCAGCAGGTCCTTCCGGATGCTCTGCAACTCGGATTCCTTTTCAGAAAGCAGTTGAATTAGATACTCCTCACTGGACTGACTTTCCAGATTCACTTCTCTGCTTATCATGCTTATCTCCTTTTCTTCCCCTTCAGCTTCTCGAGCCACCGAGGTTTCCGATTCATGTTCTTTTCTCAGTTGTACTAATTCATTCTCCAATTTGCTAACCTTTTTCAGAAGTTCCTTCCTGTTAACAAGTGCTGCCTGCAGCTTCCGCTTTACTTGCTCGTTTTCTTTTTTCAGAAGTTCAAGTTTATTTTCTAATACCTCACTTTCTTCACAGGCTGCCTCTGCCTCATACTGCTGCTCAGATGCCCCACGTTTCAGGTATGTATCTCTAGC
Source organism: Sterna hirundo (assembly GCA_009819605.1). NCBI lineage: Eukaryota > Metazoa > Chordata > Aves > Charadriiformes > Laridae > Sterna > Sterna hirundo. The sequence goes on along the minus strand of CM020437.1, from coordinate 85,285 downwards.
TTCTACGTTTTGGTCTTTTTCCGCCTGGACTTTCAATAATAGACTTGTTTGCTCTTTAAGACTCTTCAGCTCATTTTCTAGAGAAAATTTCTCTTCATTCAGCAGCACTATCTTCTCAGACATGCTGACACTGATCTCTGTCATCTGTTGGTCTTTCTCATGCAAGGTTTGTTGCAGGCTGTCTATTGACCTGGTGTGCTCAGCAACAAGCTGTTCTAGGCTTGCTGCTTTGTGTTCCTTTGAGGCTAAGTTTTGGGAAAGATCTTCTATCTCAGCTGTATTCTTCCTCAGAAGTTGTTCTAGATCAAGTACTTCACATTCCTTTTTCTCAATCTGGCTTCTCAGATCTTTCAGTTGCACGTCCTGGTCAGAAAGCTGAAGTTGTGCTTCATCCAAGTCTTTTTGCAAAGCTTCAATTTTTATCTCCTTGGATTTAAATTCATTTTTAAGGCTCTGGATTTGTTCTCTCAGAAGAACGCTTTGGCTGTCTGACAGTCTCTGCTTTTCTGAAAGAGCTAGATTTTCCTCAAGTTGCTTCACTTGCTCTTTCAGTTCTGCTATGCTAGAAAGTTCCTTCATCTGACCCAGGAGCTGATCTCGTTCTTCCGACAAAACACAAAATGCACTGTCAGAATCCTCAATTTTTTTTCTGTATTCCTCAGCCAATTGGTTTAGCCTATTTATTTCTGCACCTTTTTCTCCTAGATCTTTCTTATAGGATTCTTCTGATTTCTGCAGCATTACTTGCAGTTCTGTAATTCGCTCTTGTAACTTTATCAGTTCTTGAGATTGAGAGGTGCCAGGTTCTGGATCTGCTGTAGAGATTTCTTGCGTTGCCTCCACCTCCTCTCTGCAGGGGACAGTGCTCCCCTGCGGCACTTCTTGAAGACTGATGCTGTTTTCCTGAAGCACACCAATTTGCTGCATTTCTATTTCTCTCAGTAATGAACTACTCACGCCCAACTCATTTTGTGTATCTGAAGTCTTTTGGTCTTCTCTCTCAATAAACTGTATCTGGGAATTATCTTCCAGCTGGTTAGCTGCTTCTCCTGTTTGGTTACCTGTAGAAGTTTGGCCATTTAAGCCCTTAAGCTGCCTTTTCAGAAAACTTATTTCTTCTTGGGCTTCTTTCAGTTCGAGCAGCAAAACTGACAGCTCTTTCTGTTTCTCTGCAGCAAGATACTCCAGAATTCCAGGCGAACAGCTTTCCTCAGTAAACTGCTCACTTCCATTGGGAAGGCCATCTGTTCTCGCCTAAAATAAAATAATAAGTTTCAATTTTCCTTTGAATCCTGTGAAAGGGTCACTTTTGGAAGTATCTGCTTTCCACATTTTGTAGTTTAGGGATGCTCTTTCTTGAGCTGGCTATTCAATAAACAGTAGCCTCACTAATAACAGGAGGTCTCCTCAGGTCATTTCTGCTCTTTTCAGTTTCTGAAGTTGCAGCATGAAAGATTCTGGCTTTAGGATTAGACCATAAATTAACTTCCTATTCCCTTATTTCCCATTCTCTCTCAATTACAAGATAGTATGATTCTGAAGCGTTTCAGTTCTCCTGTGATTCTTGCAAGCCCTCCGGTGTACTAATCCAGTCACATTTTCCTGGCGTCCTATCCATAGTCTCTGAATGAGGAGGTTTTGTGGTTTTGTCCCCTATTCTATCTGCCCATTTGACATGGCAAAGAAACAGTTTAGAAGCCCATATTCCAGTCTGTGTCCATCTCCAAAGTGAAAACACTAGTCAAAGCATCTGGACCAGAGTACTTGGCTTTTTCCAAACAACTATCTTAGGGTTTCCTCCCACCTCCAAAAGCAGATTACAAAAGAAAAGCATTCACAAATCCTTCCCAGAAAGCACGGATCAGCAGCCCACCAATAAGTCAACTGCTTGTCTTGTAAAGGCTGTCTGTTCATTGGTTTGGAGGGCAGAAACAATTTATGGGGAACCATTAATGGAGAGCTACCTCTTAAAGCCTGCTGCGGTGTTGCAACAACTACTTTAAGTTATGGGATGTTAAAAAAACAAATCTTTGGAGCTTCTAAACTAAATTAAAGTTTTCATAACCACAGATGCATACAATATTGAGAGGAAAAAAGTTCCAGAATAAATTTATACCTCAGGGAACACCAAAGTGTCATCAAAAGGCTTCTGCACTTCAAAATTCACCAGCTCTCCTGACACACCTAGTGATAAAAAGTACACTTGTCACCATCAGCATAACAAGTTGCATGTAAAGTCAGTAAGTAAGTGGAGAAATAATACATGGGACTGGAGCATCTCTAGTTTCTGAGGTGAGAAAGAAAAAAAAAAAGTTTGAGCCTATGCATTGCACCCAGACATCCCCAATAGCTGTGCACATGCAAAGCCTCCTGCATTTGCTGCATGCTGGCATCACCTAATTCTACACTATATCTAACTTCTACAGGAAAATTAAGAGACAAAGAGATGTGAGTTGGTTTCTTTTCTTTTTTTTTTTTTAATTATTTGTGGGCAGGGGGTGATGGTAATTCCAAACACACAAAAAAACAACTTACTAGCTTGCAGAGAAGAACCCAGTTCTTCATCTTATCTTAATTCTCTTCTGTGTCTTACACATTAGCCTTTTCATCTACAAACACACTCTCCCTTCAAACCCTTCTCCCTTTCTCATCTTGGTAACTACTTCTTTCTTCGCTTCTGATATATCCTATCCATCCCACATTAGAATGTTCTCTTCTACCTTGTGTGCATCTTTTCTATCTCCTGTGCATCTTTAGATTCTGATCTCAAAGCTCCTCCTTCCAAATCACCTTAAATTTGTCCCTGAAACTTCTCAAATTCCCACAATTTTCTTGTTACATGCCTTATTCTGTGTCCTCACCTGTATGAGTAGAAGAGCAGTCTGTATAAGAGGCTGGAGCTTCCAGAGTCTGCAAGTCTTGCAATTTCACCTCAGGTCCAAAATCCTTATTCTATTGAACAAAAAATACTCAGTTTTGGCCATGATCTTTGCGTTAGAAGATAGCTATCTTAGCTGCTTGCTGCCCAACCAAGCTTTAAGTAAAAACTATCAGTCACAACTTTATATGCAACAACGCCTAATGAAAATAAATTTTAAAAAAGGTAGATTGGTTTTGATGTCAAGCAAGACACTAGGACATATCTCAGCAGATTAGGATATCAATGGATGCAACAATTATAATAACGTCCTTCCCACCTTGAGATGCTTCCTCTTCCATCCTCACTGCTTCAAAGGGACTAACTATTGATTCATAACCTTGCACTGAACCACCCAAGCAGAGAAGGTGTGAAATCATGTGTTTGTCACTGTATGCCTCACTGCTCCAGCAGATAAAGAACCTGCAGTCTTCCCAGGAAAGTTACACTAGGCTCCACCACACAGACAAACAAACCACCTCACAACAACCTATTAATTGCTATACATTTCCCATTTCTCTGTCAGACAGGACAGAACCTGACTGCTGAAGAAGAAAGAGAGAGGAGATTTTGCTATTTCACAGACGCAAATTCTTTTTGCCCACACAAAGGTGCTGAATAAAGCCCAGGAAATTGGTTAGTTTGCTGTTGACATCCATACAAGAACTAAGACTCATCTACTAATTTCTTCATTCTGAAAAGTCCACTTACAAGTTAACATGCACCTAAAGCGAATGGCAAGATTTCTGGCTAGTTCCCAACACATGTTGTCTTGCACCACAGCAAACAATAGACACCGTCTGTACTACTTCTGCGGGAAAGGTCTGAACTAGAGTACAAGGAGACTACGAGTCAGAACTAAGTAAAGCATCTCTAAAAAAGGCTACTCCCTCTCCACCCCAAAAAAAAAGAAAGTAAAAAAACAACCCCAACTCAACCACAAAAAGAATGAAAATGAAATGAAGCGTTCAGAATTAACATTTGCTGTAACTACCTAGAATGTAAGTACAGGGCACTAACAGGTCACACAATCACGAGAGAATGATCTCCAGACCCAAGTTCTAAAGCACTTTGCCTCTGCAAGCTCCAAGCACTGAAATGGAACGTATGGCATGCATCCAAGTAACTTGCACACGTGACCCAAACCCCTGAACTGGGTTTGGATCCACACATGTTTTGGCCTAAAAGCCATCAGATGCACAAATGGCAGGATATAGCTGTTTAAATGTAAACATTTACGTACAAGCTATTTAGCTAGATTTTTTTTTTTTATAATTAAGACACTGAAATGGACAATTCCAGGGTTGGGTTCATTGACCCATTTTAAACATCCACCTTGGTTCAGGTGAATCATATGCTAAAGAACCTGTTATCTCCACTGTCTGTAAAGGAGCTCTAGAAAATAACTCAAAGGCTTACATATGCCCTTGAAAAGACCGTGCATGTGTGCATCCGTTGATCCACTAGCTTACATCTCGACTAATTCCAGGCACTTGGAATGTAAGTATCTGAAGCCAAGGAGGATAAGCTGACTCAAAATACATTCTCGAGTTCCAACATGAGTCCCAAATGCCAACTTTTGCCCTAATACTTCACAGTAATATAGATACTATAAACTCCCTCTGATGGAGAGAAATGTATCAGATAAAACACGGCACCTTCTTCCCTCTGCTGGCAGGTTGTAACAGAGCGGAGCAGTCTATGAAGAGCCTAGACACCGCTGTAAGCTAACAAACAATTCTACAATAAATTCTTAGTACAGATGCCACCAGTAGGCTGACTGCAACTGGACCTGCAGCTGTCACAGCGGAAGAGTACACGGACAGAGTCTACTTGTCTCACACTTAACAAAGAGAACTCGACTTCCTCAAGTCAGTCTGCCAGATCCCCACCAGGGCAGTGGCAATGGATAGGGCTGATTTGAAAGGCGTCCTATAATGACAGCTGAGCCTTTGGAACTGTATTTCCTGAGACCTGCCTCAGAGTTAAGTCTATGGTTTTGACGAAGAACTAACTCACAAGAGGCAGAAAACAGCAAGAATATGGATTGGGTGGATGAAGGACACAAGAATTCCAGACAGCCAGCACAGGGAAATACAGTCTGATAAGAACACAGTACAAGCAGTATTTGGAAGCTATTTCTGTCTTTCATCATTAATCCAGTTAATTTTACCATTAATCCAGTTAATAATAACCTTCCAAAGAGGATTGTTAAAAAAGGCTATAACAGCTTAGCTGTTTTAAGGCCAGTCCTTGACCTCTTTTAGCTTATTTCAGTAGCTTAGTCATTACCTGCGTTGCCTGTTCTGTGACCATCACAGCTTCCTGCTGAGGCTCCTTGAGAACAAGTTGCAAGTGTGGTATCTCTGAAACATTGAAACACAAACAATTTCTTTGAAAACTAAAACCCTGATTTAGAGAGTAACAGGATATTCTTCCAGGAGCTTTAGAGAACGGGGCACATGGCTGTTAGTAACACTTACATTGTGTTTGTGTGTGTGTGTGTGTATGTATGTATATACACACACACAGAGCGTGTGTATCTATGTGTACATATATATATAGACACACACACACAGTGTGTGTGTGTGTGTGTATATGTAAAGTATTGTAATCGGATAGTGTGTTTTGGGTTGTTTGTTTTTTTTAAGAGGCAAACCACCAAAACAACATACTGTTTTAAGCACCTTTTAGAAAAGAACAATTGTTGTTATACAGACTAAAATTAGAAGACAGCTAATAGAGTTTCAAGTTTTAAGAAACATTTTTATAAAGGAGGGGAAAGAAAGAACTATTGTAGCAAAATGTTTCATATTTCATTTGGATATAAACGAAATGAAAAGTCATTAGAATCAGAGAAGAATAAAACACGCAAGGGCCACGGTCCACGTCAAGACACAGTCCACATCCATGACAAGAACTCAGATGCTATTTGACTCAGGATATTTTTACACTTATATTTCTGTAAACTGGCATTTATGATAGGTATGTCACTGTATATGATGAAATGACTGGCTTGGTAGATGAGAGGAAAGCACTCGATATCATCAAGGCCTTCAGTAAGGCTTTCGGCACTGTCTTCTATAAGAGGTTCATAGAGAAGCTGTTGATGTATTGGCTGCATAAGCAGACAGCGAGGTGGAGTGAAAAGTGGATGAATGGCCAGCCCAGAGGGTGGTGATCAGGGGCATGAAGTCTAGTTGGAGGCCAGTGTACCCCAGGGGTTAATACTGGGTCTGATCCTGTGCAACATCATTAATCATCTTGATGATGGGGCATATTGCGTCCTCAGCAAGCTTGCAGATGACACAAAACTGGGAGAAGCTGCCGATGCACCAGAAAGTTGTGCTGACATCCAGCGTAAGGCTAGGGGAGGGTAGACAGAAAAGGGAGAAAAGGAGGGGAAAGGAAAGAGGGGAAAAAAAAAATCCCAACCTTGTAGGCTGAGATAAAGACAGTTTAATAGAACAATATCAGAAAAGGAAAATAGCATAATGATAATAAAGGTAAAAGAATATACAAGACACAAGTCACTACCACCACCCAGTAAACTGGTGAATTGGCACCATTCCGAGCAGTGATCTCAATGCAGATGTTTTCTTTCTTTGAAATTGACTGAACTTCATAGGCTTTTCCTGAAGATGATAGAATCATAGAATCACTTAGGTAGGAAAAGACCCTTAAGATCATACAGTCCGACTGTTAACCTAACTCTTATCTATTTTCTCAGTGTAGAGGAAAAAGTAGAAAAAGGTAAGCTCCATGGTTTCTTATGTAGCACAGAGAGAGACATTCAATCGCTCAAAGAGCTGCTTCAAGAAAAGTTTAAGGAATCCATGTGGCTAGTAATGATATACTGATACAACGCACTGCTAAGCCTATGAAAATTAAGGCTGTACAAAGACTTTGAAAGTGTTTACATTTAAGAAAATTATAGTTAAGTAGTTTTGAGGCATTTGTTGAGGTCTGCTTGAAAATCATCGGAAATCGCAAAATATAAGGTAGCTATATGTACATCCTTATTTCATTCTACTCAAGTTAAGGCTGGAGTACTATGGGCAGTTTTAGGCATCACACTCTAAATAAGACTGACAAATTAGAAAGTCATCAGGAGATGAAGAAGAGTTACAAAATATTTAGAACCTACAGAGGAAGTTTAAAAGATGATTATTTTTTACATGTTTCCATTTAATCTTTTAGTGTTTTCTTCAAAAAATTACATCTCCCAGTGTTTAAAATATTAAAAAATGTCAGTAACCAAGTGTTCAACGCACCCACTGCAAACAGAATTACAAGAAAAGAAGTTTGTTTTCAAGTAAACACACAAATAAACAGGCATTAGGCAAGACCTTTTAAGTAACATGACAGTGAAGCTCTAAAAGTCACTGCACTTTCCAGGTTCTCCTTTCAGCAGAGGAAGGACCTTCTTTTTAAGAAAGCTGATGAAAGCCTTCCAGGTACATTTTGGATATACTCATTCTTAAGTTAGGGTATGATATCAGATTAAAAGCTGGGCTTCTGTAAGGCCTTTGATACGGTCCCCCTAACATTCTTGCCACTAAATTGCAGGGATATGGGTTTGACAGATGGACTGGTAGATGGATAAGGACAGGTTGCTGAGAAGGCCAACAGCATCCTGGTTTGTATGAGGGACAGTGTGGCCAGCAGGACTGCGGCAGTGACCATCCCCCTGTACTGGGCACTGGTGAGGCCCCACCTCGAGGGCTATGTCCAGTTTTGGGCCCCTCACTCCAGGAGGGACATCAAGGGGCTGGAGCGTGTCCAGAGAAGGGCAACGGAGCTGGCAAGGGGTCTGGAGCAGGAGTCTTGTGAGGAGCGGCTGAGGGAGCTGGGGGTGTTCAGCCTGGAGAAGAAGAGGCTGAGGGGAGACCTTCTCGCTCTCTACAGCTCCCTGAAAGGAGAGGGGAGCCGGGGGGGTCGGGCTCTTCTCCCAAGGAACAGGCGATGGGACAAGAGGAAACGGCCTCAAGTTATGCTGGGGAGGTTTGGGATGGATATTGCGGAAAATTTCTTCCCCAAAAGCATTATCAAGCACTGGACCAGGCTGCCCAGGGAAGTGGTGGAGTCACCATCCCTGGAGGGATTTAAAAGACGGGTTGACGTGATGCTGAGGGCCATGGGTTAGTGGTGTTTCTGGCAGTGTTGGGTTGATGGTTGGACTCAATGATCTTAAAGGTCCCTTCCAACTTAGATGATTCTACGAATAGAAAATTTATTCTACCATCCTTCCGCACAACTGACATTAATGGAACAAAAAAGCCAATAAACCAAAATTTTTCATTGAAGTTAATATGCCCTACCACAATGAAGCTAACCTTGGTGCCCTTTTCTGGAAAACCCTGCAGTCACATAATATTACCACCCCTGTCTTCATCCTAGCTTTTTCACATCTTTGCCATGTTCTTTTCACCTGTCACCATAGGTCATACATGCAGGAACATGAAGCACATGAACCGTACACGTATTAAGTTCTGCCCCCTCTGTTTCATGGACAGAACACCAACCATTGCTTCATGTCATACGACAACACCATGCAGGCAGGCCTATGATGCACAACCGAGTCTTTTTAATAATTCCAGATGGTTTACTTACGTGTTTCTGTCAGCCTGTTCACTGTCCAAGATTCAAATAGTTCCTTTTCCCTTTATAATTAAATCCTACTTTAATGACTGGAAAGAATGATACAGTATTTTTGAAGATCTTGGCAACGAAAGCATAATGAACCAGTGACCATGGACATGTTTATTATCTAAAAATAGGCAAGAATAATTCTTAAGTATTTTAAGAATATTCAAATAAGTAAGGTAATCGTACCGCCTTCAGTTTTCTGTCTTTCCAAGTTTTCTGTGGGTAGGAGTGACATCCCATTCTGATCTTCCTGATCTATTATTTTTTCCTTTGAAGTTGTTTCATCCTGTTTAGACATAGGGGAGAAACATAAATTTCAGTACAGTTTACACATCTACATTAGTCTTTGATCTTTCAGTTAAGCTTTTAACAAATCGATTGGCAACCTTTAAATTACTCAAATTGACTCCTATTTCTTTCCAGTCTTCCATAGTCATAATATGTCTGCCCATCAACTAAGAGAACCCATAAGAGCCTTTCTCAAGAAATACATCATAAAAAAGGAAATCCAAACATTTCATTTGGTTTCAGTTCCTCAACGCATGGGAAAATTTCAGGAGACTTGTATGAAAAGATCATACCTGTTTCTTCAACAGCTCATTCTGACAGAAGACAAATTCCTCAGATTTCTGTACAAGTTCATCTAACGGAGGGGGAAAAGGGGAGTTAAGGTGTGTTCTTGTCTTTTTTGCTGAAATATATCCAGTTTACACATATGCACAATACTACACATGATAAGTCCCTTATCTCTCAGTCACTGCTTCTGTTTTGGGCCGTAAAGGAGCTGGAAGAAAATCAATTTGAAATAATAGTTTGAGCCAAGATCAATGTTATTAGTTCTAATACCAGTGTAGAGAGAAAATGGTACTGTTTGCTTTCCTTGGTTGTTTTACTTATAATGTCAGTAGAAACTCAGACTCTGGAGAATGTGGCACATCTAAGAACAACTTACATAAGTTGATGGAAAAAATCCAAGAAGTTATTAAAATGAATTAAAAAATATATCTGGCTCAAGAAATCATAGAATCATAGGATCTTCATGGTTGGAAAGGACCTTTGAGATCATCGAGTCCAACCAAACAACCTACAGACTCCGCCACTAGAGCATGCCCTGAAGTGCCAAAAATACACGTTTCTTAAATACCTCTAGGGATGGTGACTCAGCCCCCTCCCTGGGCAGGCTGTTCCAGTGCCTGACCACCCGTTCAGTAAAGTCATTCTTCCTAATATCCAATCTAAACCTGCCCTGCCGCAGCTTCAGACCGTTTCCTCTGGTCCTGTCATTATTCCCCTGGGAGAAGAGGCCAACCCCCACCTCTCTCCAGGCTCCTCTCAGGGAGTTGTAGAGGGCCATGAGGTCTGCCCTCAGCCTCCTCTTCTCCAAGCTAAACATGCCCAGCTCCCTCAGCCTCTCCTCATATGACCTGGTCTCCAGACCCCTCACCAGCCTGGTAGCTCTCCCCTGGACACGCTCCAGCACCTCAATGTCCCTCTTGTCCAGAGGGGCCCAGAACTGGACACAGCACTCGAGGTCAGTGCCGAGTACAGAGGCAGCATTGCTTCCCTACTCCTGCTGGCCACGCTGTTCCTGATACAGGCCAGGAGGCTGTTGGCCTTCTTGGCCACCTGGGCACACTGCTGGCTCATATTCAGCTGACCGTCCACCAGCACCCCCAGGTCCTTTTCTGCTGGGCAGCTTTCCAGCCACTCTGCCCCAAGCCTGTAGCGTTGCTTGGGGTTGTTGTGACCGAAATGCAGGACCTGGCACTCGGCCTTATTAAACCTCATACAGTTGGCCTTGGCCCATCGATCCAGCCTGTCCAGGTCCCTCTGGAGAGCCTTCCTACCCTCCAGCAGATCAACACTCCCACCTAGTTTGGTGTCATCTGCAAACTTACTGAGGGTGCACTCAATCCCCTCATCCAGATCGTCGATAAAGATATTAAACAAAACCGGCCCCAAAACTGAGCCCTGAGGGACACCACTGGTGACCGGCCGCCAAGAGGATTTCACCCCATTAATCCCAACCCTCTGGGCACAGCCATCCAGCCAGTTTTTAACCCAGTGAAGAGTACACTTGTCTATGCCATGATTTGCCAGCTTCTCCAGGAGAATGCTGTGGGGGACGGTGTCAAAGGCCTGCCCAAAGTCCAGACAGACAACGTCCACAGCCTTCCCCCCATCCAGAAGGCGGGTCCCATGGTCACAGAAAGAGATCAGGTTGGTTAAGCAGGACCTCCCTTTCCTAAACCCATGCTGGCTGGGCCTGATCCCTTGGCCACACTGCACTTGCCGTGAGAGCTCACTCAAGATGATCCTCTCCATGATCTTTCCTGGTACCGACGTCAATCTGACAGGCCTGTAATCCATAAGCCTCAAAAGATTATAGGCTGCGATAGTACACAAGGAAAGGACCATATATGCTGCCCTACTCTTATGCTCCTCCTCTTGCAACCGGCTTTGGTCACTGCCAAAGACAGAAAGGTGGGATCGCACTAGAGAGACCTTTAGTTTGATACATTACAACCAGCCCTATGTTCCTATGCAATTAGGAACTGTTATATCAAGACTCTTATAAGCTATTATCAAAACAAAGTCAAACAGAAGGAAACCCAATGATCCTTAGGCTCTTGAGAACCTGCTTCACCAAACCGTTGTGCTTGCTCACCCTGTAGTTTCTGTATCGTAGCACTGTTTTCGGCAGATAACACCAACAGCCGGTCAACATCCTGTTTCAGCTGCTCATTTTCAGCTACAATGGCAGCATGGCTAGAGTGCAGCTCTTGCTCAGCCATCTGAAGGCAATTCATCTGCAGGTTCTTCTCTTCTATCTCCAGCCTTTGTTCCTGCTCCAGGTCTTTATACTTCACCTCTAATTCAGCTTGTGCTCTTCTTGCCTCTTCCAGCTGTTCTGAGAGACACTGCACCTCCTCCTGCAAGTGATGCAAGGACTGCTTCTTCTCAGCTAGTTCCAGCTCCATCTTTTCTCTGAGATTCTGAGACTCTTGTCTCTCTGCATCTAGAACACCCCTCAGGGAGCTTAGATCCACTTCCATCTTCTGGCACTGATCTAGGAGTGTCTGTAACAGAATATGGAAATGAATTTAACTCTCAACTAGTTCAATACATTGCCAAAACAAAGTGCCTGAATTACGTCTTAAAATTGCCATTAAATCCTTTTCAAATCTCTAAGTAGCACAATGGAAGAAATAAATACAGCAGAAATCTCAATTCGTTAGAAAGAAACTGCCCTACTACTTGCAAATTGCAAGAAAACAATTCTGGGAGAAACAAGAACTCTCCATTTTGGTAAAGAAAAGCTAAGTCTTAATTTAGAGCAGGGGAATGTTGAGGAAAGACACAACAGAACAGTGTCCATGAGTTCTCTTCTAGAGGAAAAAAAGCTTCCCCAAAAGGGGAGGAAGGACTACAACAAAAGAGGAGGAACTCAGCAATTACAGAGCACAATTAAAAGTCAGAACAAAAGTGTCTACGTGAAAGGGGGTCAAAAATGCTCACACAGGGAACTGGATGTAACAGAGTGCTCCACACAGTGCCCACTGCTTTAAGAAAGATCCCAGAAAGCTAGTCGACACTGACAAGAGATTTGAGACAACCAAGGAATAGAAACCGACCCTACACTTGCCAGAATTCCTTTTGTCAAACTTCCTCCCCCTGGAGTTGGGGACAGTCAGCATAGCCAGGAGCTATGACATACTGAGGAGCTCCCTTTACTTTATGTGTAGGAAGAGAAACTTCAGCCACATGGTCTCAAGTTCATGTCTACCAAGGTCTCCCTCCAACCACATAATATGCATGAGGGGAGTCAAAGCCACAGAGGAGTCATCAGGGGACCGCAACAACCATGCCATGAAGATACCCATTCCACCACTCCATGAAACACCCCGGTGAGCAATGTGATCAGTAGAGAGTACAAGTCAGCTCACTGAAGCTCTTCACCTCTTCCTTGTAGTAAGAGGTCCCACCACTGTGCTTGGCTGGGACACACAGGAAAAGAAAACAGAGTGGTGTGTAAAAATTCCCAAAGTGAGGTTCAGCACTAGACTGGCTGGAGATTGTGCAGCCTACTAACATGAGACTGACACAGTGTAAGTCTGTTCTAAAGGGATGGAGAATTATTTTAAGAAGTTCAGATAATGGAAAAAAGTTTAAAAATACACTAATCCTATATCTGCAAACAAGCCTTTTAAGAGATTGCCAGTCAGTCTCACCTCTGTGCCCATCAAGATCATGGAGCAGATCCTCCTAGAAACTCTGCTAAGGCACACGGAAAATAAAGAGGTCATCGGTGTCAGCCAACATGGCTTCACTAAGGGTAAATCACGCCTGACAAATCTGGCGGCCTTCTACAATGGTGTTACAGCATTGGTGGATAAGGGAAGAGCAACTGACATATCTACCTGGACTCGTGCAAGGCATTTGACTCTGTCCCATAACACATCCTTGTCTCTAAATTGAAGATAGATGGATTTGATGGATAGATCACTCAGCAGATAAAGAATTGGCTGGACAGTCACACTCAAAGAGCTGCTGTCAACAGCTCTACGTCCAAGTGGCAAGTAGTGAGTGGCGTTCCTCAGGGGTCACTACTGGGGCTGGTACTATTTAACATCTTTGCTGGCGACACGGATGCTGGGATTGAGTGCACCCTCAGCAAGTTTGCTGACTGTTTGCCAAGCTGTGTGGAGCAGCTGACCCGCTGGAGGGAAGGAACGCCATCCCAAGGGACCCAGAGAAGCTTGAGAGGTGGGCCCATGCAAACCTTATGAAATTCAACACGGCAAAGCACAATGTCCTGCACCTGGGTCACGGCAACCGCAAGCACAAATACAGGCTGGGCAGAGAATGGACTGAGAGCAGCCCGGAGGAGAAAGACTTGGGGGTGTTGGTTGACTAAAAGCTCAACATGAGCTGGCAATGTGTGCTTACAGCCAGAACGCCAACCGCATCCTGGGCTGAACCAAAAGAAGCATGGCCAGCAAGTCAAGAGAGGGGATTCTCCCTCTATACTCCGCTCTTGTGAGACCCCACTTGGAGTACTGTGTTCAGCTCTGGGGCCCTCAACATCAGGACATGGACCTGTTGGAGCGAGACCAGAGGAGGCCACGAAGATGATCTGAGGGCTGGAGCACCTGTCCTATGAAGACCAGCTTAAGAGAGCTGGGATTGTTCAGCCTAAAGAAGAGAAGGCTCCTGGGAGACCCTATAGCAACCTTTCAGTACTTAAAGGGGCCTACAGCAAACATGGGGAGGGACTTTTTACAAGGGCATGTAGTGAAAGGATGAGGGGTGATGGATTCAAACTGGAAGAGAGTAAATTTAGACTAGGTATCGGGAAGAAATTTTTCACTCTGAGGGTGTGAGGCACTGGAACAGGTTGCCCAGAGAAGCTGTGGCTGCCCCATCCCTGGAGGGGTTCAAGGCCAGGTTGGACGGGGCTTGGAGCAACCTGGGCTGGCAGGAGGTGTCCCTGCCCAGGGCAGGGGGGTGAACTAAATGACCTTTAAGGTCCCTTCCAACTCTAACCATTCTATGATTGCATACTAAACCCTGTCTCAAGGGGCACATGTATATGTAATCATATATGCACAGACTTTCTCTCATTCTCTTCATGCTCCAAAACGATTAAGTAAAAGCCAATACCACTCCAGAAGCTGTGTAATCGTATTATCAAGTTCTCAGCAAGACATACCAAAGAATATCTGCCTGTACTCTGATCTGGCCCGTATGCTGCAGTCCAGAAACACTGTAGCTAGAGCAGCACTTTATTCTTAGGCAAAGCATTGTGTATTTGATGGCTCTGAACATATCAGTCAGCAGCATGGATAGATTTTCTCCCTGTCCACTTGCTCAGAATCTGGGCCACTAGAGATGGCTGCTGCAGTGTCCTTGTCCCTGTTGTTCGGTTGGACCTACTATAACCAACGCATACAAACCTGCAGCTCTAAAACCTGACCCAAAGGACACCCCTGGCTGTAAACCTGGTGCCAAAAGTAAGCTAATCTGGTAACTTCTGAGTTACTGACAAAAGGCCCCATCCACCACTTACACATGAGAGTAAGGCAATAAGTAAAGCATGAAAAGGTACCTGGTTTTGTTGTTCAGCAGTACGTAATTCATGCTGCAGCAATTCTATCACCTGAGTTCGTCCTAGCAGAGCTGCTTCCTGCTCCTCTAGCTTTCTCTGAAGTGTACGCAGGTTCTGTGAGAGAGTCAGTGCTATATCAGCATCTGCGAGGCTAACATAAAAAGGCTAGATTTCCTGGTTTCATCCAAACACCTAATTTTCATAACACAGTTACTTTAATAGCCTGAATAACTTCATTTTTGTTGATACTTACTCTGGAGCCCTGGTGCAGTAGGAAGAGCTCACTGTTGTTTTACATATAGGGAACTGGAGCACAATAATTTAATACTTCTTTTTAACTGTTCTTTCTTTTCAACTGAGGAAGAAGTTCTTTACAATGAGGGTGGTGAAACACTGGAACAGGTTTCCCAGAGAGGTGGTGGAGGCCCCATCCCTGGAGATATTCAAGGCCAGGCTTGGAGGTTCTGAGCAACCTGATCTAGTTGAAGATGTCCCTGCTTACTGCAGGGGGGTTGGACTAGATGGCCTTTAAAGGTCCCTTCCAACCCAACACAGCCTATGATTCTATGATTCAACTGATAGCAAATCAGCAAACCGAAGATAGGACTCAAAGTCCAAAGTAGCATCCCAAAAAAACCCCAAACAACCAAATCATATCTCTTCTCACCCCTTCTGAGTTACTTTGATGAGAACTGCTCTCTCAGGGTGTCTTCAGACTGGTAAAATTTCTTTTCCCGTCTCCTCTCATAATAAGATTATTATATCAAATATACCTGCTGCATCTCCACTTCCAGATCTGACTGGGCCACTATCTTGAACAGTTCAGCTTGGTGATGGTGAACCTGCTCTTTTAGGAGAGCTTCCTTCTCCTGAATCACTTCCTGCAGGGTGCTCATCTGAAAATATAAGCCACAAAAAAAAAAAAAAAAGAAGGTTATGAGCTTGACAGACATACAGGCTTGCTTTCAACATGCACCACCATATTATGTGTGTGATGAGGTCTTCAGCTTGATAATCCTCTATGTCACCCTGGTCAAATGGTATCTTTATGCTACTAATACATATATATTAACTGATAATATTTCAGATCCCAGAAAGCAAACCCCACAGAATTTAATCTAAAAATATACAGAATGATAAAGGATATTATTACTATGTAATTACAAGTTCATAAAACTTGTGGGGTTTTATTTGTATAGGATGCAGCCCAATTCACAGATCATAAGCTAAACCTGCAATTCAGAGTATTAATAAAAATCTTTCCATAAATAAATACCAGCTATTACATTATGTGCCAGAAAGCTCCTCTGCACATCCACTGTAGACGAAGAGAGACAATGGAACTGAAAGAATACTCTGCTCCAGCTTTCCAAAGCCCATCACAGAACGGCAGTGGCAGGCAGGGAAGAGCCCAGATTCTGACTTGGACAAAGGGACATCCCGTCCAGGCCTCTTGCCCCCCTCCTTAGAGGGCCAACAGTCCCATTGTCCAAGCGTGAAACCCATTAAGATGACTAAATGGTGGAGCACCTTCTGCACCAAGGGTGGTTACTGCCTAGGGGCATAGGATATATTATGGGACACGGATGAGCAGCATTTTGGGATTGCAAAAGACTTACGGAATGTTTAGAGGAGGAATGAAAGGCAGGGAAATAGATCTACCTAAGTGATCCGGGGAGAAACAAAATTTAAAGAGGCCAGTTGTGTAAACAGTGGCTGCTCAATATGCTTGTCTGTCCGTGTCCTGCACCGGATCAGCAGTTTGTCGTGTCTTCTTACCAAACGCCATTTCTAACTCTGTCACTGCAGAAGAGGGTCTCTATTCGGTGTGCATCTGTGCGTGTATAGGGGGTCCAAGTGCTAGTAACTGGAATCAGACTGTGGGTCAAAGGGCTTGTGTCCAGGGTGCTAGCAACTGGAGAGATTAGAGCAACTGAACGTAAGTGCCAGCAATGGCAGCGGGACCGCAGGTCAGAGGGCTTGTGTGTACATGGTGCCAGAAACTGGAACAAGTGTGAGTATGCAAGTGAATGTATGACCACTAGCAAGCATCAAACTGGACTAGGTGGCAAGTAGGTGAAGTAGCCTGGGAGCCCAAGGGTGAGACCAGAGGCAGACCTGGCTACTGGATGGACTAGGGGAGTTCTGGCCAGCTGACAGAGCACAGGGTCTTGGGGGTCTCTAAGGATGAGACCTGCTTCTGTGTATGTGTGAATCTCTCAGAAAACTGACTACTAGAGAGACCAGGGGAGCGCTGGTCAGGGTGCACATGTGTGTCTGTATCTCTCCAAGGATAATAACACTGGGGATTGGCTACTGAAGGGGGCAGGGGAGCCCTGGTCAGATGTGGTGGTGCGTGTGCATGCACACGTGAACTAATGTGCACATTTTTCTATAAGCAAGCCAGTACAGGGGGGACGGCTATTGGAGGGACCAGGGGCGAACCAGTCATCCCTGTGCACACGTGTGTGTGTGAGCGATGGGTCTGTACCGGCAGCTGGAGTGGTGCCGTGGGCCCTGGGGCTTTGCATGTCCACACAGCATCAACCAGGGAGACCTGGATCCAGGGGCCAGTTACTGGGCAAGCTGAGTGTCTAAGCACAGCTGATGGCGAGACCCACAACATACATCTGCATATATTCTTACTATTCTCTCATCTCAGCTGCCACAGAGGGGAACAAGGTGAGGCTGCTGGCACTGTTTATGTTCATGTGAGTGCTGTTTTGTGCTATCTATGCAGCTGGATATCGATATACATACACAGGAGTTGTAGACGCGCACCTGCTGGGAACACAGCCTCAGCCATGCTACTGGCTGGACTGGGGGGCACAGTGCTTTGGCCAGAGTACGGCGAAATTACTCTGGATTTAGCCATGCTCCCTAGGATCTAGGTATTTAGGATTTAGCCATACTCTCTAGCAGCAGCATGTCCTCAGGAACAACTGTCTCTCTTAAATTACCCAGTGACAAGGCACATGGCAACGGTTCAAAGCTGCGCCAGAGGAGGTTCAGACTTGACATTAGGAAACATGTTGTTACCAAGAGGGTGGTCACACACTGGAACGGGATTCCTAGCGAGGTAGTCAATGCCCCATGACTGTCAGCATTTAAGAGGCATTGGGACGATGCCCTTAATAACATGCTTTAACTTTTGGTCAGCCCTGAATTGGTCAGGCAGTTAGACCAGGTGAACACTGTAAGTCCCTTCCAGCTGAACTACTCTATTCTATCATGCCAGTGTAAGTGGTGGGGTGGGAAATACAGACACACAGACAGACTAACGAATAGAAAAAAAAATTTCTGTACCTGTGTTGCATACTTGATTTCAGCATCTTTCAGATTCACTTTTGCTAAAGCCAGCTGTTCCTTCAGATCCTGAACAGTCTCCTCTCGCTCCTTGAGCTGCTGTTTTAGTGCTTCGGCTTCCTCTCTATGCCCTTCACTTGTATTTTGGTTATTCTGACATTGCAAGGGGAAAGAAACAGAAGAAAGCAAACTGATCAGTATTATTGGTGAATTAAAAAAAAATAATTAAAAATTAGAATGCTACTGCACTTTTAACTCCTAACCAGAGGCTTATTTCTACTACATCCCTTCATTTCTTAACTTTACATTTTCTTTGTTTCTTTAAATGAAGTTGTCCTACGCTAAGTAACTATTTTCCCTATTTCTGTGTAGATATGCACAAGATGTATTTAATTGGGAAGTGTCAAATCACTTTGGAATGGCTAATTATCCATGGATGCTTACCATATATTTTATTTACTAATATTATTTACCTTAGTTTAGAATACATAATCTACGATATGACCACCTTGATTTGTGAGACTTTTTAATTTCAGAGATTTCTCTAATACCAGAAGTTAAACATTTTTTAATTAGCAATAGAAGAATATTCTCTGCATGATAAAGGCGCAGACATTAAACATTCTAGATTACAGAAAATGCCCATGGAAATCTCTTTAGACTAAAGGCATTTATAGCAATGAACCTGTTAGAAATAAGCAAAGGGAACATGCAAACAGTCATCAGTTCCACTCCACTCTGAGGCACTAAACCCCTCTGTTCATGACCATGAAATTTAAACTCAGACATTTCACATAAAACGTGCGCTTGGGCTACGTCTACTCAGACATACTAGCACGCTACACCTGCACTCCTTTTTTGCCTCTCAAAGACCATCTGTATGGCAGGATATTCTCTATACCACAGTCATATGCCTGCTTAACAGAGTCACATAACAGATTCAGCATGTCAACACCGCCACTGAGAAGCAGGAAAAACATCCTTCTCTTGGTGTCATCACAGCACTCCCAACTACTTCAAGCACTTAGGGCTGGGGATTTTTGACTGAATATATACAAAATGTACCTCTCTCCTGTTCCTTGTTACAGGTACTGGATCAAAGATCACCAATAACACATGGAGTGTACAGAGTATTTATGTCCTTTAAACCCATTCTGAAAAATTTATGAAGGCTTTTAGAAGGACTTACAAGTCAGTGTAATAAGTAAGAAGCGACTGTTCCTCAAAAGATGTGTCACCTATGGAGAAGGTCTTTGGAAGCAGGTAAAACAGACAAGGAAAGCTTTAATTGCTCTTGAACTCAGAAGTAGAAGAGGGGGAAAAAACAAAACAATGTAAGTGCAGGAAGCTTTAAGAAGCCAAGGATATATATAATTGATAAGGCTCGGGGAAAGCAGTTGCTAGGGGGGCAAGATGAATTACTTTGCTTACTTGCAATTAGCTTTTAGGATTGATGTTTAGTGTCAGATTTGGATAAGCTTTTGATGAAGTCCTTGCACCCTGGTCACCAGGTGGAGTACCGCAACTAAGGACAGTAGCACAGCTACAAAGTTCCCAGAGCTCAAGCCTTCAAATGTCACGTTTTCCCAAAATCCATAAACTCTTATATCTGAACATAAACTTTTAAAGTGGATAAACACAAATTAAGATGAGCCTCAGTTGTTCTGTATACAACTACCAACTACTTAATAGGAAGATATAAGCTGATACTTCGATTCTCTGAAAATAAGACACTCTGTTAAAAGCCCAGAAAGTAATAGTACCAATTAGATATTTAAAATACAGCCTTCTCATGGGGCCCCTGTCATGGAGAGGAAAGAAAAGCCCTCTGCTGTATTTATCCCTCATGATATCCAAAAGGAACCATGAATGTTCAATACCTCAGCAAAACACGCAACTTTAACCTAAATTTTTCATCTTCAAATGCCAAGATATCTGCCTAGGAAATACCACCATTACTCAAGACAGCATCTACTTGGGGAAATAATTCTAAATAAATAAAGGAATCTGTAGCTTCTCTGTAAGTCTAACCTTATAAGAAAGTATCTAGAAAGTGCTTTCTGGGTCAAATACATAATATTGCAGGTAACTGCCCTAACATCATTTCTCTTAAACAATGTTCTAACCCAAAACGGCTCTGGTCCACATTGTTTCCACTGGAGACTCTATCAAAGACCTCACTCCTCTAGTTAGAAGGTAATTTTTCTTAATGCCTAATTTACACCCATCTATTCACCCGTCAGTACTGTCCTTGCCCTTTAACAGTTTTCCCACTTCTTGGTGCTTACCTTCCTCATACAACTGTAGAAAGAAATGATGTTTCCTCTCTGCCTTTGGTTGACTAAACAGACAAGCTACTTTGAGTGTCTAGTAAAAGCAGCTACTAATATATGACGGGAGAATGGAAAGTCATCTGCTGCTCTCAGAATTTATCTTTCCTAATTCCAAGTGAACAGAATATGACAACACTCCACATGATGCCTTGCCACTCTTTAGTACAAGAGTTGGAAGGATAACTGTTTGCCTTGTGCGAAAAAGAATAGGCCTCTTTTTAAAATCTACGTCACACTGGTTAACCGATGATAACCTTTTTCTGGTTTTGCCTTCAACTGATAAATTTGAATTTTGAAGCAAGAACACTCATTAGTCCACAACAGCAAGCCTACACAAAATAACGTAACAGCACAGAGGTCTATACACGCTACACAAGAGTAAACTAAAAAAGGTCTCAGCAGCAGGACAGCAATGCGAAGTGACATAGCTAAACAGCCTCTAGGGCATTCACCGTCCTCTGTAGCCGGGGGATTTTTTTCATGGCCTCGCAGTACACAGTGGCAGGATACCACAGGTGTTTGATCGTGCACTTACTAAATTTTGCTTTATTTTTCCATTATGTCAATCCTCAAGATCACTCAATTCTTCCTATATGAAAATGAAATGCTGCTTTGCACTGAGAAAGATACTCAAAAACGTACCGTAAAGTGAATTACAGTATTAATTAGTATTACAATATTAATATTACAGTAAAGTGAATTATAGTATAATTCTATGATTTTATGATGCCATCAATGAAAAATAGTAAGCACAAGTCATGGAACCAATCTTTACTCCATTAGTCTCAACTGACAGCTTTCACACTCACCATTTAATGCTTTCCATAATTTTTTTTTTTTTTTTTCCCAATGTTTCAAGTAACCCTTATCTTCTCTGGTTTAACAAGCATCATCTGATGTCTTACAATCTGTTTGGACTTCTATCACATTTCCCTTGGCTAATATCAATAACCTTTTAAAGAAAACTGTGGTCAGCAGAACAATTTTAAGTTTTTAAAAATTACTAGCTCCGATGGGAGCTTCTACCTAGTCGCTAATAGCTTCTTCAATGTCTTGGTACAGAACACTTTCCCCTCATTTTTTACCTAGCTTGACACAATTGCCTTGCTAACCACAAGACTTTGTGGTGGCACAGGGAGTTATATGGCTGGAATTTTTTTTTTTTTTTTTTTTAAACACATTTAAGTTACTGCCTTTCAATTTTAATGACCTCCTTACCTCATTGTTCTAGTATTTCAGACAACCTTCCCTCTCCTTTGCTGTACTCACGTGACAGATAACATTTTGAAACTTACAGCTCAGATAGGCATGAGATTTCCGCAGGAAAGAACTTAACTACAACAGGTTACCAAAGGTACGCAAAGTGAAACCGGCCCATACCCTTGAGGAGATCGAGTTGTGCACTCCAAGGGCATCTGCAGCACAAGGAAGCTGGACAGACCAGCTTCCTACAGCACAGACATCCTTACTGGAACTATGAACAATCTGCTAACAAAAGAGATAGGACCTGCTAGCTCACTGGGACCTAAAATGTAGCGTGACACCTGATTATCAGTAGAGGCTAACATGTCTTAAGTAGCCCTATTCTCCCAACCTTGGGATACACTTGCTCTTCTGATACAGTCTGTGCAGGCAATGGTGATCCTTTCTCTGTCAGCTCCTCAATGCGTTTGTTCAGAGAGGCCAATTTGGCTTTGGCCTGAAGTTTAAGCTTCATCAGTTTAGCGTCTGCAGCCTCTCGCTCTTCCTGTAAAAAGATACAAACTGAGTGCAGTTAAAATTCTAGTGCTACCACCCTGAAAGCACCACTTGGAAAAGTTAGATAATTTGTCTGCTGTTCTTTGCCCAAACCTGCCGTCCCGGTAACAGTGCTCATTTAAACACATCCAGGAAACAAATTTGCTCTGAAACACTATACACAGCAAAATAGTTAGCTTCTGCTCTAGCACTTTCTCTTCAAGGGGCAGATCGCTCAAGGGACTTCTACTAGCAGTTAATGCAAACTCAGTTTGACTTCCTCTATTATATGCAGTCCCTCAACACTGTCTCAAGTAACTGCACTTTCTCTCATGTCGTGCCTCAGGGTAAGCAATATGTATCTTTGCTTACATGCCATAAAACCACTGGAATCCTGAGTGACTGCAGCACAGCCTACTCTGTCTCAAACACTCTGAAATGGGGAAAGAAAAACCTCACACAAAAGATACCAGTGTTTATTAGAGCTACCAGGAATCCACACGGGCCTCAAGGAGCTCCGAGACAAAATGCTACATAACTTGGATGTAACTTATCTATTCTAGAACGAACTACCCCTAAGCAAAATGAACAGAAGCTATCCTACATCTCTTGGGTTAGGGTCCATTCTTTGGACTCCAACAGTTCTCTGGAATTGATGCATTTAGTAGTGCAGGTGTCCCAAATGCTCAAAAGAAACCAGAGACCGTCTTGCACTGAAAGCTGACGCAGCATTTTACTCTTGTTCCCACATCCCCAGTAAAAGAAATGATACCTTGAGTACAGTTTCTTTTTGCTGGAGCTGGGCATCCTTTTCTCGGATCAAATCCTTCAGCTGAACAACTAGTTTTTCCGTTTGGGCTAGGCGCTCCAATAGGTCCTCAGGTGCCTCCTCCATGCTTTCTGCTTCTGGCTCTAAAGCTTGTACCTGAAACAGTGAAACGAGTGCTCTGGAGGAAAAAAGTCTAAACAGACTGCAACCTAGCATCCAAATGATATATTCAGCTCCACTCCTAAATGCTGCACTCCGTTCCTTGCAAGCATTTCATGTAGCCTATAGAACTATGTACAATTAGCTGAAACCAGGAGTAAAGCTCAGGATACCCAAGAGGCAATACACAAAAAAAGAGCACCTTTGCTGAACACAACACCAGCAAATCTGAAATAAGTGGCACTGGAGAGACTCTACCACTCAAACACTATCCACTGTCTCAAGTACCAGAGGGCAACATAGAGATCAAGCCTTCCACTGTCACCCAATCATGCAGTGCTCCCCTTTCTGCTACGTAGAATCATTAGTACTCTTAAAAAGTCTTTCTTCACCCTAGTTCTAGTTTGTTTTCTAGGATCACCTCGAGATGTTCAAACTAAGGAGATATGGTCTGCCCCACAAAAGTGCTGACTTAAGAGATCAGGAATATAGGAGAAGCAGAGTGGAATGACAGCTCAGTCTAGTGCTCAGTAATGAAGAAGCAGGAAACAGTTCTCACTGCCACCAAATGATTTACACTCCTCAAACTAACTCTCAATGAGATCTGAAAGGCTTTATATCTAAAAACTGTACTTACAGCAATAGAGGGTTCAGTAACTGCATCTCCATCATCACCTGACAGCTCTTGCAAAACAGTACTTGCTAGACCTGACAAACGGCTCAGCATCTTCAGCCTGAAACAAGACAAAGAGTCAGAATACAGTTAGAGAGTCAAAATTGCTAAGAAGAATAAGCATCCCTTCACTCTTATCTCTAATGTTATAGAGGAGACAAGGCTTAAAGGGAATACATCTCCTGTGCCAAGAGAGAAAAGCCAAAGTAAAACCTCAGGAATAAAGAAATTACCATGTTAACAAAAGCAGCCAGACTCTCGGAACATAAAAGAGGATGTGCTGGTAAGACACATGAAGATACCTTAACCGCTCTACAAGTATGATGAAAAATACATTTTTACACCAGATTTCAAGTCACTCATAGTTCATTCTTGACCTTTCTTAACGACATTACAGAACCATGATCTCGAATGAAGAATAAGTGATTCTTAAATGAAGTCACTTATTATGAAGAATAAGTGATTCTTAAATGAAGTCACTTACTTACAGGCCAAACACAGCCTGTAAACACATAAAAGAAGCTTTCAGTTAATAAGTAGTGTGACCAGTGAACTCGGCCCTGATGTTTGCCAAGTAGATGCCAGAGTGTCACATTAAAGAGATGATGAGACCTCTGCATGTCACGTATGTGACATGAGAGGACCTTGACATAAGGGAATAGTCTGGAGATGGCATATGTTGCCTGGCTGCTGCTTAGCATACCTTCTTTCCTCTCCTTGAAATTCAGGAGCCAAAATGATCCAGCAAGTGGAGGTGAAGAACAAGAAAAATACAGTAGTATGAGTCAGAAATGCATAATTTGCCATTCTGAGAAGAGTGGCAGATTAAGCTCTCCATTATTAACCCAGACAATGGGATGCAATCCACCCCAATGGGTCCACCAAATTCCAATGAGCAGTTCATAAACCAAAGTACAGAGCTGCCAACCAGAGGGATCTCAACAGCATAGAGAAACAGACCGACAGAAAGATCATGAAGTTCACAAGAGGCAAATACAGAGTCCTACACCCGGGATGCAACAAACTTATGCAGCAGTACAGGTTGGGGACCAACTGTCTGTAAAACTGTGTTTCAGAAGACAACCTAGGGATGTTGGTGGATAAGCTCAACATGAGGCAGCAGTGTGCTCTCACAGCAGAGGTCAACTACATACTGAATTGTATTGGTAAGACCGCAGCCAGCAGGTTGAGGGAAGCAATTGTTCCCTTCTATCCAGCACTTGTCATTCTACATTTGAAGTACAGTGTCCACCTTCAAGCTCCCTGATACACAAAAACGACAGGGACAAACCGAAGCAAGTACAGCAGAAAGCTCCCAGGATGACCGAGGGCTGGATTACAAGCCATACAGAGAGGCTAAGAATGCTTAGCTTGTTCAGCCTTGAAACAACGGGTAAGGAGTGGGATACAATTGCTGTCTTTCCTATAATTGCCTATTAGGTAGCTAAAGACAGAGACACACACTTCTTACGAGATGCACAGCAGATGGACATAAGGCAGTGGACACAAGTTGCAGCACAAGAAATTTCAATCAGAAAAACACATATGCACAGGGAAAACGATAAAAAAAACACAACAGAATAGGCTCATAGAAACCTGATCTAACTTTGAAGTTAGTCATACTAAGGGTAGAGGGTTTGACCAAAAGAACTCCCAAGGTCCCTTAAGACCTAAATCATTCTAGTACTCCGTGAAAAAATGTCACATGTGACACTTAACACATGTCTTAACAGAAAAGCTGTAGATCTGTCCCAACTGTAAGTCCATGCCTGTAAATGGCAAAATGATTTGTACAAATACAAAAGAAGCTCCAGTAGTGCAAACTGAAGCGAGGCAAACTCACAGTAGTTTACATTACAATAATTATCTCCATCAAATGGAATCTTTTAATATGACAAGATAGCTCCGTTTATCTAGAAGTAGGCTTCTAATCTGGCTACAATGACCCACTCGTTCTTGACCTCCTCCATCTTAGTAAGCAAATCTTTGCTCTTAGATTGACACTTAAAGTGTGGAAATATTGACAATGGAGAGAACAGTAGTGCATTATTCTTCTGTAGCAGTCACAATGCACATTAGAGCATCAATAGCAGAAAAGGGCATGTGAACACCAACCTCTTTTATGCACCGAGTAGCTCATAGCTCTGCTTTTTCAGTACTAAAGAGGTTTCCAAGGCAGAGCAGTCACACACAGTTCCTTCATGCCATTCTTTTTCATCTCTTGGGTTCTTGGGTACTGACAGGTTGCATGAACCAAGACTGTTGAGAGAGAAAAGAAAAAAGAAGAGAGGTACGGAATAATTACTAAATTGTCTAAAAATACAAAAGTACAGCATTGTTCACACATTAAGGAAAAGAATAAAATCAAGAGGCTTCTGAGGTAGAAAACAGCCGCAGCTGTCATGAAGAATACAACATCTGCGGTTCCCTGATAAGGATGCTTGTGAAGCTACATGAGGTATGGGGTGGGATGTAATTATTCCGCAGCTTTACCTTATGATGTATAGCGGATACGGGAATGGGATGATACCATGAAACAGATAAGCTGCCAATTAGCTGGCTGCTCGATACTCAGAGCCAACATTTTGTCAAATTTTGATGAAATGCTGTCCTTTGTGCAAATTTTGCTCATTATAATACCAAAACACACCTCCATCCCAGAGGCTACCCGCCTCCAAGGTGCGACCACTCCTTCTTGAGTCTGCGCCCTGAATTTCTCGTAAACTATACCTTTAACTGTGAAGCGAGAAAATTTTACACCAATCGTAATAAAAGTATGTATGACTAAAGTCACTCAAACTCCAACTTGAAGATAACAAATAGTATAAAAATAGCCTGAGAAAGGGGGGATAACCAGGGAAGACACCATCGTGAAGAACTCCACCACTGACTTCTGGGATCAGTCGACGGGCTGAGCCTCTCTCCCCCCCTACAGGGACGCCTTTGGGTAAGACTTAGATTATACTGAGTGCTTTCTCGGGAAACTTAGAAATTTCTCTAAGAGAATCTCTTTCCTACATTTATAGACAGGCTGTATCGTTTATAACTTTGTTGCGGGTTTTGTATATGTAACAACACTTTCATTTGCACGTGCTTTGCAAACAGTGTATTTATCACCAGCAATCCTAAGAACCTATATACCTGCTGTTTAAATAAACTGCACTGTTTAAGCAGCTAGTCGTTTCAGTTTCTCACTGAACGCAACCAAAGACTCGAGAGTCTTTGGAGACAAGACACCTTGGATTTCCGAAGGGCAGACTTTAACCTGTTTAAGAGCATGGTTGAGAGTGTCCCTTGGGAGGCAGTTTTGAAGAGCAAAGGTGCCCAGGAAGGCTGGTCGTACTTCAAGCAGGTGCTCTTAGAAGCACAGGAGAAGGCCATCCCCATGTCTCGAAAAACGAGCCGTCGGGGAAGAAGGCCACCCTGGCTAAATAGAGAGCTTTGGCTGGACCTCAGAAAAAAAAGAAAAGCTTACATTCTCTGGAAAAGGGGCTTAAGAACTTATGAGGATTATCAAGATATAACAAAGCTATGTAGGGGGAAAATTAGAAGGGCCAAAGCTCAATCAGAACTCAGCTTGGCCACTGCAGTTAAAGACAACAAAAAGAGATTTTTCCAGTATATCAACAGAAAAAGGAAGACTAGGGGAAATATAGGCCCACTGATGAACGAGACGGGTGCCCTAGTGGTGGAAGACACAGAGAAGGCAGAGTTACTGAATGCCTTCTTTGCTTCGGTCTTCACTGCTAAAGCTGTCCCTCACGAATCCCATACCCTGGAGGCAAGGGGGAAGGTCAGGAGAGAGGAAGACTTTCCCTCAGTTGAGGAGGACCGGGTCAGAGACCACTTGGCCAAGCTGGACATTCACAAGTCCATGGGCCCTGACGGGATGCACCCGCGAGTGCTGAGAGAGCTGGCAGATGTTATCGCTAGACCGCTCTCCATCGTCTTTGCAAGGTCATGGGGAACAGGAGAGGTGCCTGAGGACTGGAGGAAGGCTAACATCACTCCAATCTTCAAAAAAGGCAGGAAGGAGGACCCGGGGAACTACAGACCGGTTAGTCTCACCTCTGTCCCTGGGAAGGTAATGGAGCGACTCATTCTGGATGTCGTCTCCAAACACGTAGAGGAACAGGAAGTTATTGGAAGTGGTGTTATTGGAATGCCTGACCAATCTGATAGCTTTCTATGACGTTATAACAGGTTGGCTGGATGAGAGGAGAGCCGTAGATGTCATCTACCTTGACTTTAGCACGGCTTTTGACACTGTCTCCCATAACATCCTCATTAGGAAGGTGAGGGAGTATGGGCTAGATGAGGTGACAGCAAGGTGGATTGAGAGCTGGCTGAGTGACAGAACTCAGAGGGTTGTGATCAGCAGCACAGAGTCTAGTTGGAGGCCTGTAACCAGTGGTGTCCCCCAGGGGTCAATACTTTGTCCAATTTTGTTCAGTATATTCATTAATGACCTGGACAAGGGGACAGAGTGTATCCTCAGCAAGTTCGCTGATGATACCAAACTGGGAGGGGTGGCTGACACCCCAGAGGGCCGTGCTGCCATCCAGCGTGACCTGGACAGGCTGGAGAGCTGGGAGGAGAAGAATCTAATGAGGTTCAACAAAAGCAAGTGTAAGGTCCTGCACCTGCGGAGGAAGAATGCAAAGCACCAGTATAGGTTAGGGGTGGACCTGCTGGGAAGCAGCTCTGAGAAGGACCTGGGGGTCCTAGTAGACAGCAAATTATCCATGAGCCAGCAGTGTGCCCTTGTTGCCAAGAAGGCCAAGGGGATCCTGGGCTGCATAGGGAAGAGTGTGGCCAGTAGGTCGAAGGAGGTCATTATCCCCCTCTACTCTGCACTGGTGAGGCCACAACTGGAATACTGTGTCCAGTTTTGGGCTCCCCAGTTCAAGAGGGACGGGGAACTGCTGGAGCGAGTCCAGCGCAGGGCAACGAAGATGATTATGGGATTGGAGCATCTCCCTTATGAGGAAAGGCTGAAAGAGCTGGGACTGTTTAGCCTGGAGAAGAGAAGGTTGAGGGGGGACCTGACTAATGTTTAGAAGTATCTAAAGGGTGGGCTTAAGGAGGATGGAGCCAGGCTCTTTTCAATGGTTCCCAGTGACAGGACAAGGGGCAACAGGCACAAGTTGGAACATAGGAAGTTCCGTTCAAACACACGGAAAAACTTCTTTACGGTGAGGGTGACAGAGCACTGGAACAGGCTGCCCAGGGAGGTTGTGGAGTCCCCTTCTCTGGAGACTTTCAAGACCCGCCTGGATGCAGTCCTGAGGGATGTGCTCTAGGAAATCCTGCTTCAGCAGGGGAGTTGGACTAGATGATCTCTAGAGGTCCCTTCCAACTCTGAAGATTCCGTGATTCCGTGAATCCCAGTCCACTGACACCGAATGGAAAGTCTGGAGCAAAGAAGACTTACCTTATGTGGAAGGGAACCAAGCTAGGGAGCACAAACTGGTCATACACAAGTCCACGGATCCTGACAGGATGCACCCAGAAGCTGGCTGATATCACTGCAGAGTGCACCCTCAGCAACTTTGCAGCAGACACAGAACTGGAAGGGGTGGCTGATACCCCACAAAGGGGTGTGCTGCCATCCAGAGGGACCTGGGCAGGCTGAGGAAATGGGCCAACAGGAACCTCATGAAGTTCAACAAAGGGAAATGCAAACTCCTGCACCTGGGGAAGTATAACCCCATGCACCAGTACGTGCTGGAGGCAGACTAGCTGGAAAGCAGCTCTGCAGAGAAGGACCTGGGGATCATGGTAGACAAGCAGCTGACCATAAGCCATCAACGCACCCTCATGGCAAAGGCCAGCATCACCCTGGACTGCATTAGGAGCAATGCCAGGAGGAAGGCGACCCTTCCTCTCTACTCAGCACTGGTGAGACCACATCTGGAGTACTGCGTCTAGTTCTGGGCTCACCCGAACAAGAGAGGTGGGAACGTGCTGGAGCAAATTCAATGAAGGACAACAAAGAGTTGGCTCAGGAAGGATCTTATCACAGAACGGATGAGGTTAGACCGGGTCATCTGGTCCAATCTCCCTGCTCAAACAGGACCACCTAGAGAAAGCTGCCCAGGACCATATCCAGACAGCTTTTGAATATCTCCAAGAACAGAGGCTCCACAACCTCCCTGGGCAATCTGTGCCACTACTCAGTAACCCACACAGTAAAAAAGTCCTTCCTGATGTTCAGTGGGAACCTCCTGTGTAGTAAAAAGTGCTTCCTGATGTTCGGTGGGAACCTCCTGTGTTTCAGTTTGTGCTCGTTGCCTCTCATCCTGTCACTGGATACCACTGTAAAGAGCCTGGCTTAGTCTCCTTCAAACTCTCCCTGAGAGTAAATCCAGGAACAAGCACATTGTAGCTTTAAATACTGTCTCAAAGCCAACAGTTCACAGATGAGGTGGTAGCTGTCTTATGCATTAGCCTGAAGGACTTGTGGCAGGAACACCCTGGTGCTTGCACTCTGTATTTACTTCTGAGCTTATAGCAGGAAAGCATTATACAGTGTTGGCCAATTTCCTCATAAACAGAAGTAGACAAACACAAAAGGACAGAGGTTATTCTGTGTTCCACTGCCTCACCCAAATAAAGCAAACAGTACAGCTCTCAGAGACAAGACTACTGCTCTTCCAGAGTCAAACTAACTGCGGTACAGATTTCCATTTTTGTAATTAATAGCAGAATACAAAAGACCTGCACTATGCCCAAATGTAAGCCAGTACCGTTTGTGTTCTGGCTGTCGTTGAAAACAATGTTTTGCTCAGCATTACTATGACTAATGAACTTTTGCTCATAAGACTTCACTTTGAACACTGTGACTACCAGCAGTGTTCCAGAAGACGCTCCTTTACTCTGAGATATACTTCCCTTACTGATCCAACAGCCTAAGCCCATTACTAGTCATAGAATGGTCTGCATACAAGCAATAATGCATAAATCCACATATTTCTATATCTAGGTATCAGCCATAGGAAAGAAAGACTTGACAGTGTTTTTCCCTAACTTATTCTATTACACATTTATTATACTAAATTAAGTTTAATTCTTTACACTTCACCTTCTTTTGAAAGCAAAGAGGCATTAAAGGCACTGCTGCTGTACACGAGCCCTGGATCCAATCTCTCACGCTGTGCAGAGGGGCTCTGAAAGGGACAAGGATGGAAAGAGAGCAACAGATCTCGACCGTCTCTGCCACCCACAATCCCAAGCCTCAGGAGCTGGCAACAACCCTCCACCAGGGGAAGGGAAAGCCAGCACCGGCACAGCTGCAGGAGCGCTCGGTTGCCCTGCCAGTCCCGCAGATTTACCGACGAGAGCCTCCACAATGCAAGGCCTGCGGAGGGCCTCGCAAGGCAGAAACCTTCCGAGGTCGGGCTCCGCTGCCCGTCACGCCTGGGCACCGCGGGCAGGCCGCCGGCGACAGGCGGCACCACAGGCACCGGCGAGCCGGGGCCGAGCCGGGCCGGGCCGGACCACGGAGCCCGGGAGAGAGACGGCCGCCACCGGCCCGGCCCAGCCCGCCCCGCTGTTCCTCACCGCCCTGTAATCCGAGAAGCTGCGAACCCGCCCCGGTTCCCTGGGCCCGGCAGGGCCGCTCCCCGTAGGGCTGGCAGCAGCGTCCCGGCTCTGCACGGCGGAGACAGCCCGGTCCACGATCACCGCCGAGAGCCGGGCAACAGCTCCAACCCCACAGACCGCACGCGGCAGAAGGACAGCACCGAAAGGCGCGGAGAGACACAGACGAGACACAGACCTGACACAGACCTACCACCGAACCCGCCACGCTCCGCCACCGTGAAACCCGCCCCAGCCACCTCAGCACCGGAACACGCCACGGAGACTTCCGCCGCCAGCGCGGCCCCGCCTTCCCGCTGGAGAACAGCCAATCAACTGCTGAAACACGAGGATACACGTGATCATTAGCGAATTGCGGCGAAGCAGCCGCCTGGGCGCCATGGCTATCCTGCAACATGGCACAAAATCACCAATCCCGAGTAGGGCTTGGGGACTCGCTCAATAACAAGGAAGCGACCAATCAGCCGCGGCTGCCTGAGGCGCCGTCAGGGGTGTGACGGGGCGGTGTGACTGGCGCGCGCCCGGTGCCGCAGGGCCGGGCCGCGCAGGGCCGGGCCGGGCAGGGCCGAGGGCGCTGCGCGGTCGCGGCGGGTTTGGGTTGAAGGGACCTCTAAGGGTCAACTAGTCCGACCCCCGCCATGGGCAGGGGCACCTCCCACTAGACCAGGTTGTCAGAGCTCCGTCCAGCCTGGCCTCGAACACCCCCAGGGATGTCCAATCTAAACCTGCCCTCTTTCAGTTTAAAACTCTGGCTTCCTGTTGTGTCACTCCGGGCCTCGGTAAAGTCTTTCTCCATCTTTGTTCTAAGACCACTTTATGTATTGAAAGGCTGCAATAAGGTGTCCTCGGAGCTGCTTCCTCTTCTGGGCTAAACAACCCCAGCTCCCGCAGCCTCTCTTCACACGGGGTGTTCCAACCCTCTGCCCATCTCCGTGGCCTCCTCTGGACCCACCCCAACAGGTCCGAGTCTCTCTTGTGCTGGGGGTCCCAGAGCTGGATGCGGTGCTCTAAGTGGAGTCTCCCCAGAGCGGAACAGAGGGGCAGAATCCCCCCCCACCTTGCCCCGCTGCTCACACTTCTTTTGATGTGGGTGCCTTTCCGGGCTGCAGCTGCGTACTGCCGTCTCCTGTCCAATTTTTCTTTTTCTAGTGTCCCTGAGTCATTCTCCTCAGGCCTTCCCCCTGTCCATTTGCTCCCTGGTCTGTGCTGATACTGGGGATTGCCTCAGCCCAGCTGCAGGACCTTGCACTTGGCTTTTTTACACCTCCTGAAGTTGACAAAGACTTCATGAAGCCCGAGCAGTGCAATCGCCTTCGCCTCCCAGCTGTCTTCATTGTGTGTTAGCATCCACATTCAAGTGCACTCCTGTTCCTGCTTCTGATGTGACAATGTGGTCCTGTCATAGGGTATTAATAGCCATAGGCTCCGCACTGAGTTCACAAGGCCTAAGGCTTGCCAGGCCTGCTCTGAATTTGTTATGACCTGCCTGCAGCTTTGTTGCATTTGGTTTAGCTGTGAGAGCAATTTCTCTAATTATCAGGTGTCTATGGCTAATTTATTTTGCTTCTTTATCCTTGTGTGGTACAACGATGGTTTTATATAGGTAGTTGTCGTGGTTTTGGCCAAATTGGCCAATGGCCGGTGACAAATGCTCTCCCCCACCTCTCGCTCCAAGGAGAGGAGGAGGAGAGATAAAGAGATTTACGAGTTTAGAAGAAACTAAACTACTTTAATGAAATATTAATAATAACATAAAAAGGAAATAATACAATAGATACAGTATAAACAAAACTGTATTAAGCTCCCAGGCACTGGGGGAGTCCCAGACTGGGCTCAGCGATGGGTGGGAACTGGATTCCAGAGCTGGAGTCAGGAATGCACGGATTGGGATCAAAGGCAAACAAATAGACAGAGTCCTCCTCTTTCGCTGGCCATCTAAGAAAGAGGCTGACCCTTTGACCCCTCAGCTTTTACACTGAGCATGGGGCAGATGGGATGGAATACCCGTGTGGGTTGATTTTGGGTCACCTGTCCTGTCTGCCCTCCCTGCGGGTTCAACCCCTCTACGCTTCTCCGCTTGCGACCCTCCAATGGGGCAAATAATGAAATTAGCTGAGCTGGCTGTTGTAGCAGTAAGTACAAGCAGAGCCTCTCTACACACCATGCCTTGGCATGAACTATAAACGTTGGTCTTACCACTCTGAGAACAAATGGTTTTCTGCACTATATGCTGTTAATTTCAGAGAGTTAGAAGAGGCCTAGCTGAGAAGTAAAATTACTGAACAGAGAGTTGGTTCTGTTTACCTCAAAACAGGACGGTAGTATTAGCAAGCAGTTATTCTAGGTAAAATGAGGTATTTACAATGCTAACACAATGATGTAGAACAGAGAAATACAGGCCTGGTAAAACAGCTGAGGTCTTGAGAAGTGGAGGTGCAGTATTTGGCGTAGAGAACAGACGTGGGAGGATAAGAGATGGGGCACAGACTTTGTGCTGGAGACCCCATGGCTATAAGCAACGAACTAATGATTAGTTAAAAAAATGCAGACCCAGAGCTGGACAAAACTGGGTTTAGGGGTAACAAAGTAAATGTATCTAAGATATGTATGGGGCACCATAAAGAGTAAATGCAAATATAAATGTAAAAAGAAAAAAGTGTAAATTTTTATTAGCAAACATGTAAACATGAGCCAAAATGGAAGGAAAGTGAAGAAAGGGGAGAAAAAAAGAAAAAAGGGAGGATGAAACCATTAACAAGAACATCACATTCCTCCCAGTTCAGGAGTCTAGATGCTGACAACTTGCCATGACACGCACACCCCCCAAACATCAGTGAACCACAGGTCTTAATATCCAGAGGAGCAGCAGTCAGGTGAGTGTAACACCAGAAAAGGCATATAAACTAAGTGTGTGTGTGTTGCAATTTTAAA
This sequence comes from Sterna hirundo, assembly GCA_009819605.1. Lineage (NCBI taxonomy): Eukaryota > Metazoa > Chordata > Aves > Charadriiformes > Laridae > Sterna > Sterna hirundo. The sequence continues at coordinate 51,100 of CM020437.1, read as the reverse complement.
TGTATTATTGCTATCAGTGCAACTTTTCTCCTTTATAGAAGTACTTGACCTACATTCTTTTTCTTTGCTTTTCTGTAATTAGATCTAAACTAATGATGACTCTTGAACTAGACTGTTAAAATTTCTATTATACTAATAATAAATTCTTGACTATACATATATATGTAAAGCACTTCTCCTATGAGGACAGGCTGAGAGAGTTGGGGTTGTTCAGCCTGGAGAAGAGAAGGCTCCGGGGAGACCTTCCAGCCCCTTCCAGTCCCTCAAGGGCCTCCAGGAAAGCTGGGGAGGGACTCTGGAGCAGGGAGGGGAGCCATGGGACGAGGGGGAACGGTTTTAAGCTGGAAGAGGGGAGATTGGGATGAGATCTTGGGAAGAAATCCTTTGGTGTGAGGGGGGTGAGCCCCTGGCCCAAGTTGCCCAGAGAAGCTGTGGCTGCCCCATCCCTGGAGGGGTTCAAGGCCAGGTTGGACGGGGCTTGGAGCAACCTGGGCTGGTGGGAGGTGTCCCTGCCCAGGGCAGGGGGGTTGGAACGAGATGATCTTTAAGGTCCCTTCCAACCCAAACCATTCTATGATCTGTAATTCTATATGTAAGGTATACTTCCTCTTTGTCCGTAAACAAGATTTTAAAAGTAACACTGAGTGATTAGTTTAAGAATGTTTATTAGTGGTGTCTAACAGAGGCAGAAATCCTTCATCTCCTTTACATACTGTCCTTCTTAAATGGATTAATGCTGATAATTTGCAAGGTTCAGTTACACTAGTACCTCACTACACAAACAATTTTTTGATGGTCTTAATAATGATTATCTGCAGCTTCAATATAAGCAGCTGAAACGTGATACATAGTCTTATTGCACTGATCTAATACACTCTTGAGAAAGTGAATTTGAGGTGGTACTACTTACATTGTTACATGATGCTAGCCACAAAAGATAAGTACATGGACCGTTTAGCACTGTTCATTGTTTCAGGATCTAAAATTGCTTCGCTTTTTTTTACTATAAAATGTTTATGGGTTTGGATTTTTGTGGTGTTTTTTTTTTTTTTTTTTTTTGTAAATTACGCTACAAAAGAAAGCTACTACTGTGTTTTAGTAGATACAGGCTTGTGAGGATAAAACGTTGGAATGACAACCGTTCCTAAGTACACATTTGCCTCTGATTTGTCTGTGCTGCTGTTAGGAGTTGCCAGATCTGATGGCCTGATAGAGGTGAGGCTGCTACAGCTCCATGCCCCCGGGCCCAAGCAGTTGCAAAACTGAGAATGTATTCTTAGTAGGCACATGCACAAACACATGTATACAACACATATATACATATGTGCCCAGCCAGCAACACAGACAGAAGCACTTGCACAAACACAAAGAGCACCAATGGATGCATCCTTCTTTTTGCTCCTTCCTTTTTATGCAGATGAGCCTTTTATGGGTTGATTGCAGTTCTGTAGTGGTTCTCGATTAGCCAGGTCAGGGTATTATTTGGGTGCCCCCACCTGCCATTGTTGTTATGTGCCCCTTTGTGTATGTAGAGACCAGCTTTTTCCCACATAGTCTAACAGTTATGATGGGCTACTTCTCTAACACTTTCTGGTCCTATACACTAAGTAATTCAACATTTCTATTTCAGAAAACATACTCTCCAATCCTACTTCACCTCAAATCCCACATCTTGTAGCCTTTTCCTCTTATCTTCAGGTATAAATATATCAAGATTAAAAATAGGGTGGTCTACCAAACCAGTATAGCTCCTGATGCCAGCGTCTGATTAACCTTCTCACCCTCTCTGATTTGGTTCCTGAAATAGCAGTGATTTGCTAGATTATTTTGCATTTCCTTTCCATTCTAAGAAGACTGCTTGTACCATTGAAACTTTCAGGTTTGTAAATCAGCCTCTAAGGAGATTAATATTTATAATTGGCTCGTGGAAAGTTAGAGCCCTCACTTAACTGACACTAATGCCAAGCGTGACAGAAGCAGACAGGCAGTGCTGTGAGAGCAGCAGGAGGAAAAGGATCGTTTCCGTAGCATCCTTTTTCTGACCACACATACGCATGGGGAACAATAGTAGCTCAACAGTGGATGATCTGCAGGCTGTTGAGATCCACCACTGGTACAAAAAGTTCATGACAGAGTGCCCTTCTGGACAGCTGACGGAGTATGAATTTAAACAGTTCTTTGGGCTTCGAGGGCTGGATCCAGAGGCCAATGAGTACATTGAGCAGATGTTCCGCACATTTGATATGAACAAGGTGAGTCCTCTGGCAAGAAGATTAACTGCCTCGTGCTGCTTAACAGCAAACCAGCTCCTGCACTTTTAGAGTCCTTGTTTTTCTCTTACAAACATTGCTGTGGAAAGCTGCAGAGGGACAGTAATTTAAAGTAGCTAAATGCAAGGAGCAAATTAATGTGCATAGATAATAGCATAGATAACCATAGATAATAACACCTTATTATCTAACTACCTTGTGCAAGTTTATGTTTGAATTTTGAGAATTCCTGGTTGTGTATTAATTGACTTGCCCTTGTTTTACTAGCAAAATACTAATGAAAGAAGATTTCATTCTTGTTCTTGTTCTTGTTCTTGTTCGTGTTCGTGTTCGTGTTTGTGTTCTTGTTCTTGTTCTTGTTCTTGTTCTTGTTCTTGTTCTTATGTGTTCTTATTATTTTAAAATACACCTGTATTAGCTAGTAGAGACTACAGGAATCAAACGCAATAGAAATCATTATAACATTTACAGAGGAAGTAATTTCCAGGTGTTTGGCAGCTGAAGTTAATACTGCGTAGACAGACAATCTGTGTGGCTCTCCTCAGTGCTAGGAGGTTGTCGTGGTTTAACTCCAGCCAGCAGCCAGGAGCTCACACAGTTTTCCCCCTTTCCCCCAGAAGGGCAGGGAGAAGAGGGACAAAAGGACGGGAAAGGATAGTGAATAAACCTCATGGGTTGAGGTAAAGACAGTTTAATAGAACAATAGCAGAAAAAGGAAAATAACAATAACGGTGGTAAAATAATATACAAGATAAAGTAATACAACACAAATAACTCTCAGCACTCAGTAAATTGGTTGCCCAGCCTGTCCCAAGCAGTGATCATCGATTCCTCCTCCCTGGCCAACCCCCATTTATATACATGACATCTATGGTACAGAATATTTCATTGGCCATTCCATTGTTCTGTGTATGCTGCTTCTCAGCTTCTCCGGGAAGCTGAAAAAGTCTTTGTATAGTATAAACATCAATTAGCAACAACTAAAAAGAAAATTAACTCTATCCCCGCTGCAGCCAGGACAGAGGTATAGCATATAGCAGTAGCTAGGAGGTAGGCAGTATTCCTTACTGTGGCAGGCAACTACTGGCTGTCGCTAAGGTAAGAAACAGTAGCTCCCATAATTTCTTTAACCATACAATGCCCCTCACTTTTGCCTTTTTTAAAAAAATCCATACATACTTAAGCCTATGCTTGCAGGTCTGTAATCTCAATGACAGAGAAATCTGGTTTTAAGGCAGCCTGTGAAAATTCATCTTTGTGGTCTGCTCCAAGGGTCTGTGAGTCGAGGAGGAACTAGTCACAGAGACATGTGAAACAGGTGGGAAATCACAGGGTCAGTTTTGAAGAAGGAAAGCCTAGGGACGGAGCAAAGAACGTTGGTTTGGACAACATGTGAGAAGGCATAAGGAGTTAAGGAGTGCTAAGGAATATTACAAAATTTTTAAAGGCAAGAGAGGAGCAACTAGGCTCCATTAAGGTAGCTCAGGTCTTGTGCTGGATATAATGACTGGAAATGACTGCAAATCTCAACAAGTATACTTATACTGAAGCTGCAGGTAAACATTATTAAGACCAATTAAAAAATTGTTTGTGTTACTGAAATGTAGTGAGATACTAGCGTAACTGAGCCTTGAAAATGATCAGTATTAATCCATTTAAGAAGGACAGCGTGTACAGGAGATGGAGGATTTCTGTCTCTGTTAGACACCACTACTAAACCGGTAATGTACCCGTGTACCGGTACAGTTTGGGCACTGACCTGATGGAAAGCAGCTCTGCAGAGAGAGACCTTGGAGTCCTGGCAGACGACAGATTGACCATGAGGCAGCAATGTGCCCTTGTGGCCAAGAAGGCCAATGGTCTCCTGGGGCACATTAAAAAAGAGTGTGGCCAGCAGGTCGAGGGAGGTCATCCTCCCCCTCTGCTCTGCCCTGGGGAGGCCACATCTGGAGCCCTGTGTCCAGTTCTGGGCCCCCCAGTTCAAGAAGGACAGGGAACTGCTGGAGAGAGTCCAGCGGAGGCTACAAAGATGGTCAAGGGACTGGACCATCTCTCTTATGAGGAAAGGCTGAGAGACCTGGGGCTGGAGAGGAGAAGACTGAGAGGGGATCTCATGAGTGCTCACTAATAGCTAAAGGGTGGGTGTCAAGAAGATGGGGTCAGACTCTTCTCAGTGGTGCCTGGTGATGGGACAAGGGGCAATGGGCACAAGCTGGAACACCGGAAATTCCATCTCAACATGAGGAAAAACTTCTTTACTGGGAGGGTGGCAGAGCCCTGGCACAGGCTGCCCAGAGAGGCTGTGGAGTCTCCTCGTCTGGAGATATTCCAAACCCGCCTGAATGTGTTCCTGTCCAGCCTGCTCTGGGTGACCCTGCTTTGTCAGGGGGGCTGGTCAGATGATCTCCAGAGGTCCCTTCCAACCCCTACCATTCTGTGATTCTGTGATTCTCATCGTGAAGTTCTCTGTGCCCAGGATGGCGATGAGAAGTTTTATAAACTAAACTGACACATTTACAGTTCTTGCACAAGTCTTTCTCTTTACCTCTGTCATTTCTTGGGATCTTTAAGGACTTTAAAATTTGTTCAAGGATGTTACGTGTTCCAAAGTTCTCCTGTGAGGCCCATGTTAGGCAGTAAACGATGTTTTAAGAAGACTCTCATATTCAAATTTGGTCATACAAAGGTAAAAAGCTATCTTCTAAATAAAGTGATAGTGATCTCAAGGGGAATGAAGTAAATGTGTGGCAACTAGTGGAGATGGACCTACATCAGTTAATCTTAGCCTGTTAGTACTTAGCCACTTGATCTAAGCTCCTTTTATAAATGAGGGCAAGGAACAAGAACACCCAGAGGAAGAGCAGCACCTTGTAATAATACAGACATTGATGATGGATGGAATCATTTGCTCTCAGGACATTCAGGTTCTGAGAACTCTGTTGAAGACATAGAGCATAAATTTTAAATAGTTATTTTATAAATTGCGGTCATGCCCTCCTTCCCACCTTTAGAGCTGGTTATCTTGTTTTCTGTGACTTTGCTCAACTCACATAAGGAGAGTACTACAGTGACCCTGAATTAAAATTTTAAAATGTTGTGATCCTTGCTGTAAAACAGTAGTGCTCTGCTAGTCCACCTACCTTTACCTTCTACATATATTTATTTACGTCCATTCCATAAAGGCATATGACTTTGTTTAAATACCTCAATAAATGAAAGTTTCGGGTTTTTGCTCTGTAATTTGTTGAAGTAGTTATTTGGAATCTTTGACAGAGATAGGCACTTTATTTGTTGTTTCTTTTTAACTACTTCAAATTTTATCCAGTGTTACATCCAGAGATTATGAACCTTTACTATCCAGCATTTTTCTTGCAGAGGAAACAAGAGCTTTTTGAGTTTCTTTGTAGATTTAAGAAATTGAATGTTTAAAAACCTAAGTACAGAACAATTTTTTCAGCTATCAAAACATGTTCTATGTATTTTAAAAAATATCTTCAGTCACTTTTTTTTTTTCAGAGCGGAGAGTGTGTGTGTGTGTACACGTACTAAAGCTTTTCCCTAAATCCGAGTCTCTGTGCCATTTGTTTTCCTTTCTCTTTTAGCTGTGAATCTAAAGAGCATTAAGGTAAAACACCTCCAGAGCCATAACTCTTTCAGTTTGTTCTTGTCACAGTTTGGTTTTCATTTTCCTACAGGATGGATATATTGACTTCATGGAATATGTGGCTGCCCTCAGCCTTGTTCTCCGTGGGAAGATGGAGCAGAAATTGCGGTGGTATTTCAAGCTCTATGATGTAGACGGCAATGGCTGCATTGATCGACATGAATTGCTCAACATCATCAAGGTGAGTCTCCAGGGGTCTGTGTTCTTTCCTCTTAAAGACAAATTCCACCACACAAGTAAGACTTTCACTGTTCCCCATATGGCTGATCATGGATAAAACCTTCTTTAGCAGCATTCTTTCTTTTAGCAGAATTCCCCACAATCTCATAGTCCAGTAAGCAGACTTGACAGACTCTTCTTTACCACCGCAGCATATGTTACAGCATAGCTAACTCTATAAAATTGTTTTAGCTGGCTAGGACCTAAATTGCACTTTCCAAGACTTCAAACTCCGTGACTGCCAGTTGCAGTCTCTGAAATGTGTCCTTCATCTGTTTTTTTCCCCATGTGAATAGTAGTTGGAGAGTTACTCCCAGCTTGCTTTTTAGAACCAGCTCCTAAATGTCAATGTAGTAAAACATTTCTGACTCTGGCAAATAGTTTGAAGAAGAATGACTGTCAATAGAAAAGATTGTATGCAAATAGCTATTGTGGAAGGTGTTGGAATTACAGGCACAAACAAGACCTTATGAATATCTCAGAATGAATCATGCTGGAAGTTCAAATTATTCTGTAGAGACTAGGAAACTAGAAAGGTGCAGGAAAGCTTCAATGACCCTAAATAATTTACATTTCTGAATAAGAAAGGTCAGAAAATGGATTTGATAAAGATTTGAAGCCTGAGCTGTCCACAAATAAAACCACTAATAAGATGTTAGTAATGCATTCTCATCTGGATATGAATTTTAGTGCTGGGCATTGAAGAGACTAAACCAAATCAGTAACTGTAATAATATACAACCTCCTACTAATAGCTTGCAATAAAAATACTCAGACACATAAGTGAAACAACAGATAGCAATTGTTTAACAGAGCGCTCTTGAGAAAAAAATCCTGTGGGTGACAACTGATTTACTGCCCTTTGAATTTTGTGGGTGTAGTTCAGTGTCTTTTTGGCAGCCTTAGGAAGTTGCTGAGGTGATACTTAGTTTTAGTAAAATGGCATTTGAAAAAGAATTAAGAAACTTACCAAAAATCAGAAGGTAAAATGTAGAAAATGAATAGTCTTAGAATCAATATGAAGGCTCTGGAATCATGTAATTCATGGACATCCTTAAACAAAAAAACAAGTAGGTATGGAAAGAAAGAGAACCCTGCACTATATGGTTATGAATGAGATGAATTGTAGTAAACAGTAGTGAATAATGCTTAAACTTTCTCAAGCTGAAAATTAATTTCTTTTGGGGTGAGAAGTGAGCTTTAGGGAGAAGCAGGATGCACAGGAAGCAGTATATAAATGGAAACAGGGAAAACAAAACCAGAAATAAATGACCGCGGCACATAACAAAGGAATTTCATAATGTCACATGCAGTGGGCGTTTGATGCTGTTTATTGGGCTTGGTGGACATAGGGTAATAGAAAGTGGATCAATTAGGTGGATCCTGATTCTGCCATTTCTGCAGCATTTAACCTTTACCTAAGCAGATTTAGGGTGATCCTCTGGGTTTCATTGCTCATTCCATACTCCAGAACCATGCTCCATTTGCACCCTTCAGTGCCAACCGTAAGGCCTGATGATTTCTGCTGTGTTTTCCTATGGTCGTGGTTCACTTGTATGGAGAAGGTACCAAGCCATGACTGTCATCTTCTGAATCTACACTGACAGGGTGCAGTGGAATCAGTCTATCCTTTTGGTAGCCACTAGGCAGCTTCCTATTCTTGCTCTTTTCTTTTAGGCTATTCGAGCTATTAATGGTGGTGACCATGAAACTAGTGCAGAAGAGTTCACCAACCGAGTCTTCAACACAATTGATGTGAATGGAGATGGTAAGATTCCTGTCTTTGTCATCCCACTCAGATGGTCTCTGTGCTACAGAGAGACACGCATGTCTTCCTTTCTTGATTGAACTTTATGCCTCTTCATTTTATCTTTGCTTGTTATACGAATTCTCATCCAGTAATGCATTCTCCATGACTTTTGCTAGGGTTTTTTTCTCCTTGCATAATCAGTATGAGAGGACTTGTTCCCTGTACTAAGTCTCAGCTATGTTCTGTCCACATGAGTTTGGCAGTGGGGTTTTGAAGTGGGTTTTTTTTGCCTTTTGTATGTTGCTGTGGAGCTTATGTCAGAGTTAGAAATGGGAAATACTAACAGATGGCTGCAGCTGCTCCGAAGCAATTCAGCAGCAGGGGAAGAAAAAAATGGAATTTAATCTTGAAATTCAGAATTTCTTCACTGGGTCTGCTACAGGCAGTACAGCCAGCAAGTGAAGTGCTATGGACCAGTCAGTCAAAAGTTGGCCAATGCCCCTGTAGTCGCTCTATGTCCCTGTGAGCGTTTTCTTTCCTTGCTACTTCATGTGCTCATTACCTTCTGATGGGCTCTTTTAGAAGGCTCTACAGAGGGACCTGGACAGGCTGGATCGATGGGCCAAGGCCAGCTGTATGAGGTTTAATAAGGCCAAGTGCCGGGTCCTGCATTTCGGTCACAACAACCCCAAGCAACGCTACAGGCTTGGGGCAGAGTGGCTGGAAAGCTGCCCCGCAGAAAAGGACCTGGGGGTCCTGGTGGACGGCCAGCTGAATATGAGCCAGCAGTGTGCCCAGGTGGCCAAGAAGGCCAACAGCATCCTGGCCTGTATCAGGAACAGCGTGGCCAGCAGGAGTAGGGAAGCAATGCTGCCTCTGTACTCGGCACTGGTGAGGCCTCACCTTGAATACTGTGTTCAGTTCTGGGCCCCGCTGTACAAGAGGGACATTGAGGTGCTGGAGCGTGTCCAGAGGAGAGCTACCAGGCTGGTGGGGGGTCTGGAGACCAGGTCATATGAGGAGAGGCTGAGGGAGCTGGGCATGTTTAGTTTGGAGAAGAGGAGGCTGAGGGCAGACCTCACTGCCCTCTACAGCTACCTGAAGGGATGTTGTAGAGAGGTGGGGGTTCGCCTCTTCTCCCAGGTGGATAATGACAGGACCAGAGGAAATGGTCTGAAGCTGCGGCAGGGCAGGTTTAGATTAGATATTAGGAAGAATTACTTTACTGAACGAGTGGTCAGGCACTGGAACAGCCTGCCCAGGGAGGGGGCTGAGTCACCATCCCTAGAGGTATTTAAGAAACGTCTGGATGTGGCACTTCAGGGCATGCTCTAGTGGCAGAGTCTGTAGGTTGTTGGGTTGGACTCGATGATCTCAAAGGTCCTTTCCAACCATGAAGATTCTATGATTCTATGATTTATTATTCCAGAAGAACTCTGCTGAGCTGGTTTGCTGCACAAGGGCTTTCTGGCCTAGAACAGAAAACCTATTTCTGCCTTTCACAGCTTCCCTCTGTCAGTTCTTTTAAACATGAAAATCAAGAAGCATGGGGCAGGTTAGGACTATGACAGGTTAGGCCAAAAAGGAGACAGTTAATCTAGCCTTATTTATAGGAAATTATGATCCCACTCCTTAGCGTCACAGAATCATAGAATTGCCTAGGTTGGAAGGGACCTTTCAGATGATCTAGTCCAACCATCAGCCTAATTCTGACAAAACCCAAAACCTTAGCTATGCACTTCCTCTATTCCTTCTTACGTACCCTTTTCCTTGTGTGTGGGTAAAAAAAAAAAGGAAGCTGGAGTTGCCTGGATATCATGGAAGTTTCATATAAGGTTAAAGAGATTCTCTGAGCCCTCTTTGTGCTATAGAACAGTGCATGTATAGTAAGTGGTCTCTAAAGTTAGATTACTGTACTCCTTTTCCTTTTCAAATGTGTATTGGCATGATTCTGATGCCTTCTGTCTGTCTGACACAGGTGAACTTTCTCTGGATGAGTTTGTGGAGGGAGCAAGAAAAGACGAGGAGTTCGTGGAGGTTATGATGAAAAGTTTGGACCTGACACACATTGTGGCCATGATCAACAACCGTCGACATAGTGTATAAATCAAGCTGGGAGAAAACGCTGTGCCAATAGACAGAAGGGTGTGCACACACCAGAAAGGAGAGACAGCATTTTTTAAAACAAACAACAATTTCCATAAACACACGTATGGAAGTAGGAACAGAAAGCCACTGCTGTATTTGTGTATCTGAGTGCATGTTCCTGTACAAATACTGAAACTCAGCCACATGCATGCAGGGTAGGTTCAGAAAAACTGAATATGGGTGGCAGTATTGGACCTGACTTCTTCAAATTTAAAGGCCAAATTTCAGGGCACAAATTTCCTCTTTATTCTGTGTCCCAGATTGTCACTTTGCAGTGGACTAAAAGTAATGCTAACTTTGTGAAAAGCAGTAACAGAACTGGATGATGGAACGTGGAGAATTTCTGATGTGTACAAAAGAGGAGCTTCAAACTGTTATCAATGTAGAGAACTATCAAAGGAGTGTAACTTCCACTGTTCTTGTCATGGTATTAGATCATGACCACCAGTGTGTTTGTCCATACCAGATGCTCTTGGATTTGGCAGTCTCTACAGATGTAGCTTTATTCATAAGATCTCGGGAGCTGAAAGAAAAATCAGTCTTTAAGGCTGATAGTGACAAACCGGTTCCCAACTGCACTGTCAGTAATGCTGCTGTTTGCAACGTTCTGTGATCAAAGAACTCTTTACTAAACAAGTCAATAGTTTAGGAGCAGCTTTTGTAACCAGAGAAAATACGCTACTCAGTTACCCAAAGCAGAAGAATTACTTGAGAGATCAAATCTTTTTTACACTCATTGTCCTACTACTCTCACACAACTGAATAAATTAAGTATGTGGAGATGATCCTAATGTGGTTGCTTCACACATCCTTTATTGGTCTTTCTTTTTATTCTTGGGGAGAAAACCTAAGAAGCAAAAGAAACAACTTAGCGAGGTGGCTTGTGAATTCTGCTGTCCACGTGAATACTGGAGTGAAGTCGATACTCTAGATCAGTGCTGCCACAAATGGCGCTGTGTCTTTGTACACGATGGGAAATGATGTAGCATGGATAGAAACAGAGCAAACTATGTCTTGTTCGCTAACGTTAGGTGTCCTGGTTTGAGGCCCAAACCACGACATTAGGTAAGGGCACAAATAGAAGTTCCTTTGAATCTGGAGAGAGAACCAGAGGGTAAGAATAGTGCAGGAAAAGTTCAGCAGAGTGCCTATGCCATAATTGGGCATGTTTTTCCTGTGCAGGAGGAAGAACTTGCAGACCTGTAACAGAAAGACTTTTGAGTGGACTTAATCTTGCTTATATTTAAGTTTCTGTGATGTACATATGTATACCGAACAATGTGTGTAGGCTGTCATCTAAGTCAAGGGAGATCTAGTCAGCGTTGTCAGCAGAGCTTGAGAGAGTGAGTGATCACATTTAGAGCAGACACAACATTTTGCCAGGCGGGGTCTTACTCCAGGTCCCACTGGCATGTACACGTCTGCAGTCTTAGAGCTTCTGAGAGGAATCACAACCTGGCTATTGGCAAACCTTGCTCGGTTCTCCAGAGGATATTTATGAGCGTCTGCTGTTTGACTCCTGTCCCTTTGGACTGAGGAAGGCAGAGATTTTCAAGACTCTGTTGAACCCGTCCTGTGTCTGTTACCAGTCCTCAGTCTTCTGCAGTTTTTTGAGTCAGTTACAAGTAAAACTGCATTTTTATTATCATCTGGCATACAGCTAAAAAACTATTTTTAGTTCTTAGGAAAGTAAAGAATTTTTGTAAGTGCAGCATATATTAAAGAAATCACCAAGAAGTTGCAGCTGCCAGCAGTGTTGCAGCAAGTTGCTATACACGCTGCACAGAATCTTCTTGATGTACCTAAAGGAGAAGGGGATGTACACAGTACATTCTCGGTAATAATCCTGAATATTTGTAAGCAGAGTTTAATTTTTATTTTTTTTTAAATAGACATTATAAAAACTGCTTCTTCCTTAGCTGTCATTGCTCATGATGCTGGAACATTTCCCAGCTAAGATGCAGTTATGACATTTGTAACAGACAAAAAACCTGCATCATGCTATGGCTACCCTAAATTGCAGACGTGTCTTTTGTTCTTAATGTTTCTGTACTTCTGTTACTGAATGATTTCACTGGTTTTTGCCTCTGCAGCCAGCGTGTTCTTTGAGACCAATCTGGCAGTATATGTGCCTTTGTCAAAAGCTATGGGAAGGGAGACTGGGGAGGGGAAGAGGAAACCTCTGTAAAGGGGAGATAATTGTTTTCTGTCCTATTTGGCTTTCTTTATACAGTTAAGATTAAAAAAATGTACAATAAACATATATTGGAACTGTTCCCTTTGATACAAGAATTGAAGAATTAGGAGCAGGAGGATAGAATCTAGAGCTATGGTTTGGATTCAACACATTAGGGTGTTCAACTGTCTCCAAGGATGGGAACTCCGCAACTTCTGTGGGTTAGGGTGAGGGTTTTGAGTTAGGGGTTTAGGATTAGGGAATGTGGTTAGGAGGTTAAGTGTTGAGGCTATCACATTGGATGCGCTTGTCATGGACTTGCGTGGACTTTCTCTGTGACTGTGGGTGTGTGGCGTGAGGGCATGTCCCATGAGCCTTTGAAATCCTTTTGCCCGTGACCCCTTCCTCAGGCCACCATGTGGGTAATGGTGGAAGGACCCAGCATGGAGATGTCACATCCTCCAGGATCATTTAAAAACCCTGCCTAACACCTATACCCAGGACACTGGAACAGGTTGCCCAGAGAGACGGTGGAGGCCCCATCCCTGGAGACATTCAAGGTCAGGCTTGAGCAATCTGATCTAGTTAAAGATGTCCCTGCTTGCTGCAGGGGGTTGGACTAGATAGCCTTTAAAGGTCCCTTCCAACCCAACACACTCTATGATTCTATAACACGGTGGAAATCAGGTTAAAAAAATGCCTTCAAATCAAAATTTAGACCTTCAGCTCAGATTTCTCCTCACTAACTCTGAGCATTGAACAGATTTCCTCTTGTTCTAGTCAGGAGAGTTCCTCTGCAGGCAACTGCCTTCCCACACAGTGATGCTCCAGTGCTGGCATCAGTTCTGGCTCCGCTGCCTGCAGTTCTGCCTGCTCTGGGCTGGCCCCTCTGGGAAGGGGAAGCATCCGTGACTTTAGGAATGGGGACGTTTTCAAGAAGCAGGCCTGTGGTTTTTGAAACCTTCTGAGAGCTGGGGGCTGCACGGTGCTCGGATCTTGGTGGGACCTGAGCAGCTGCTCTGACTGAGACTGCCCTCCCCGCAGGGCCTCTGCTGTTTGGCCATCCCCATGGGCTCTTTGGTCCGGGGAGGAAAGGGGTGGTGTGGATGAGGGAAAGGCTGTGGATGTTGCCTACCTGGACTTTACTAAAGCCTTTGGCACAGTTTCCCATGGCATTCTCCTGGAGAAATCGGCTGCTCGTGGCTTGGATGGGTGTACGCTTCGTTGGGTGAAAAACTGGCTGGATGTCTGGGCGCAAAGAGTGGTGGTGAATGGAGTTCAATCCCCTCGGTGGCCGGTCACAGCAGTGTTCCCCAGGGCTCAGTGTCGTGGCCCCTTCTATTTAGTGTCTTTATCAATGACCCAGAGGAGGGGATTGAGTGCACCCTCAGTCAGTTTGCAGAGGGCACCAAGTTGGGCGGGAGTGTTGATCTGCTGGTGGGTTGAACGCTCTACAGAGGGATCTCGACAGGCTGGATGAATGGGACAAGGCCAATGGTGTGAGGTTCAACAAGGCCAAGTGCCATGGGGGTGTATGGGGAAGGGCTGGGGGGTGCTGTGAAAGTGGGTTATGGGGCAGGGCCAGGGGGATGTATAGGGCAGGGCTGGGGGTAAAGCACAGGGGAGATCTGTAGGGGCTGAGGGGGTTGATCTGAGGGGCCTGCGGCAGGTGGTGGTAGCTGCTGGTGGGGAGGTGCTGCTGGGGCAGGAGGGTGATGGAGGTGCTCAGTGGGCACCAATGAAGGCAGAGGTGACCCAAAGCTGACCACGGGGGTATTGCATCGCACGGGCATCATGCTCAGTATAAAAGCTGAGGGACCAACGGGTCAGCCTCTTCCTTCAATGGCCGGCGTCCGAGGAGGACTCTGATACTGGGTTTGCATATATTGTGTTTTTCCCTTTTTTATTAGTATGGTCATCTTTTATTGTTACTGTTAAGATTTCATTAAAGTCGTTTAGTTTCTTTCCGACCCATAAGCTTCTGTCTGCCTTATTCTCTCTCCCTTCTTTTCTGGGAGGGGAGAGAGGTTAAAGAGAGCGTGTGTCGTTCGCGTAGTGCCCAGCCCAGCCCAAAGCACAGCAGGTTCTTACGCCTCTGTGCCTCTGCCCGCCGCGGTGTTAACTGCGGGCGGGGCGGGGCCCAGCAGAGCCGCGGCGGGGCCGGTGTCAGGGTTTCGTTCCGCTGCGGCCGCGGGAGCCGCGCCGGGGCGCGTTGTGGGATCTCCCGGCCGGAGCCTCGGCGGGCGGGTGTGGGCTCTGCCCTGCCGGGGTGGGCGAGGGCGGCAGCAGGAGCTGCTGCCACGAGCAGGAGCTGCTGCCACGGTACAAAAATAACCCAAACCCCCTGACTCTGGGTCTGCGTTGAGGGGAGCCCCCCTAATTCTGGGGGGAAGATATCCCAATTTGGGGTTCCTGGGAAAGCTAAATCCACCTGGATTTATGTAGATGTAAAGGAGAAACAAAAAAACCCTCACATTTTCATGCAGGAAAGCAAAGATCACCAATTTGGATGTTGTGGATAAGGCGCAACCCCCACCTCCCTTCCTGGTCCCCGGCAGACTCGCTGCTGTCATTCCCCTGGCCCTGGTGCCCGGCGTGGAGCAATGCAGCGTCCCTGGGGCTCATTCCGGGGCGAAAACCCCTGTTCTGCAGGTTTTTGGTGCAGAGGCTCTGGCTGCCGCTGCCTGGGCTGCGAGTGCGGACAGGGCCGGGAGCCCCGCAGCACTATAAGTGGCTCCGGTCCCCGTCTGGACTAAAATGGGCTGAGAGCAGTCACCGCTCATCACCCTCATGAGCACTGAGAGGGGGACAATTAAGGAGGTACTCCTGAAGGTACGGAGCGTCGCGTGCGCTGTGGCCCCGCCCCCGGCCCTCCCTGGCCACGCCCCCTGCCAGCCTCAGACGCGCCCTCCGTGGCCGCGCTCCCGGCCCGTCTCGGCCACGCCCCCTGGCCCCGCCTCACCGCACGCTCGCTGCTGCCCCCCCTCCGTGGGCCAAGCGCGGTACTGTGGCTCCGGCCCCGCACAGGCGGTTGCCGGGCGCCGTCCTCGGCGGCGGGGGAAGGCCAAAAAAATTTCCAATTTCGGGCTCCCGGGAAAGCCAAATCCACCTGGATTTGTGCAGCCGGAAACCAATTTGGGGAAAATACTACCCTCCTCGGCCCCGCCTCCCGCCCGAGATGCAGTACGGGCTTCTGCTCGCCTGCAGTGAGCGCTCTGGAGCCCGCTGTATTGCGCGTGCGCGGATCCCCGCCTTCAGTACCGGAGTGTGGCCGCAAGGACACGGCGGCGAGCGCAGTACCGCTGTGCACTGCGGGTACTGGTCGTTGCAGCTCAAGACTTTTCGACCAAAAGTCGGTATGCAGCTGGAGAGACGCTTGCTGCCCCCTCGGCCCCGCCTCTCCACCCTCCTCTTCCGTTCCCTCAGCCCCGCCTCCCGGCCCTCCCCTGAACCACCTCCCGGCCCCTTGGCCCCGCCTCCCCGCCCTCCCCGGCACCGCCTCCCGCCCCGCCCCGCAGGTGCTGGCCCGCACGCAGCCGCAGCGGTCGTTTTCCCCCTCGAGCTGCGAGAGCCCGGCTCGCCCTCGAAATGCCGGACCCCAGGGAGCGCTGCGAGGGGGGCTGGGCCGCGCAACGGGTTTATTTTGTGCTGTTGCACAAAATTTTGTGCTGTTTCTATAGAGTTTCTAAGGAGAGAAAGCCGGGTTTGGGTGAATTCCCCGCCGGCGGGCCCGGACGCACGGCCCCGTTGCCACGGCGACGGCCCCGGGCCCCGACCTGGGCGTCTTCATCATGGCAACCGCTCCCAGGTGGATGGGCGGGAGTATGGGCCAATCAGAGCGCGGGCGCCGCGCTCCCATCGGTCGGATCGCCTCGCCGTGCTCCCATTGGTCCAATTGCCTCACCGGGGGTGGGTTGCGGTGGGGATTGACGGCAATGACGGGCCAATGGAGCGGGGCTGCCCAAGGAGGAAGGGCGGGCGACGAGGCGGCGGCCAATGGGCGCGCGGCATGGGCGGTCCAGGCCGGGGCGCTCCGGAAGTGGAGAGGGTCGGGGGAAAATGGCGAGCAGCTCGAAATCGGAGCAGGGCGGTCCGGATGGAAAGCGCGGCCCGGCGGGCTTGTACTCGGTTGGCTGGGCGCGGCCTGCGGGCCCGTCGCGAGGCAGCTGGGCCGTATCAAAGTGAGCGGGGGGCGGCGGGGAACATGCCGGGGTGCGGAGGGGGGCCTGAGGGTGCCTCGAGGGATGACTGGGGGGGGCTGAGGGAATCCCGAAGGAGCCTGGAGGGGCTGAGGGTGGGACTTGAGGGGGCCTGAGGGGAACGGGAGGGTTGTAGGCCCCCGAGGGGTGGTGAAGGGAGCTGAGGGGGCCCTGAGGTTGAACGGGGGGGCTGAGAGGTGGCTAAGGGGGCTCTGAGGGAAGCCGACAGGGGCCCTGAGGAGGAATGAGGGGGTCTGAGGAAGTCCCGAGGCGGGTGGGAGGCCCTGAGAAGGCTCTTAAGGGGGACAGGGGGGGAACGGGGGTCCTGAGGGTAATGGCGAGGCTTTGAGGGAGGCTGGGGGGTCCAGTCCCTGAGGGGGACTGGGGGGGAGAGAGGGGTGATGGGGAGGGCTGAGAGGACTATGAGGGAGGACTCTGGGGGGGAACGAGGGGGCTGAGGGGGATTGGGGGGGCTGAGGGGGCCCTGAGGGGTGAGGGGGGCTGGGGGAGCAAGGGGGCTGAGGGGGCCCGGATGGTGGGGAGGGGGATCTCTAGAGCGTCCTGAGGGGTGATGGGGGCAAATGGGGGGCTCTCGGGGGGGGAGCATTGTAGGGGGTTCGGTAGGGGACATGGGGAGCTGAAGGGAGCCCTAGGGCGGACAAGGGTGGGGTGGGGGTGCGTAAGGGGAGCCCTGAGCTGGGTGGGGAGGGTCCAGGGGGAGCCCTGAGTTTGGCGGGGGCGTGGCCTGAAGTTGGACAGGGGGTGTGAGGGGGAGACAGGGATGGGCTGAGGGGAGATGGGGGGGGGGGGGGTTGGAGAGGGGTTGGGGGTGGGGTGGGAGGGGAGGTTTGAGGCATCCCCCGGCGTTTGGGTGTCCTTGTGACCGCTCCCCCCACTGTGCCCCCTCCCGCAGGATGAGGAGCTTTACAGTGACCTGTACCTGAGGGCCTGCAAG
This sequence comes from Sterna hirundo, assembly GCA_009819605.1. Lineage (NCBI taxonomy): Eukaryota > Metazoa > Chordata > Aves > Charadriiformes > Laridae > Sterna > Sterna hirundo. Next base: position 33,719 of record CM020437.1, on the reverse strand, counting down.
GGGCCCAATGATTCCTCCAAGGTCATTGTCTTTGGCTTCAAGGGAGTGTCCCCCCCATTACCACCACATTTCCCCCCAGCGGGGGTTGCCTCCTCCACCCCTTCCCTGGGGTCCTGTGCTGTTGCCATCTGTGCCACAGGTATGGGGACACCGTGACTTCTCCTGGAGCCCTCTGAGACAGCCTGGGACTCTCCACATTTCCCTGGGGACCCCCCAGAGCCCTCTGATACACCATGGGATCCCCCAACCCCCCCAGGATCCCCTTGGGACCCCCTAGAATCTTCTGGGACTCCCCGCACCTCCTGAGAGCTCTGCAGGACCTCCTGCAAACTCTTCATGTTCTCCCAGAACTCCTCTGGGACCATCTGGGACCCCCTGGGAACCCTCATGTTCCCCTCAGGGCTCCCTGCAGCCTTCTGGGACCCCTCACATTCCCCTAAGGATGCTTCTAGGACTCTCCCACTCCCCTCCAGGACCCCACAGATCCCCCTGGAGCCCCCAGGAAACCCCAGAGCCCTCTGGAACCCTGTCAAGCTCCCCCCCAGTACCCCCCACCTCCCCCTGGGACTCTCCTGGGACCACCCCTCCTACCCCCTGAGAGCCCCCCAGAGGCCTCCAGGACCCCTGGGACCCCCTAGGGCCCCCTGGGACCCTCCCACACCCCCTTCAGGACCTCCCTGAGCCACCCAGGACCCCCCAGAGCCCTCTGGGATCCTCCAACACCTGCTCCAGGATCCCCTGGAGCTCCCCAGGGCACCCCAGAGTCCTCTGGGACCCACTGGAGGAACAACCCCTACCCCCCTGCATCACCCTGGGACCCTCCTGGAACCCCCTCCGCACCCCCGAGAGCCCTCCAGGACCCCTGAGAACCCTCATGTTCCCCCCGGGGCTCCATGGAGCCTTCTGTGATCCTCCAGGGACCCCTCATGTTTCCCCAGAACCCCCTAGAATCTTCTGGGACCCCCCATGCCCCCTGAGAGCCCTCCAGGACCTCCCATGGAACGCCTCATATTCCCCCTGGGCTCCCTGAAGCCTTCTGGGACACCCCCACTGTCCCTTCAGGATCTCCCAGAGCCCCCTGGAGCCCCCAAGGACACCTCAGAGCCGTCTGGGATCCCCTGGAGACCCCAGAGCCTTCCTGGGACCCTCCGCACCCACCTCTAGGATCATCTGGGACCACCTGGAGCCCCCCAGGACCTACACCCAGACTTCCTTGGAGCCCCCCAGAACAACCCTGAGCCCTCTGGGACCGCCCGGAGCCCCCTGGGACCCCCCAAAGCCCTGCAGGACCCCTTGTTATTCCTCATGTTCATCCCCAGGACTCCCTGGAGCCTTCTGGTAACACCCACGTTCCCTCAGTACCCCCTGGGACCCTCCCACACCCCCTCCAGAACCCTCTGGGACCCCCTGGAGTGCCCCCTGGTACACCCTACGTCCCCCTCCTAGGGGACACCAGCTCTTGCCAAATCCTCTGGGAGCCCCTGAGCCTGATGGAGCATCTCGGCAAAGGAGAGATGAGTATGTGAGAGAGGAACCGAGCGGGGATCCCCTGGAAGGCAGAGAGGGATAAAGGAGCTGCGTAGCAGAGACCAATGCAGGGCTCTGACGGAGTGAGAGTGAGGGAAAGGGAGATGAAGTGCTACAAGGTGCTGTGGAGATCAAGGAAGGTATTTGCTCTAAAGCTTTAAAAAGAGACAACTGAATGTATTTTTTTTTTTTCCCTGATATGTAGACAGTGTGCTTTGAAGTACTTTTATTTCTGTGTGGCTCTCAGTGGTGCATTTCCCCTGCAGCCCAGTAGCATCTCTCTTGGGCAGTGCTGCTGGCCAGGTGTCCCTCCTCCTTGTGTAGCACACAAAAACCCCCCAGTCAAATTATAACTGTATATCTTGGAGAGAGGTGTCATGGTATCAATTCACAGCTGTGCAAGTGAAATTAGTGCCAGAAGAAAGTCAAATACTTTTATAGTGTAAGTATTTTTATTGGGTGTATATAAACCTAAAGCACACCTTTTCAGCAAAAGGGAAGGGGTCAGGCATTACGCAACGCCAGCCAGGTGGTTCACTGTTATGTTAAGAATGTGTTCAAAATGGCATCGATTCGTCTTAATATTGACTTTAAGAGTTCAGATGGCTCTGGCTTTTGAAGGCTGTGCTGTATTTTGAGCCGAGGTGTTTCCCCAGAATCCTCCTGTAGCTCAGCTCCTGTCCTGTCCCTCAGTCTGACGGAATTCCTCTACTCTCTTCTGTGCTATTTTTTTTAGCATGCTGAACTATAATAGGGGATTTTTGTTTTCCAGGTGCCTTGTTGTATACACCTCGTGCTGCTCGAGAGATGCCCCAGCCCAGGTTTGCAACCAGTGGCGGAGCCCCCTGAGGGGAAGGGGCCAGCCCTGGGCCTGGGTGTTTTGTACCTTTTCTTGGGGTGAATAGAAGGGGTGTGTGCGTGATGATGTCATCTGGGGCACCGCGATGTCACTGGTGTAGCAATGATGTGGCAGAGGAACAGGTGAGTGGAGGATGGGGGGATTACATGGATTCCCCCCAAAAGAGGTGGATCACAGCCCCAAGTCTGAAAATTTTTGGGATGCATTAAAAAAAACAATGTTAAAACCTGTAACTATGGGTGTTGAAATATGGAACAGTCTCTCATTTATATGTATATATAGGAATAATATTCATTTATGTATGTAAAACGAGTTCAAAATAAAAACCTCTATCTCTAAGGATTCTATGATTCTGTATTATATAAAAGACTTTGAATATAAAAATACTTAAAATTATTTATAAAGAGATATTAGTGTCAAAATAGATGTGTAAGCAAAGTCTAAATATAATTAACACGTATGATATAGAATGTCTAAGCAAGTCTAACAGATTTTCTATATAAGTGTAAATAGATAATATAAATTCCCTAAATATATATATATGTAAATAGATACAGAAGTGTAAATGCCTGTGCTATATATGGATTTATGCAGCCAGAAAAGGAAAAAAAAATAAAAATTCACACCAGAAAGCCAAAATCATAAATTTTTGTGTTGTGGATAAGGTGCCACGCCTGCCTCCCTCCTGGGTCCCCGTCAGACTCGTTGCTGTCACCCCCCCCAGCCCTGGTGCCCGGCGTGGAGCAATGCAGCGTCCCTGGGGCTCGTTCCAGGGCAAAAACCCCTGTTCCGCAGGTTTTTGGTGCAGAGGCTCTGGCTGTCGCTGTCTGGGCTGCCAATGCAGAGAGGGCAGAGCTGGTCCCTAGCTGGACTAAAGCAGGCTGAGAATGGTCACCGCTCATCACCCTAATGAGCGCTGAGAGCGGGATAATTGAGGGGGTGCTGCCGCCCGGCAGCTGAAGGCTGGTCCTGCAGGGGGGAGCCGCGCGTGCGCTGTGGGCACGCCCCCGGCCCGCCTTTGCCCCCGCCCACGGCGGCGCTGTGCGTTGGTTCCGCAGCTCGTACGCATGCACGGCTTCGCGGAGGCCGGTCCGGCGCCGGTCTCGAGAGAGCGGAGGCCGGAGGGCGAACCAGGGCTGCCGGGAGTCCAGCGAGCTCTGCGCCACCTGGAGCGGGATCGGTGCCGCCCGCCCGGCCTCGAGAGCGGCCATCGGCGCTCCAGTATCAGCTCTTACGCGTTACCGCGCCCCCGTCAGTGCCCGGCAGTTTTCCGGGTGTCCATCTCCGTGCCCCCGGAAGTGCCCCCTCAGTCCTCCGGCGTGCGTCTCCATGGCACTTTAGTCCTCCATGATCCCCTCAGTCCTCCGACGTGCGTCTCTATGGCACTTTAGTCCTGCAGGAGCCCCCTCAGTCCTCCGACGGGCATCTCTGTGGCACTTTAGTCCTCCAGGAGCCCGGAAGCATCCCCTCAGTCCTCCGACGCGCGTCTCTATGGCATTTTAGTCCTCCAGGAGCCCGGAAGCGTCCCCTCAGTCCTCCGACGCGCGTCTCTATGGCATTTTAGTCCTGCAGGGGCTCCCTCAGTCCTCCGACGTGCGTCTCTATGGCACTTTAGTCCTCCAGGAGCCCCCTCAGTCCTCCGACGGGCATCTCTATGGCACTTTAGTCCTCCAGGAGCCCGGAAGCGTCCCCTCAGTCCTGCGACGCGCGTCTCTATGGCATTTTAGTCCTCCAGGAGCCCGGAAGCGTCCCCTCAGTCCTCCGACGCGCGTCTCTATGGCACTTTAGTCCTCCAAGGGCTCCCTCAGTCCTCCGACGCGCGTCTCTATGGCACTTTAGTCCTCCAGGAGCCCCCTCAGTCCTCCGCCGTGCGTTTCCATGGCACTTTAGTCCTCCAGGAGCCCCCTCAGTCCTCCGACGCGCGTCTCTATGGTACTTTAGTCCTCCAGGACCCCCAAAACGCTTGTCAGTCTTCTGGTAATTATATGCTTCCAGCACTTTTCCAAAACCACAAAATACAATTAATAGGTAATCACAAAAATATCTGAAGATTGCAAAAATAAAGTGGCCCCTGCAGAACTCTCTTCTCCACAGCAACAACTAGACAGAAATCAAACAAAAGTGGTAAGAGAATCACTAGAGGTAAGTCCTAAATAGAAATAAAAAAAGGTGCTGCTTTACCTGCTGATAACTTAAGGCAGAAGAAAAAGACCTGCTCCTCCTGCGGTGACCTTTATGTCTTCTGGGGGTTGGCCCCACCCCTTTCCCCAGGGGATTGTGGGAAGGGCAGTGGGCGGGGCCTGAGGCCTGGGGTATATGAGCCTCAGCCTGGGCTCAGCAGCTCATTCTGCTGCTGGGTGTCTCTGGGGTGAGAGCTCTGTGGTCTCTTAAGTAAAGTGCAGTTTTGGAGCTCGTTCAGGTGTTTGGGCAGGTCTCTTTTTATATTAAGACTAGTATAGGTAAGAAATTAGAGGTAAGACTTTTCAGACAATGTAAGGTTTGATGCCATATATAGTAGAAAAATGACTTGTATGTTCCTTCTCTGTTTGTTTGTTTGTTTTTTTTTCTCAGATCAGTGGTTTTGCAATGAGTGTTTAGTGTGGCTAGGTGGCTTAACAGTATTTCTCTCCTTTTTTATTCCAGGTGCTCTGTGTTTTACTCTAATTCTGGACTTTATTGAAGATAGAACTCTGTGTTTTTTTTTCTGGTTTTGCTCTATGTTCTGTAATCAGTTGTTTTGATTGCCCTTGATTGGTCCAGTTAGGAGATTTTTGAGTAGGAGTTAGGGTGAATATCTTGCATGTGCTTATATATGGAATTTTAGTGCTTTGAGGAAGCAGCAGGGAGGTAAGGCATGCTGCCTTTCAGGGTATGGGACAGCTCATTGTCTTCCCCAATGGTATGCAGAGTGTCATGGTGTCTCTAGAGCCTTTGCAGCTTGTGGCAGGCCCCTGGTAGGTCAGGGTCAGGCTTCAGGTCAGGGCTTCACTGACTTTGTGGGTCTGTAGCAGAGCCCAGAGTCTGAGAGAAGACACAAGATAGAAGGTGCCCACCAAATGTAGAGCAGGGCTCAGAAGAGCAGTTCCAGAGGAGCAGCTGATGCCAGGGGTTCAGGCTGGCAAAGAGAGGGTGGGAGCTGTCAGGAAGAAGTTGGGCTCCTTCCCTGACAGTTCAGGAGAAGAAAGAGGGGTCCTAAACTTTTAGCACTGAGGGATGACTAGGAAAGGGAGGCAGGTTCACATGCCTTCCTGAGACAGGCTTTGCCATTGTGTTTGGGTGCCAACAGGATCTGGTCTGTTCTAGGCTCTTGCATTTGAGGTGAACTGGATAGTATTGGGGAGGAGCACAGGACTGGTGATTTGGCAGAAGTGCAATGGTAATGTTGTATTTCTTGGTATCTTAGGTCCTGTAAATAATTGTTGCTGCAGCCTTGGACTCTGGAATTGGCATAGAGCAAGCAAGTGGAACATCACAGTGTTCAGAAGGATGCGGGTGTTATGGAAGAGGTTGGCATCTCAAGATGCTTATTGCTGATGCTGTCATTGCTTTTGGGATGTATGGGTTTTTCCTTTTGCAGAGGAAGAAGGAGGCACCTGGTGACCGCAGGAACATATCAGATGGCTGTTTTTTGTGGATTGCATCAAGAATGGATTCGGACCCCTGGCCCTCCAAAAGCTAAGTTGAGAGACTGGTGCCAGAGAGGAGCCGAGGTTGACAGTTGCAAAAAGGGGTCTTTGAAGTTAGCGTAGTGGTGAGGGCTGTCCTGGAGCACAGTCCCCTTTGGGCAGGTAAAGGATGCAACTTACTGATCAGCGTGATGCCAGTGCATCCCAGGCAGGGCAGTTCCTGCCTGTGCCTGTTGTCGTGTCATTCCTGTGTTCTGTGTCTTAGACCTTTCTTGGGTCTCAATGTTGTCCTTAAGCTCAAGGAACATGGCATGGTGCCTCGGGTGCCATCCCTAGCATCTTGAAGGCCTGCACCCTTGGGCATATCACCAATCGGCTACTGCTCTTCTTGTGTTACACACTTAAAGTGTAGATTGGTCTTGCAGGGAAGAAGTCCTGGTCACGGAAGTGGGTTGTCTGGAAACTTCTGAGATGTGTTGTTATGTTCTTAGGTCTTGAAGCCGGGCTTTCTGCACATATGTCCTCTCAGTTTTGAGAGTCACCTCTTGTCTTGGGCCATGTCATTCTACCCATTTCCTGGGGCTTCCCTAGAGCCACCTCACGGCACCATCAGGGGCATGCAGGCCTTCTTTACCAAGGGTGCCTTCCGTTTAGGTGCATTCCTCTTGAGATTTTTTCTTACATAAGTGACATTTTTCTTGCTGAGAGTTTTCTCTCATTTTGGAGGCACATTGTAGTGTTCTGTATAGTGTTGGTTTGTGCAGATATGGGTGTTTGGCTCGGGGCTGCTCTGCCTGGGGGTGTAGAGTCAGGGGTAGGAGGAGTACCGATAAGAGTCTGTGGTTAATATGTTGATCTGCTTAGACTGAGATAAAGGTTTTTACAGTCATCTCAAAGTAGCCATCAGCAGGCTGTATGGACAGGTTCTTCATTAATCTTTTATGGGAAGCGCAGAGCTATGTGGAAGGGGTTGTTCAATAGTGAAGGAGAATGCATCTCAAAGATGTCAAGGCTGTTTTGTGGGGGGCTTAAAGTTAATGGGGCTTTTAACGATAGGCTGTAGTTACAGCCAAGGTGGTATTTCTAAATAGGAAGAAGAATTTTGGCATTATGAAGGTATTGATCTGCATCCAGCTGATGGGTTTGGTATAGTTATATCAGATGCACAAGGGACAAGCTGTGCAGAGCAACATAGAGCCGAGGGAAGCATCGTAACAAAGGGGGTTGGTGGGTGGTATTAGAGTGAAGTTGGGATGTGTGGATCTATGACTGCATTACGGTAACATATTTTTTCAGTTTGGAGCTTGAAGTGATGTTGGATTTGGCCGCTGGGGCTGACAAGAGCAAGGTAAACGATGGGCTGAAGTTGCAGTTATTTTCTCAGGTGTTGTATTGTGGGTCAAGTTTTAAGCAACCTGTTTGATGTGGATTTTACAGGTGGTGCACAAACCTCCAGGCGGCAACCCAAACTGACAGAGGATGGGGTGGCAAGCTGTCAAGGTAAAGGGGTGGGAGAAGGGAATTGGTGCGTGCAGGCTACGGATTTGGGCAGTATCTCAGCATGTACTGTTTTGCTTGGGTTTTTGCAGGTGCAGCACCCAAGCTCAGAGGGGTGATGCCACATGCTGATAAGGGACTCAAACAGGCGAGGTGGTTGTAGGTACGTTTGGTGTCTAGCAGCAGAATATTATGTGGCAGCTCAGTGGAGTGCTTGTCTTTGGTTTTCAGGTATGTGCGGGCGGCCTGTGGAACTGCATGAGCGTTTGAGGTGAGCTGGGTAGTAGAGAGGAGGTGCATGGGGCTGGTGATTACTTTCAAGTGCAATGATAATTTTCTGTGTCTTGGTCTCTTAGATGCCACAACCAAAGATAGCCTGTGGGGGGCGGTGAAAAGGGACTGTTGGTGAGGAGGCCTCTAAACATGCTCATGTGACTTAGAGGTCACTCTAGGGATCGGGTGTAGAAAAACATTTGTATCTTAAGTGGCGTTCAGTCTTCTGTGCTTAACAAGCAGAACACCTGTTGACTTATAAGAGGCCTGTTGTAGACTCAGGAGCACCCTAAGGAATATGCTTCAGACCCCTGCTCTGCCATGGGAAAAATTGAAGCACAGCGGTAAACTCCACCTGCGTCAATCCCCAATAGACCAGTGAAAACAGGGTGCTTGGTGATCCGCTAGCATCGACTGAGCTCTGCAGCACTTCCAGTGTTGCTTGTGTGCCTTTGCCTGGCTGCCACTTTTGGAATTGCTCTGTTGCTGATGTAACAAAAATACATTTATTCTTTGCAGTGCCAGGCAGGGCAGTTCCAGCCTGTGTCTGTTGTTGCGTAGTTGGTGTGGTCTGTCTTCTGTGTCTTAGACCTTCCCTGATTCTCCATGTCCTTGTTGCCCTCTGTGCTGAAGAACAACAGCATGCACCTCAGTCGCAGCCCTCAGGGTCTCAAATGTCTGTACATATTGGCAGAGCATCAATCGGGCAATGCTTTTCTTGTTGCGTTACAAACTTAAATGATGGATCGCTCTCGAGTCTGGGAAGTTTCCAGTCGTTCCTCTTTTGCAGAGTTGTTCCCGGTTGCATGAGCAGTTCTGCTTTCTAAGCAGTCCATTTTCAGGGAGTTCTGGGATTTCTGCCGTGCATTGTTATGTTCTTAGGTCTTGAAGCCAGGCTTCCTGCGCACACATCTTCTCACTTTGGAGAGTCTCTTCTTATCACGGACTGTGACATTGTACACTTGATTTCAGGGAGTTCCATAGAGCCTCTTCACATCACCATCAGGGACCTGCAGGTCGTCTTGCCCGACGTTGACTTCCGTCCTGGTGTCATTCTTCTTGCGGAGAGCATTCTCTCATCTCTGCGGCGCATTGTTTGCAGTATTCTGTGTACTGTTGGTCTGTGCTTGTGTGTGTTTGGCTAGAGCTGCCCTGCCCAGGGATGTAGAGTCAGGGGTAGGCTGATCAGTGGTAAGAGTCTACGGTTAGTATGTGGATCTGCCTAGACTGTTGGGGCCAGGGCGGTACAGTTGCCTCAGCTGTAGTAGACACCAGCATGTTGTATGGATGTGACTTACAGTAATGTTTTATGGGGAAGAGCGGAGGTATGTGGGAGGGGCTGTTCAGCAGTACTGAAGGAGACAGCTTTTCAAAGATGTGAAGGGTGCTTTGTGTGGGCCTTAAATTCAGTGTGTTTTTTAATGGTAGGCTGTAGTTGGACCTGAGATAGTATGTCTAAATTGGAACAAGACTTCTGGTATTATGGGGGTATTGATCTGCGTTCAGGTTATTAGTTTGATATTGTTTTATCAGATGCATGAGGGACAAGCTTTGTCGGGCAATGTAGGAGAGCTGAGTGGTGTGCAATAAGAAGGTGGGTCGGTGCGTGGCCTAAGGGGGGCAGTAGCTCTATGACTACAGTATGGTATCCTATTTTTTTGATTTGAAGCAATGGGCAATATTTGGTATGGGCACAGGGGCTGAGTGGGGCAAGGTGAGTAGCAGTGGGTGGGGCTGAAGTCACAGTTCTCTTTCAGGTGTTGTATTGTGGGTGAAGTTCTAAAAGTCCTTTGGTTCTGTCTTACAGGGAGTGCGCCAGCCTCAAGGTGGCAGCCCCACAGTATGGAAGCCAGATGGACCAGCAGGCAAGGTAAAGGAGTGGGCTATATGAATTGTTGCAGTCAGGCTGAGGTTTTTGGCAGTATCTCAGCTTGTGCCTTCTGTTTGGGTGTGTTTTTTTTTTGTCAGGTGTAGCACGCAGACACAGCATCAGACTCTGCAATGGGCTGGTGAGCAGAATGCCATTGCGCTTTTGAGGAAGGGGGAGTTGTGGAAGAGGTCGGTGTTGACCTCTGTGATACTTCTTGCCAGCACTGTTCAGTGTGGTTGCTGTTTCTTGGTATCTTAGTTGCCGTAAATAATTGCTGCTGCAGCCTCGGACTCTGGAACTGGTGCAGAGCAGGTGAGTGGAACGCCACGGCATTTTGGAGGCTGAGGGTGTTGTGAAAGAGGTTGGCATTTCCTCTGAAGATGCTTATTGCTGGTGCTGTGGCTGCTTTTGGGTTTTTGTGTTTTCTTTTGCAGAGGAAGAGGAGACACGTGACCGCAGGAAGATATCAGATGGCTGGTTTTTGTGGATTACGTCAAGGATGGATTTGGACCCCCGGCCCTCCAAAAGCTAAGTTGAGACTGGTGCTGGAGAGGGGCCAAGGGGATGAGGTTGACAGTTGCAAATAGGGATTTTTTTAAAGTTAGTGTAGTGGCGAGGGCTGTCCTGGAGCACAGTCCCCTTTGGGCAGGTAAAGGATGCAGCTTACTGTTCAGTGTGACGCCAGCATGTCCCGGGCAGGGCAGTTCCAGCCTGTGTCTGTTGTGATGTCATTTGTGTGTTCTGTGTCTTAGACCTTTCTCGGGTCTCGATGTTGTCCTTAGACTCAAGGAATGCGGCATGCTGCCTTGGGCGCCATCCCTAGCATCTTGAATGCCTGCACCTGTGGGCATAGCACCAGTCGGCTGCCGCTCTTCTTGTGTTACACACCTAAAGCATAGATCAGTCGTGCATCTCAGAAGCTCCTGGATAGCCCACTTCCACAACTGGGACTTCTTCCCTTTGTCGTTACGTTCTTAGGTCTTGAAGCCAGGCTTCCTGCACATACATCTTATCAGTCTTGACAGTCCCTTCTTGTCACAGACGATGATGTTCTGCACTTTGTTTCAGGGGGTTTCATAGAGCCTCTTCACATCATCATCACAGTTCCCCAGGTCTTCTTGCCCGATGGTGACTTCCATCCGGGTGTTATCCTTCTGGCTGAGAGTTTTCTGTCATCCTTGAGGTGCGTTGTTTTTAGCGTTCTGTGTGTAGTGTCAGTCTGTGACTGTGTGTGTTTGGCTTGGAGCCCCCCCGCCTGGGTGTGTAGAGTCCAGGGCAGGCAGAATAGTGATGAGAGTCTATAATTAATATGTGGATCTGTCAAGACTGAGGCAAAGGTTGGGTAGTCATCTGTAATTGATTAGCTCTCAGTAGGTTGGGTACGTGGGTGTTGGCATTAAGCAGAGCCAACTAAGAGAGGCTGTTCATGGTTAGTGAAGGAGATAGTATCTCAAAGACGGTAAGGCTGCTTTGTGTGGGGTGTAATGTTTGTGGGCTTATTTTTTTTGATGGTAGGCTGTAGTTGGATCTAGTTGAACAGTGTTCCAAAGTAAAACAAGACCTTTGGAATTAAGCTATTGCTCTCTATCAGGGTAATGTTTGATGTTTTTTCTTCTTTTTAGATGCAGAGAGACGAGATGTGTGGGGCAATGCAGGGGAGCTGAGAGAAGCGTTGTAGGAAGGTGGCTCGGCATGAGGTATTAAAGGGAAGATGTGACTGGTGGCTCCACGAATACAATTGGGCACTTCTTTTTTTCATGTGAATGTGAGGTTGCGTAGCCATGTGCTAATGTGCTGGTCTGAGGTACAACAGAACCAGTTTTCCTTTCAGTAATTCTACTTTTCAGGTAAGTCTCTTCCAACTAAGTGAACTCTCTGAAAATAATGACATATTTTTCAGGTAGTATCCACTTCCAGAGCGCCAAGACCTTATGTTTACACTTAATGTGAAGGGATGCCATGCAGAGAGGCTCTTGCTTCTACCTATTGCTATAACAGCACAGCTCAGCTAACTTTTATATATGCCCTGTTGGAAGGTTGGATCAGAAAAGGATAGATGGGTCGCACCCACGGTGAAGAGTAGACAGGACCGGTGACCCGAATCTGACGGATGGGGTATCGCATCCCATCCTCCTCACGCTCAGTATAAAAGCGGAGGCATCGAAGGGGTCGGTACCTTTCCTTCAGCGGCTGGCATCCGAGGACTCCTCTGTCTGTTCATTGTCCTTTGACCCCGATCCGTGCATTTGTGCTACCAGATCCAGAATGCAGTTCCAATCCGTCATTGAGTCCGGTCTCGGACTTTGCCCATGCCTGCCGGTGAAGCGATGGTCATCCTGGGAGTTTGATACTGGGTTGTATATATATTTCATCTATTTTGTTGTTTTCTTGTTATTGTTGTCTCTCCTCGGTATTACTTTTCTGTTTATGTTTCATTATGAGAGAGTTCAGTTTCTTTTTCAGTCCCTAAGTCTCCCTCGCATTCTTTCCTTCCTCAGGAGAGAAGTTAAAAGAGAGCATCTGTCACTTGTTTTAATGCCCAGCCTAAACTGCGACAGCAACAACGGTTAGGGCACTGGAGCAGACTCGGCCGAGGAGAGCGGCAGCCTAGAGTATCGGCTCTTTCTCATCCTGCTGTATTACAGACGGCGCACAAGCTTCTGGTTGCACTCTGTCCGTCGGTCCTATCCAGAACGTAGTTCTGGCAGAAGTCGGGTGATACGCGGCGTCTCGCTAGAAGTGACGTGTGACCCCCCCAGCACTGTGGGATTTCCTTTACAAGGAAACTAAAGGACTTTGTCTTGATAAAAACGTGGTTATTTGGCTTAATGATCTACTTGCCTATGGAGGCTAGGATGACGTCTTTCTCTTGCTGTCTACGCCCTGCAAAAGTTCAATTAAGTTTACTTACCTACCGGGCCCCGTTGCTGACACAATTGATGTAGTTGTAATAAAAGAGCACATGTTGTCATTTCCTCTAAGGGTCGCTTTCTCCGTTTTGGTGTTTTGCACACTGTAATTTTCAGGCCTGTGAGGAAAGGAGCAGCTGCTCCTGTGGCAGGCTCTGTGCCTTGTTGCCCCAGCCCCTTTCCTAGGTGCTGGGCGGGGCCCGGGGCATATAATACACAGCCTCTGCTGGGGCAGCTCATTCCGTCTCCAGGCGTCTCCAGGGTCAGAGCTCCGCTGATCCTTCAGTCGATTGCAGCTTTGGAGCTGGCTCAGCTCCTTGGGCGGAGATGTTATCCCACTTAGAGAATCGCAGGGAAGAAGCTGGAGGTGGTAAGGCTTTGAGGACCAGGTGAGGTTTGGCAGCATGTATAGTAGAGAGCGGTCTTGTATGCTGCTTCTCTTCCTTGTGGTTTTTCAGGTCAGTCATGTTGTAATGAGCGTTCAGAGGTGGCGGGATGGTTTAACAGTATGGTTTTCTTTATTCCAGGTGCGATGTGTTTTCCTGGAATCCCTGACTGTATTGAAGACGGAACTTTGTTTGGTTTTTTTTCCCACTAGTTTTGCTGCATCCCAGGTAAGATAACGATAGGACTTGTCTTAATCAGGCAGATGGTGAGATTACTTCACGGGGCTTGGGTGTGCATCTTGTCTGCAGTCTTATGTGGAGTTTTCGCATTTCTCAAGAAAGTGGCACGGATGTAAGGTATAATGTCTTTCAGGGTATGGAACGGCTCATCACTTTCCCCCACAGTGCGCAGAGTGCCGCCGTGTCCCTGGAGCCTTTGCGGCTTGCGGCAGGCCCCTGGTGTAGGTCAGGTCAGGGCTTAGCTGAGTCTGTGTGTCTTTAGCAGGGCCCAGAGTCCGTGGGAAGATGGGAGATAGGAGGTGCTTGTCGAAGGCAGGGCTCGGAAGAGCAGCTTCCGAGGAACAGCCGATGCCAGGGGGTCAGGCTGGCAACTAGAGGGTGGGAGCTGTGGGGAAGAAGTGGGGCTCCTTCCCTGATGGCTCAGGAGAAGAGAGGAGCTTTCTAAAGTTTTGTCACTGAGGGATGGTTAGGAAAGGGGTGTGCGTTCACGAGTCTCTGGGACAGGTTTTGCAGTTGGGTTTGGGTGTTGATGGAGCCTGGTCTGTTCTACGCTCTCGCATTTGAGGCGAGCTGGATAGTATTGAGGAGGAGCACAGGACTGGTGGTTTCGCGGAAGCGCAATGGTAATGTTGTGTTTCTTGGTACCTTAGGTGCTGTGAATAACTGTTGCTGCAGCGTCAGACTCTGGAGTGGCGGTGAGTGGGTGAGCAGAAAGCCTCAGAGTTCATGAGGCTGAGGGTGTTGTGGAAGAGGTTGGTATCTCCTCTCAGGATGCTTGTTGCTGGTGCTGGGGCTGCTTTTGGGATATGTGTGGTTTTTTTTTTTTTCTTTTCCTTTTGCAGAGGAAGAGGAGGAACCTGGTGACCACAGGAATGTATTGGATGGCTGTTTTCTGTGGACTGCCTCAAGGATGGATTCAGACCCCTGACCCTCCACAAGCTAAGTTGAGAGACTGGCCCCCGAGAGGGGACAAGGTTGAGAATTGCAAAAAGGTGTCTTTGAAGTTGGTACGGAGGAGAGGTTTGTCCTGGAGCGCAGTCTCCTTTAGGCATGTGAGGGATGCAGCTTACTGTTCAGCGTTACTGGGCAGGGCGGTTCCAGCCTGTGTGTGCTGTCGTGTCATTCGTGTGGTCCGTGTTGTGTGTCTTAAACCTTTCTCAGGTCTCAAAGTCGTCTTTAAGCTCCAGGAGCATGGCATGGTGCCTCAGGTGCCATCCCTAGGGTCTTGAACACCTGCACCCACGGGCATAGCACCATTCGGCTGCTGGTCTTCTTGTGTTAGAAGCTTAAAGCTTGCATTGTTCTTGCGTCTCGGAAGTTTCTGGATGGCCCACTTCCACAACTGGAACTTCTTCGCTACGTCATTACGTTCTTAGGTCTTGAAGCCAGGCTTCCTGCGCATACATCTTATCAGTCTTGACAGTCCCTTCTTATCACAGATGATGATGTTGTACGCTTTGTTTCAGGGGCTTCTGTTGAGCCTTCTTCACATCACCACCACGGTCTCCAGATTTTTTTGCCAGACGGTGACTTCCGTCCAGGTGTCATCCTTCTTGCTGAGAGTTTTCTTTCACCCTTGAGGCGTGTCGTTTTTAGTCTTCTGTGTAGTGTTGGTCTGTGGCTGTGTGTGTGTCTGGCTTGGAGCCACCCTGCCCGGGTGTGCAGAGCTCAGGGCAGGCAGAATAGCGATGAGAGTCTATAGTTAATATGCGGATCTGTTGAGACCGAGGTAAAGGCTGGGTAGTTATCTGGAATTAGTTTGCTCTCAGTAGGTTGGGTGTGTGGGTGTTGGCATAAGCAGAACCAAGTCAGAGAGGCTGTTTATGGTTAGTGAAGGAGATACTACCTGAAAGATGTTCAAGCTGCTTTGTGTGGGGTGTAATGTTTGTGGGCTTTTTTTTTTCTTGATGTCAGGCTGTTGTTGGACCTAGTTGAACGGTGTTTCTAAGTAGAAACAAGACCTTTGGGATTAAGCTATCACTCCACATCAGGGTAATGTTTGATTTTTTTTTTTTCTTTCTCTTTTTAGATGCAGAGAGATGAGATGTGCGGGGTGATGCAGGGGAGCAGAGAGGAGCGCTGTCCTGGTTCCGGCAGGGATAGGGTTAATTCTCTGGTATTCCATACCACGTGATCCATGCCAACTTTGAAAATGCCGGGGGAAGGGGGCAGGACGCTCTCTTGGAGCGGGCTGAGGCGTCTCGGGTCCGGTCGGTGAGCGGCCGTTTCGGTTTCCTAACCACGTTTGTGTATTCCTTTGTCTGTGGTGGTGGTGTTGTTGTTATTTTGCTTGTTCCCTTCGCTATTCGGTTAAAATGCCCTTGTCTCAACCCTAGAGTCTTGCGGTTTTTTTTTCCTGATTCTTCCTGTTTGGGAAGAGCCGAGCGAGCGGCACGTGTTTCTTTGTTGCCGTCTGAGGCAAAACCACGACAAGCGCCGTACAGAGGTGGCTCGGCATGTGGTATTAAAGGGAAGATGTGACTGGTGCCTCTATGAATACAATTGGGTACTTTTTTTTCATGTGAATGTGAGGTTGCGTAGCCATGTGCTAATGTGCTGGTCTGAGGTACAACAGAACCAGTTTTCCTTTCAGTAATTTTGCTTTTCAGGTAAGTCTATTCTAACTGAACTCTCTGAAGATAATGACGTATTTTTCAGGTAGTATCAGCTTCCAGAGTGCTAAGACCTTATATTTACACTTAATGCCAAGGGATGCTATGTGGAGAGGCTCTTGCTTATACTTATTGCTGTAACAACCTGTGTCAGGTAACCGTGTGTGCCATGTCGGAGGGTTGGAAGCGGAAGAGCGTAGAGGGGTTGCACCCACGGTGAACAGCGGACAGGACCGATGACCCGAATCTGACTGACGGGGTATTGCATCTCATCCTCATCACGCTCAGTATAAAAGCTTGAGGGATCGAAGGGGTCGGTACCTTTCCTTCAACGGCTGGCATCCGAGGATTCCTCTGTCCGTTTGTCATCCTTTCATCCCGATTCATGCATTTGTGCAACCAGATCTGGACTCCAGTTTCCATCTGTTGCTGACTCCAGTCTCGGACTTTCCCCATGCCTGCCAGTGAAGCGATGGTCATCCTGGGAACTTGATACCAGGTTGTGTATATATTGTATATATTTCCTTGTTTTCTTGTTACCATTATCTTTTCTTGGTATTATTTTTCTGTTAATATTTCATTACGGTTCAGTTTCTTTTTCAATCCATAAATCCCTCTCATTCTTTTCTCCCTTGGGAGAGAAGTTAAAAGGGAGCATCTGTCGCTTGTTTCAATGCTCAGCCTAAACTGCGACAGCAATGACAGGTAGGGCACCCAAGTGGACTCGGGCAAGATGACCAGCAGCCCAAAGTGTCAGTTCTTTCTCAGATGCTGTATTATAGGCAGCATACAAGCCTCTGCTTGCGCTCTGACTGTCGGTCCTATCCAGAATACAGTTCTGGCAGAAGTTGGGTAATATGCGTGGTCTCGCTAGAAGTGACACATGACCCATTGTGGGGTTTCTTTTACAAAGAAACTAAAGCACGTTGAGTCTTGATAAAAAATATTGTTATTGTGCTTAATGATCTACTTTCCTGTGTAGGTTAGCATGACATGTATCTCTTTCTATCTACACCCTGCAGAGGTTTAATTAAGCTTACTTACTTACCAGGCCCCGTCGCTGACACAAGTGATGTAGCTGTACCAAAAGAGCACATATTGTCATTTTCTCTAAGGGTCGCTTTCTCCGTTTTGGTGTTTTGCACGCTGTAATCTTCAAGCACATGAGGAAAGGACCAGCCGCTCCTCTGGCAGACTTTACGCCTTGTGGAGCTCGGCCCGGCCCCTTTCCCAGGTGCTGGTGGGAAGGGCGGTGGGTGGGGCCTGGGGTACATGAACCACAGCCTCTGCTGGGGAAGCTCATTCTGCTGCCAGGCTTCTCCGGGGTCAGAGCTCTGCCTGCCCTGTCGCTTGCAGCTTTGGAGCTGGCTCAGCTACTTCAGCAGAGATGTTATCCCATTTAGAGAATCGGAGGTGTGAAGTTGAAGGTGGTAAGACTTTCAGGACCAGGTGAGGTTTGGCAGCATGTATAGTAGAGAGCGGTCTTGCATGCTGCTTCTCTTCCTTGTGGTTTTTCAGGTCAGTCATGTTGTAATGAGCGTTCAGAGGTGGTGAGATGGTGTAACGGTATGACTTCTTTATTCCAGGTGCTGTGTGTTTTCCTGGAATCCCTGACTGTATTGAAGATGGAACTTTATTTGTGTTTGGTTTTTTTTTCCACTGGTTTTGCTGCATCCCAGGTAAGATGCCAATAGAATTTGTCTCAATCGGGCAGATGATGAGATCACTTTGCAGGGACTGGGTGAGCATCTTGTCTGCAGCTGTAGATGGAGTTTTTGCATTTCCCAGGAAAGGAAGAGGGATGTAAGGTATAATGTCTTTCGGGTGTGGGACAGCTTGGCGCCTTCCCCCACAGCATGCAGGGTATGGCATTCAGGAGGCTGACGGTGTTGCGGAGGAGGCATCTCCTCTCAGGATGCTTATTGCTCGTGCTGTGGCTGCTTTTGGGATAATTTTTTTTTCTTTTCCTTTTGCAGAGAAAGAGGAGGAAGCTGGTGACTGCAGGGATGTATAGGATGGCTGGTTTTTGTGGACTGCTTAAGGATGGATTTGGACGCCGCCTGGGCCTCCAAAAGTTAAGTCGAGAGTCGGGTGCCGGAGACGGGCAGAGGTTGACAATTGCAAAATCGGGTCTTTGACATTAGCGTAGTGGGGAGGGCTGTCCCAGGGCACAGTTATATTTGGGAAGGTAAAGGATGTGGCTTACTGTTCAGTGTGACGCTAGTGCATCCCGGGCAGGGCAGTTCCAGCCTGTGTGTGTGTTGTCATGTCGTTTGTGTGGTCCGTGTTCTGCATCTTAGCCCTTTCTTGGGTCTCGAGGTCATCTTTAAGCTCAACGAGTGTGGCGTGAGGACTCGGGCATTATCCTTAGGGTCTCAAATGCTCGGATCCACGGGCATATCACCATTCGGCTGCTGTTCTTCTTGCATTAGAAGCTTTAGGTGTGCATCAGTCTCGCCTCTCGGAAGCTTCCGGATGGCCCACTTCCGCGACTGCGACTTCTTCCCTGCATCATTACATTCTTAGGTCTTGAAGACAGGCTTCCTGTGCATACGTCTTGTCAGGCTCGACAATCCCTTCTTATCAGGGACTGTGAAGTTCTACATCTTGTTTCAGGGGGTTCCGTAGAGCCTCTTCGTCATCACCACCACAGTCCCGCAGGTCTTCTTGCCCGACGGTGACTTTGGTCCTGGTGTCATTCTTCTTGCTGAGAGTTTTCTCTCGTCTTTTCAGGCGTGTCTTTCATGGTGTTCTTTAAAGTGTTGGTCTACAACTGTGTGCATTTGGCTTGGGGCTGCCCTGTCTAGGTGCGTAGCGTTCAGGGTAGGCAGAATCACGATGAGAGTATGTAGCGAATATGAGGATCTGTCTAGACTGAGGCAAAGGTTGCGTAGTCGTCTCGAATCGATTAGCTTTTGGGAGGCTGTGTGGATGGGCGTTTCATTAGTGGGCACTGGCATAAGTGGAGCTAATCTGGAGAGGGTGTTTACAGTTAGTGAAGTAGGCGGTATCTCAAAGGCAGTGAGGCTGCTTTCTGTGGGGTATAGTTTTTGTGGGTTTACTTTTTTTTGGATGGCACTTGGACTCGGGTGAACTTAGTTGGACTTAGGTGAACAGGGTCCCTAAGTTGAAGCTAGACCTTTGGAATTAAGCTACTGCTCTGCATCAGGGTAATGTTTGATGTTGGTGGTTTGTGGTTTTTTTTTTTTTTCCAGATGCAGAGAGATGAGATGGACAGGGCGATGCAGGGGAGCCAGGAGTGCGGTACAAGGTGGCTCAGCACGAGGTATTAAAGGGAAGATGTGACCGGCGGCTCCATGAATACATTTGGCCACTTCTTTTTTTTTTTTATGTGAAGGTGAGGTTACGTAGCCATGTGCGGAAGTGCTGGTCTGATGTACAACAGAACCAGTGTTGTTTTCAGTCACTTTACTTTGCAGGTAAGTTTTTTTCCAACAAACTGAACTCTCTGAAAATAATGATGTATTTTTCAGGTAGTATCTGCTGTCAGAGCACCAAGACCTTGTATTTACACTTAATGCGAAGGGATGCCGTGCGGAGAGGCTCTTGCTTATACTTATTGCTATAACAGCGCAGCTCAGCTAACTTTTATATATGCCCTGTCAGAGGGTCGGAAGCGGAAAAGCATAGAGGGGTTGCACCCACGGTGAAGAGTAGATGGGACCGGTGACCTGATTCTGACGGATGGGGTATCGCATCCCATCCTCCTCACGCTCAGTATAAAAGCAGAGGGATCGAAGGGGTCGGTACCTGTCGTCCGGCCTCTGAGGACTCCTCTGTCTGTTCATTGTCCTTTGACCCTGATCCGTGCATTTATGCAACCAGAACCGGAATCTGGTGCAGTCTGTCACCGAGTCTGGTCCTGGACTTTCCCCGTGCCTGCCGGTGAAGCAGTGGTCATCCTGGGAGCTCTGTATCGGGTTGTGTATGTCCTGTATATATTTAATTGTTTTCTTCTTATTGTTGTCTTTTCTCGGTATTATTTTACTGTTAAGATTTCATTGTAGTTCAGTTTCTTTCAGTCCCTAAGTCTCTCTGTCTTGTTCTTTTCTGCCTCAGGAGACACGTTAAAAGGGAGCACGTGTCATTTGTATTACTGCACGGCCTGAGAAACAACAGCAATGACAGACAGGGCACCGTAGCAGACTTGGCCGAGGAGAGCGGCGGCCCCGAGCCTCGGTTCTTTCTCAGCCGCTGCATTACAGGCGGCGTACAAGCCTCTGCTTGCGCTCTGCCTGTTGGTCCGATCCAGAACACGGTTCTGGCAGAAGTGGGTTATATGCGTTGTCTTGCTATAAATGCTGTATGACTCTTTGTGGGGTTTCTTTTACTAAGAAACTAAAGCACATTGAGTCTTGATAAAAACACGGTTATTGGGCTTAATGATCTACTTTCCTACGGAGGTTAGGATGATGTCTTTCTCTTGCTGTCTACACCCTGCAAAAGTTCAATTAAGTTTACTTACCTACCGGGCCCCGTTGCTGACACAATTGACGTAGTTGTAATAAAAGAGCACTTGTCACTTCCTCTAAGGGTCGCTTTCTCCGTTTTAGTGTTTTGCACGCTGTAATTTTCAGGCCTGTGAGGAAAGGAGCAGCCGCTCCTCTGGCAGGCTCTATGCCTTCTGGAGGTCAGCCAGGCCCCTTCCCCAGGTGCTGGTGGGAAGGGTGCGGTGGGTGGGGCCCAGGGTACATAACCCACAGCCTCTGCTGGGGAACCTCATTCTGCTGCCAGGCGTCTCCAGGGTCAGAGCTCTGCCTGTCCTTCAGTCGATTGCGGCTTTGGAGGCCGGTCAGCTGCTGGGGTGGAGATGTTATCCCATTTAGAGAACTGCAGGTAGGAAGCTGGAGGTGGTAATACCTTGAGGACCAGGTGAGGTTTGGCAGCATGTGTAGTAGAGTGCGGCCTCATGTGCTGGTCCTCTTCCTTGGGGTTTTTGAGGTGAGTCACGTTGTAATGAGCATTTTGGGGGTGGTGAGATGGTTTTAGGGTATGGTTTTCTCTGTTCCAGGCACGGCCATTTTCCTGGAATCCCTGACTGTATTGAAGATGGAACTTTCTTGCTGTTTCTTTTTTCACTTGTTTTGCCGTACCCTGGGTAAGATGCCGATAGCATTTGTCTCAATGAGGCAGATGCGGAGATTACTTTGCAGAGACTGGGCGAGCATCTTCTCTCAAGAAAGCAGCAGGGACGTAAGGTATAATGTCTTTCAGGGTGTGGGGCGCCTCGTCGCCTTCCCCCACGGTGCACAGGGTTCCGCTGTGTCCCTGGAGCCTTTGCGGCTTGCGGCAGGCCCCTGGTGTAGGTCGGGTTGGGGCTTCGCTGACTCTGTGGGTCTGTAGCCGAGACAGGAGTATGTGGGAAGACAGAAGATAGGAGCTGATGGTGGAACGCACGGAGGAGCTGAGAAGAGCGCCTCCGGAGGAGCGGCAGATGCTGGGGGTTCAGACAGGCAAATAAAGGGCGGGAGCTATGGGGAAGAAGTGGGGCTCCTTCCCTGGTGGTTCAGGAGAAGAGAGGGGCTTTCTAAAGTTTTGGCACTGGGGCATGGCTAGGAAAGGAGGTGGGTTCACAAGTCTTTCTTGGACAGGTTTTGCAGATGGGTTTGGGTGTCGACGGAGCCTTGTGTGTTCTAGGCTCTGGCATTTGAGGCAAGCCGGATAGTATTGAGGAGGAGCACAGGACTGGTGGTTTGGCAGAAGCACAATGGTAATGTTGTGTTTCTTGGTGCTGTGAATAACTGTCACGGCAGCCTCGGACTCCGGAATCGCCACGGAGCAGGCGAGTGTAACGCCACGGTGTTCATGAGGCTGAGGGTGTTGTGGAAGAGGTTGGTATCTCCTCTCAGGATGCTTGTTGCTGGTGCTGGGGCTGCTTTTGGGATTATTTTGCTCTTTTCCTTTTGCAGAGGAAGTGGAGGGACCTGGTGACAGTGGGAACGTATCGGGTGGCTGTCTTTTTGTGGACTGCATCAAGGAAGGATTCATATGCCCGGCTCTCCGAAAGCTTAGTTGACAGTCAGGTGCTGGAGACGGGCGGAGGTGGACAATTGCAAAATGGGAGCTTTGATGTTAGTGTACTTGAGGGGCGGGAGGGCTGTACCGGGGCACAGTCTCCTTTGGGCAGGTCAAGGATGTTGCTTACTGTTTCGCATGACGCTAGTGCATCCCGGGCAGGGCAGTTCCAGCCTGTGCGTGTTGTTGTGTCGTTCATGTGGTCTGTGTTTTGCATCTTAGCCCTTTCTTGGGTCTTGAGATCATCTTTAAGGTCCAGGGGCATGACATGGGCCCCGGGCA
This sequence comes from Sterna hirundo, assembly GCA_009819605.1. NCBI lineage: Eukaryota > Metazoa > Chordata > Aves > Charadriiformes > Laridae > Sterna > Sterna hirundo. The sequence continues at coordinate 11,602 of CM020437.1, read as the reverse complement.
TCATCCTTAGGGTCTCGAATGCTCGGATCCACGGGCATATCACCATCGGCTGCTGCTCTTCTTGCATTAGATGCTTTAGGTGTGCATCAGTCTCACGTCTCGGAAGCTTCCGGATGGCCCACTTCCGTGACTGCGACTTCTTCCCTGCATCGTTACGTTCTTAGGTCTTGAGGCCAGGCTTCCTGCACATCCATCTTATCGGGCTCAACAATCCCTTCTTATCAGGGACTGTGAAGTTCTACACTTTGTTTCAGGGGGTTCCGTAGACCGTCTGCACGTCGACATCATCACGATCCCCCAGATTTTCTTGCACGACGGTGACTTTGGTCCCAGTGTCATCTTTCTTGCTGAGAGTTTTCTCTCATCTTTGAGCCACGTCTTTTGTAGCATTCTGTGTAGCGTCTGTTTGTAACTGTGAGTGTTTGGCTTTGGGCTGCCCTGCCCGGGTGCGTAGCGTCTAGGGTGGGCGGAATCGTGTGGAGAGTCTATATGTAGTATATAAAACTCTGTAGATTGGGGCAAAGGTGTTAGAGTCATCTCAGGATAGCCATCAGGAGGTTGTGTGGACAGCTCTTGCATTATTTCTGTTTGGCAAGAGCAGAGGCATGTCGGAAAGGCAATACAGCAGTACTGAAGAAGAGTTCACGTGGAAGAGGGTATGGCTGCTTTTTGTGCGGATTTTTTTTTTTGCTATTTTCTTAGTGTAAGGCTGTATTTGAACCTTAGATGGTATTTCTTAAAAGGTGCAAGACTTTGTTATTATGACCTTATTGCTCTGCCTCAAGGTGATTTCTCTGATGTTCTTGCAGATGCAGCGGGACAAGCTTGGCGGGGCAGCGTAGGAGAGGGGAGCAATGTAAGAAGGTGAGTCAGCACGTGGTATTAGAGAAGATGGGGCTTTGAGTACTAGATGTATTGGTTCTTTCCAATTTGAAGTTTTGAAGCAATGAATGACATGAGATATGGGGATGGGGATGAGTCAGTTCAGGTCAGCAGCGGCGGGTGTGCTGAAGTATCACATCTTCCTCAGATGGAGGAACTTTCAAGTTTTAAGCAACCCATGTCGGTTGGGTTTTACGGGCGGTTTGCAAGCCTTCAGGTTGCACGCCTCGGGGGAAGATGGGCGGGCAAGGTGAGGGAGCAAGAGATGGGAATAGGTGCGTACACATTAGGGTTTTAGGCGGTATCTCGGCATGCGTTTCTTTGGTTGGCATGACACTCAGGGTCAGAGGGGCGATGCTGCATGCCCACTGAGTAGTTCGATCAAATGAGACGGTTGTGGACGCACCGGTGTCTAATAGCACAGTACTACATTGCAGCTCAGTGGAGTGTTTGTCTTTGGTTTTGCAGGTGCTATGCGCTTCTGGAGCCGGACGAGCGTCGAAGGTGAGCTGGGTAGTAGAGAGGTAGCGCACGAGGGTGGTGGTTTGCTGTAAGCTCAACGGTAATATTGTGCATCTAGCTGTCTTAGGTGCCAGAACCAGGGAGCGCCGCATCATCTGAATCTGGAATCTGTGCGGAGCAGGTGAGCAGAAGGGTATGGCGCATCTGATGCGGGGGACATTGCAGTACAAATTAGTGTTGACAGATGCGATGGAGCCTGATGGCACAATTTTGGGCAAATTGGGGGTCCCTTGTTTTTGCAGATGATGAAGAGGAAACCCAGCGACTCCAGGATGAATCAATTTGATAGATGGTGTTTTGTCTTTCTTGTCGAGCAGGGCTGCACAGTCCCAGCCCTCAGAAAGCGAAGTTGAGGAACCAGCAGCGGAGCTCCCTCAGGGAGGGGAAGGGACAGGGTTGGAAATAGCAGCGAGGCATTTAAAAGTTAGCGTAGCCCCCCCAGGCTGTCCAGGAGCAGCCCCCTTCGGACACCTAAGCGGAGCGGTAGTTGCCCTGACCGTATGTGAAACTATCTTGCATTGTACTGCCTTGTATTGTGTTTTGTCTGGAATTGCATCACTCTGTAGTTTTCTCATCTGCAGTCTCAGCGGGTCTAGCATGGTAACGCCCTGTATTCCGTTACGTCTTGCACTGTAGTGCTCTGTCATTGCCTTGACTGCAACATGAGACTGTCACGTTGTACTGTTTGCTACGTTGTTTCTTTGATGGATTGTTCCGCATCTGGCTGTATTGCGTTGCTGGGATTTGTGTTGGTTTTGAGTTGCGTTGCTCTGTAACTGTCTCGACTGCTGTCTGAGACTGTCTTGCACTGTCTGCTTATGTATTTTTTGTTTTGCGTTGTGTTTTGTATTTGAAATAATATTGCATTGCCCGGCTCCGTATTGGTTTTGCATCGTAGCGCCCCGTAACTGTCATGACTGCCATGTTGGACTGCGTTGCGTCGTGTAGTTCTGTATTTTGTTTGGCGTTGCATCAGTCTGTACTCTAAACTGTATCACTTTGCCCGTATCTCATTTTTGCGGCGTATCGCTTTTTCATTGTTTTGACTGCTGTCTGAGACGACCAGGTACGGTAGCCTTCCATGTTTTGTTTTGAATCGTATCGTTGCGTATTTGAAAATCTATTGCCTCACCTGGCCGTGTTTTGGTTTTGCAGCGTATCGCTTTGTCATTGTCTTGACAGCCATCCGATATATTCAGTCATCGTATTGCACAGTATTGTGGATATTTTTATTCGGTTGTTCTTCCTTTGACAGCGTATTCCCTTGTTCTGCCCTGTATCGTGGTACCTCTTGAATCGTTTCGGTCTGTCACTGTTTTGACTGTCATGTGAGACACTCTGGCATTGTATCCTTAAGTATTTTGTCTTGCATTTGAAGGTTGTCTATTTGAAATTGTATTGCATTGCTTGGTGCTACTTTGGTTTTGCATTGCTTTGTATTTTCCTTAACCGCCATCTGAAACCATCCCGCACGGTATTGTTCTGTAGGTTGTTTCTTTAATAGATTGTTTTGTATGTGACCATATATTGCATTGTTGGGCATGGTGTTGTTTCTGCATTACATGGCTCTGTAATATCCCCGATTGGCCATCTGGGAGAGTTTTGCAGGCCACCGCCCCATATCGCGTTTCATCTTGTGTAGTATTGCCCTATAATCGTCTCCACCGCCATCTGAGGCCATCTGCCATTGTAAGCACTCTATGGCTTTTCGATTCGTTGTTCTTGTTACCCTAGGTATTTTATCGTGTTGCCCTGTATTGTGTTATGTCTTGCATGGTATTGCTCTGTATACATCTTGACTGCCATCTGAAACCGTGGAGTTCTACCGTTCGATATGTTGTTTCTGGAAGGGATTGTTCTGTATCCGACCATATATTGCATTGCTGGGCAGCATGTTGTTTTTGCATTACGTCGCTCAGTAACTTCCTCGACTGCCATTTGAGACGGTCTTGCGTCATACGCTTAAGAATTCGGTTCCATATTATGTTCTTCTGTATTTGAAACAGTATTGATCTGCCTGGCTCAGTGTCGGTTTCGCATTGTGTTGTCCTGTCACGCTCTTTACTATGTGATCTATTCTGGCATTGTACCACAGTGCATTGTGGGTTTTTTAATTGGTTCTTTGACTGTGTAATGCCTTGTACCGCCCTCTATTGTGTTACATCTCGCATTATATTGCCCCGTCATAGCCTAGACTGCCTTCTGAGCTATTTTGGCATTGTACCGTACTGTATTGCGGGGTTTTTCATTGGTTGTTCTTCATTTGGCTTTGTAATGCCTTGTACCACCCTGTATTGTGTAGTGTCTCACATCATATTGCCCAGTCATAGTCTTGACTGCCTTCTGAGCTACTCTGGCATCGTACTGCACTGCATTGCGGGGTTTTTAGCCCGTTGTTCTTTAGTTGGCTTCGTAATGCCTTGTACCGCCCTGTATTATGTAACGTCTCAAATTATATTGCCCCGTCTTTGTCTTGACTGCCTTCTGAGCTATTTAGGTATTACTCTTGAACGTTTTCTGTTTTTTTTTTAATTGGTTGTTCTTCATTTGGCTACGTATTGCCTTGTTACCGCCTTGTATTGTGTCGTGTCTTGCATCGTATGTCACTGTGTCAACGGTCATTTTACACATTCTGTCCTAGGACTGCGCTGTATTGTGAACTCTTTAATGGGTTGTTGCTTCTTGGACTGTGTATTGCCTGGTAGCGCCCCATATCATGTGACACCTTCCGTCATATTGCTCTGTCATTGTGTTGACTGACATCTGGTATATTCTACCATTGTATGGCACTGTACTGTCAATTCTTTCATTGGCTGTTCTTCATTTGATTGTATGTTGCCTTGTACTGCCCTGTGTAACGTTAGGTCTTGCATTGTATTGCCCTATCATTGTCTTGCCAGTTATTTTAGACTGTATTATGCAAATTTTAACTGGTTGTTCTTTATTTGACCGCTGTTGCAATGTGACCCCCCCCTTCTTTTTTTTCTCTCTCCCCCCCCTTCTTTTTTTTCTCTCTCCCCCCCCTTCTTTTTTTTCTCTCTCCCCCCCCTTCTTTTTTTTTCTCTCTCCCCCCCCTTCTTTTTTTTCTCTCTCCCCCCCCTTCTTTTTTTTCTCTCTCCCCCCCCTTCTTTTTTTTCTCTCTCCCCCCCCTTCTTTTTTTTCTCTCTCCCCCCCCTTCTTTTTTTTCTCTCTCCCCCCCCCTTCTTTTTTTTCTCTCTCCCCCCCCCTTCTTTTTTTTCTCTCTTCCCCCCCTTCTTTTTTTTCTCTCTCCCCCAGGCTGCTGCTCAAGCTATAACAACCAGTGGGAGTCACTACCACTACAAGTGGCACTTGAACTTTTGGGGATGGCTGGCAAGAGTCCTAACACTATAAGTCAGTTACCTTACTATAGAACTAGTGGACAGACCAAGAGCCCTTGGAGCTTTCTTGCAAGGCAGCAGCCTGTTCGCCAGCATTTCCCGGGGACACTCACTTAAGCTTCTGCTCCTCGAGGCTGAGAGATGCCTTGCCACAACAGATTCGCAGTAAGTGACTAATAGCACACTAAACTTTGTAGCTTTAGCTCAGTGATATAAAGGATTGATGGCGCAGATACAATCCTTTAGAGGGAAACTGTTGACCAAGTCCGGGGCAAGGATCGGATCCAGCCACACCTAGACTCCTCTCGGAGAAGGAGTTTAGAAAGCAAGGGGGTCCTTTCCGAGCCTTGTGACTCAAGGGGAGGGTCTCCCTGACAGCTTGTCTGACCCTGGCCCCTAGGCAGGAAATAATCCGGGGTATGTGGCCACGGAATCTGGTAAAGCGCCATCACATGCGCTGCTACCTTTGTTGAATCACTGTGTTTATGTTTATAAATGTTTCACTCCTTCTCTCTTAGGAGTGAATTTTATCACTGTGCCTGCCACAACTGCATATTGCTTGCATATTGCCTGTGTTATGTCTTGCATTGTGTTGCCCTGTAGTCTTGATGGTCACGTTAGAGAATCTGTCCTAGGACTGGACTGTATTATGATTTCTTTTATGGGTTATTATTTGGCTGCGTATTGCCTTGTAGTGCCCAGTATGCTGTTACATCTTCCATGGTATTGCTCCGTTGTTGTCTCGACCGTCATCTGAGATATTCTGCCCTTGTATGGCACCATACTGTTACTTCGTTCATCAGCTGTTTTTTATTTGACGGTGTATTGCATTGTACTGCTATGTACCCTGTTACATCTCGCATTGTATTGTCCTGTCATTGTCATCTTTGTGATTTTAGACATATTAAAAATTTCAGTCCACTGCCGTCCTACAATTGGCTGTTTTTTATTTGACTGTGTATTTGTTAAAAAGTTCACAATCCCCTGCAGTCCTATAATTGTTTGATGTTTACTTGACCGGGTATTGGGTTGTACTGACATGTATAGTGTTATGTCTTGTGTTGTATTGCCCTGTCATTGTTTCGTTTGTGAATTTAGTCATTGCATTAAAAAATTCACAATACAGTGCAGTGCTATAATTTGCTCATATTTACTTGACTGCATATTGCCTGGTTTTGTCCACTATACTGTTACGTCTTGAATTGTATTGCCATGTCATAGTCTTGATTGTCATTTTACAGATTGTGTTAAAAAAATTCACAATACAATGCAGTCCTTTAATTGGTTGTTGTTTATATGACTGTGTATTGGATTGTACTGTCCCGTGTGGTGCTACCTCTCACATTGTATTGCTCTGTCACTGTATTTATTGTCACTTTAGAGATTGCGTTAAGAAATTCTCAGTACCACGCAGTCCGATAATCGGTTGCTTTTATTTCGCGGTGTATTGGATTGTACCGCTCGGTATACTGTTAGGTCTTGCATCGTATTGCTCTAACCGTCTTTGCGGGTTTTTTAAGGGGTTGTTGTTGATGTGAGTGTGTTTTGCCTTGTACTGCCGTGTATTGTGTTTTGTCTTGCGTTGTATTGCCCCGTCATTATCTAGACGGTCATTTTATACGTTCTGTCCTAGGACTGGGCTGTATTGTGAATTATTTAACAGGTTGTTGTTTCTTTGACCATATATTGCCTTGTAGCGCCCCGTATCACATTACACCTTGCGTCATATTGCTCTGTCATTGTCTCGACTGACATCTGATATAGTCTGCCATTATATGGCACTGTAATGTGAATTCTTTCATTGCCTGTTCATTATTTGATTGCGTATGGCGTTGTACTGCCCTGCATAACATTACGTCTTGCGTTGTATTGCCCTGATGTTGTCTTGCTTCTTATTTTAGATTGTCTGGGATTGTACCACACTGTATTGTGAGTTTCTTAACTAGTTCTTTGGTTGTGTGTTCCGTCGTATGATCCTGTATTGCGTTACGCATTGCATTGCCCCGTCGTTGTTTTGACGGTCACTTGAAACATTCTGTTGTAGGACTGCACTGTATTGTGAGTGTTTTGATCGGTTCTTCTTAATTTGGGTGCGTATTGCCTTGTGCTGCCCCGTATTGTGTTATGTCTTGCATTGTATTGGTCTGTCGTGGTTTCGACTGTTATTTTAGCCTGTCTGGGATTGTACTGCACTGTGTTGTGGATTATTGAATTGGTTGTTCTTTGACTGTTGTGGTGGTGTTGTCCCCCCCCTCCCCCGTTTCACACCCCCACCCTTTTCTCCCCTCCCCGCAGGCAACAGAGTCAATGCACCATCTGGAGTGTGGACATAGGTACTTTGTTCCTAGGCTGATATAGCTAAGAGTCAATTGGCTGCCTCTAAAAATAGCAGACAGTCAAAGAGCCCTTGGAGCTTTCCTGCATGGCAGTGGCCAGCTCGCCCGCACTTCCCATTGAGCGGGGACGCTCATTTGAGCTTCTGTTCCTCGAGGTTGAGAGATGCCTTGCCGCAACAGATTCTGAGTAAGTGACTAATAGCATGCAGAACTTTGCAATCTTAGCCGAGTGATAGAACGGATGGATGGCGTGATGGCACAGATATAATCCTTTAGAGGTAAACTGTTGACCAAGTCCGGGGCAAGGACCGGATCCAGTCGCACCTAGACTCCTCTCGGAGAAGGAGTTTAGAAAGCAAGGGGGTCCTTTCTGAGCCTTGTGACTCAAGGGGAGGGTCTCCCTGACAGCCTGTCTGACCCTGGCCCCTAGGCAGGAAATAATCTGGGGGACGTGGCCACGGAATCTGGAAAAGCACCGTCACATGCGCTGCTACCTTTGTTGAATTGCTGTGTTTATGTTTCTGAATGTTTCTCCACTTCTCTCTTAGGAGTGAAGTTGATAGCTCCGCCGGCCACAACCACATATTGCCTTGTACTATTCTTTATGGTGTCACATTTTGTATTGTATTGCCCTCTAATCTCCCGGACTGCCATCTGATCTGTTCTGGCATTGTACTGGTGTGTATTGTGTGTTTCTTAATCGGTTTTGCGTTATTTGAATGCGTATTGCCACATATTGCCCTGTCTACTGTTGTATCTTGCATTGTATTGCCCTGTTGTTCTGTTCACTGTCACTTTAGATGTTCTGGGATTGTAGCGATCTGCATTGTGTAGGTTTAATTGGCGGTTCTCTGTTTGACCGTGTATTGCCTTGTTACCGCCTTGTATTTTGTCGCGTCTTGCATTGTATCACCATGTTATTGTTCTGAGTGCCATCTGGTATGTTTTGGTGTTGCATGGCTCTGCATTGTTATGTCTTCCGTTGTGTAGCTCTGTCATTGCCTCGACTGCTGTCTCACATTTTTTGGCATTGCGGCGCACGGTATTGCGGGATACTTAATCGTTTGTTTATTTGACTGTGTATTTCACCGTACTGGCCTGTATCGTGTTATTGCTTGCATTGTTTTGCTCTGTCATCGTCTTGACTGACATCTCTATTTTTGTTTTCTCCTGCACTGTGTTGTGGTTTTTTTTAATCAGTTGGTATTTATTTGACTGCGTATGCCGTTCTACTCTGTCATGTGAGGTTGCGTCTTGGATCGTGTCGCCCTGTCATTATTTTGACTGCCACACGAGACCGTGTGGGATCGTACAGTGCCGTATGGTGGGGTTTCGATCGGTTGTTTTTATATTATTCTGTATTGCATTGTAGCACCCTGTATTGTGTTACATTGTGCATCGTGTTGCCATGAAAGCATCTTAACTGTCCTTTTAGACTCTCTGGGGTTGTATGGCACTGAGCTGAGGGTGGTTTTGATCGGTTGTTCTATATTTGACGACGTATTGCTTTGTACTGCCCTGTATTTTCTTAAGTCTTGCATTGTGTTGCCTTCTCACCGTGCCGCGAGCCATCTGATGTATTCTGGCATTGACAGGCACTGCATCGAGAGCTTCTTGGGCTGTTGTACTTTCGTTGACTGTGTATTGCCTTGTACCGGCCAGTTTGGAGTTCCGTCTTCATGTCTATTTCTCTGTAACTATATTTACCGTGACGTGAGACTGTCTGGGATTGGACAGCACTATCTTGAGTTTTTTTAGTTCTTCATTTGATTGTTTATTTTCTTGTACTGCCCTGTATTGTGTTAATGTTGTATTTTATTGCTGTATCATTGTTTTCACCTTTCTTTGCAACATCCTGTCAGACTACTGCACCGTATCCTGAATGTTGCGATCGGTCGTTCCTTTTTTGACTGAGTATTGGCCTCGTACTGCCCTGTATAGCATTCCGTCTTGCATTGTATTGCTCTGTCATAGTCTTGACTGTCATTTTAGATTGTCTGGGAGTGTACGGTACTGTATAGTGGAATTTTTTTCTGTTGTTCTTTATTTGACTGCTGTGGCGGCGTGACACTCCCTTTTTCTCTTATTCCCTCCCCCCCCCCCCCCCCCCCCGTCTTCCTCCTTTTTCCCCCTCTCCCCAAGCTGCTGCTCAAACCGTAACCATCAGCAGGAGTCATCAGGAGTGCAACTTGCATGCCGGGGATGGCTGGCAACGCAGTCAGGAGACGCGGTCTGGAGCGGGAACCTAGGTGTTTCGTTCCCATGCTTATACGACTAAATGTTCATTAGCCTACTCTAGATAGCGGACAGGCCAAGAGCCCTTTGACTTCTCCTGCACAGCAGCGGCCCACTCACCGGGATGTCCCCTGGAGTGGGGACGCTCACTTAAGGTTCTGCTCCTTGAGGCTGAGAGATGCCTTGCCGCAACAGATTCGCAGTAAGTGACTAATAGCACGCTAAACCTCGTAGCCTTAGCTCAGTGATATAAAGGGTCGATGGCGCAGATGCAGTCCTTTAGAGGTAAACCGTTGCCCAAGTCCGGGCCAAGGACCGGATACAGCCGCACCTAGACTCCTCTCGGAGAAGGAGTTTAGAAAGCAAGGGGGTCCTTTCCAAGCCTTGTGACTCAAGGGGAGGGTCTCCCTGACAGCTTGTCTGACCCTGGCCCCTAGGCAGGAAATAACCCGGGGTATGTGGCCATGGAATATGGAAAAGCGCCGTCACATGCACTGCTACCTTTGAATCGCCGTGTTTATGTTTCTGAATGTTTCTCCACTTCTCTCTTAGGAGTGAAGTTTATCACTGCGCCCGTCACAACCGCATACTGCCTTGTCTCTCCTCTGTAGCGTTAGGTCTAGCATCGTTTTGCCTTGTCATTGATTGCCGTCTGATACATGGTGTCATAGTAGTGTACTGTATTGTGAATTTTTTAACTGTCTGTTATTTATTTGACTTTGTATTGCCTTGTACTGCCTTGTATAATGTAACGTATTTCTTTGTATTGCCCTGTAACTGTCTTGACTGCCGTCTGAGACTTTTTAATATTGTACGGCAGCGTATCGTGTGTTTTCTGGTCAGCTGTTCTTTATTTGACTGTATATTGCCCTGTGCCACCCTGCACGGTGTTCCGTCTCATGTTGTCATTGTCTTGACCGACATGTGGGGTTGTCTGCCGTTGTGCTGCAGTGTGTTTTGGGTGTTGCAATTTACTGTTCTGTATTTGACTCTGCATTGCCTTGTACTGCCCTGTATAGGGTTACGTCTTGCACTGTATTGTTCTGTCAGTGTCTTGACCGTCATCTGAGACTGTCTGGCATTATAGTGTACTGCATTGTGGGGCTTGTAATTGGCTGTTGTTTATTTGTCTGCGTATTGGGTTGTACTGCCCTGTATACTGTGAAGCATTGCATTGTATCGCCCTGTCATTGTCTTAACAGTTGCTTTAGAGATTCTGTCATAAGACTGGACTCCGTTGTGAATTTTTCCATTGGCGGTTCTTTCTCTGGCTGCATGTTGCCTTCTACAGCCCAGTATACTGTTACGCCTTCCATTGTGTCGTTCCGTCATTGTCTTGAATGACATCTGATATATTCTGACATTTGTTGGCACTGTATTTTCAATTTTTCCATTGGCTGTTCTTTATTTGAGTGTGTATTGCCACGTACCGCTCTGTGTAAGGTCTTGCACTGTATTGCCTTGTCACTGTCCTGACTTACTTTAGAGTGTCTGGGATTGTATTGTACTGAATTGTGAGTTTCTTGATTTTTTTGGTCTATATTGGAGTCCTGTGGTGGTCTGTTCCCTCTTTTTTTTTTTTTCCTTCTTCCCCTTCCCTCTGCCCCCTTTTCCGCCCCCCCTTTCTTTACTCTGCCCCCTTTTTCCCCCCCTTTCTTTACTCTGCCCCCTTTTTCCCCCCCTTCTTTTCTCCGCCCCCTTTTTCCCCCCCTTTCTTTTCTCCGCCCCCTTTTTCCCCCCCCTTTCTTTTCTCTGCCCCCTTTTCCCCCCCCCTTTCTTTTCTCTGCCCCCTTTTTCCCCCCCCTTTCTTTTCTCCGCCCCCTTTCCCCCCCCTTTCTTTTCTCCGCCCCCTTTCCCCCCCCTTTCTTTTCTCCGCCCCCTTTTCCCCCCCTTTCTTTTCTCGGCCCCCTTTTCCCCCCCCTTCTTTTCTCCGCCCCCTTTTCCCCCCCCCTTCTTTTCTCCGCCCCCTTTTTCCCCCCCTTCTTTTCTCCGCCCCCTTTTTCCCCCCCTTCTTTTCTCCGCCCCCTTTTTCCCCCCCTTCTTTTCTCCGCCCCCTTTTTCCCCCCCTTCTTTTCTCCGCCCCCTTTTTCCCCCCCTGATACTTCTATCGCGCGCCCCCTATTTTCCCCCCCGTTCTTTTCTCCGCCCCCTTTTTCCCCCCCTTCTTTTCTCCGCCCCCTTTTTCCCCCCTTCTTTTCTCCGCCCCCTTTTCCCCCCCCTTCTTTTCTCCGCCCCCTTTTCCCCCCTTCTTATTTCTCCGCCCGCTTT